>OY728159.1:626781057-627986057 GCA_963277665.1 Viscum album
TTTGTGGGACTGACCTAGGAGAGTCAGCATTCATGGGCCTAAAGTAGGTGCATGTGACTATAGAGATGGTGTAGGTCATCTATAAGAGTATGAAGACTGCACAAAAACATTATAAATCTCATAATGATTGGAGAAATAGGCCTTTGATGTTGGGGGAGGGATACCATGTGTTCTTTTAGGTCTCTCCTCAATGTGGGTTTTGAATATTTGGCTGGGACAAAAAACTATCTTTGTGGTTCATCAGCCCATTTCCTAATACGACAATGACTGGGTGTGGTGGCGTAACTATTGGCTCTACCCACACAATATTACCTGTTACACGATGTCTTCCACGTGTATCAGTTGAGGACATACATCCATGAAACACCACACATCATTGACTAGGGTGAGCTGGACCTTACATATGGGGAGACTTTTGTTGAGTACCTAGTAGAGACCAAGGATCAATAAAAGGGGATCCCTTGTGGGAGTTTTATTCCTCTCGTTTTCATTTTGTGGTGACATGGGAATCACCAGGAGAGTGCATGTGAGAAAGAGGCTCAAAGTCATTCTCAGTACCCTCAACTATTTGAGTAGCCCTTTGTTTTGGATTTCTGGGATGTAAATCCATAATTTGGGGAGAATTTAATGACTTTTATTTTCCCAATAATAATATTAGAAATTATTTTGGAAAATTCTGAGGTCGTATGCTTAGAAAATGTGCAATTATGAAGCCCTATGTTCTAAGAAAAAATTGTTGAAAAATTATAGGATTTTAATAGCACGCATGTGGGAATTTTCATAAAAAGCTAAATAAAATTTAAGACGTTTCCTGGATCAAAAATATGAGGCCGTAATTGAGCTAAGAACAATATATTTACCCTAGTCATGACAAAACTATGTTCGGCATGGGTCAACTATCGAAAAAGTTAATAAGGGTGTAACTATAAATAAAATTATTATTTTATAAAAACCTAATAATGCATTAAAGGTAACTCAAATTGCAAATATGAGACAAGCATTGAATCATTCAGGGGTTTTTATCATAGGTTATTCTTAAAAATGGTTGGTGCAGGCTAGCTGTGAAAGATAGTTTTTGGATGTTAATTTCATTAAAATAATTTAATAAAAATTATTTTTGTGTCAGTGCCCATTTTCTTTTATTTTTTCACATATTCATGAGTACATGGTTATGACATAACCCTAGAAAACCTTTGATTCAATTATATGAATATATCTCAAATGAAATCTGATGGATTGATTAATCATGAATGAAAAACCGCAGATTTGAAGGATCATGACCAAAGTATTGACATGGAGACCATTATTCGTTAGCGATCGAATCGAATTGTGGTAAGGCATTATGTTTTTAATTATTCATTTAACTGTTCATGAATATCAATGACCAAAATAAACCAATGAATGAATTGGTTGACCCCTGGATAGCTCATTCTTCCAGGATGGGAGTAATTGTGGTGTTTTATTCTCAAGGTTGTTTTTATTAAGGATTTGACATTCGATCATGATCATTCATATAGAATAGCCTGAGGTTGGTATAAAAAATGGTCGAGGTTTGATCCATGTGTTGTTCCATGTTCTTTTCATCGTCAATGTTCTTCATGTTCCTTGAATTTTTTGTGTTCATAATTATTTATTAACAAATGATATTTATGCCACTTCTTCTTTGTGAAATGTTCCATAATCAAAGTTCCAATGTCAAGACGACCTACTGGAGGTGTGGCGATGATGTAGACGGACGGATCAAAGCGCATCAGGAGTTATCACCATTTGAGTAGTTTTTTCATCAGGATGGATCATGAAATTGATATGAGCTCCCATAAATATGGAACGTTACTCGAGGATCACAAACATGCCTATGTTTTAAAAAATAAGTCAACTGAGGAGAATCAGTGGCCTGTCAAAGCTTCCACTAGTGTGTTGAAGCCAACAATGGTGTTTTGTGGTTATAGTAGCCACGTGAACCATGGCTCGACTGCGTTTGTTGTCCTATAGTGGAAAAATGATGTAGGGGAGGAATTGAATTCAGTAACACAGTGTTGACCAGCAGGGAACACAGTTGGGGTGGATTTTTTATCGCATAGAGAGCTGGCATGTGTGCCATGTAAACTAGAGAAGGGAATTGGTATGCTCCTGCAAGACTAGTCGGACCGAGCCTAGTAGAACAGGCTAGGTCAGGTCGATCAAACTAGGTTGGGTTATAAGATGGGTTAGACTAGGCCCATATCAGACATTTTTCTAAAACTGTCATAAATGTTAAAATGAGGCATCTATTTAATGAGCCACCTATGGCGTTGGGACCCTTATGACAATTTGGTCTGTTTGAGATAGCTTGGCAGATTTTTAGTTGGACCAAAAGAGGTTTAGAGAATTCTATGAGTCTATTCATATAAGGGTTTGATGAAGGATCTCATTCCCATCATAGAGGATGGCCAGTTTTAAAATGTGAGTTGTCTCAACCCAACACCGGCAGTCGACTCGGAGGGTTGGAGCATGTATCGCACCAAGAGCCCTGTTGGTGCCCACTTATCTTCATGTTAGCTTAGATAGGGTTTTTTTGATTTGGTGTGACCAATATTTACCCTGGTACTACTCAATTATCTATGATGATGTTTCTAGTAGTTCCCTGAGTCCCCCTAGTGATCCCTAGTTGCGGGATTCCCTTATCTGTGTGTTGATACTCCATGTCTTATCTAGACTCTTTCTCTTATCAATACTCCATGTCTTAATGACTCTCTATGTCTTATCAAAACTCCGTGTAGTAGTGATATTGTATATCTTAAGGAAAATAAGAAAACATTGAGAGACCATTGTGTTATATTGTGTACTTTTGGTATACCTATTCTACATTCTTACTATCAGATATATCAAGTAGTGAGATCTCCTAGATCAAGAATGCTATGAGTGAAACTATATAGCTGGAAGTGGATGAGACCTTTGAGACATGAAGCCTTTTATGAGTATATCTGGATTTTCTTGCTCTATGTGTTATTGAAATATACATGTGTTGAGAGTACAATATCTTCGTAGTGATGTTTCTTCTATGGTATTTTACTTCATGAATTTGGGGTGTCCACCAAAGTATTTTTTTACTCACCCCTTCACAGTATTTTCCCACATGTGTCATATCTTGTGCAGATAATCGACCTCATTACATAAATCTAGGAAGACCAAGACCAGACAGTGCTTGGTGAGTTCATATAGACCAGGGTGTGATCCTAGACCTTCAGAAAGATGACCAATACCTTCTCTTTTAGGTAGGGTTTTCTATGAATGAGTTTCATGAACATGTTTATAGGATATATTTGGGTTGGCTTGTATTCTGGCCCTGTTTACTTTATAGTTTCCAACTTCCATACTCTGCGGTTTTTTTTGTAGTGTATGAATGATTTTTTTACTTAATGTTTCCAAATTTCATCTTTTTTTTGGCTTTAATATGTGTGGTTGTTTATTGGTACTTAAGAAAATGCCTCCCATTTTTGGGATATGCCTACTTAGTGCTAGTCACTATCCCCTAGCATGTGAGAGGCAGGCTTGGGGTAGTCACGACATGGGTCCCACTAGGATGTTTCATGACATAAATAATAAAATTCATTATCTTATGACTCATTTAAAAATATATTTACATATCAATTGAAAAAATTATAAATATAATGTATAAAAATTAGAATAAATAATAATAAAATCAATGAATAACAATATATTCCAGACATCTGAGAACTTTTCAATTGTTAAAAGGGTTAATACCTCCAGAATTTAGTCCTCGTTCCATGATTTCTTCATGAATGACAACATAAGGCATTTCAAATGTTATGATAGTTCATAAACATCAACACAAATCTTGTTATCATGAAATCCATTTTCCGAAATTAGAAATTACAAAGACACATAGTTGAAGAAAGTGACAAAGACAATGTAGAAAAATTTGAATATAAATATGAATTTGTCCAATACCAGTACGAATCTCTGAATAACCCATAAGAACATGGTTTTAACTTCCATTCTTTCACCTCGAATATCCTCCAAATATTAGAAAATCAAAATTGGAGAAAATTTCTTTGCTAGAAAAACACACGGAAAAAAAATATTAATGAAGAAAAAATACCTTCTTCCAATCATTAACCCTGAATTCATTTATTAGGATTTCATTTTGAGCATACATCACATGAGAGATATAGTACCCCTATATCCACCAGCCCATGATTTTATATGGGCATAGATCATTTTTATGGTGTTTCTAACAACTATGTTTCATCCAAAAAATAGATTTGTTTTTATACCTCATGATAAGAAAAATACACCCATCACAAACAATATGAGTATTAAAAATTTCTTGAATGTGTTAGTGAAAATCATGCTACTACCCATTGTTTCAATACCACAAAACATAAAGGAGATATAAAGCAGTGACGTCCTAATGGAATCATCAGGTACCAACTTCATTTGAACCGACACCATCCCATAAAAAACATGTTTTCGATTCAATCCCAACTCCACCGTGTTCGAAAAATAAGAAAATATAAAAAAATGTTTATTAACATAAGTTTTTCTTACACATAAGGATATGTTTTTTAATAAGAGTAAAATTATCAATACATCTCAAAAAATCTGAAGGAATACAAATTTAATTTCAACATGAAGATTTTAAATACATGAATGAAAAAATAAATCAAATGATTGATTGAAATACTGATCAATATGATAAATACTGTAATTATTGTGGCCATACGATCCTCGACTGAAAGAGTAAAAAATAAACCATTATAAGTGGAATGATGAAAAATATGATATGACATTTTAAATAGAGTCTGAGAATAAAAGAAAATATGTTAGAAATAAATTTTCAAGAAAAAATCATATTGATTGTTTATAATATAAATAATATAAAACATAATAGAAGCACACTGATAATAACAGTGAACGTTTACGATAATAGTGATTACTATAACTGATAGTAGTGAGTTATCATTGAAAATTCATAATGATATATATATATATATATGGATATATATGGATATATGTTCACCCAAATGTAGCACTTCTAATAATATACATATATCATACTTTCAGATAAAAAAGCTATATATTTGACTTCAAAAAAACAATAACTTTTTCTTTTTGAATGATAAATTTTCTGTGGGAACAAACCTATGAGAATGTGAAGATTCAAGTTTATTTTTTACTCTAAAAACACTATTAGTAACATTTAATGTATTGGATCAAACAAAATCTGATGATCAACAGACATTAATATTTATCAAATGTATTGAACATGGATAATAAAATAATAACAATATGATATGGTATTGATATAGTCAATATTTTATAGAACTAATATTATTTAGTTCATTACATTGTGGGGAATGTTTTCTAAAACACTCCTCTTTCATTTCACTTATATTTCAAAACTTTTAGATGAACACAAATTGAATCATTAATTTTGAAAAAATAAAACACCTTTTATACATAAAACAAAATTATATCCAATAATAATAATATAAAAATGTATACATATTATTTTAGTTTATAATTAAAAGAAAAAATTACACTAAGACAATGACCTTTGTAAAGGAAATAGGTTTTACATTTGTTGATTTATATTATTATAGGGAAGTCTTCTTCTAGTTGAGGCGATATATAATCCTGTAATGAGGGTGAGTAATTAAACAAAAAAATATATCATGCAGGCAAGAAGTTAAAATAAAATGACATAAATTAAGAATCTAAAAACCTATATATTGGAATAATAATCTTCCAATCCTACTCTTCATGAAGATTGATTTATTTTTGGAAGGTGTGTGCCATATTTATAATCATATGATCATATATTTTATAATAATAATTTTCACATTGAAAAATATCTTATTAATAAATAACAATTCTAAATTAGAAGATCGTAATGTTTAGGTTAATGTTAGAGGGATAACATAATTAAATATATATATTATTAGTAATATTAAAATAGAATCAACATACATGAAAATTTTTTATAGGAAAATATAAATCAATAAACAATTTGGATGAAAATAAATCTTGGAATAATATAAATTAATTTAAAGGATCAGATTATAATTGGAAAAATTTACATAATAACATCACTATAAAATTATGGCCTTTCACCCATGCAGAATAAAAATTAATATGAAAAAATAATATGAATATAAAAAGTAAAAGTCATAGAATAAAATAAAAATAAAATGATATGCTAATAAGAATTTTCATGTCATAAATATTCTTATAATAAAAATATTATAATATGTTTTCACATTTCATAGAAATTATTAAGATTAACGAAGAGTATAATTGAAAAAATCATGTTTTAATAGATGATGATTCCAAACACTCATATCAGAACTAAATCAAAATTCTTTTCTTAGAAGAAAAACTACAAATAAAATTAACATTATGAGAACTTACTAGAAATTAAAATCCAATTGAAGATGTTCTTATTCTGTGATGATTTCAAATACTCACAATACTTGTTAGTGTAGGATATAACATATTTATTACAAGGAAAAAACCACAAAACTCATAATAACTCTTGATTTGGATGGAAGAAAAGAAACATGAATTAGAGAAAATATCATTATCGAGTAATGTAATTAGTTTAGAAGAAACTAAATCATTTTAAAAGAGCTGATACATTTCATTTCAGAAATACATAAATTAATAGTGAATAAATTCAATATTTGAATTGTGTAAAATTTAGAAAATATATAAATTAGTGTATATAGTGTCAATGGAATGACAATATTCACAATGTATAAAATTTAAAATATAAAAAAATTAAAATATATAGTGTAATACAACTTATAACTGACCTCAAATGTAGTACCCCCAGTTTCTGGTATGTACCCATTACTTGATGCTTTTCTTGGTTTTAAAGGTTATGGGTGACTTTTGGAAGAGTCAGGAGATCCTGGATTGATGTTTGAAGCCAAGGGGAAGGCGCACAGGTGGCGCACGGTTAGTCTAAACCGTGCGGCCAAACTGTGTGTGGATGACTGGGGAGGTAGTGGCTTCTGCACGGTCGGTGCACAATTAAGGGATACCATGCGATGAGTTCGTGCATGAAGGATGGCTGAGAAAGAATCTAATGCACGGTTAGCACATGGTTTGTCAAACCGTGTGGACTAACTGTGTGGTCACTTAAAATTAGATCCTTAAATTGTGGATCTAACTCTTTTGCTTATAATTGCCTCATTAAAGCTCCTAAGTGGCTCTAACATGGGATTTTGGTTCTCCTAAGGTCAAATAGTGTTCTCCCATTGTTCCAGAGGCGATCTGAAGGCTTCTCTTGGAAAATCGAAGCCGGATTCTTGAGGTATGTGATCTTCCTCCTTCGTTCTTGAATGGTTTCTTAGATCTACTTAGATCTACTTCTCCCTTTCTCTCATTTTCATAGATATATGCCCATTAAAGGTAGACCTATGTGTGTGGATGCCAAATATGTTGAGATTTGGTCTTAGATGTGTTATGAGAAGAGATATAAGGTGAGTTTTTTGACATTTGACCCGGTGTTCTTGATCATTCTTCGTCCATTGCTTGTTTTTGCCTTTTTGTTGAGGTAGGTGGCTTCACACTCGATTCTTCTTTCTTAGAATTTGAAGGATTATTGCAAATATATTTAATTTCTTGGTTTTGATTGTGAAATTTGGTGAAAATCATGTTAAAAATCTTCTTTAGTGATGATTTATGGGTTTTGATGGAATTGTGGAAATTGAAAGAATGGTATGTGCAAAGTGTTTTGGTTTCTTGATTTTAAAATGGTGATTTAAAATATGGATTTTCTAGATTTGGAAAATGGTTTGCGGGAAAAAGGAATTCAATAAAAGGGATATTTTATTGAAATAGTTTTTGCATGGTTGAAATAATGTAGTTTTTGGGCATACTTGGTGTGTGTGTTCGTATTGCATTTACGAGGCTTAGTTGAAATATGACCTTGTGCTTGGTGCCAAAAGTGTAATGGGATATGGGGAATAATTACCTTGTGATGACTTGGTAGATCGACGAGAGACCACTCATGAGTATGGAACTATCATAACGATTCATGCATAGTTGTTTTCACGGGTTCTGTAATAGTAGGTTGTGTGGATTTCTGAAATGGAATGGTTATTCCAAAAATGGAAATGTGAATTTGAATAGGAAATGTTCTTGGTTACTTTTCATGAGAAAGATGGTTTTGTTGGAAAATGGTTCTGACTTAGAAATTGTTAATTGTGAACTATTTTGGAATTATTTTATATAAATTGTCTTATATAAATGTGTTGACATGTTTTATCCTAGAGGCATGGGTTGAGAAGTCATCGGGTAAAACCTACAGAGTTTCATTACTCACCCCCTGATTTGGCATGATGGTGCTTTTGCAGATGTAATATACCAGGATGATGTAAAAGGTAAAGTGTCCCAAGTTTATAGCACTACTTCATGACTCATGGGCTGGTTCGTGATGTTGGATCTTGGAGCTTGTGGAGAAAGGAGTTGGGTTTTCATCTTGAAGTCTTGTAGTTGTCTTTTCGCTGTTTACTCTGATTTGGTTTTGTATTCCATTGTTTCACTTGGTTGGGTTATTATGAAAATAATGGTTGAGCTGTTTTGGTTTTAAATCATGCACCATATAATGGTTTCTTGGAGATGTTTATCTAGTTTACATTGTTTGTTGGTTGTTTTCATTGAATGGGTAAATCATCCCCAATGTGTTTTGAAACCCTTCGGCATTTATTGCCAGTATTTGACGCCATGGGTATGTCGCTTAAGGCCAAGTAATAACTCGTTGAGCACTCAAGCCAATGAGAATTGGCGGGTCATTACAAATGGTATCAGTCTAGTCCTTCCTTTGAGGTAAAAATGGTATCATCTTGTTCGGTCCTTTCCTAACAAGTGGCCATCGATGTTCTTAGTCTTGGAGTTGAAATTCCTTCTTGTCTATTCCTAGGGTGGTCATCTTAGACATGAGTAGGATTGTCAGAACTTGAAATTTATAGCATTAAAAGACGTTGCTAAACCGTTTATGCGGAACTTCAAGTTACTAGGGTGTTGGGTACATAAGTGTTTTGGATAAACTTCTAGAATGTTTAAAATATAAATGTCATGGGTTTAGCCAATGATATGAACATGAAATGAATTATAAAGGAATGACTTCCCACTAGGATTGCATAAATGATTTTGAGAAATGGATTATATTTTGTTGCAAAAGCCTGATTTCTGAGAATTTTAAGAATGTCTTCAAATGAAAGATTTTGAAAAGATAATGGTTGATGTATTTTAAAAATAGATTTATTTTCAAAAGAAAAGAAAATATCTATTTTAGAAATGGTTGGAAATAAATGTTTTGATAGTTGATGTGATAGAATTTGAAATGTTAAGCCAACAGTTGACAGAGAGTGATATTGAAGGATATTGTTGTTGGTTTAGAAAATGGCACACGGTAGGCATCGTTGAAACCAACCCGAAGAAGCTGTGGAGAATGTGGTTGCACCTGAACCACAGGTGAACCAAGAGATGGTTCAGAGTATTTCCCAAGCCTTTCATGCTGTTGGTTATGGAGAATCGGAGGGATGAATCAAGGCATGTAGACCATTCCATCCAATTCCAGAAGCAGAATCTACCCATCTTTCGGGGTGATTCTGAACCAGAAAAGGTAGAGGTGTGGCTAAGCAGGAAGAATCATATCTTTGATTTCATCAGCACACCAGAAGAACTGAAAGTAATGTTGGTGATGTATATGCTGTAGGATCTTCCACGACAGTGGTGGGAGCTGGTGGCACATGCTAAGGTGGATCAAGTCCTGGGCTGGGACGACTTTGAGGAAATGTTTAATAAACAATTCTATCCTCACATGTTCAAGATCGAGAAGACAACTGACTTTTTCAGGCCGAAGTTGTAAAATCTCTCTGTCATGGAGTATGTGGCTAAATTCATGAATTTAGTACGCTTTTCACTGAAAGTTGCTGCAAGTGCGTCACTGAAGGCACGCATCTTTGAATCAAGATTGCGACTGGAGACTCACTTGAAGATATCTCTGCTCTGTATTACGGATTATACGGATATGGTAAATATAGAAAAAGTAGTAGAAAGAGACATCTCAGGAGTTATGGGAGGAGGAAGTATGATGATACCCATGGGAACCGGTGGAAACTCTAATGCAGCGAACAAGTGGAAGTGGGACACCTATTTCCAAGGTGGGAGTGTAAATCAGAATCAAATGGCTAGATCGGTGAATCTTCCTCCACAAACCATGATGAAAGCCGGGTGTTTTCAATGTGTCATAATTGACCACATGAAACGAGAATGTACATCACCACCGTAAGCATGTCACAATTGCAAAAAAATGGGGCATCTTCAGCGATATTGTCGCAGTGCTCTAAGTTCTGGTGCACGTGATGCTTCCCAGGTTTCGAAAGCATCTTATTCTTCGACAGGGCGAGGACAGCAAAATCAGTATCTCCAGCAGAATAGAGCTAGTTATGGTGATTCCAGGAACACCATGACTCCTTAGTCAGGACAATCTCAACAAGTCAATAAGGATCAAAGTGTAGCAACAAACAATTGTATGGATGGGAACATGTGATTTTGGATGACCAGTCTGGACTGTCTACGATGAGAGGTACGATTCTTTTAAATTCTAACCTCATGCAAGTGTTGTTCGATACCGGTGTATCACATTCTTTTCTTGCTTCTCGTATTTCTGATTTTCTAAACATAAAAGTTGAAATGATGCCTTCTGTGAAAAAACATCAAACACCTCTCAGTGAAAGAGAATATAGAGCCTTTGTGTGTAGAGCATGTTATATAACTGTTGATGGAGCTAAGATGAAATGGGATTTCACTGTGTTGTAGATGGATGTCTATGATATAATCCTATGTATGGATTGGTTCATGGAGTTTAGGGATCACATCGACTGTTATAACAATACAGTCAGTTTCACGACTGAGGATGGCGTCGAGCATCTCTTTAGAGAAGAAAGATTGGTGAAGGTTGGTGCAATGAGATTGTTGGCCCCAGAAGTGGCAACAATCTCTTACTAGTTGGCTGCGTTAAACTTGGAATTGATGGACGAGATTGTGAATAATATTTTTCTAGTAGTCGTGGATTAATTTCCTGATTTTCATCCTGAAAACTTCTCAGGGATACCACCTGTGACAGAAGTGGATTTTACGATTGATCTCCTTTCGAGGAATAGTCCTATCTCACTTCCATATAATTGTATGGCACCAATGGAGTTAAAGGAATTGAAAGTGTAGTTGGAAGAACTGGAAAGCAAAGGTTTTATTTGGCCAAGCGTGTCTCATTGGGCAGCACCAGTTGTGTTTGTAATGAAAGCAGATGGAACTTTGAGGTTGTGTGTGAATTATCGTAAACATAACCAAGTTAAGATAAATAATAGATATCCACTTTCATGCATTGATGACCTATTTTATCAATTGATGGGAGCTCAGTGGTTCTCCAAGATTGACTTGCGATCAGGATATCACAAATTGCAAGTTCAGAAGGAGGATATTCCATAGACAGCTTTAAGAAGTAGATATGGCCACTACAAATATGTAGTCATGTCTTTTGGTCTTACGAATACACCAGTGGTCTTTATGGATTTGATGAATCAGATATTTCAGCCATATCTAGATTCTTTTGTTGTGGTGTTTATGGATAACATATTGGTGTATTCAAGAACAAGGGCTAAGCATGAACAACACTTGGCGACAGTGTTGGAAATCTTGAGGGACCATCATCTATATGCCAAATTATCAAAGTGTGTTTTTTGGATAAAAGAGGTATGTTTTTGGGGCCATTTCGTTTCTGAGAAAGGTGTTTCAGTGGATCTAGAAAAGATAAAAGCTGTTCTTTCTTGGAAACCACCAAAGAATGTCTTTGAAATATGAAGTTTTCTTGGTTTAGCTGGTTATTACCAACGTTTTGTGCATGACTTATCACGACTAGCTTCTCCTATGATAGTATTGACAAAGAAAAATAGTGCATTTCAATGGACTAAGGAATGTCAGAAATCTTTTCAAGAGTTGAAAATTTCCCATACATCAGCACCCATCTTGATCTTTCCTGAATCAGGACAGGGGTATGTGGTGTATTGTGATGCTTCGGGAATAGGGTTGGGATGTGTTCTCCTTCAAGGAGACCATGTTATTGCTTATGGTTCAAGGAAGTTGAGGGTGAATGAGAAGAATTACCCAACACATGATTTGGAGTTAGCTGCAGTTGTCCATGCCTTGAAGACATGGCACTATTATCTCTTTGGGGAGAAGTTCACTGTGTTTATAGATCATAGAATCTTGAAACACATTTTATCAGAGTGAGATTTGAATATGAAGAATAGAATACAGATGGAGTATCTTCAAAGGTTTGATTTTGACTTAATGTATACACTGGGTAAGGGAAATTTGGTGGTCGATGCATTAAGAAGGAAGTCATATGCTCAGTTGGAAAAGAAAGATTTAGACGAATGGAAGTTGATGTCGGTCTTATCTGACATGCATGCGGAATGTGAAAATCGAGATGATGTTGCGGTTTTATTTTCAGGTACTCTTGTTCCTGATTTGGTAAAAGTGGTCAAAGAGGCACAAACATCTGATGCGGAATGTTTGGTAATGAGTTCAAAACTCAATGGTGGGGAGGCCATTGATGGCTGGAAACTGGAAGCGGGTTCAATTTTGTATTTCAGAGATCGAATGGTTGTACCTCTAGTTTTTCAAGAAAAACTCCTTAATGCTTACCACCATGGTTCAGTTCGGTGTACAATGTGTTCCATGTATCTCATTAAAGAAGTATCTGCCCAATCCTGACCATGTGATCAGATGGGATAACATTGAACTAGAGTCGGATGCTTCGTTGGTACATATCCCGGTGCGGATTTTTGATAGGTAGGATAAAGCCTTGAGTGGAAAAATCATCGGCCTAGTTCGGGTTTTGTGGAAACAAGGTTAGATTCAAGAAGAGACATGGAAACGTGAGAAAAAAATGAAGGAGCAGTGGCTAGAACTCTTTCAGTCAAGCAATGGTTTTCTACTTTCGGGAGATGGAAAGGCCAATGCTGGGGAGAATGTAGTACCCCCGGTTTCTTTTATGTAACCCTTACTTGATTCTTATCTTGGTTTTAAAAGTTAATGGTGACGTTTCAGATAGTCGGATGATCCGGGATTGATGTTTTAAGCAAAGGGGAATGTGCATGGGTGGCGCACGGTAAGTCTAAATCCTGCTGCCAAACTGTGCGTGGGTGACTAGGGAGGCAGTGGCTTTCACACGGTCAGCGCACAATTAAGGGAAATCGTGCGATGAGGCCATGCGTGAAGTATGGATGAGGCAGAAGCTAATGCACGGTTAGCGTATGGTTTGTCAAACCATGTGGACTAACCATGTGGTCATATAAAATTAGAACCTTAAATTGTCGATCTAACTTTTTTTGCCTCTATTTGCCTCATTAAAGATCCTAAGTGGCCCTAACTAGGTATTTTGGTTCTCCTAAGTTCAAAGAGGGTTCTCCCATCGTTCCGAAGGCGATCCGAAGGATTCTCTTGGCGAATCGAAGCTGGATTATTGAGGTATGTGGTCATACTCCTTTATTCTTGAATGGTTTCTTAGATCTACTTAGATCTACATCTTCCTTTCTCTTGGTTTCTTATATCTATTCCCATTATTGGTAGACCTAAGTATGTGGATGCTAAATATATTGAGATTTGGTCTTGGTTGTGTTTGTAGAAGAGATATATGGTGGGTTTTTGGAGATTTGACCTGGTGTTCTTGAGCGATCTTCGTCCGTTGCTTGGTTTCTCCTTTTTGTTGAGGTATGTGGCTTCACTCTCGATTCCACTTTATTTGAACATAAAGGCTTAGTTCAAATTGATTTTATTTCTTGGTTTTAATTGTGAAATTTCGTGCAAAGCATGTTATAAATCTTCTTTAGTGATGATTTATTGGTTTTGATGGAATATTAGAAATTGAAAGAATGGTTTGTGCAAAGTTTTTTGGTTTTTTGATTTTAAAATGGTGATTTTAAATATGGATTTTCTGGATTTGTAATATGGTTTGCGGGAAAAAGGTATTCAATAAAAGGGCTGTTTTATTGAAATGGTTTTGGCATGGTTGAAATGCTGTGGTTTTTGGGCATAGTTGCTGGGTGTGTTCATATTGCCTTTACGATGCTTGGTTGAAATATGATCATGTTCTTGGTGACAAAAGTGTAATGGAACATGGAGAATAATTACCTTGTGATGACTTGGAAGATCGATGAGAGGCCTCTCATGAGTATGGAACTGTCATAACGATGCATGCATAGTTGTTTTCACGGGTTCATTAATGGTTGGTTTTGTGGATTTGTGAAATGGAATGGTTATGAAAAAAATGGAAATGTGAATTTTATTGAGAACTTTTCTTGGTTTCTTTTCATGAGAAAGATGGTTTTGTTGGAAAGTGGTTTTGACTTAAAACATGTTAATTGTGAACTGTTTTGGAATTGTTTTATATAAATTTTTTATATAAATGTACTGACTTGTTTTATCTTAGAGGCATGGGTTGGGAAGTCATCGGTGAAAACCTAATGAGTTTCATTAATCACCCCCTACTTTGGCACAATGGTGCTTTTGCATATGTCATATACCAGGATGTTGGAAAAGGTAAAGTGTCACACGTTTATAGCACTACTTCGTGACTCTTGTGCTGGTTCATGATGTTAGAGCTTGGAGCTTGTGGAGCATGGAGTTAGGTTGTCATCTTGAATTCTTGTAGTTGTCTTTCCATAGTTTACTCTGATTTGGTTTTGTATTCCATTATTTCACTTGGTTGGGTTATTATTATAATAATGGTTGAGTTGTTTCGGTTTTAAATGATGCATCATATAGTGGTTTCTTGGAGATGTTTATCTATTGTACATTGTTTGTTGGTTGTTTTCATTGAAAGGGTAAATCATCCCCCATGTGTTTTGAAATCCTTTAACATTTATTTCCAGCATTTGGCACCATGGGGATGTTTCTTAAGTCCAATTAATAACTCATTGAGCTCTCAAGACAATGATAATTGGTGGGTCATTACAAATGGTATCATTCTAGTCCTTCTTTTAAGGTACAAATGGTATCAGCTTGTTCCGTCCTTTCCTAACAAGTCGTCATCGATTTTCTTGTTCTTGGAGTTGAAATTCCTTCTTGTCTATTCCTTGGGTGGTCATCTTAGACCGGATTAGGATTTTTGGAACATGAAATGTATATCATAAAAGGAAATAGCTTACCCATTTAAGTTGAACTTCTAGTTAACAGGGTGTTGGGTACATAGGTGTTTTGGATACACTTCTAGAATGTTGAAAATCTCATTTTCATGGGTTTATCCAAGGAGATGAACATGAAATTCATTGTAGAGGAATTAATTTCCACTAGGATTGCATAAATCATTTTTAGAAATGGATTATAGTTTGATGCAAAAGCATGATTTCTGAAAATTTGATGCATGTTTTCAAATGAAAGATTTTGAAAAGATAATGGTTTCCATATTTTGAAAATAGATTGATTTTCAAAAGAAAAGAAAATATCTGTTTTAGAAATGGTTGGAAATCAATGTTGTGATAGTTGATGTGATAGAATTTGAAATTCTAAAACAACAGTTGCTAGAGAGTGATATTGACGGAGTTTGTTGTTGGTTTAGAAAATGGGACCTGTTAGGCGTCATCGAAACCAACATGAAGAAGCTGCGGAGAATGTGGTTTCACATGAACCACGGGTGAACCAAGACCTGGTTTAGAGAATTGTCCAAGCCTTTCAAGCTGTGAATACGGGGAATCAGAGGGATGAGTCAAGGCATGTAGACCATTCCGTCCAATTACATAAGCAGAATCTACCCATCTTTCTAGGTGATTCTGAACCAGAAAAGGCGGAGGTGTGGCTATGCAGGATGAATCGTATCATTGATTTCATCAACACACCAGTAGAACTGAAAGTAAAATTGGTGTCATATATGATGGAGGATCTTGCACGACAGTGGTGGGAGCTGGTGGCGCAGGCTAAGGTGGATCAAGGCCTGGGCTGGGAGGAATTTGTGGAATTTTTTAATAAACAATTTTATCCTCACTTGGTAAAGATCCAGAGGAAAATAGACTTTTTCAGCTTGAAGTAGGAAAATATCTCTTTCACAGAGTATGTGGCTAAATTCATTAATTTAGTATGCTTTTCACTGGATGTTGTTAGACGTGCGTCGCTGAAGGCACACATCTTTGAATCAGGATTGTAATAGGAGATTCACATGAAGATAGTTTTGCTCTATATTACAGATTATAAAGAGATGGTAAACAGAGAAACAGTAGCAGAAAGAGACATCTCAGGAGTTATAGGAGGATGAAGTATGATGATACCCACAGGAACTGGTGGGGACTCTAATTCAGCGAACAAGGGGAAGAGGGACACCAACTTCCAAGGTAGGAGTGAAAATCAAAATCAAATGGCTCGATCGGTTAATCTTCCTCAATGACCCATGATGAAATTAGGGTGTTTTCAATGTGGCGCAATTGACCACATGAAATGAGAATGTACAGCACCACCGAAATCATGTCATAATTGCAAAAATGTTGTGCATCTACAGCGATATTGTCACAGTGCTCCAAGGTCGGGTGCGCATGACACTTCCCAGGCGTCATAAGCATATTATGCTTCGATAGGGAGAGGACAACAAAATTAGTCTCTCCAACAGAACAGAGCAAGTTATGGTGATTCCATGAATACCATGACTCCTCAGGCAGGACAATCTCAACAAGACAATAAGAATCAATGTGCAGCAACAAAGCAATTGTATGGAGCGGAATATGTGATTGTGGATGACTAGTCCGGACCGTCTACAGTGAGAGGTACGATTCTTTTAAATTATAACCTCATGAAAGTGTTGTTCGATACTGGTGCATCACATTATTTTCTTGTTTCTCTTATTTCTGATTTATTAAACATAAAAGTTGACATGATACCTTCTGTGATAAAACTTCAAACACCTCTCGGTGAAAGAGAATGTAGATCCTTCGTGTATAAAGCATGTTATATAAATATTGATGTAGCTAAGCTAAAATAGGGTTTCTCTGTGATGGAGATGGATGTCTATGATATAATCCTAGGTATGGATTGGTTGATAGAGTTTAGGTCTCACATCGACTGTTATAGAAGAATAGTCTGTTTCATGACTGAGGATGGCATTGAACATCTCTTTAGAGAAGAAAGAGTGGTGAAGGAAGGAGCAATGGTCTATCTGGCCCTAGTAGTGGCAAAAATATCTTACCAGTTGGCTGCGTTAAACTTGGAATCGATGGAAGTGATCATGAATAATAGTTTTCCAGTAGTCTTGGATCAATTTCTTCATGTGTTTCCCGAAAAATTCTCAAGGATACCACCTATGAGAGAAGTGGAGTTTACTATTGATATCCTTCCGGAGAACAGTCCTATCTAACTTCCATCTTATAGTATGGCACCAACAGAGTTAAAGGAATTGAAAGTGAAGTTGGAAGAACTGGAAGGCAAAGGTTTTATTCGGCCAAGTGTGTCTCTGTGGGCAGCACCAATTTTGTTTATAAATAAAGAAGATGGAACTTTGAGGCAATGTGTAGATTATTGTAAACATAACGATGTTACGGTAAAGAATAGATATCCACTTCCACGCATTGATGCCCTATTTGATCAATTGAGGGGAGCACAGTGGTTCTCCAAGATTGACTTGCGATCAGGATATCACCAATTTCAAGTTTGGAAGGAGGATATTCCAAAGACAGCTTTCAGAAGTATATATGGCTACTATAAATATGTATTCATGCCTTTTGGTCTTTGGAATGCACTAGTGGTCTTCATGGCTTTGATGAGTCAGATATTTTATCCATATCTGGATTTTGTTCTTGTGGTGTTTGTGGATGGCATATTGGTGTATTCAAGAACAAGTGCTGAGAATGAGAAACACTTGGCGATAGTGTTGGAAATCTTGAGGGACCATCAACTGTAAGACAAATTATCAAAGTGTGATTTTTGGATACAAGAGGTATGTTTTTGAGGCCATTTCGTTTATTATAAAGGTGTTTCATTGGATCCAAAAAAGATAGAAGTTGTTCTTTCTTGGCAACTGCCGAAGAATGACTTTGAAATACGATGTTTTCTTGGTATAGTTGGTTTTTACTGACCCTTTGTGTGTGAATTGTCACGGCTAGCTTCGCCTATGAAAACATTGACAAAGAAAAACAGTGCATTTCAATGGACTGAGTAATGTCAGAAATCTTTTCAAGAGTTGAAACCTCTCCTTACATCAGCACCCATCTTGATCTTGCCTGAATCAAGACAGAGGTATCTGCTGTATTGTGATGCTTCGGGAATAGGGTTGGGATGTGTTCTCATTCAAGAAGACCATGTTGTTGCTTATGGTTCAAGGAAGTTGGGAGTGCATGAGAAGAATTACCCAGCACATGATTTGGAGTAAGCTTCAGTTTTCCATGCCTTGAAGACATGGCGTTGTTATCTCTTTGGTGAGAAGTTCACTATGTTTAAAGATCACAAAAGCATGAAACACATTTTCTCACAGCGAGATTTGAATCTGAGGCAGAGGAGATGGATGGAGTATCATCAAATGTTCAATTTTGACTTAATGTATACACTGGGTAAGGGAAATTTAGTGGCCGATGAATTAAGCAATAAGTCGTATGCTCAGTTGGAAAAGGAAGATTTTGACGAATGATAGTTGTTTTCAGTCTTAGCTGACATTCATGAAAAATGTGAAAACCAATATGATGTTGCGGTTTTCTTTTCAGCTATGCTTATTCTTTATCTAGTAAAAGTGGTCAAAGAGGCACAATCATCTGATGTGGAATGTCTGTAAATGGGTTCAAAACTCAATTTTGGGGAGACAATTGATGGCTGAAAACTGGAAGCAAGTTCAATTTTTTATTTCAGAGATTAGATGGTTGTAACTATAGTTTGTCAGGAACAACTCCTTAATGCTTACCACCACGGTTCAGTTCAGTGCACAATGTGTTCCATGTATCTCAGTAAAGAAGTATCAGCCTGATCTTGACCGTGTGATCAGATGGGGTCACATTGACCTAGAGCTGAATACTTCGTTGGTACATATCCCGGTGCGGATTGTGGATAGGCGGGATAATGTCTTGCATGGAAAAAGCATCGTCCTAGTGTGGGTTTTGTGGCAACATGGTCAAATTCAAGAAGAGACTTGGGAACACGAGAAAGAAATGAAGGAGCAGTGGCAGAACTCTTTCAGTCAAGAAATGGTTTTCTACATTTTGGGGATGGAAAGACCAATGTTGGGGAGAATGTAGTACCCCAGGTTTCTGTTATTCAACCCTTACATGATGGTTTTCTTGGTTTTAATAATTAATGGTGACGTTTGGGAGAGTCGGGAGATCCTGGATTGATGTTTGAAGCAAAGGGGAAGGTGCACGGGTGGCGAATAGTTAGTCTAAACTGTGATGCCAAACCGTGCATGGCTGACTGGGGAGGCAATGGATTTTGCACGGTCGGCTCACAGTTAAGGGAAACCATGCGATGAGGTCGTTCATGAAGGATGTCTAAGGCATAAGCTAACACACTGTTAGCTCACGGTTTTTCAATCCTTGCGGACTAACCGTGCGGTCACTTAAAATTAGATCCTTAAATTGTGGATCTAACTCGGTTTTCTTCTAATTACCTCATTAAATCTTCTAAGTAGCCCTAACTCAGGATTTTGGTTCTCCTAAGTTAAAAGAGGGTTCTCCCATCATTCAGGAGGTGATCCGAAAGATTCTCTTGGAAAATCAAAGCCGGATTCTTGAGGTATGTGATCGTTCTCCTTCGTTCTTGAATGGTTTCTTAGATCTACTTAGATCTACTTCTCCCATTCTCTTGGTTTCTTAGATCTATGCCTGTTAAGGGTAGACCTAAGTATGTAGATGCCAAATATGTTGAGATTTGGTCTTGGTTGTGTTGGGAGAAGAGATCTAAGGTGGGTTTCTGGACATTTGACCTGGTGTTCTTGAGCGTTCTTCGTCCATTGCTTGGTTTCAACTTCTTGTTGAGGTAGTTGTATTCAATCTCAATTACTCTTTCTTAGAACAATAAGGATTAGTTAAAATTTATTTAATTTCTTGGTTTTGATTGTGAAATTTGGTTCAAAGCATGTTATTAATCTTTTTTAGTGATGATTTATGGGTTTTGAATGAATTTTGGAAATTGAAAGAATGATTTGTGCAATGTGTTTTGGTTTTTTGATTTTAAAATGGTGATTTTAGATATGCATTTTCTAGATTTTGAAAATGGTTTGCAGGAAAAAGGTTTTCAATAAAAGGGTTGTTTTATTGAAATAGTTTTGGCATGGTTGAAATAGTTTGTTTTTTGGGCATACTTGATGAGTGTGTTCATATTGCATTTACGAGGCTTGGTTGAAATATGACCTTGTGCTCGGTGCCAAAATTATAATTCCACAAGGGGAATAATTACCTTTTGATGACTTGGTAGATCGACGAGATACCGCTCATGAGTATGGAACTATCATAACAATGCATGCATAGTTATTTTCAACGGTTTTGTAATGGTTGGTTGTGTGGATTTATGAAATGGAAAGGTTATACCAAAAAAATGGAAATGTTAAATTGATTGGGAACTTTTCATGGTTGATTTTCTTGAGAAAGATGGTTTTGATGGAAAATGGTTTTGACTTAGAACTTTTTAATTGCGAACTATTTTGTAATTTATTTATATAAATTTTTTTATATAAATGTGCTGATATGTTTTATCCTAGAGGCATGGGTTGGGAAGTCATCGGGGAAAACCTACTGAGTTTCATTACTCAACCCCAGATTTGGCACGATGGTGATTTTGTAGATGTCATATACCGGGATTTTTTCAAAGGTAATGTGTCACACGTTTATAGCACTACTTCGTGACTCTTGGGATGGTTCGTGATGTTGGATCTTGGAACTTGTGGAGCATGGAGTCGGGTTGTCGTATTGATGTCTTGTAGTTGCCTTTTCACTATTTACTCTAATTTGGTTTTGTATTCGGTTGTTTTACTTGGTTGGGTTATTATGAAAATAATGGTTGAGTTGTTTCGGTTTTAAATGATGCATCATATAGTGGTTTCTTGGAGATGTTTATCTAGTTTACATTTTTGTTGGTTGTTTTCATTGAAAGGGTAAATCGTCCCCCATCTGTTTTGAAACACTTCAGCATTTATTACCACCAATTTGTGCCATGGGGATGTCTCTTAAGTCCAAGTAATGACTCGTTGATCTCTCAAGACAATGAAAATTGTTGGGTCATTACAAATGGTATCAATCTGGTCCTTCCTTCGAGGTACAAATGGTATGAGCTTGTTCAGTCCTTGCCTAAAAAGTGGTCATCGATGTTCTTGGTCTTGGATTTGAAATTCCTTCTTGTCTATTCCTTGGTTGGTCATCTTAGACATGAGTAGGATTTTCGTAACTTGAAATTTATAGAATAAAAGGATGTAGCTAACCCAATTATATTGAACATCATGTTACCAGGGTGTTGGGAACATAAGTTTTTTGGATACATTTCTAGAATGTTGAAAATATCATTGTCATGGGTTTATCCAATGAGATGAACATGAAATGCATTGTAAAGGAATGACTTCCCACTAGTATTGCAAAAATCATTTTGAGAAATGGATTATAGTTTGATGCAAAAGCGTGATTTCTGAAAATTTTAAGCACATTTTCAAATGAAAGATTTTGAAAAGATAACGGTTAAAGTATTTTGAAAATATATTGATTTTCAAAAAAAAAAGAAATGATCTGTTTTAGAAATGGTTGGAAATAAATGTTGTGATAGTTGATGTGGTAGAATTTAAAATTCTAATCCAACAGTTTCTAGAGAGTGAGATTGACAGAGATTGTTGTTTGTTTAGAAAATGACACCCGGTTGGCGTCATCGAAACCGACCAGAAGAAGCTACGGAGAATGTGGTTGCACCTAAACCATGGGTGAACCAAGAGCTGGTTCAAAGTATTGTCCAAGCCTTTCAAGCTATGGATCTGAGGAATCAGAGGGATGAGTGAAGGCATGTAGACCATTCTGTCTAATTCCAGAAGCAGAATCTACCCATCTTTCGGGGTGATTATGAACCCGAAAAGGAAGAGGTGTGGCTAAGAAGGATGAATCATATCTTTGATTTCATTGGCCCACCAGTAGAACTAAAATTAAAGTTAGCGACGTATATGCTGGAGGATCTTGCACAACAGTGGTGGGAGCTGGTGGCACAGGATAAGGTGGATCAATGCCCGGGCTGGGAGGAATTTGAGGAATTTTTTAATAAAAAATTCTATCCTCACACATTCAACATTTAGAGGACAACTGAATTTCTCATCCTGAAGCAGGAAAATATCTCTATCATGGAGTATGCGGATAAATTCATGAATTTAGTATGCTTGGAATTGGAAGTTTCTACAAATGCATCGTTGAAGGAACACATCTTTGAATCAGGATTGTGATAGGAGATTTGCTTGAAGATACTTATGCTCTATATTAAGGATTATACGGATATAGAAAACAGAGAAACAGTAGCATAAAGAGATATCTCAGGTTTTATAGGAGGAGGAAGTATGATAATACCCACGGGAATGGGTGGGAACTATAATGTAGTGAACCAGCGGAAGAGGGACACCTATTTCAATGGTGGGAGTGAAAATCAGAATCAAACAGCTGGATCGGTGAATCTTCCTCCATGAACCATGATTAAATCCTAGTGTTTTCAATGTGGTGCAATTTACCACATGAAACGAGAATTTACAGCACCACAGAAAGCATGTCACAATTTCAAAAAATGGGGCATCTTTAGCGATATTGTCGTAGTGCTCCGAGGTCGGGTGCACGTGACACTTCCTAGGCATCGCAAGCATCTTATGCATCAACAGGGAGAGGACAATAATATAAGTCTCCCCAATAGAAAATATCTAGTTATGTTGATTCCAGGAATACAACGACTCCTCAGGCATGAAAATCTCAAAAAGACAATAAGGATCAATGTGCAGCAACAAAGCAATTTTATGGAGCAGAATAGGTGATTGTGGATGACCAGTCTGAACAGTCTACAGTGAGAGGTACGATTCTTTTGAATTCTATCCTCATGAAAGTGATGTTTGATACTGGTTCATCACATTCTTTTTTTGCTTCTCGTATTTTTGATTTGCTAAACAAAAATTTTGAAATGATTCTTTCTGTGATAAAACATCAAACACCTCTTAGTGAAAGAGAATGTAGTGCCTTCATGTGTAGAGCATGTTATATAACTATTAATGGAGCTATGTTGAAATAGGATTTCTCTATGCTGGATATGTATGTATGTGATATAATCCTGGGTATGAATTTGTTGATAGTGTGTAGGGCTCACATCGACTGTTATAGTAGAACAGTCAGTTTTGTGACTGAGGATGGCATCGAGCATCTCTTTAGAGAAGAAAGAGTGGTGAAGGAAGGTGCAACGGGGTTTTTGGAACCAGCAGTGGAAACAATCTCTTACCAGTTGGCTGTGTTAAACTTGGAATCAATGGAAGATATCGCAAATAATATTTTCCCAGTAGTCATGGATCAATTTCCTGATTTGTTTCCTGAAAACTTCTCAGGGTTACCACCTGTGAGATAAGTGGAGTTTACAACAGATCTCCTTCGGGGGACCAGACCTATCTCACTTCCATCTTATAGGATGGCACCAATAGTGTAAAAGGAATTGAAAGTGCAGTTGGAAGAACTGGAAAGCAAAGGTTTTATTCTGCCAAGCGTGTCTCTATGGACAGCACTAGTTTTGTTTTTAAAGAAAACATATGGAACTTTGAGGCTATGTCTGGATTATCGTAAACATAACCAAGTTATGATAAATAATATATATCCACTTCCATGCATTTATGACCTATTTGATCAATTTAGGGGAGCTTAGTGGTTCTCCAAGATTAACTTGTGATCAAGATATCAGCAGTTGCGATTTCGGAAGGAGGACATTCCAAAGACACCTTTCAAAAGAAGATATGGCCACTACGAATATGTAGTCATGACTTTTGGTCTTACGAATGCACCAATGGTCTTCATGGATTTGATGAATCGGATATTTCAGCCTTATCTGGATTCTTTTTTTGTGGTGTTTGTGGATGACATATTGGTGTATTCCAGAACAATGGCTGAGCATGAGCAACACTTGGCGATAGTGTTGGAAATATTGAGGGGCCATTAGCTGTATTCCAAATTATCAAAGTGTGATTTTTGGATACAATAGATATGTTTTCTAGGCCATTTAGTTTTAGAGAAACATGTTTTAATGTATCCAGAAAAGATAGAAGTTGTTCTTTCTTGGAAACCACCGAAGAATGTCTTTTAAATACGAAGTTTTCTTGGTATAGCTGGTTATTACCGACACTTTGTGTGTGACTTCTCCCAATTATATTCACCTATGACAGCATTGGGAAATAAAACAGTGCATTTCAATGGACTTAGGAATGTCAGAAATCTTTTCATGAGTTGAAACTTCGCCTTACCTCAACATCCATCTTGATCTTTCCTGAATTAGGACAGGGGTATGTGGTGTATTGTGATGCTTCGGGAACAAGGTTGGGATGTGTTCTCATTCAAGGAGACCATGTTTTTGCTTATGGTTCATGGTAATTGAGGGTGCATGAGAATAATTACCCAAACAATTGATTTGGAGTTATCTTCAGTTGTCCATGCTTTGAAGACTTGGTGTTATTATCTCTTTGGTGAGAAGTTCACTATGTTTATAGATCACAAAATCTTGAAACACATTTTCTCACAGTGAGAATTGAATTTGAGGCAGAGGAGACAGATGTATTGTCTTCAAATGTTCGATTTTAACTTAATGTATACACTAGGTAAGGGAAATTCTGTGGCCGATGCAGTATGAATGAATTCATATGCTTAGTTGGAAAAGGAATCTTTAGAGGAATGGCAGTTGATGTCGGTCCTAGCTGACATGCATGCGAAATGTGAAAACCGATATGATGTTGTAGTTTTCTTTTCAGTTACACTTGTTCCTGATCTAGTAAAAGTGGTCAAAGAGTCACAATAATTCGATGCGGAATGTCTCGTAATGAGTTCAAAACTCAATGGTGGGGAGACCATTGATGGCTAGAAACTGGAAGCAGGTTCAGTTTTGTATTTCAGAGATCAGATGGTTGTACCTATAGTTTGTCAGGAACAACTTCTTAATGCTTACCACCACAGTTCAGTTCGGTGCACAATGTGTTCCATGTATCTCAGTAAAGAAGTATCAGCCCGATCCAGATCATGTGATCAGATGGGATCACATTTACCTAGAGCCGGATGCTTCATTGGTACATATCCCGATGAGGATTTTGGATAGGTAGGATAAAGCCTTTCATTGAAAATACATCAGCCTAGTGCAGGATTTGTGGCAACATGGTCAGATTCAAGAAGAGACTTGGGAACGCGAGAATGAAATGAAGGAGTAGTGGCCAGAACACTTTCAGTCAAGCAATGGTTCTCTACTTTTCGGGGATGGAAATTCCAATGTTGGGGAGAATGTAGTAATGAAAGTTTTTGTTATATAACCCTTACATGATGCTTTTCTTGGTTTTAAGAGTTAAGGGTGACGTTTGGGAGAGTCGGGAGATCCTGGATTGATGTTTGAAGCAAAGGGGAAGGTGCACGGGTGGCGCACGGTTAGTCTAAATCGTGTTGTCAAACCGTGCATGGCTGACTGGGGAGGTAGTGGCTTCCGCACTATCGGTGCATGGTTAAGGGAAACCATGCGATGAGGCTGTGTGTGATGGATTGATGATCCAGAAGCTAACGCAAGGTTAGTGCACGGTTTGTCAAACCGTCCAGACTAACCATGCGGTCACTTAAAATTAGATCCTTAAACTATGGATCTAACTCGTTTTGCATCTAATTGCCTAATTAAAGCTCCTATGCGGCCCTAACTCTGGATTTTGGTTCTCCTATGGTCAGAGAGGGTTCTCCCATCACTCCAGAGGCAATCCGAATGATTCTATTGGTGAATCGAAGCCAGATTCTTGAGGTATGTGATTTTTCTCCTTTATTCTTGAATGGTTTCTTAGATCTACTAAGATCTACTTATTCCCTTCTCTCGGTTTCAAAAATCTATGCCCGTTAGGGGTAGACATAATTATGTGGATGCCATATATGTTGATATTTGGTCTTGTTTGTGTTAGGAGAAGATATATAAGGTGGGATTTTGGAGATTTGACCCCATGTTCATGAGTTTTCTTCATCCATTCCTTGGTTTTTTCTTTTGTGTTGAGGTAGGAGGCTTCACTCTTGATTCCTCTTTCTTAGAACTTGAAGGCTTAGTTCAAATTGATTTAATTTCTTGGTTTTTATTGTGAAATTTTGTGAAAAGCATGTTATAAATCTTCTTTAGTGATGATTTTTGGGTTTTGATGGAATTGTGGAAATTGAATGAATGGTTTGTGAAAAGTGTTTTGGTATCCTGATTTTAAAATGGCTATTTTAAATATGGATTATCTGTATTTTAAAAATGTTTTTTGGGAAAAAGGTTTTCAATAAAAGGGTTGTTTTCTTGAAAGGGTTTTGGCATGGTTGAAATGGTGTGGTTTTTGGGCATACTTGGTGTGTGTGTTCATATTTCATTTATGAGGCTTGGTTGAAATATGACCCTGTGATCGATGCCAATAGTGTAATGGCACTTGGGGAATAATTACCTTGCGAAAACATGGTAGATTGAAAAGAGACCGCTCATGAGTAGGGAACTGTCAGAACGATGCATGGGTAGTTGATTTCACATGTTCTGTAATGGTTGGTTATGTGGATTTGTGAAATGGAATGGTTATGCAAAAAATAAAAATGTGAATTTGATTGGGAAATTTTCTTAGTTTCTTTTCTTGAGAAAGATGGTTTTGTTGGAAAATGGTTTTGACTTAGAACTTAATAATTGTGAACAGTTTTGGAATTGTTTTATATATATTTGTTGACATATTTTTTTCTAGAGGCATGGGTTGGGAAGTCAACGGGGAAGACCTACTAAGTTTCATTACTCACCCCCTGCTTTGGCATGGTGGTGATTTTACAGATTTCATATACCAGGATGTTGGCAAAGGTAAATTTTCACACATTTATAGCACTACTTCATGACTCTTGGTCTGGTTCGTGATGTTGGAGCTAGAAGCTTATAGAGAATGGAGTTGGGTTGTCGTCTTGAAGTATTTTAGTTTTATTTCCACTATTTACTCTGATTTGGTTTTGTATTCCATTGTTACACTTGGCTGGGTTATTATGAAAATAATTTTTGAGTTGTTTCGGTTTTAAATCATGCATCAAATAGTGGTTTCTTGGAGATGTTTATCTAGTTTACATTGTTTTTTGGTCGTTTTCATTGAAATGGTAAATCTTCCCCATGTGTTTTGAAACCCTTCGACATTTATTTCCAACCTTTGGCATCTTGGGGATGTCTCTTAAGGCCATTAATGACTCGTAGAGCTCTCAAAACCAATGATAATTGACCGGTCATTACATGAAATGTCGATAGAAATCATTGGATATGAAACATATATTTGATAAATATTTAATATAAAAAAGGAATTAATATATTAAATGAGAACAAAAAATAAAATTACAATAATACTTTCCAAAAAAGTAGAAATTAGAATAAAAATTTTGACAGGATGCTCGTTTTTCATACCTAGCCACACATATTAGTAGATTCACTTATTGAGATCAAATAAAGAAAAAAAAATCCTTTATGAACTATTTTTAAGTGAAAGAATTAATGGATAATGGAAATGAATTTAGAAAAAAATCATATTCCACTACTGTAAAATAAACATTTCCATAATTCAATGAAATTATACATACATGAAAAATGTATCGTAGGATATCCAATAACATGTGATCTTACATGTGTTTTTGAAAATATATGAGTTGTTGTACTTGACACCTTTTATTGTTGGGTAGAACCTACAATAAAATTAGTTCGCAATTTTTTTAACACGAATATTTACCTAGCTACGCAATATTTTAGGGAATATATAGATATTTCTATGTCAATATACTAGTAAATTATAACGTTTGTGTTATTTTTATAACACACCTAGAAATGTAAAAAATTATGGTTTATAGTACTTATAGTAGAAAAAAATAATATATTGGTAGGGGAATGCATAAGAAATATCATTGAATTAACTAGG
This sequence comes from Viscum album, assembly GCA_963277665.1. Lineage (NCBI taxonomy): Eukaryota > Viridiplantae > Streptophyta > Magnoliopsida > Santalales > Viscaceae > Viscum > Viscum album. The sequence goes on from OY728159.1 coordinate 626,809,205, forward strand.
ATAAAAAATGTAAAAACGTAGGATTCATGCTTACTGTGACGATGAGGCAAGCGGTGAGTCAGTGAGAATATTATCTTTATTTGTGAAATCTAAAAAATTTAATGAACAAAGAGATAATTGTTAAATATAAGGGATATATAACAAACAATTAATTCATAATAATACATTGACATCACCCTTACAAAAGGGTATAACTTTTTGTGCATTAGTTTATGATGTTTTTTTACTTGATCTAATAGATATTGTTGGAAAATTAGGAAATTAATGATGTACATTCAATTAAATAAGATATAAATTTAATTAATTAGTTCTAGTTAGTAAATTATGAAATCTAATAGAATGTACTGGTATATTTAAATCACACTAAACATTCAAATATAAAGGTGCAACAGTGTGTGTTCTCCTCTTTTGGTGATTCCATTAGTTTCTACCAGTTCACATGTTGAAGTAGAATATAGGTGAGTATTACATCGACCCAACCTTTTCATACATTACAAACATAAACATTTATTTAATCCATTCTTCTCCATCTTCTTGTTGTCCCTTTAAAACTTCTTAGTACACATAATCACCTGAGGATATATATCAAAAAGGGTGATCTAAAATCCCTATAATAGGATACATAAGAATAATATAGCACGAGGTGAGCATAATAATAACACCATCATCAAAATCATGAGAGGATTCATTAGATAAACGTATGGAATGTGGAAATGCATAAAAAAATGAAAACATCATGTATTAGTGGTTAACTACCACAGATAGTTATGAAAAAAGATAGAATCTTGTTCAAAAATAACTTCACTTTAACTAATCAGATTCATCACTTTACCCAATGCATTGGAGTTCTGTATAATTATGGGAATAGCATTTACATTCAAACATTCATATTGTGCTATATAATTCTGGGCACACCTGTCACATCATAACATTTACATTATCATGCAATGCACATTGAAAATATGTCAAAATGAATATAAAAAAATAAAACATGGAAATAATGGGTTTAAAATAATAAAACATACATTCATAAACATTTTGTTCCCAAAATAAATAGGGAACATCATTCTTGACATAGAAATATTAACCTTGAGTGAAGAGTGAAACAATCTTCGAGGAGTAAAACATGGCCTCTTTATTTGAAAGAAGAGTTCTTTTGGAAGAAATTGGGTTTTCAATAAACTCAATTAGAGAACATGTATATCATAGATTTATTAACAAATTTATGAATATATTATTTCTAATGTATATCCACACTGAAAATGGGTTGAAGAGGGAAAACCTAAAGAAAGAGAGTTGGGTTTGAGAGTTTCCCCTTACCTTGTATCTTAATGCTTCCTTCACATTAATGTCTTGTATAATGAAATTATAATGACTAAATAGAAATTAAATAACATTTAATAGGTGAATATGGTTCATTAGAATTTCATTAAGTTCTTTTATGGCCCATTAGATTAGTAATAGAGTTTAAATTCATTGTTCAAGAGTGTTCTTATTTGTAGTTTTCATGAACGGTATGTATGGAAGTTCATGTAGAACATGGATAAGCATCCTGAACTGATATTACATGTTATAAATAATGTTACAGGATGTTAAATTATCTTATAAATAATTTTTTATATACTATGAGAATGAATCATTAGATAAGATTTTAATGATGATCGTTTGGGTTAATTTGGTTGGTTCTTCAACCACAACAAACTTGTTTTCTCTAATAATTTAGTAATATGTACATAAGTAAGTTCTAGAACAATAAATAGGATATAATACATATAAATTAATCTGTTTCGAGCATAAAAATGGTTTCATGACCATATCTTATGGCGATAAAAGAGAATGAAATCATGTCGTTCTTGAAAGTGATAAATTAACACCTCACAAACTACGTTTTCATTTCTAAAATAAAAAGAAGTCGAGAAGAAGGATGGATGATATATTATCCCATTAGTTTCCTAAAATTACATTATATTTAATATAATGGAGTTACCATACCATATGTATGAGGATATTTGGGGTGATATTAAGAAAATAACATTAAATTGAAGGGAAATTAAAGGAAAAGAGAGAGAGAGAGAGAGAGAGAGGAATTACCTCTTAAATCCTCCTAAAGGAACATTGGATTGGTATTTTGATGAAACTAGAATATCTTTGGATGTGTATTATGGCTAGGGAAAATGTTTGGATAGAGTTTATTCAAGGATTGAATCATGATAAGTGTGAGGAAATGAGGGTGTGAAGGGTGGTATTTATAGTGGAGGGGATATGGGTTTTCTCAATATTAAATTCATTAATTTATTATTTATCAACAAGAAAAGTAATAGTGATGATTACGTGACCAAGAATAGTAATAAGTGCATGTGAGTTCAAACCATTTGGGATTACATCATCAGAACATCTTATATGACTCTATAATTAATGTATTTATCTTATATTGTAAATTATATCATTTCACTATTCATAAAAAATTCATGTATTTCATAAAAATATCAAAAATTCACCCTATCCTTTTTTCTATGTGTAGAATCCAAAAATATACTATATTTTTAAAATTTAATTTTCTAAATATGATTAATTTTATTTTTAATTATAATAATAATTTACTTGAAAAATACATGTTTTAAAATTAAAACTGATTTTATAATGACTTCAAAAATTACCTAAGCTCTTATAAAATCATATTAAAATAATAAGACATGGAGTTTTTAATTTATGAAAACATTTTAGGAAAATACATATTTTATTAAATTAATTAATTAATTATAATTATTTATTTATGACCTACAAAAATACTAATAATTTTAATATGGTCATATTATCACTTATAAGATGCCTAAATATTATTTAATCATTCATGGGTGAGGATACTATTATTCTGGATGTTTTACTATTCATAACATTTATATTAATATTCATAAGATTATGTTACAATTAATAAGGTTAGGTTACTATTCACCAAAAAAATTATGATTGTTCTATTAGACTGAAAAAAATACCCAGAACGCAACCGTGTATGTTAGATTTTCTAAATTAAAAACATAGAAGAGGAAAGAATATATTTGATTTTCACTTAGTATTTAGTATCATGATATATCAATGTGGTTACCAATTTGATTTTAATATAAGTAATAATTATAATAAGGTAATTCATTTGATAAAACTTTGGGTCGTTACATTCTTCCCCCCTTATGAAATTTCGCCCTCGAAATTTCATTTTACAAAAATAAGTGAGGGTACTTATCTTTCATCGAATCTTCCAATTCCAAAGTATATTCTTCAAACTTATGGTTCCTACAAAACACATTAACAAGATGGGTTTTCTTATTTCATGGGACCTTATCTCTATTATTAAGAATCTTTACTAGCTGCTCCTCATAATAGAGATCATATTCCAGTTATACCACCTCCAATTTCTGTATATGTGAGGGATCTGGTATGTACGTTCTCAGGAGTGATACGTGAATCACATCATGAACTTGCGGCATATTCAGGGGATGATCAATCTGATAGGCCACAACTCCTATGTGTTCAGGGATCTCTAAGGGGACAATGTACCTTTGGTTTAGATTCCCTTTCTTTCCAAACTGCACAAATCTCTTCTATGATGACATTCAAAGGAAGACTTTATCTCCAATGTTGAACTCAAAGTCCTTTCGACGATTTCTAGCATATCACTTTTTCTGACTCTGAGAAGATTTGATATTTTTCTAGGGGACTTGAACCTTCTCTGTCATCTCTTGCACAAGATTGGGTCCTAGTAGCTTTTTTTCTCAAACTTCTTCCCAACAGGTTGGAGTTCTATATCGATTTCCATAAAAAGCTTCATATACAGCTATATAAATATTCGAGTGGAAGCTGTTTTTGTATGAGAACTCAACTAATAGAAAATTATAATCCCATACACCTTTGAATTCTAATGATCAGGATCTTAGACTATATTCATGAATCAAAATAGTTCATTCAGATTGGCCGTCAATTTGGGGGTGATGGACCGTGCTACAATTTAATTCAGTAATAAAAGCATGTTGAAGACTCTTCCAGAATTTAGATATGAACCATGGATTATAGTCAAAAAAATAAATATTAGAACACCATGTATTCTCACCACTTCCTTCACATATAACTTTTCATGTTATTCAAGAGAGATATCTTTCCTTATAGTGATAAAATGGACAGTCATTGTGAGTCAGTAATCCACAATCCATATCATATTATTTCCCTTTGACGTCTTCACGAGACTCATGATAAAGTCCATAGTTATATTCTCCCATTTTGACATGGGTATAAGCAATGTTTGAATCATCCCTCTATAATTTTTTCTCTCTAATTTAACCTGTGGACATACCATGCACCTTGATATATATTCCGCAATCTTTTTCTTCATGTTATCCAACTGTAAGTGTTCTCAGAGATCTCTGTACATCTAGGTGCAACTAGTATGGATATATAATGTTGATCTATTTTCATTTTCTACTTTATCTTTATTTATGCTGGGTTATGAAGGGACACAATGTCTTTTTCCAAACCAAATCACACCAATATCATCGATATGGAAGTCTTGCAATTTTCTATCCTTTACTGCATTCACTTTATTTTACAAATCCAGATCATACATTTTTACCTCCTTAATTTTATCATGGATAGATGGTTGAGAAATAATTTGGGTAAGGTAGGATGTATCCCTTGCCCTTGTGATTTCCAAATCCATCCTTTGAATATCCAGGAATATTGGGTCTTTCTCAATCCATAACATGATAGATTATCATGTTCTTTTCTACTTAGAGTATCTGCTGCCTTGTTCTCCTTTTCCATGATGGTAGTGAATAGAGAAATCAGAGTCCTTGATGAGATCTAACTATCTTCTTTAATTCATGTTGAGCTCATTTTGTGTGAATATATAATATAGGCTCTTTTGGCCAGTGTATATGTCACATTTCTCACCATAAAGGTATTGCTGGGAGATGTTCCCAAGAAAAATCACAGCTTCCATCTCCAGATAATATGTTAGGCAGTTCTTCCCCTGGATCTTCATCTTTCGCGAGATGTAAGCTATCACATTATCATTTTTCATGAGTAATAAACCTAATCATTTCATTAAATCATCACTTTATATCACAAAACATTATCCACTTTTTAGTAGTGCGAGTACATGAGCAGTGATCAACCTTCTCTTTAGCTCCTTGAAGATTCCCTTAAATTCTTTTTTCTAGACATACTTTTCCACATTCCTTGTTAACTTAGTTAGCGGGCTTTAAAATCCTGAGAAATTTATCATTAAACTTTTGTATTACCCATCTAATCTAAATAAACTATGGATTTATATAACAAAAAAGGGTATGTTATATTCCACAATTGCCTTTGTTTTTAAAGGGTCCACAGAGGTTCCCTCACTTGTGATCACATGTCCCAAAAATGTTACTTGATTCATCCAAAATTCACACTTTTTGAACATGGTGTACAACTTCTCCTTTCTCAAATTCTCCAACACAAGTCTTATATGTTTTTCATGTTCCTCCTTTCTCTGGTATTATATGATAATATCATTGATAAACACTACCAAAAATTTGTTTAGGTAATGTCTAAAGACTCTGTTCATAAAATGCATGAATATCATAGGGGCATCAATAAGTCCGAAGGGAATAACCAGAAACTCATAGTGCCCATACCTTGTATGGAAGGCAGTATTATGAATATATTTATTCCTCATCTTTGGCTGATTATATCAAGAACGAAGATCCATATTTGAGAAGTATTGAGCTCCTTTTAGCTAATCAAACAAAGTCATTTATCCTTTGAAGATGATACTTGTTCTCTATGGTGCTCTTGTTGAGTTCCAGAAATGTGATACACAGCCGCATTGATCCATCCTTCTTATTCTTCAGAAAGATAATTGGCACACCCTAATTTTATCCACTAGGGTGTATGAACCCTTTTTCCAAATTCTCTTGTAGCTACTTCTTTAATTTCATCAGTAAAATAGTATCCATACTATATGAACACTTTGATATAAGAGTTGCTTTAGGTATGAGTTATATTAAGAACTCTTCCTCACAATCTAAGGGAATTATGAGTAACTCTTTGGGAAATACATAAATTTGTTCCCTCACAATGAGAATTTCTGCAAAGTTAGCACATTCCTTTGACTATATCATTTGGGTGAGGTATGATTATTTATAGGGTATGAACCCCAGCACTATTCATTGATTTTTCAAAAGAGATTCCCAACATTCCATGCATTTATAAAGGAGGATGGGATGGTTTGGAATATAAAAAAGTATTTCCTTTTTCTGATAGTTGATAGGTTCTCTATATAACGAGAGCCAATCCATTCTCATTATAATGTCAAATTCCACCAAGGGAAGTATTATGAGATCCGCTTTAAGAATATTCCCACATACGCCAATATGAGAAGATTCAAACACATGGGATGCAATGATTAGACCACTTTGTTTTTTAACATATATCTCTACTTCAAGGATTCAAGGATTTGATATTATTGTTTCAGAAAAAAATAAGATATAAAGGAATGCATAGAACTAGAATCAAGGAAGGCATTTTATATTCATGATTTAATAAGATGTGTACCTTTTATGACTTTATTATCTTTCTCCACTTCTGTAGTAGTGATGGAAGAAGACTTACCTTGTTGCTTTGGATTTGGTGGCTGCTGATGTTGATTACCTTCAAGGACTCAAGGTTTAGTGAATTGGCTTACATAGTGCGCAGGCTCCCTACAGTTTTAGCATTCAACCCTGGGTGGGGTCCACTTTATTCCACTATATTATTATTCTTTCTCATGTCTTTTCAAAATTCTTGAGAATGGTGGCCTTATCTCCCACACATGAAGCATTTCCCTATCCTTTTGAGGCCATTTCCATGATGCAACTTCCCACATTTTTGGCATGTGGGTTGTTAAACTTTCTTCCAACCATTATCATTATATCCTTGGAATTTAGACTCCATATTTCTTTTCTTATCACCATATCCATGAGGCAATTCTCCAAAATCTATCTCCACTATGTGTGACATCGAACAACTTATCCATAACTCCCAATGTCTTGAATTGAACGAGCCTTTTGAAGGTGTGGTTTTAATCCACTAAAGAATATATCAATTTTTTTTATCGTTGTTGATAAAAAAACCTAAAGTGTACCTTACATGAATTATGAAATTCACTTCATTGGTAATGAGAAATTATCCTAACATTTTCTTGAGATATATGAATTCTCTCGACATATTTGTATGAAGATTTATTGGGAAATACTTGTTAAGAAACATGATCTTCAAGTCTTCTCATTCCATCACTTCAATTTTCTCACTTGTCTGGGTGTTCTTAATAAAATTCCCCCATTGATCGACATCTCTATCTAGATGATAAACGTCTAGTGTGACCTTCCCCATCTCAAAACAGTGAAGCACAGAAATTATCTTCTCTATGGAGTTGACCCATTGTTCTGCAACTAGTGCATCAGAAGACCCACTAAATGTCAGTGGTCATTACCACATAAAACACTTGATTTCCAGTTGATCCTTCTTAGGTGAAGGAAAAAATTCCCCATTATTCTGGTTATTTTTTTATATCCTAAGATAGTTGGTTAATAATTAAAATGATGTTTTAACTCCAACTCCCAAATGATTGGGGATGTTGTTCAAGAAATTGTTGCTTTGGCCCTCGCACTACTTGTTGGCCTAGTTTTCTCTTGGATACCACCATTTTCTAAAATTAAAAGGGTTAGAACAAAACATAATTAAACAACACATGAATAAATAACATATTCATTTGTAAAATTTGAACTAAATGAATAATTTTTGGGATCCATATGTAAAGCTTATTTTGTGAATATTTTTACTTAGTCTTATAATACAGGGTTTCTCTAGGGCTCACTAATCCTAATTCCCAAATTATCTAAACCTTGCCTCTACTAACAACTATAGAGTCCCAGCCTTTTCAGATATTACTATTACGTCATTATAAAGATAAAAATAATAGTATTATTCCGCAAGGATTCATAGGTTTAGTGTCTAGGGAAAACTAGGACCAAACATAACATTTAAAACATCAAACATAAACATTTATTTAATTCATTCTTCTCCAACATCTTATTATCCCTTGAAAACTCTTTAGTAAACATAATCACCTAAGGATATACATCAAAAAGGGGTGATATAAAATCCCAATAATATTATAGATAAGAATAATATAGAATTGAGTGAGAATAATCATAACATCACCATCAAAATCATGAGAAGAATCATTAGATAAAGGCATGCAATGTGGAAATGCATAAAAAATGAAAACATCATAACTAATTTATTAACTAACACACATAGTTGTGAACAAATATAACATCATGGTCACAAATAATTTCCATTTCCCTCATGAGATTAATCACTTTACCCAATTCATTAGAGAGTTGTATAATTCTAGGCACAGTCGTCACATTCAAACATTCATATTACGCTATATAATTACAGGTTCACCTGTCACATCATAACATTAACATTAGCATGCATGAAACATTGAAAATATGTCAAAAATGAACATAAAAAACCCATGGAAAGAAATGGAGTTCACATCATAGAAAATACATTCATAAAAATTTGTTTCCCAAAATAAAAAGGGAATATCATTCTTTACATAGAACTATTAACCTTGAATGAAGAGTGAAACAATCTTCACGGAGTAAAAAAGTGTGTGTTTATCTGAAAGAAGAGTTATTTTGGAAAAGTATTGGGTTTTTATTAAAATTGATTAGAGAAAATGTATATCCAATAAAATTTAATATAGTAATGAATAAATTATTTCTACGGCATATCCATTTTGAAAATGGGTTGATGAGGGAAAACCCAAAGAAAGAGAGTTTGGTTCAAGAGTTTCCCCTTACCTTGTATCTGAATGGTTCCTTAAATTTTATATCCAGTATAATGACATTATATTCATTAATTATAAATTAAATAAACTTTTATACATGAATATGGTTTATTATAGTTTCATTAAGTTTTTTTATGGTCTATTGGACCGGTTATAGAGTTTAAATTCCTTGTTCGGGGGAGTTCTTTTTCTTAGTTTTCATGAATGGTATGAATGGATGTTTTTGTAGAACATGGGTAAACATATAGAAATGATATTACATGTTATTAATGATGTTACATAACATGAAATTATCGTATAAATAATTTTTTTATATACCGTGAGAATGAATCATTAGATAAGATTTTAATTATGATCGTTAGGATTAATTGAGGCAGTTTTTTGACCACAACAAACTTGTTTTGTTTAATCATTTAGTAATATGTACATAAGTAAGTTCTAGAACATTAAATAGGATATAATAAATATAACATAATATATTTTAACCATAAAAATGGTTTCTCGACCAGATCTGAGGGCGATAAATGAAAATGAAAACATGTTGTTCTTGAAGGTTACAAATTAACACCTCATGAACAACGTTTACCTTTCTAAAATAATTAGAATGGGTGAAGGAGGTTGGATGATATATTATCCCATTAGTATCGTAACATTATATTATATGTAATATACTAGTGTTACCATACCATGTGGAATAGGATAGGTTGAGAATGATTAAGAAAAGAACATGAAATTTAAAGGAAATTAAAGGAAAGGAGAGAGAGGGGAATTAACTCTTGAATATTCCTTAAGGAACCATGGATTGGTCTTTTGATGAGACCAGAAGCTCTTTGGACGTGGGGGAGGGGACATCTAATATTTTTTGACAGATTTTAGACAAGGCATAAATATTGAGTGTTTTGAGGAAATGAGGGTGTGAATTGTGGTATTTACAGTTGAGGGGAGATGGGTTTTCTCAATATTATATTAATTAATTTATTATTTCTCCACAGAACAAGTTATAGTGATGATTACATGACCAAGAATAGAAATAAGTGTATATGATTTCAAACCAATTGGGATTACATCTATAGGAAATCATATATGACTCTATAATTAATTTATTTAGATTATTTTGTAAACTATATCATTTCACTATTCATCAGATGACTGAAATGATGGAATTTTAGAGAGATGGGAGACCATATCACTCTAAACTCCTTGAGTGATTAGGGTTTCTTTGAACTTCTCTCAATCTATTCTCCATGTCTAATGATTTTCTTGTGATGCCCCAAAACATATTCCTCATGTAATAATATTATTACGGTCTTATTCTGTTTTATTTTCAGGTCATCCGAACAAAACATTCTGACTAATCACAAGGAATTTTATTTAATTAAACACTGATGTGTTTACATTACAACAAGATCAAATTAAAACCATACTATCCAAAAATACCTATTATAAGACCTGTTAAAATTATAGGGAGACCACCCAATTCAACAAAGACCCAAAGCATATAGTATGGATCTTTCAGATCCGTCAGAATGAACATCAGTATGGCCAGAGCCACGACAACCGCACAGAGCATCAGTGGAATGATGTGGAACATTTTTCAGCACGTTTTATTGAATATGGAAGTCCATGATACATGTATTTATAAGGCATCAATCAGAAACTTTCCATTATGAGACATTTGAGTTCTAATGACTATAATTATAGACGTTGGTTATTATAGTGGATTATTTTAAAATACCTAGGTATAATTAGTCTTCCAGAATATTTAAATTATGTATTGAAATTATAACTTTAAAACATATGAACTCTTATTATAAATATTTTATCTACAATTAATATTATTTCAAAACTACATATTTATTTAAAATACCTTTCAAATATTTTGAATGCATTGAAAATATTTTGTAAATAATTTCATTCTTGATGTTTAATGGTTTAAAAGGAAACTATGTTTTTGATTTATTTAGTACTAATATAATATTTTTTAATGATGTCTTAGACTTTGATTTATCGCTTTATGTTTTTAAAACTTTATCATTTATACTATTAAGGAAAATATATAGTTATGGTTAAGAATTCATTTTTGTTTGGACCTATTTATATATATGAAAACTTATTTTTATATTTAACAAAAAATAAATATGTACTTAGATAAAATATAGGTGATTACGACACCTAGCCGAGGTCCACCTTGTGGTATCCCTCAAGACCTTGATAGGAATCTCACCCATAACAACCTGGAAGTGGCCCAGGGGTAGTGCGCACAATGGGTGTGTGCTATGTCTCACACATGGGAAGCATAGATTATCCTATGCGTGCATATAGGTGTGTGTACTGGGACCAGATAATACCATTGTGCAGAGAGGGACAACAGTGTGGGTGGGTGTAAGAGTGCGCCCGTAGAAGAACCTGATATATGGAAGTACCAGGAGGGTAGGGGGAGTAATATGAGCAATGGATCAGAGTGACGAGCTTATAAAGGAGTCGCGGAAGCTCCTCCGTTTTGATGTGGGACAACAAAAATCATCAAGTAGTGGATCTGGTTTATTCGATCATGCCTCACACGATCTGAGCCACCTAATCAGTTTGGCTTTCGAACCCCCATGACCGTGAATATCCACCACATTTTTGGGCACCATCCGATCTCGATGGATCTAATCGTGACTGTTCTTTCTTTTTAAATCACTGCATCTTACCGCAACTGTCAAATCAATTCACTATCTAATTTGGGCTTTCCATCTTTTTTAAATCCATGCGTTTCACCATAGATATCGAATCTACTCTACATTAGGTCGTAGATGTTCATTATTTTACTGGTTCTTCTCTCCGGTGACCCCTTCATCTTCCTCCACATGCACTTCACCAATGATTTTTTTCCACAATCTCCTTTCCATTTTTTTTGACACCCATGACTGGTTGGTCCCACATTACTCACATTATCCACAAGGTCGGACCCTCCTCAATCAATTTTTTTAAGCCAAGCATGCCTCAGCTTTGCAAGAAAGTGGAGTTTAAAAATATATATGATATAGTTTATATTTTTTTCTCATTTTCACCCAAAATCTATCAGATCATCTTCTCTCAAGCCTCCAGCAAGTTCTCCAATGCCTCCTTTGATCTTCCCCAAGCCTCTTACCCTCCTCAAACCATGTATGGGACCTAAGTGTGTTGTTTTTGTTTGGTTTTACTATATATATATTGACATACAGTTGGGTATATAACCTACTGGTTTATTTATAATATAGATAATTATTAATTATAAATGATGATCATAACTTTTTATCATGCAAGGGTGTGTTATGTTTTGTGGTTTTATATGTGTATAAGAATGTAAACTTATCTACATGTATATATTTTATAAACAAACCTTATATCTTTCATGGAATGATTTGCGATTTATGCACTCTGGAATAACTAATGTTTCAAAAGTGATTTAAATATACAATTATCATTACACATATAATTTATGATCCTTATAAACACTTTATGTAATCATTTATATATATATACATATATATTCAAACAGATTTAGATAAACCTCTATTTTACACAAATTTAAGACTCCTATTTATTGAAATTCAATGTTTAATAGTTTTTGTAAGATGTAGATAATTATATATATTCACAAAACTCTTATATATTTATATAAGTCCAAATGTATCTGCATCTTTGGGTTTTAATCATAATCTGATTATATTTTCATAAAAACCAATTTTTGGAGATTTAATAAGATTTGTGTCACCCTAGTGTATTCCCTCCTAATATTTTTAGAGGAATGAAATGATCTATTTATTGATCTACAACACTTGAATCCATCACAATAAATGTTTTAAATAATTAAATTCTATTATATTAAATATGCCCATTTAGCAGCATGAAAATTAAATAATAATGACAATTATCCTAATTTTAGAGTTGTGCATTATGGAATATAAATTGTTTACATTCATAATGAGGATTTTAGGGATTGTTATCTTATGTGATAATCTAATGTTTAATGTGATTAATTTATTGACACATGTGTTTCCTACCATACTTTTCATTCATTGTCATGCATTAATAGAATCAGTATTAACTCTTATAATCATGAATTACTTTTTTATGTAAATGATAAAGAAATTGCCTTTCATGGAATTAAGAATTTAAATTATTCAAAGTGCTATGGGTCACTTTGAATAAATATTAAATGTGAAATTAAATTATTCAAGGTGCTATGGGACACTTTGAATAATGTGAAATGCTAAACCAAGTAATATGTGACACTTGGAATGGTATGTGATAAGTAATTTAATAAATGGAATTGGTAAGAGCACTTTGATTTATAAAAATGTGGAATGCATTGGACTTATGTATGTGTTGAGTGGGGGCCGCTATAACCCCTCCGTGAATTGGTATTTCTCATGAGATAACTTGACGTGGAATTGGATGAGGCCTTTCTCGATTTTGATTTATGCATTTTTTCTGAGGCCTTAATCATTAGATGTCTTGGCGGAGTCCTTACCACAGTCCTGCATTTTCACATTCCTCATTACGACTATGTAATTTAATTAACCAAAATAATATTATACTAGTAGAATAATCTTGGTTAATGATAATATGTTTATGAGAATTAGATAAAGTAAAAGCTTATGGATTATTAATTATTCAGAACTTAGAGATTTATTAGCCAGTGTATGTTTCACAGTAGTAATGGATGGAATTGAAGTTATTATTTTGTATGTTAAACTCTAATCATGTATTACTCCTAGTTTTAAATTTTTTACATATATATTGACATGTTATACCCATTGAAGTTAGAATGACTTTTACTTATTATTCTGTACACCTTATGATCTATACGAGCATGCCTATAATTGCAACATGTTTCCTTGTAACTCATTTAGTAATCCTTAAAATGTTCTCTTTTAATTATTAGACAAATTGTTATGTTATGAAACATGTGTTACTACATTCCCAAATAAAATGTTTTATGAATAATTTTAAATGAATTTTTTGAAAAGGTTTAAAGTGGTATATTATATTATTTTTAAAACCTCTTACTGGTCATTTGTATGCTCACCCAAGGTTTTCAATCTATTTTCTTTTATAGGTTTAGTAGAGTTGTGTCCCTATATTTGGTGATTTCATAAAGAAGACATTTTTTTGTTTGGTTTTGAATGAAATTTAGTAATTGTATCTGTTTCTCTAGTACCTAAACCAAAACGTTCTTCTATAGTGGAACATGTGTGTGTGTTTTCAGCTATTCTTTTATAACAAAAATTACACACCAAGTTTTATTTGAGCTGCGCACCAGCTTAGGGGAAACACGAGGATGGGGTGTCGTAGTTGGTATCGGAGGATTGGTTTAAAAACCCATGAAATTAGAAAAATACTAAAAAACATAATTATTTCATACTAAGTATTAATTTCCTTAGAAAATTTCAGATGGAAGATGAAACAAGTCTTTTGTCTCTCCCCATTGAGTTACTAGAACATATAATTGTCAAGTCATGTTCAGAGATGTACCTACCATTTGCGAACCTACATATAAGCTGTAAAAACCTTTATCAAGTGTCTAAAAACCCAAATATCCTTCAACTTTATCAATGAATAAGTCATGTTTTCTTCCTAATTTCGCATGAAAAACATGATTTTTATGCACACAAAGGAAGTTACTACGAAGGCCTATTCTTGTGCTTCACTCTATCTGAGGGTTATCTGGCCGTAGAGAAGTTTTGGGAAGCTACAGAGGCTGGCGATCCCCGTGCGGCCTATATGTTTACTATCTTGAGTTTCAGTCGGTATAGGAGGCTTTACAACATCTAGTTTTTAGAAAACTAATTCATCCAATTTTTCTACCAGAACCATGTTCATTACGGTGTCTTCAGACTCTACACCTCCCTTGACACCCTTTCGAGGACCTACTGTTTCCTGCATGAGTTTGAATCGAGCTATGAGAAGTGTATCTGTGAGAATGTAATTTAAATGTTTAAGAACGTTTTGGGGATCAATATAACTGGAATAACCTACTAGTAAAGTCTTCGATGATGGTGGACCTAGTAAAGAAGGATTTCAGGAAATTCACACTAGTGTTTTGTGAGTGAGCGTGTGGTTATGTAACACCTTCGGTTTATGAACTTTGTAAAATAGAATAATGTTATATGTTTTGGTGCTTTAACATGATATTTAAAATAAAGTATCTATTTTGATAAGGATATTCCTTGATGAAAAAAACATATCTCTTGACATTTTCAAATATAAGATATAAGTTCACCAACCAACACCTTATCTCTCCATACCGAGTTACTAGAACACCTAATTGACAAGGCATGTTCAGAAGACTATGAACCTTTTGTAATCCTAAGTCTGACATGAAAATGATTTTATAAAGTATCACTCAACTTGAATATTCACCATTCCTGCAATGGGGAAAGCTACATCTACCACTGTATAGCAACTACTCAATTTATAGAATTTAGGCAAAGGGGAAATTACTGCAAGGTACTTTTCTAGTGTTTCACCCTATTTGAGAACTATCAAGCTTTAATGAAATTTCAAAAATCTGCTTTGGAAGGTGACTATAGAGTAGATTATATGAACCAAATCCAATATTTTTATATGTATGGGATCCTCCATGACATAGAAATTTTAAATCATGATGTAGTTTGAGGAATTTATAGAGATCTGGTCCACTCTCATATCTCTGATCTCCCCACCACAAATGCCTTCCTCTGGAAACCCTAATGATTTATGCATAGGGATGATCCTAGCTTCTCTTAGAGCACCCAGTGTATTTGGGTAAAAGAAGTCAAGGGATTGGAAACCTATTTAGGGATCCACATGGGAGTATTCATAAGATTAACCTGATTGGCCGACTTTGTGAAGGGATATGGGATGTGATGTGAGCCTGGTTTTTTCTAGTGGGTTGTGTATGAATATTTTAGAATATTGAGGACACAATTATTTTAAGGGGGGATAATTTGGCGCCCCAAAACTTATTCCTCATGTAATAATAATACTATGGTTTTATTTTGTTTAATTTTCAGGTCATCCGAACAAAACATGCAAACTAAACACAAGGAATTTTATTTAATTAAACACCGAAGTGTTTATATTACAACAAGATAAAAGGAAAACCACACTACCCAAAAATACATATTAAAATACCTATTAAAATTATAAGGAGAACACCAAATACAAAAAATACCCCAATCATATAGTATAGATATTTTAGATTCATCACAATGAACATCAGTAAAACTAGACCCACGAAAACCACACTGAGTATCAGTGGAATGATGTGCACCATTTTTCACCAAGTTGCATTGAATATGGAACACCCTGATATTTGTATTTATAAGGCCTCAATCTGAAAATTTCCCTTAGGAGACCGTTGAGTTATAACAGCTATAATTATAGCTGTTGGCCATTCTAGTGTATTAATTTAAAATACCTAGGTATAATTAGTTTTCCAAAATATTCAAAGGATTTATTGAAATTATAATATTATAACATATGATCTCTTTTTATAAATATTATAGTTACACTTAGTATGATTTATAAATTAGTTATGTATTTCAAATAATTTTCAAATATTTCAAATGTCTTGAAAAGTTTTTGTAAACATTTTCATTATTGATGTTTAAAGGTTTAAACTGAAACTATGTTTTTGATATATGTAATACAAATTTAAGATTGTATTAATGATGTTTTAGACTTTGATTTGTCACTTTATGTTTTTAAAACATTATCATTTATAAAACTAATGAAAATATTTAGTTATTGTAGTGAATTCAAATTTGATTGAACCCATACATATATATATATATGAAAAATTATTTTTATATTTTAAAAATAATATTTAATTAACTAAAATATAGGTGAGTACCACACCTAACTGAGGTCCACCTTGTGGCAGCCCTCAAGGCCTTGATAGGCATCTCACCCATAACACCTGGCTACGGACTAGGGGTAGTGCGCCTGTTGGGTGCGTGGTAAGTCGGGAAAACATGAAGAATATCTTGTCCTCAGCGTGCGCATGGGTGTGTGTGTGGGGGGAGTAGATCATGCCATCATTCGGAGTAACATGGCGGTCTGGACGGGTGTAGGAGTGCGCCCGTAGAAGAACCTGGTACGGGGCGGTATCAAGAGGGGAGGGGGAGTAATATAAGTGATACCTCAGAGTCCTAGGCTTATAAAGGAGATGAAGAAGCCCATCTGTTTTGATATGGGATGATGAAAATCAGCCGAGAGCAGATCTGGGACCTTCAATCACATAGCACAAGATCTCAGCTACCTGATCAATTCGGATTTTGAACCCCCACAACTGTGAATATACACTTTTTTTCACCGTCTGATCCCAATGGATCTAATCACAACCATTCCTTCTTTTTAAATCACAGCATCTTCCAGCTAACGTCAGATCGAGTCACGATCTAATCCAGGCCATCCGTCCTTTTTGAATCCCCACGTTGCACTATAGTTGTCTGATATAATCCACATTAGATCCCGACCATTCATTCTTTTACTGGTTCTCCTCTCCTGCGACGCCTTCTTCATCCTCGCATGCACTGAACCAGTGAGTTTTTCCCACTTTCTCCATTCCATTTTTTCCACACCTGTGACCAGTTGGTCCCCCCTTTCTATCATCTTCCACAAGTTCGGACCCTCCTCAATCAATTTTTTAAGCCAATTAGACCTCATATTTGTAAGAAGGTGGCGTTTAAAAATATATGTGGTATATTTTATATATAGTTATCTCGTTTCCACCCAAAACCCCTCAGATCCTCTTCTCTAAGGCCTCCAACAAGTTATCCAATGCCTCCTTTATTCTTCTCCGAGCCGATCCACCTGCCAAACCAATAAGGGTCCTAATTTCCTTGTTTTGGATTAGTTTGAGTATATATATATACATATATTTTTATATATATTTTTATATATATACATACAGTTGGGTATATAACCTATTGGTTTCTTTCTTTGATAGAAAATTCTTGATTTTAAATGATGATCTTAACTCTTTATCATAAAAGGGTGTGTGATGTTTTGTGGTTCAATATTTGTATAAGAATATATAATTATCAATATGAATATATTTTATAAAAAAACTTATATATTTCATGGAATTATTTGTGATTTATGCACTGTTGATTAAAAAATGTTCCTAAAGTGTTTTAAAAATACAAGTATCATTACACATATGATGTATGATCCTTATAAACACTTTATATAATGAATTATATATATATAGAGGTTTAGATAAACTTCTATTATACTCAAAATTAAGACTCGTATTTATTGAGATTTAATGTTTATGAGGTTTTGTATGATGTATAGAATTATATTTTTGTACAAAACTCTTATATATGTATATATGTCCAAATGTATATTCATCTTTTTGTTTTAATCATAAACTGATTATGTTTTCATAAAAACCAATTTTTGCTGATTTAATATGATTTTTGTCACCCTAGTGTTTTCCGTCCTAATATTTTTAGAAGAATGAAATAATAAATTAATTTTTCTATTGAACTTGAATATGCCACAATATATGTTTTCAATCATTATGTTATGTTCTGTTAAATATGTCCATTTATAAACATGTGTTTTAAATAAAAATGAAAATTATCCTAATTTTAGAATTGTGAATTCTAGAATATTAAATGATTACATTCATAATGAATATTTTAGGAATTGGAATTTTTATTTGATAAACTGATGTTTAATGTGCTTTAGTTATTGACACATGTGTTTCCTACCATACTTGTCATTCATTTTCATGCATTAATAGAATTGTTATTAATTCCTATAAACATGAATTAATTTTTTATTTAAATTCTAAAAAAATGGCCTTTCATGGAATTAAGAATTTAAATTATTCATAGTGGTATGGGATAATTTGAATAAATATAAATGAGAAACTAAAATTTTCAAGGTGTTATGGGAAACTTTGAATAACCAGAAATCAAAAATCAAGTAATATATGACACTTGTAATGATAAGTGATAAGTAATTTAATAAATCAAAGTTGTATGAGCACCATTATTTATAAAAATTATGAAGGCATTGGACAAATGTATGTGTTAGGTGAGCCCCGCAACAACCCCTCAGTGCATTGGTAGGTCTCATGAGACAACTAGACGTGGAATTGAATGAGACCTTTCCCGATTATGATTTATGGATTTTGGATACGATCTTAATCAATAGACGCCTTGGATGAGGCCTTTGACAAAGTCTTACATATGCACTTTCCTTATTATGGATATGTAATTCAATTAACCAAAGGAATATTCAAATAGTAGAATATTCTTGGTTAAATAGATTATGTTAATGACAATCAGATAAATTAAATTCTTATGGAATATTAATTATTCAGTACTCAGAGATTTATTAGCCAGTATATGATTCACTATTGTAAAGGATGAAATTGAAGTTAAAATTTTTTATGCGCAAATTTGATCATGTATTACTCCTAGTTCTAATTTTTTACATATATATTCACATGTTATGCCCATTGAAGTTAGAATGACTTTTACTTATTATTCTGTACCACCTATGATCTATATGAGCATGCCTATAATTGCAACACGTTTCCTTATAACTCTGTTAGTAATCATTGAAATGTGATCTTTTAATTCTTAGACAAATTTTTATGTTTTGATGCATGTGTTACATCATTACTTAAGAAAATGTTTTATGAATAATTTTAGAGGATGTTTTTCAATAGGTTTTAAGTGGTATATTATATTATTTTTAAAACCCCTTACTGTGCATTTGTATGATCACCATAAGTTTTCAATTTGTTTTCTTTTATAGGTTTTGTTGGTTTGAGTCCCTCTATTTGGTGACTGCTTAATGAATACATTTTTTTTGTTTTTTTAAAGGAAATGTATTTATTGTATCTGATTCTCCAGGAACTAAACCAAAATGTTCCTCTCTATTGGAACATTTGTGTGTTTTTTGATGTTTTTTTTATAAAAAAAATTACACACCATATTTTATATCAGCTCTGCAACAGCTTCGGGGTAGCCCAAGGACAGAGCATGACATTTATCATCCCTTGGAGATTCGAATCCCACCAATTTACGAATCATCACAGACTATAGATCTCTCATTTATAAGATATCGTTGTTGAAAATCAAAGAGATGAAATACCTGAAGAAAGGGTTAAAATTCACTCATTCTTAGGTATATTTCATGGGATATTGCTTCTAGATTCGTTGAAAGCCACATATATTGGGAAAGAGAAAGTGACAAAGCCTCCAATTTTCAAGAATCTAAATGATGTGGAATTATTGGTGGAAGTGGACCAATTTTCACTTCAATAATGCACACAAATGTGAAATTTCACATTCATGGGTTGATTCTCCCCTCTTAAAGGTGATCATCCTTGGAATTTGACTCATTTAAATTCACGAATTGCACATTTTTGGCATGTCTCAAAATAGAAAATGATATCGATAGGTAAGGGATATTTTTACATATTTTTAAGCTAACAAGATGATCTTGATATGGTTTGGAAGACTGGAAATATTAATCTAAAACTGATTTTTATTAGACTATATGAGTTGTACTTTTCATTTAACTAACAAACATATAGAAACACCATATCATAATTTTGGATTAAATTACTTTCCCTGAACTAGATATTTTGGCACCCCACAATATTGAATGATGTTACTTCTTGTATTGGAACCCCTCTTAAAATAGACAAAAGAACATTAAATGTAGAGTTAGGTCTCTCTTCGAGGGTTATGGTTAAAATTAAGTTAGATTGCAAATTAAAAAAATCCATTAGATTCAATGCCAATGATTATATGACTGAAATTAGAATATAATATGAGAGAAACCTCCACTTTGGTGATCTTTATAAGATCATTGGACACACAATCTCTTACTACTGAGTGGCTTGAAAAACATTATGTCCACCAATTGAAAATGAATGGAAATAAATAAGGAAAAAATGACCAAGCTCCCATGATGGATATACATAAATCCATTTAAAAGAAATATGATATTTGGTTCAATAAACACACAAAATGGCACACACAAGAGAATAATCGGGTAAAACCTGGGTTGATGAAGCAGAAGAGGAAGAGGACACCAAAAAGGAACAAAAACTCTTAGTAGAAATTTAAATCCTAGTTTTAGATACCATTAAACACTCCAATTAAAATGACACATGTCAATATGAATAGGTATTAAGCCCTATCTTCATCAATGGGATGCTGTTACAAAGGGTAGGAGGGATTCAATGAATTCTTTTAAACAGATGCAGTGCACTACATGCACTACATCAATTCACATAAACAATTTCCCTGCATTAATTACTGGGAAAGTTATAGCAGATCACACCTCCTCGAAAATGGGGACAGGATAGATCTAGGAACCCTCACTCATGAATATATCAAACTCTCTAGGGTTAATAAAAGAGAATTTAAATAGTGAAAAAAAACTCAAGTTATTCTCACTGTATTCAACACTCTTCAGATAGTTCTCAAACACCAGTAAACATTGTTGGCAGTACTAAAATTGGAAATCTATATTTTAGATAGAATTTATCACATTATATACCACAAACTATTATCAATAGCATTTATCAACCAAGTAACAATTCTAGATAATCTATGAGAATCAGTAATATAGCATTAGAATAAAATTATATCTCAGTTACTCTAGGAACTAGCAAATCCACCGTTGATTTTGGTGTGGGGGAGACAATGGATCTTGGTACACCTATTACTCATAATAAACAGGTTCGTATTTATAATAACTCCATGAAGCTGATTCATTCTCCGCCATCTGATATGGGCACTATCAAACAACAGGGCTCAACTACTTCAAAAGATCTAGGTACACCTATTACTCTGTCTACATATTTTCCGTTTGATGGTACTCAATATATAGATATGGATGATTTTTCTGAACTACATGGAAATTTTTTATTTAACCAAAATGCCAATTCTTCGATGTTGTGAAATAAGAACACTACAGACTCAATGATGAATACTTCGATAAATAAACCCACTAAGAAGAACCCTATCATATCTTTCAATGAACTGTAATAGACCACTAATCAAATAGTTAGAAGGTATTTTAGAAACAAAGGTTCAAGGAAAAAAGAAAAAGGGGAGTTATAACTCCAAATTAAGGTTTAAATGAAGATTCTATTTTGGAATTGTCAGGGTATTTCCGACTCTAACATTTCACTATTCTAAAAATAATGGTTAACATTCATTATCCTATCTTATTTGATATTACAAATCCAAAAATTAACTTTTCTTCTAGATACTCTCAGTTATGCTAGCATAATTATTTTTTTACTGGTGCAATAAAAAATAACTCCAATGCTGAATCTCTATGGATTTTTACACACTCTGCTATTCAGAATTATAGTATTTTTAATGTCTCTAACTAGATTTTTACATGTAACATGAAAACTGATGGAACACACAATTTCTTCTATTTTATTTATGATAAAAATAAATACCAATAAAGGATAACTCTATAGAATGAACTTTAATTTCTAGGCACTAATATTAATTCTCCTTGGTTTCTTATTAGAGACATTAATTTCATTCTCATTTCAAGTGAGAAAATTGAACCATCTCATGCTTCTATTTACACAAGAGAATTTCAAGATTTGAATGGAGATAACAACATCCTTGAAATTAATCTCACTAATGTGGAATAAACTTATTATATAAGACATTACAATATTGTGGTTGCCTCCGTGATGGATAGAGATTTCACAAGTGTCCTTGATTTGGATAAATGGGATACTATCTCCAGCACCACTCTTCATAGGATAAACATTGACCATCACCCCATTCTACTCAGTATCTCCACCAATTACATGGAACCCCAATTTCCTTTCAGATTTAACAATATTTGGTTCACTTATCTCAATTTCACTAATATAGTTAAAAACTATTTTTCATTTATGTCACACAAAAATGATTCCTTTTCCTATAATGTGAAATTAAAACATCTCAAATAGACTATCAAAACATGGTGCATCTCCAAAGCCAAACAAATTAACAATGACATCCTTATTCTTGAGGTAGAACTCAATGATCTTCAAAATAAGAACACCAACTCAGACTTTAACACTGATCCAACTCAGGAAATAAATATTGAAGCTAAAATCAACTCTTTTCTAACTTTTAAGGAAAATATGAGGATGAAAGAGTATAATGTTAAATGGTTATCATATGGGGAAAGAAATACTAAATTTTATAATTCTATTCAAAGAATATGGATAGATTATAGGTGTTAACCTTTCTAAAATATGATGACAAGATTTTTGACAATGAAGATGACATTCCTCATCATATAGTCTCCTACAATGAATATGTCTTCAATAGTCTGGACATCAACAAATACCTCCATCCTGAGGTCATTCCGATAGTGATCACTGATGAGGAAGACACATTCCTTTTCAATAATTCGCTGGATAATGAAATCAAAGAAATTGTCTTTATTATAAATCTCAATAGTTATCTGGGTATGGATTACTTTAATAATGGTTTCTTCCAACATTATAGGAATGTGATTCATATTTAAGATTGTAATCATGTCAAATCGTTTGTTCCAATGGTGTTCTTCCCCGTGTTCTTAATGCCTAGTTTTTATCTTGATCCCAAAAGAGGAAAATCACTCTAAGATTCACCTGTTTTGACCCATTTATCTTATTAACACACTCTATAAAATCAAAAATAAAATCACTGCAAGCATACTTGCAACTATCACATACAAAATTATATCCTAGAACCAATTTGGTTTTTTTAAGGGAAGATTCATTCAAGAATACATCTTTTTTTCTTATAAGTGTGTCAATAGATTGAATAAAGCTAAATGAAGAGGAACTATTGCTATTAAACATGACATGGGAAAATATTTCGAAACCATGGATTTGAGCTTTTTCTTCAAGGTTCTTCAAGGTTTTGGTTTTAGTGCCTATTTTATAACTACAATCAAAACATTGTTCAAATCGGCGTCTATCTCCAAAATTTTCAATGGCTCTCCAAAGGGATATTTTAAATGCCCCAAAGGTGTAAAAAAAGGTGACCCCCTCTCTTCCATTACCTTTTTGATAGCATAAGACTACTTTAGTTGTTTGATCACCCATCTGGTGGACAAGAAAAAGCTGAAAACCACCCATGTTTCTAGGAACATGAATGCTCTTACCCATCTTTTTTATGATTATGACATCATCATTTTCCTTCATAGTTATAGAAGAAACATTATTGACCACAAAGTAGTTCTCTCATAGTATGAGGAGGTATCTGTTCATAACCATTTGTTGGAAAAAATATTGCATCATCTTTGGGAGGAATATTCCTACCAGAAGAAAATGTAACATTACAGCGACTTAGGACTGAAAAAATGCATTTCCCATTTCACTTATTGAGGTGTTCCAATATTTTGGGGCAGGCCCATATATTTCCACATTGTGACCATATTTGAAAAACTTCTAAACTAGATATATTCTTAGAAATGTAAATCTATTTCTATTGAAGGTAGGACTTTCCTTTTAAAATCGTCGATTATATCCAAGATGGTTTACTCTATGATGGACTATAAATGGAATGTTGGTCTTATAAAATATAAATATTGCTATAAAAAATTATACCTAGACTGGTAGTATTCTATAAATAAAAAATGTGATTATACCTTTTCCAACTTGTTTCCGACCTATTGAGAAAGGTGGTATTTACATTAAATATATAAATAACATTAATGAATCCCTTCAAGCTGGACTCACTTGGAACCTTTTTCACAATTCTTCTGAAGATAATTCCTTCCTCAAAAATAGATTTCGTGAAAAAAATAAAATGGGAAATTAAAATTTCATTACCTATTCCATTTGGATATCCATCAAAAAATATTTCTCCAATATTATGATTAATTCTAGATGGATGGTCTACAGAGACTCCTCCATGAAATTCTGGTTGGATAACTAGACTAGAATGCCTTTTATTCCTAGGATTTCTCTTTATCAAACCCCTGAGAGTACCAAATTAACTATTAGAGAAATTCTAAACTCTCATCATGATCACCTACCTGATAATATTGTAAATGTCATTAAAAACTACCCTTTAACATCCACCAATGAATTTTTAATTTGGGAATCTTCTCGCAATGGTATGCTTAACTGCAAAGATTTCTACAATCATTTTTTCTGTAACTATTAAAGTGATTAATGTTGGATAAAACATTTCAACGAGCCTTGGATAAAGAAATAAAGATTCAATCTCATCTGGATACTTTCTCACAATAGAGTTTCCACAGATATTTTCCTTCAAATCTATTGGAATTCATCTCTCCTCTAAGTGAAACTTTTGTAATCACCACAGAGATGATGATGACAACCTCTTTCTTTCTTATTTTACTACCACTACTATTTGGAAATATATTCTTGAAATTTTTGACTATATATGTTTGATTATTTACTCTGTAAAATCTCAATAAAAGAAATGAATAAAAATTAAAGGCTCTCAAAAAATAATGAACATTTTTCTTGGCTACAGTTGCTGATCTCCACCATGTGATCTGGTATGATCAGAATGATATTATCCATAATAATTACTCACTCAAACAAAATTAATGTTGGATGTGGATCCTTATATCCATAGATGAAGCTAATTTTATACAAAAGAGAAATTTTCATGACATTATGCATGAATTTGGAATCCTACGATGTATACAGATTAATGGCAATTTCTATCAACCTTGTCGCACTCTGGTGGTGTTTTAGAGAGCTCCTCATCTGTGATAGATCAAAATCAATATTTATAGAGCCTCCAATGGAAATCCAAGCTCTGTGGGATGTAGTTCTATCTTCAAGAAATACCTTGGTCAGATCATTAGATGTTTCGTGGGTAGATATGGCTCTATCACCTCCCTTGAAGCTGAGATAATGAGTTTAATTCATGTTATTGCTTTCAACATGCACTTTGGTTGGAACAACCACTGGATTGAAAGTGACTCGATGACCATCATGCAAGAAATTTGGAATGGAATGACATATCTTTCTTGGATGATTAATACCTGTTGGATGGATTTAACCCATTCACTTAACGATCTCAACTACATTATCACACATGTTTATTGAGAAGTAGACATGGTTGCCGATGGCATGGAGAACATGGGAGTAAATCAAGGAATCACCTAGTTTAAAGAACTCCCTAATAATATTACTTCCTTATATATAAAATATTGTAATATGATACTATATTTTAGACTCTTGTAAACCTTCTTTTGATAATAATTTTTCTTTGGTTGCATTTCACTATTCATCAAAAAATCAATTGTTTTAGAAAAATCCCAAAAATTTACACTAACTATTTTTGGATGTTTAGAATCTAAAAATAAACTCCATTTTTCAAAAATATTTTTCTATCTATGAATAAGTTAATTTTTAATTAAAATCATAATATACATGACAAATATATATTTAAAAATTAAAACTGAATTTATAATGCTTTCAAAAATTAAATAAGTTCTTATAAAAAATCTTAAAACTAGAAGAAATAGAAGTGTTAATTTTCAAAAAAAAAGGAAATTACAATTTCTTTTAAATTAATTAATTATTTATGAGTTACAGAAATACCAATATGTCTACCATGGTCATATTAACACTTATAAGATTTCAAAAGCTTATTTAATCATTCATGGGTTATTTTACTATTATTTTGGAAGATTTACTATTCATAAGGGTAGGTTAATATTCACCAAAAATTATGTTTGTTCTATTAGAATCAAAAATTCACCCTGAACGCAACTGTGTTTGTCAGATTTTCAAAATTAAAAATATAGAAGTGGAAGAATTATATTTAATGATCACATAGTATTTAGTATCACGATATTTCATTTTGCTTCCTAATATGATTACACTATAAGGAATAATTATAATAAGTTAATTCCATTGATAAAACATTGGGTCCTTAAAAGTCTAGTCCATTGAAGAATTTCCAAAAGTTGTAGAAACTATTATTGTAGTAATATAGTAAACATATTTACTGAAATAATGACAAATAGTATAGTAATTTAACTTTTACATAATACAGAATTCATAGGCACAAAAATATGTATTTTAGAAACAATTAATCAAAAAAAGGAATAAAAACATTCAATGAGTACAATTAATGTTACACAAATTAATTTCACAAAAAAAGTTCATAAATTGTGATATTAGATAAAATCAATGGAAATGAAGGGGATGGTGATTTTTTTTGTTTGAAATCATAGAATAGAATAATTTTTAATACCGTTAAAAAAATTTAAAAAAGAAAATATGAAGGGAAGCTTATTTTTATGCCTAAATCTTTGTAGAAGTAATTTTTCTTCATGATATCAACTTAAAAAATCTTCTCCCTTCTAAACTGTATAGAAGTGAAAAAGGAAAAAACTATGGAAATGAATTTAGGAACTTAATTTATACATTTTAACAGCAATAATGAAAATTGGTAATAAAATTTTAAAGGGAAGCTTGTTGTTCATACCTGAAACTAAATAGAATTAATTTAAATTTTTGAGACTGCATAATAGAAATAATCTTCCCCTTTTGGAATTATCTAGAAGTCAAAGAATAAATAGATAATGAAAATGAATTTAGGATATAATATTCATGTTCTATAGCTATGAAATGAAAAAATCAATACATCAATGAAATTAACATTTTACGGCAGACCAGTTAAAGTCTGAATTCATAAACTGAAATAAAAAAACAATTTTCATATAGAAATTAGTCAATAATTTTTGTAAGGGTTACCTATACTGCAAACTTTTATGGTGATATGGAGGAATAAAGTAATAAAAGAGTTTATATATAGTAAATGGTCAATAATTTTAGTTATTGATACACGTAATTCAATATGTTACGGTGTAATGGAAGAAATAATAGTAGATATGAAAAAAACATGTAATTAAAACAATTAATGACTGAATTCCGTAACTAGCTGATGGATGTTGAAGAACAATAGTAGTGTAATTCACCCACCAATAAAAAATGGAATGTTTTTTAGAGATGAACTATTCGGAGGTTTAGTAGCCCGAGGCAGAGCTGCCTAAGGTAGAGGATCATGAGGCTGAAGAGCATGAGATGGAGGAGCCTAAGGTGGAGGTGCTTGAGATAGAGGAGTAGGAAGTGGAGGAGTCAGATGTGGAGGATAAAAATGCATAGGTTCTATATGTAGAGGATCTGGACATAGAGGATCCATATGAGTTGCATCCTAATGACAAGTGGGTAGTGGAGGAGGGAGCCAAAGCGGGAACCCTAAGAGAACTGGAGTGACATCACATGCAGTTGTTGGTATGAATGGATTGCATTTAATAATTTCAATCTAGATGATTTAGAATGGAAATATAGTTTGGAATATATTTTGAGGATGATGCTGATACATAGGTGGAAGGAGATGATGGGGAGGAGTTCAAAGGCGGAGGTGGAGATGAAGGTGGAGGTATCACTAGAGAGGGGTGTTATGGAGGGAGACAATTAAATTGAATGGAACCCTAATCATAGCTAAGTTTAAATCTGATTGCGGGAGGGTATAGATGGAGGTAATAAAAAAATGGATTGGTAGGGGAAATGTAGAGTGTTTTATAATTGACATGTTTTTGAAGAGTACCCAAATATAGTATATATAGTTGATATTATAAGATTCAAAATCACATCCAAATGGCTTAGAAAGGCCACAATTTTGGCCTAAAGATAGTCTTGGTCGATAATAAATCATCCAATATTATTAGGACTAGTGTTAGGGTAGTTTTAAAATATTTATAATTTTTTTTAAAGTTTAATTACTTGATTTTCCCTTAACTATAGTAATAAAAATAATTACTAAAGTTACTATTCATAATTTTCAAAAATAAAAGGGAACTATTTATATAATTTGTATATTACGATTCAAAAAAAGTAATATATTTTTTAAAATTCAAAATATAATTTTGGAAGAAATTAATTAGAAATCAATCCTATTGACAGAATAAGAAAATAAATTTCTTAAGTAAAACGCTCAAAAGATCACATCGTTTTTCTATTAAATTTCAATGTGAAATTGGATTAAATGGCCTATATTGGATAAAATAATACAAAATAAATATAACTATTCTATAAAAGTAATAAAATTTATAAACTAACAGGATAAATAAATTATATTTGAAAGTAGTTTTGAATTAAAATGCAAAATTTTTCACCATTAATTAAAATATGAAATTATTATAAAAATATGATAAATTCAACAAAATTAAATTTTGATGTTAAAAATACAAATAATAATACTTTTTTCTCAAAGATAAAAAATAAAATTTTTATGAAGAATATCTAAAATTGGTGCACCATCAAAAACTAGTAAAACTGTGTTTTTTGAAAAATACTTCTTTTATGCATAAACATGAATCCGTTCTTATATCATTTATTTTAAATATATGATGAATTTTAAACATGATATTGAATATATATGTCATTATTAAAACCCATAAATAGTTATTTTATTCTTTTATAAAGGAAAACATTTTCATTTAAATAGATTTTTATTTAAACAATTCCTTTTATTTAAAAATGGTTTTACAATCATTTATAATTAATTTATCACCAAATAATTAATTATATAAATGTGTAAACCATGATTTAATAATTTAATTAATACTATTAATTCTAACCATTTAAACATATAGGTCATAATGGTAACATTTAAATAAAAATATTTATTTGTTCGTTTGACCTCGATGTGGTGTATCATGTACGTTATCGAATATAGTATTTCTTTCTCAAAACAGAGGATACTACTTATTGTCCTAGGAGAATTGGGTCCAAATATAAAATTTTCATAATGAAACATCAACATTAATTTAATTACTTCTTCTATAGCTTCTTAGTTCCCTTTTCATTCTCTTTAGTATAAGAAATTACCTAAGGATATACATCAACAAAAGGGGGGAGCTAAAATCCCAGAAAGAGGATAGATAAGAACATTAATCACTATAACATCGGGAAATAATAATAATAATAATAATAAAATAATAATAGTTTTATAATCATAATAATTAGAGGAAGCATTAGATAAATTCATAGACTGTGGAAATTCAAAAAAATTAAATATTATGTATTAGTTGCCGAATACAATAAATAGTTGTAAACAAAGCTAGCATCATATCCATGCATAAAATATTTGAATAATCATAAAAAAGAAATTGTGAATAAATATATAACAATTTTCATGAATATTTCACATTATCTCATGATATAAATCACATTTATCAATGCATTAGATTGTTATATAATTTTAGGCACACCCATCACATCGTAACATTTACATAATCATGCATGACACGTAGATCGTATAACAATATTTATCACAAAAATAAATCATAGAAAGGAAATGGGTTTCAAAATAGTTTCATAAAGCATAAATTCATTAATAAACCTTGGGGTACCAAAATTTAAAAGGTTTAACTTACTTGGAATTAGACTCATCAATCTGGAGTAAAAAAATCTATCGCAACAAAAGTAAAACTTCTATTTTTAGAAAGAAGAGTTATTTTTGAAAAAATAATTGTATTTTTCATAAAACCATATTGGAAAAATGTATATCCTAGAAAATAAAAGGTAATAAATAAATAAATTATATTTAAGTGAAATTAATTGAACATCCATACTAAAAATGGATTGAAAGAGGAATGACCGAAAGAAAGAAAATTGGGTTTGAGAATCCCCTTACCTTATGTCTAAATGCTTTATTCACTTTAATATCCAAGATAATAAAATTGTATTAATTAATATATAAATAAATAACTTCTTATATATTTATATGATTTATTATAACTTTATTACATTCATTTATGTTCATTACGACGAGTTATAGAGTTCAATTTCATCATTCGTGACTTTTCGTTTCCAAGGTTTCCATCATTAGTTCACTTGTATACATGTATGAAAGATCATATAAAATAGGGATTGATTCCTAGAATTGAAATTACATGTTATTAATGAACTTAAAAATGTTTTATTATTATTATATATTACAATTTTTTTAAATATTAGGATTATTCATTATATAAAATTTTAATGATAATGATTTTGATTAATTTTTCTTTTTTCGATCACAAGAAAATAATTTTTTTAGTATTTAATATTATGTATGTATGTTAGTTATATATAATAAAAAGGTAATAAAATAATTTTTACAATATTTTTCAACCATTATAATTGATTTATTACCATAATTTAAGGTAGTAATAGAAAATGAAAATTTTCATCCTTGAAAGTGACAAATCAATAGCTCACGAACGGTGTTTTGATTTTTAGAATAATAGGGGGAGGATAAGAGTTTTAATGATGGATTATTCCATTAAAATAATAAAATTATATTATTTTTAATATTTTGGGTAATCATATAAATTGGATTAGGGGAGGTGGGTAGAAAAAAATAAAATAAAATAACTTGATACGAAATTAAAAGAAAAGAAAGTGGATTTTACCTTATGAATTACTTTCCCTCAGAACCTCCTTAGAAAAATTAGTTTTGTTAATTTGGTGAGAAAAAAGTATCGTGTAAGTAATATAGAGTATTTTTAAGAGTATTTGGAAGAAATTATACAATCTTAAAATCTTTGGAGTTCTGAGGAGAAGTGGTTGTGTGGGGGGTATTTATAGGGGAGCAAAGTGGTTTTTTATTATTATTTTATCCATTAGATTATTATTTTGGCTCAAGTATATGAATATTTTAAACCTTATCATTAAATATAATAAAATAGTGAATTATATTTCAATATGTTTTGATTAAATCATCCATACATCATCTATGACTTAATAATTCATTTATTTGTTAAATACTGTAAATTACTCGATTTCAACATTCACAAAAAATTAAACTATTTTAGAAAAGCCCAAAAAAAGTCACCCTAAATTTTTTTTTCATTTAGAATCCATAAATAAACTCCATTTTATGAAAAAAAATTAAAATATGAGAAATTTAATTTTTAATTAAAATCATCATTTATAAAAACAATTATTGATTTTAATATTATAATCTATTTTTCAAAAAATTTTGAAAAATTACTTAAGGTCACATAAAATTATATTATACTCCTAAGAAAATAAAATATTAATTTATGTATAAATTTAATGAAATTAAATTTTCTTTTAAATTATTATATTAATTATAAAATTTTCTTTATGTATTTATAACTTATAAAAATACCAACACTTAATTTACCATTTCTGAATTATTTATTTATTTATACTATGAAATAAATATCAAATTTTTTAATTCATAAGATTCCTAAATTTTCTTTATAATTTCATAGGTGAGGTTACTATTCTATTCATGATTTTACTTTTCATATGGGTCACATTACTATTCCAAAGGTCAAGTTACTATTCCTCTGGTATATGATCCTAAACTTTTTGAAATACCTATTATTACATCCATTATTCATATAAAAGTTTTTTATTATTCTATATATGTTATGTTATATGACTTCATTTATATAAAATAATTATAAGATGGGAAATATCATTGATAGATTTCAGGGTCTTTACATTCATCTCCCATTATGAAATTTCTCCCTTGAAATTTTTTTTACAAGATATGGTTACTACAAGTGAGGGTACTTATCCATCATCAATTCCACTTATTACCATTTTTCCTCTTTGTACCTTTGGTTATTTCATCAATCTTTCACCACGTGAGTATTCTTGTTACATAGAACTTTATTTACACAACCCAAGATCTTCATCGACTACTCCTCATTTGAGATATCACTTTCAAACTATACCACCTCTGGATTCTCTACATGTGTGGGATCTTGTATGTATGTCCTTGAGAGTTATACATGGAATAAATTGTATACTTCAGACATGATTGGTGTAATTTCTAGTCGATATACCACAACTCCGACTTGAAAACGAATCTCAAAGGGGACGATGTACCTAGGAATCGACATTCCCTTCTTCCCAAATCTCATGATCCTATTCTATGAGAAATGAATAGGAATAACATCTATCTATCCTTACACTCTAGGTCATGTCAACAATTGTTTACATAGCTCTTATGTTTACATTGGGTTGCCTAAATGTGCTGCTGAATGGTTTTCACCTATTCCATCATTTCTACAACCATTTTAGGTCCTAGAATCTTACATTCACAAACTTCATCCCATCATTCAAGTGTTCTTCATCCTTTCCCATGATGGCATTTATATGGATCCATTTGGATGATCGAGTGGAAATTTTTGTTGTAAAAAACAGAAATAGAGGTAAATATTGCTCCCATCCTCCTTTGCAATCCTCTTGAAATTATCTCAACATCTCTTCCTATTTTTGAATAGTCCACTCAGATTGGACATTAGTTTGAGAATGATATGCCATACTTATGTTCAGATTAGTGTTTAGAGCATATTGGAGTCTTTTTTAGAACATGGAGTTGAATATACAATATCGATTAGATGAAATTGACTGTGGTGCACCATGTATCCTTACAACTTATTTGTGGAATATCCATGCAAGTTTATCTTGTGATAATTCCTCTAAAATTGTGTTAAAGTGATCTATATTTGTGAGATGATCCATAACAACTCATATAGCATTGTTTCCTATAGATATCTTCGGAGGTGTAGTCACAATGTCTATAGTGATGCTTTACCATTTCCAGGTTGGTATTGGTAATGGTTTCGTCATCCAATAAGAATTTTTCCTTTATCCTTCACTAGATGAAATGCTAGACACTATGATGTATGTTCATTTATCTATTTCATTATATTATCCCACCAATAGTTATCTTGGAGATATTGATACAACATATTTCTCCCTCTATGAATAGAGAAGGTTGATCTATGTGTGTCATTCATAATCACTTTCTTTATATCTAGATTTGATGGTATGAATCATCATGTACCAAATACTATAACTCCTTCCTCATCAATTTTAAACACTATGGATTTCCCCTTTCTCATGACTTCCACCTTCTTATGAATTTCCACATCATTTCTTTGAGATTCCATTATTTCATCGATGAGGGATAGTTGTGAAATAATTTAAAAAAGGATTGATAATGATACTTCCTTAGTGATTCTCATTTACATCATTTGTAAATATAAGAAGAGTATATCCTTCACTATTCTAACCATTGATAATTTTGAAGGATCCTTTCTACTTATAGTATCCACCAATTGTTTCCATACTAGGTTGATAGTGGATTAAGAATTCATAATCATTGACGAGATCTAACCATATAAGTTCTCATATATTAATCCATGTCTATGTAAATATATATATTTTATGGTCTTATGACCAATATATATCTCACACTTATCCCTATAGATATCACGACTCTAGATTTTTGACATGAAAATCACAACTACAAACTCCAGATCATGCATAGGATAGCTTTTCTCGTCAATTATAAATTTCCATAAGGTATAGGCTATAAATTAATCATATTGAATCAGTGCATAGCCTAATACCTTCTATTAATCACCATTATACTCCACAAAGTTTTCCCCACATATCATAAGTGTGAGTAATGGTGCAGTGAGAAGCCTATTTTTCAACTCTTTAAAGGATTCATCACATTCAATAGACTATTGAAACTTTTCTCCCTTCCATGTGATCTTGTTTAGTGGGTTTTAGAATCATGATAATTTCTTTAAAAATATTTGGTAATAACCACCAAGATAAAGGAAACTACGAATATTTGTTATAGATGTTGTTATGGGCCACTCTTCAATTTCCTTTATCTTGGAAGGGTCCATAAATATTCCTTTTCTAGTGATAAAATGCCCCATGAATGATTCTTTATCTATCCAAAACTCACATTTACTATACTTTTCATAATTTTTCTCTCTTCAAAATGTGTTTAATTTAGTTTTCAAATACTCCTGATGTTTCCCATTTCTCTTGGAGTATATCATAATATCACCAAAATATAAAATGAAAAAAAACCAAGGTAATCTATAAAGAATATATTAATTAATTCCATGAATATTTATAGTGAATTAGTAATCTTGAAGTGAATCAATATGAACTCCCTGTGTCCATACCTCATTCGAATGGTACTCTTGGGAATATTCTCCTTCCATACCTTTAATTGATGATATCCCGGCGGAAGGTTCACCTTAAATAAATACATGGCCCTACACAACCAATTGAACAATTCATCTATCCAAGGATTTGGATACATGTTATTTATCACAATTTTTTTGATACCATGATAATAAATGTCAAGGTTAATTGATCCATCCTTATTTATAAAGAATAAGACAAGTGAACCGCATGGTGAAGCACTCAAGAATATAAAACCCTTGTCCACAATCTTTTGTAATTGCTTCTTTAGTTCCTTGACCATGGGGGTGGCCATTATATAAGGTTTTTGTGGTATTGGAATGGATCGATGAATAAGTTCATTTGAAAAAACAACCTCTATGTCTACAAGAAGACCAGAAAATTATTTAGGTAACACATCAATATAGTCTCTTACAATAGGTAGGTCTTCGAGCATGATTTCCCCCTTTGTCTCAATCATTTTATCTATACATTATTTTCCATAGGTCCATAATATATACACTTGATATGATTATTCTGTAGAAGATTAATCCTCATCCTTACACTTGTATAGAATAAGATGATACCTCAAGAATACGATGAGTAATCTACCTTTTCTGATAGTTGATGTTGGATGTGTAAAAAGATAGCAAATCCATACCAAATATAGCATCAAAATCCAACAAAGGAAGTAAGATAACTTTTTGGGAGGTTTAATCCCAAAAAAATTAACCAGGAATCAGTTATATACTTTGGATATAAGAATATCACCATTTTCTGTTCTCACAGATTACTCAACCTCCATATTTTGAGGTGGTGTTTGAATAGTTCTAGTAAACTTGCATGATATAATAGAATTAATAGAAGTAAAATAAAATAGTACCTTACCTATTACTAAATGAATAACTGGAGTACCTATCACCATGTCATTTTCAAGATCCACCTCACTTATTGTGATGGAATAATCTTTTCCTTCCTCCATTATCTTTTCTATCTACTGATGCTGATTACCCATGATAGCACAAGTTTTAGTGCACTAGTGTGCATAGTTCCTTTTCTCAATACAATTAAATCATTGAACCATGGGTGGTTAACACCTTTCCACTACCACATTATCCTTTTTTTCTCATTAATTTTCAAAATTCATAAGCTTGGTGTCCCTCCCCCCCCCCACAATTTATGTATTTACCCACCCCTTTGATGAAATTCCCATGATTCTACTTCCCACACTTTTGACATGTGACCAGTTGGTTTTTATTTCCATATTTTTCATTAGATACACTAGATTAAAAATCCCTCAATAATTTCTTATCACCATAGCTGTGGGAAAATTCTCTAAACTATATCTCCACTTTGACAACACATCGAAAAACTTCTTCATAACCACCAAAGTCTTGAATTACTAGATCCTTTCAAATGTGTTGTTTTAAACCAATAAATAATATATCTATTTTTCTATCATTATTGATAATAAAAAATTAGGTGTGCCATGAAATCCATATGAAAGTTTCTTCATAATATTTTATAGATCCACCTTCCTTTTTAATCAACTATATGAATTATCTATCCATCTTTGTACTAAGATTTTGATTGAAATACTTGTTAATAAATATGTTATTAAAGAATTCACATGAAATATCTTAAATTTAGTCCATTATTATGATATCATTAATAAATTACCACCATTCATCAGACTCTACATCTAAAGGATAAACATCCAATGTAACCATTTCTATTTTAAAATAATGAATCACAAAAAAGAACTTCTCTATTGAGTTGACCCACTATTATGTAACGTCTAGATCATAATATCCACTGAATGTTGGTGGTCTTTTTTGCATAAAATAATCAATATCCAATTTCTCCCACATAGGTGGAGGAGTATATTCCACATTATTTAGGTTATTATTCATAGCTGTAGAAGGCTAGGTAAGAATAACCATGAAATTTTGATCTCCGCCTCCCAAGGCATTAAGGATTTCATTTGGGAAATTGTGGTTTTATCCCTCACATGCGTTATTGGACTGGTTTCTCCTAGTTCCCACCATTTTATAAATTAAAAAATATTTTATCAAAACATACGTAAAAATGTCATAAATATATAATTCATTAATTTTTTAGGTTAACTCAAAAGACATGTCTTGCGGGATCCTTCTGTTTATTGTTTTTCTAAAAAAATGATTCTTGAGTGCTTACATATACATAACCTCATAGAATGGGATTTTAATAATATTAGTTAATCCTAATTCAAAAATTAACTAAACCAAGCTCTAATACAAACTATAGTGACCATACTTTTTCTTAAATTACTATTACATCATTTTAAAGATAAACAATACGATAGTGTAACCAAACTGGGATCTAAAGGATTAATGTCTTTGGTAAATTAGTATCGAACAAAACATTTTCATAATAAAACAAAAACATTAATTTAATTCATTATTATCTATCTTTTAAGTGGTATTTATTCCCTTCTATAGAAGTAATCACCTGAGGATATACATCAATGAAAGGTGTGAGATAAAATCCTAGTAAGAAGATAGATAAGAACACAAATAAATATAACATGGGGTGACCATAATCATCATCATCATAATCATGAGAGGAAGAATTAGATTATGGTATAGAATTTGGAAATTTATAAAAATGAAACATCATATCTTAGTGGAAAAATACCACACATAGTTGTGAATAAAGCTAGCATCATGTTCATTCATAACATGTGTGCATAATCATAAAATCATCATTTTGAACAAATATGACACCATTTACATGCATATTTAACATTATAAAATGTGATATATTACATTACCCAATGAATTGGATTTCTATATAATTTTTGGTGCACCTGTCACATCATAACATTAATATACTCATGCATTCCACATAGGCATATAACAATCTTTGTCACAAAAACCCCAATGGAAAGGAAGTGGGTTTGATTATAATTTTATAAATAATAAATTCATGATTAAAACATGTGGTTTACAATACATAAATGGAATAAACTACTAGGTATAATAGTCATCAATCTTGACTGAAGAAGAAACAATCTTAAGAGAAATAAAACACGGGTTTTTAGAAAAAAGATTCATTGGGGAAAAATATTTTAATTTTTAATAAAAATATATTGGAAGATTATATATCCTATAAAAGAAAAGGAATGGATAAATTAAATGATATTTATGTAAGATTAAAAGAACATCCATACTGATAATTGAGTGAATGAGGAATAACCTTAAAATTGGAAATTATGTCCAATAATCACATTAACTTATGTCATCGTGCTTTCTTCGCATCATTATCCTGAATAATAAACATAGATTCATTAATTAATAATCAAATAACATCTTATATATGTATTTGATTTATTATAACTTTATTAAGTTCATTTATGGCCTTTATGATGAGTTATAGAGTTCAACTTCATTGTTTAGGAGTGTTCATTTTCATGGTTTTCATGATCGGATCACTTGTATACATTTATTGAAGATCATGAAAAATGCGCATAACTGTCTATAATTGAAGTTACATGTTACTAATGAAATTAGAGAATTTTAATTGGACTTATATGTTATTTTTTCTAGATTTTATGATGATTTATTAGATAACATTTTAATGATAATCGTTTTGAATAATTTTGGCAGTTTTCAATAACAACAAACTCATTTTAATTTATTATTTTATATTATGTATATATGCTAGTTCTAGAAAATAATAAAATTTATAAAATTAATTTTAAAATAAATTTCAAATATTATAATGGATTTATTATCAGTCTTCAAGGAAAATTAAAACTTGTCGTCTTTCAAGGTGATAAATCAACACCTCATAGATGACATTTTCATTTTTAGAATAAGAGAGATAAGAGGGAAGGATTGATGATGGATTTTTAAATTAAAAAAAAAAATAAAATTATAGTGTATTTAAAATAATATATTAATCATGAAACATAGATAAGTAGAGGTGAGGAGATAATAAGAAAAGAAAATAATTTGAAAAGAAATTAAAAGAAATAAATGAGGATTTTACCTATAGAATTCATCTCCTTAATAACCCCCATAGAGAAATTGTTTTAGATATTTTGTTAATGAAAAAGGATCCTAGATGTGTGAGATGGGATTTGAAAGATTATTGGGTATAAATTTTCCATGCCACAAGGATCTGTAGTTGTGAGGAGAGGAGTTTGTGAGGGGCAGTATTTATAGTGCATTAGAAGGGTGTATTTTTACTATTTTATTCATTAGTATATTAATTTGGATCCAAAATATTAATAGTTTGGACCATATCATTAAATATATTAAAATAAAGAAATATATTTATATATTTTTGGCTTAAATCATTGATACATAATCCATTACTCAATAATTATTGTATTTTTAATTACTTTTAATTATTGTATTTCAATTTTTACCAAAAATTCAACTATTTTACAAAAATGAAAATAAAATAACCATTACCATTTTTCAACCTATATAATTAAAAAACTAACTCAATTCCTTGACAATAATTTTCTAAATGTGAGTATTCTAATTTTTAACTGAAATCATCATTTATTCAAAGAATACTAATTTTAATATTATAATAGATTTTACAACACTTTGATAATTTACTTAAGGTCTCATAAACTTATATTAAAATCATACAACAAAAATATTAATTTATGAATAAATTTTAGGTATATAAATTTTCTTATAAATAATTATATAAATTGTAAAATTTAAACTAAATATTTATAACTTACAAAAATACCAAGACTTAATTTATAACTTATAAAAATTTTATTTTCTTATACCATGAAATACATTTACCATATTTTCATTCATAAGATACCTAAATTTTATTTATACCTTCATAGGTGAGGTTACTATTATATTAGCTAATTTTATATTCATAAGGTTCACATTACTATTTCAAAGATTATATTACTATTTCAATGGTACATGTTCCTTAACTTCTAGAAATACCTATTATTATATTTATTATTCATTTATATTGTTTTTATTGTGTTATAAATGTTATTTTATGTGATTTACACTATATGACATAACTATAATAATGGAAAATTCATTGAGAGAATTCATGTTTTTACAGAGTTTCTTATCAATCTTTTGGCTATGAGAAGGTTTTCCATATCTCTCCCGATGAGAATAATTTCCCTAAAAGATTTGTTTTACTTCTTTGGGAGGAATGTAATTATAAACTTTCTAGGAAGGACACCAAAAATTATGCTTATAGTACAATAGGGTGTTCCTTCATGACTGTAGTTTCTTCCATTTTCTTACGAGAAAATAGCATATTCGATGGCCTCTAGAAAAATATTTTTAGGAACTCTATAATCCTCATTTTTTATAGGGGAAGGAATATGATCTTACTAATATGTTTTTTCCTTAGTTGGATTTCCTTCTATACTTTCTTAATTGGGATGTTAAGTCCAAGCAATATGCATAGTGGCATTCATGAATCAGATCCTTTCAAAGATAATCATATGTTTTTTCTTGAATATTCCAATAAGAATATTGGGGATGGGTATGGATATAATCTTACCTCTTTCTAGACACTGGAACATGGTAGTGGTTTTCTATCGAGTGATCATGAGTATAATAAAACATATAAGATATTTTCCTCATATGCTATCAGTAATCCTTGCACAAATAGGGGTAGAGATATAATCCAACTCTTAAGAAAGTATTAGTGTATCCCAACAAGTTACAATAGATCTTACTAGAATTTGAGTCCACCATAATGTGTTTTTTAGGGTGTGCTGTAAATATTCAATTAGAATGAGAATATCAACCTGATATTGATCTTTACTGTTACCTATAATATGTCAAGGATCCTCCAAAATGAGAGTGTGAATATGCTCCCTCTCTGGGGTATCTCCTAGAATATTTTCATGAGTTGTTTCAACAATAGAGGTGGAAAAAATGTGGTTCTTCTCCCATTCATCCACCAAAATATGTTTTCCAGAGTATTTTATTGATATTGTTGCCATGATTTTCTCAAAACAATATAATGGATGGGCCATAATTTGAATATATAACACCATTTTTTCTAGGAGATATTATTTTGCTTCCAAGTAAGTAATGAGGATATTAACCCATTTCTTTGTGATAGTGTCAAAATAATCCCACTATGATTATCCATTCACCCCCAAGATATGTTGATACGATTCATATGAGATTGAATGAGTATGATCCTTCCCTTATATGAATAACAAAACATGGTTAGTGGTTATTTTATATTCTTTAAAGGTATATTAATATTTTTTTCAGAATATACAGGGATATAAGCATACTATTTGGTTATATACATAACATTTTTAAGGTCTTCTTATATTGTAATGAGTATATTAGCATATTTTGTATCATTGATAGCTCATTATCACTAGTGATATCTCTTGGGTTCCTGGTCTTGGGTAATCAAATCTGAGACATCCTATGTGGTAACCTTAGCATGTTGCTAGGTATTTCGGTTATTTGAAATTGGTACTGGTATAATTTGGCCATATCCCTCCTATGTGGATTTAGTATACTGAGATATTTATATAAAACTTCTTATTCTTCCTCCAAAGTATTAGGTTGGTGGGAATTATCTCACTCTATATAGAATCACTTGATGTGATACATAGTTGTCACAAGCACCATTGGTTTTCTTGTTTCCCACCTCGATCAAGGAGGTGACCAATATTCCTTGATGTCTTAGAGGAAATATTGTTTATCCTCTAAATTATGAGTACCACTCCTAATTCAATACTTCATCATGAGTGAGTTGATGACTAAATCATAGAGTCGTTACATGATAAAAAGTGTCTTCTTAACCATGGGGGTATAGATTGGGAATTAGTCAATTTTTTCATTTGTCTCTTAGATAGTTCCATCAATTTGGATCAATGGGAGATCTATTTTATAGATTCCTATAAATAACAATAAGAAAAAAAATATGAACACTAATCAATAAAGCATCACATGCAAGATAATGCTTAAACAATATCTTTCACTATTAAAATATTACATCAAGCTCACTAATTTTTTCTTGTGTGAGACACATGGGGAATAAAATAATGATGTTTGGTTGTGAAAGGTATATCATAGTTTTATATTATAAATTGGCTTCACCATTATTTTTTATGATGGAAAATCTAATGACTATTGATTCCATGATGATTCATTATTAATCATTTTTATAGGATCGGGTTCCAAATCTAGGTGATCACTATGATTTCGATTAGTGACACATTGGAATTTGTTTTGGTTGATAGAATTGGGGTTTAGTCTCATTGAAACCTTTAGATGGAATTATTTCATACTCTATATAAATCTTATCAATTTAATTTTTTTAATGAATCCTTTCCATATCCATGTTCAAGACTGGTTAACCTCTTTCTAGAAATTGATTGTTAACATGCATCGATGTGGAAAGTTTTTATGTTTCAGAGGTTTTCAAAAAATTTAAATATCATTATATATTAGAGTTTCTTAATTAATGGTACCATCTACATATATTAGAAGTTCCCTAACATGTTTTTTGTTCCTTAAGGATTATTAGTTTTAGTGTATGATGGTTTAAAGAAAAACAAATGGGAACTCAGAATTTTATAGTTATATAGTGAGGTAGTAAGTGTTTATGTTTTTAGGATTTGGACTATAGAAAAGGCTTCCTATTTATCCTTACGAATGGAATCAAAACACTTGTATTTTGAAGCTTCTTAATTGGACACATCATACTTTTTAAGGTCAGGAGATGAAGAATAATCCATCTAGTTTGATGTTACTTGGTAAGGATGAGTGGGTGAAAATTTCCCAATGTTGGATAGCATGGTACTTATGCCTGAATAGCCCTTTTTGGTTGACCTATAAGTTAATATATCATAATAGGGATATTTTCTATGGGGAAAATGGCCTTGGTAAGGTACATGATGGGTCATAGAAAAAATACATCCCTATATGTGGTGTATGATATCTTCAAAAATATATCCTAATGATGAGAATAATATTAAAATTTGGAGAAAAATATCTCATTGATTTGGGAAGTGTGTGGAGAATTGCTGATGGGCATAATATTAAAATTTGGAATGATCCATGGCAGGAAGATGGCGTCAATCATAATGTTTCCTCATTGGATGTTCCTGGATTCGAAGTTGCAGGGGTACGTGATCTGCTCGATGACACACTTGAGGAGGGTTCAAGGTTTGGTCTAGGGATTTACTGATAATCAGTGGAAGTTCCTCTGGTCCCTCATCGCTCCCCCTAAGGTGATTTTTTTTGGTGTCATGTCTGTGTTGGGGTTCTTCCATCCCGTGACTTTCTGGTGCAGTGACATTGGCAGAGGACGACACTTTTCTTTTGTGCCTCCATGAAGTGGAATCCCCTTTGCATGAAATTATTTCCTGTAAGGGGGTGGAAGGGTTGTGGAAGGATTGGAGGACTGATTTTGGTATTTTCTTTGATATTTCAATAATATTGGTCCCAAACCTTACTAAATGGGTGTCTTCTCTGGATCCAAAAGTGGTAGGGCTGATATGCACCATTTCTTGGTTGGTTTGGACTCAACAGAATGAATGCATTTTCCAAATGAAGGTGACCCCTAATCACATATGGGTGGATAGAGCTTTGGAGTGGATGAATGGTTGGAAGAAAAGTGAAGCGGTGCATTCTTTAGGCCACACTCGATGAGCGGATCCTTTTTGGTCTCCCCCCTGAGGGTTTCTTCATGATTAATACAAATTTTGTTGTCTCTACTAATTCAAGTGTCGGTATTGGGATCATTTCTAAAAACAGTTTTGGCCAAATTGTGGAAGTTCAATGTAGGATTGTGCCTAACTCATGGTGCCCTGTGGTAGCAGAGGCCTCGGCCATCCTCCAGGGGCTTCTTTATACCCGTTCATAATTTTGGCCCAAGATTCTAGTGGAATCCGACTACCTCGAA
Source organism: Viscum album (assembly GCA_963277665.1). Classification (NCBI taxonomy): domain Eukaryota; kingdom Viridiplantae; phylum Streptophyta; class Magnoliopsida; order Santalales; family Viscaceae; genus Viscum; species Viscum album. The sequence goes on from OY728159.1 coordinate 626,853,022, forward strand.
GTGGTGAATGCTCTCTCAACGAAATATGAGGATTCCCAACCTTATGGCCTCATCTTGAGGAATATTTGGTCCTTGTCTGATGTAATTGTGTAATAAAAATTTTCATTTATCAAAAGAGATGGTAATTAGAAATCCCATCATTTGGCCCATTTTGGGATATTTTGGGGTGATCATTCTTAGGTGAACTCGTTCCCTGATTGGATTTTTAATCCTGTTTTACTTTATCAGTAATTTATCTTTTCCTTTAAAAAATCATAGGTTCCAGCTCCATATCATGAATGGGATATTATTCCTCATGAATTTTAAACTTCCTTGATGTGTAGGCTATCACGTTATCATTTTTTATCAGTACATAACCTAATACCTTTTTTGAAACATCATTGTGATCTAGAAATATATCCCCAGTTTTTGGTAGGGTGTTAGTTGGTGTAGTAATACACATATTTTTTCAACTCTTTAAAGCAGTCTTCACATTCACTAGTACAGAAAAACTCATATCCCTTCCATGTCATCTAGGTTATTAGGTTTGACAATCATGGGAATTTCCTCACAAATCGTAGCTTAGACAAATCTAGACAAAGTAATTTGCAGATATCCATTACATATATTAGCATAGTAAACTCTTTGATTTCCTTTTCCTTAGAGGGGACCACATATATCTTTTTATAGTGATTACATTCCCTAATAATGATAAATCATCTATCTATAAATCAAATTTTCTATAATTTGAATATAGTTTCTCCCTTTTCAATTTTTTTACAAAAGTAATCTAATTATCTTTATATTCCTCCTTTCTCATGGAGTATTTAAGAATATAATCAATATAGACTACCACAAATTGGTCAAGGTATTCTCTAAAGGAACTATTTATTAATTCTATGATTTTTCCCAAATTATTGATTCTAAAGAGAATCAATATGAACTCATAGTGTACATATATTATTTGATAGGAAGCCTTGGGAATATATTCCTTTCTCACCTTCAATTGTTGATATCCCGAACGAAGTTCCAAATTTTAGAAATAACTGGCCCCATGTAGTTGATCAAACAAATCATCTTTTAGTGGTATGGGATACTGTTTCATTATCGTTAATTTTTTGAGCTCGTGATAATTAATGCATAGGAACATTAATTAATCCTTCTTCTTGATTAAGTGGACTAGTGCACCCCCGGGTGAAGTAGTAGGGCATATAAAACAATTATCTAGATTATTCTTTAACTACTTATTTTGTTCTTCCAGCTTAATGGTTTTTTATAAGGCGTCTTTGATATAGGCAGACATCCAAGAGTAAGTTTAATTGAGAACTCAGCCTCTTAATCAATAGAAAGACCATCTAATTATTCAAGGAATATATTTGTGTGGTCCCTCATAATGGGAATGTCATCATGAATGATTCTCTTTTTAGTCTTAGGCATTTGAGCTAGATACGATTTATCATAAGGTAGAAATATATATAATTGAGATGATAATTCTGATGATGATTCATCTTCCTCCAAACACTTGTACTAAATTGGAGAATGCTTCATGATGTGAAGAGTGATATCCCCTTAAAAAAATTGATGTTTTATTTATATAAAGATATCCAATCCATGCCCAATATAGCATCAAACACTACCAAAGGTTGTTGGACAATATTTTCTAGGATGTTTAGTCCCCAAAAAATAACTAGGTAGGAGTTGAAAACGTTAGATTCAATAATATTCCTTTTCTTATCGTCATAAATATCTAAACCTCTATATTTTGAGGTAATGATTGGATATTTGAACTAAAAATGAAATATAAGAGAGAATGAATAGAATGAAAATTAAATATTATATTCTCTATCTGTGAATGAATCACCAGTGTACTTATCACCACATCCTTTTTAGGATCCACCTTAGCAGTAGCAATAGCACATTTCCATCCTTCTTTCCTTGGAGGTTATTGTTTTTGTTTTTGATTTCCTCCAACAACCCCTGTATTAGGTAAGTGTCTTGCATAATTCCAATGTTCCATGCTGTTGAAACAATACACTACAAGATAAATGTTGATCTAAAACATCATTTCTTATACATTAGTGGGATATTTTATCTATCATTGGTAGTTATTTTCAATATTCCCTTATCTTCCATTATTTAAGTATCTCTTGGTTCCCATTATGTAATTTTCCGGATACTTCTTCCCACACATTTCACACATGGGATATTGGGTATTTTTTCTATCATTGTTTTTATCTATCGATCCACCAATATTAAAATATATTTCCCTATTTTTCAATGGGACCACTAGACCATTGTGAGTCTCTGATCATCATTTAATCCTTAAGGGAAAAATAAAAAATCTCTTCATAAATTTTGATGTCTCAAATTTCCAATATTATTTATAGATTCAGATTTAGTATTATAAATAAGAAACACACCTTTATCTTGATGTTCACAACAAATTTGGAGGTGTATATTTAATGCCTTGTGAAGATTTCCTCATACACCCTAATAGATTCATATTCCTTCTGATTCAGTTTGAGGAATTTCCTTTCCACAAAGAGATGGATTGTTCGGGGAAAATAATTATTGAAGAACAATTTCTTGAATTCCTCTAAATCCATGGAATCAATTTCCACTTTGGACTTTGTGTTCATGATCAATTTATACCACTGATCAGATTCCCCATGAAAATGATAGACAACCAACACAAATTTCTCTTCCTCTAAGCACTTGAGGATAGCGAATATCTTCTCAATGAAGTTAATCCATTATTCTGTGAGAAGGGGGTCAAAATAAATAATAAACATGGGAGTACATTTTTATATGAAGGATTTTATGGAAACTTTCTCATTATTTAGAGTATGAGGAAATTCCACATGATTTAGATTAATATTCATAACATGATCTAGGTGAGAAAGTAATTTCATAATGTGTTCAACACAGATTACTATCATATTTCTCATATAATTAGGGAAACCTTCACATTTCCTATAACATTTATTTTTGGCACATATTCTTATAATTCTCACAACTAACTATGAAAAATAAAGTACAACTCGAGGGGACAGAATACATTGGTAATATGAATATAAAGAGAAAACATTGATAATAAAAGGATACAATTGTAAATGAAATGTATATCCTAACTTTTGATTCCATAGGATTCAATCTAAGTTATCCATGATCTATTTCATAACATATATTCTTATGGGAATATTTATTCCTTTAATAATGGTTTGTAATTATCTTATGATTTTACAAAGAATATTCTCCAGGGTTGTCAAACTAGGTGCTCATTAATCCCCAATGTCGTGTGCCGGGTTACCCAAAGTCTAGCTCCAAACATGTTATAAGAGTTGATACTATTAGATACATCTTTGTTAAAACCAAGTCTACTTGTAGAGTCTAGATAGGGATGCATTTATTTGATAAAACACATACTCTATACAAACCAAAATTTGTTAACGATTTCTTATACATATTCTTATCCCTACTCCATTCTCTATAGTTTTCTAATCATTATCCCAATAAAATAAAAATTTTCTCAGATTCCAAATATAGTGACCCTATACTTTTACACATATTATTACATGATTTTAAGCATAATTATACTTCAAATTACAAGCCAAGGATTGTAAATTCTAGTGTATTGGGAGATTAGGTACATAATTAAAAAGAATGAAACATAAAAAAATCACATTTTATTTAATCATTAAAATGTGATCCTAAATACTTTTGAGTCCTTATATCTTCATTGTTTAACTTGGGTAATACATGAACAAAAGTGATGTTCTAAAATCCTAGTAAGGGATTAAGCCTAATAATAAAACATAGCACATGGTTTAAAAGGAATAACATGATTAAATAAAGGCATGAAAAATTAATAAACATAATAAAGAAAAAAAATTATAACATGGGAACATATAATCATGACATAATAGGAATGTGGAAACAATATATTACTTTACAAAATATGATTCAAGGAATGCTTCCAGGACCTGGCAGACAAAGTGCCATAATGGAATTAGGTTCACTCGTTGTACCAACATGACATGTCATGAGTCTAAACATTACCCAATTAATTAGAATGATATTTGGGAAAACCCAACATAACATGTGTATGAATATGTTTTCCAAATGAAGAATCATACATAAGGAATCAAAAATAGCATAAGGGTTACCCATGGAATGAAATGGGTATCATAATCACGTTAAAAGGCATTACAAATGGGCATATCTTAAAAGTATCTATAAAATAATGGATTTAGAACAATAATGGACATTAATAATGGAAAATAGGCATATATAATGATAAATGGTTTCCAAATTAATTTAAAAAGTATTAATATAATGTTTAGTAAACTTTATAAATTAGCCACATTAGTGTGGTTTTAAGGGAAAAATTAAAGTTCCTTTAAAACAAAAAGGAATAATTGTTTTCACAAAACCAAAAATGAACCATGATTCTTTTTCATGATAAAATTATTCATTTTATTAAAATAATGGTGTCTTAAAATAGATTATGGATAGTACATGAAGGTGCATATGATATTGGGAAATTCCCTTTATCTAGATTTCTTGTTAGCGATATTTGAGTAGGGAGCATTTTTAAACATGTATTTACCCATATAATAAGGGAGTTATAATTTGGATATAGGATTTTGTAACATGTACACATAATATAGAAGAAATACAAAAAAAATAAAGAATCACTAAATAAGAGTAAAGAGAGAGAAATAGTAACTTTAATGAAATGTGGGCTCTAGTAGAATCTAATATATTATGTTTGAAATGGATCTTCACTTGATATTAATTTCTTTATAATCAAATTAAATCCATTAATTAATTAATTTTGAACCTTATATACATTTATTTAGTTTTTTATAACTTTAATAATTTCATTTAAGGACTTTTTATGGGTTATGAGATTCAATTTCATCGCTCGAGAGTGTTTGTTTTCATTGTTTTCTTGATTGATTCACATGTATACATGTATAGAAGATCATGTAATGTGGGGGTCATTATCTTGAATTAAAATTATATTTTATTAATGAAATTAAATTGGTTTAAATTATCTTGTCAATTATTTGTTTATAGGTTATGATAATGAATCATTAGATAAATAATGATAAATGATTAGGTTAATTTTGGGGGTTTTCAATTTCAATGGAATAGTTTTGTTTTATCATTTAGTATTATGTATATATATTTGTTTAAGAACATAAAAAAGGTTGTAAGATAAATTATAAACTCGATTCCAACCATTATAATTTTTATAAGACCAGACTTGAAGGTGGTAAAGAAAAATTAAGACTTTTCATCCTTGAAGGTGATAAAACAACACCTCATGAACAATGATTCAATTTTTAGAATAATAAGGGATATGATAAGTGGTTTGATTATATACTTTCCCAAAAATATAATAATATTCAAATATATATAAATTAATGGAGTTATTATTCCATTTGAATCAGGTTAGGTGAGTATATAATAATTAATGAAAAGAACTTGAAAAAATTCTAAAGAAAAGAAAGAGTATTTTACCTCTTGAATCATTTTTCTTGAGAACCACCTTAGGGAGATTTATTTTCTTATTTTTTTGATACCAAAGGCTCATGTAAATGGGGTATGAGATTGATGAGATATTTTAGCAAAATTTGGACTAGTCTAAAATATTTTGAGGTGTGTAGAGAGGTGGTGGTGATGGGTGATATTTATATAGGAGGAGATGGATGTTTTATAATTATTTTATTAATTAGTTTATTATTTTGCCTTAGAACTATTAATAGTTTGATAATTATCCCCAAAAATATAAAAATAATGATGTATATTATGAGATTTTGGGATTTCATCCGACATACATCATCTGTGACACCATAATTCATGCATTTATCTTTTATTGTAAATTATCATATTTTACTATTCTTCAAAAATTCATGTATTTTAGAAAAATCAAAAAAATTAACCATTTCCATTTTATGATGAGTATAATTCAAAAATTAACTCCAGTATTTGAAAAAATTCCAAATATGATTCATTTAATTTTTAATTATAATCATCATTTACTTGGAAAATACTAATTTTAAATTTACATCTGATTTGGTAAAACTTTGAAAAATTAATTAAGGTCTCAAAAAATTATCATATAATCATTACGTAACAAAATATTAATTTACTAATACATTTTATCAGAAAAAAATATTTTTTAAACATTATATTATTAATAAAATTGAGAATAAACACTTCTGTTTTATGAAAATATCAATACTAAATTACTAATTTCTAAAACTTTTATTTACTTATAATATGATATAATTATACCATATTTTCATTTGTAAGATAGATATTTTTTATACCCTCATATTTTAGGTTACTATTATATTTTCGGGTTTATTATACAAAAGGGTCACATTACTATTCCAAAGGTTGAATTGCTATTTCATCAGTGTAGGTTCCTTAACATCTAAAAATACTTCATATTTCATTATTAATTAACAAATAAAGTTTTTTTGTTACTTAGGTGGTTGTATGTGGTTATAATATATAAAATAATTATAAGATGATAATTTCCATCGATAAAATTTTTAGGTCATTACATTATTCCCCCTTTAGGAAGTTCCACTCTTAAAATTTTGTTTTACATTTTAAGTTGAAAATAGGATGGTCACTTCTCAATATTTTCTTCCCTAGGTTTCATTGTTTCCACTTCATACTTATGTTTCTGCCATAGTACATTGACATTTTGAGTAGTCTTGTTGCATAGAACATTATCTCTATGATCCATGATCTTCACTAGTTTCTCCTTATATGAGAGATCAATTTCCAATTGTACCAACATTGAATTCACTACATATAAAGGATTAATTTTTAACTTCCTCAAGATAGATTTGTGGAATAAATTGTGTCTTTGATACATGGTATGTGGAAGTGATAGTTGATAGTCCACTACTCCAAAATGATCAAGACTCTTGATGGGTTCAACATAACAGGGACTTGTCATTCCTTTCTTTCAAAATCTCATGATCTTAATCAATAGACATATGTTTAGGAATACCGTACCTCTAACCGTAAACTCAATGTCTCATCGATGATTGTATTCATATATTTTTTGTCAACTTTAGGATACCCTAATGTGTTGGTGAATAGTTTTAACCTTCTACACCACTTCATTAACCATTTCTGGTCCTAGCAGCTTACATTCAACAACTTCATCCCAGCATGCTGGTGTCCCGGAAATTTTCCCATAAAGGGCTTAAAAAGGTTCCATTTTGGATGATTGAGTAGAAAATGATGTTGTATGAGTTCTATAATAGAGGTAAATGTTGTTCCCATCTACCCTTGACTTCCATAGAACAAGACATCAATGTAGATTCCAATGTTTGAATAGTTTTCTCAGAATGGCCATCAGTTTGGGGATGACAGGATGCACTAAATATCAACATAGTGTTTAGAGCATGTTAAAGACTATTATAGAACATAGAGGTGAATCTAAGATCTTAATCAGATATAATTTATAGTGTTACTCCATGCATACTTACCAGGTCTTTGATATATATATATATATATATGAATGTTGATCCAGTGATAAATACTATTGACTTGTAATAAAGTGATCTTTCATTGTAATATGAATCACAAAAACCCATATAACATTTTTTTCTCTGGATGTATTTAGAAGTCTAGTGAAAAATTATGTGGTGATTATTTCCCATTATCATTTTGGTATGGGTAATGGTTCTAATAACCCCATAGACTTTTGTCCTTAATCCTTCACTTGATAACATGCTAGGAACCTTGATGTAGAATTTGTGATCTCATTTTTCATATTGTCCCACCTAAAGTTCTCAAAGAGATCTAGATACATATTTATGCTCCTTAGTAGAATAGGGATGGTTGAGCTATGTGCACCATTCATAAGATCCATCAATATATCGGGATTTGATAATACACATAGTAATGACCCAAATATCATGATTCCTTCCTCACCTATTTTGAACTCATAGGATTTTCATTTTCTTATGCATTCCAACATTTTTGAATTCCCACGTCATTTCTTTTTTTTTCATACATTATTTTATTTATAAGGGACGGCTGAGAAATCATTTGGGAAATTATTGATGAGGTTCATACCTTAATGATTCATAGGTACATCCTTTATAAATATAAGAATATAGTATCCTTCTCAATTCTCATCATTCATAAACATGTATGATCTTTTATACTTAAAGAATTCACCACCTTAATTACTTTTCCAGGACTATAATGGATTGATCAGTCATAATCCATGAATATCTATAATAATATTCATTGGAGAATATTAATATCCTTATTTGGGAAAATATATTTGAGGATCTTGGGATTAGTATACATCTCACACTTCACCCCATAGAGATAATGATTCCTGATTTATAATGAAATGATCATAGTTTCCAACTCCAGATCATGCATGGGAAATTTTTCTCATGAATGTTAAACCTTCTAAAGGCGTAGGCTATCAATTTACAATTTATCATCAGTACACAACCTAAACCATTAATTTAAGCATCTCTATACACCATAAAGAGTTTCCCACTTGTGGGTAGTGTGATAATTGGTGCAATAGTAAGCCCCTTTTTCAACTCTTTAAAGCAATCTTTACATTCACTCGTACAGAAAAAAGTTCCTCCCTTCCCAGTAATCTTGGTTATTGGGTTTGTAAATCATGATAATTTCCTAAAAAATCACCAATGTTACCCAAAAATATCAAGAATCTATTGATATATTTTACAGATGATCGGTCAAGACACTCTTATATTTCCTTTGTCTTGGAAGGGTAAACATATATCCCTTTTCTAGTGATTACATTCCCCAACAATGATATTTCATCCATCTATAACTCAAATTTTCTATACATTACATATGACTCCTCCCTTCAAATTTTTTTTAGCACAATAATAAAATTCACCCAACATTCCTCCTTTATCTTAAAGTATTTAAGAATATCTTCAATAAATACTACCACAAATTGGTCAAGGTAATCTCTAAAAAAGTATTCATCAATCCCATGAAATGTTTTGATATATTAGTGATTCTGAATGGAATAAATATGAACTAATTGTGTCCATAACTTGTTTAAAAGGTAGTATTGGGAATATCTTCATTATGAACAATTAATTGGTGATATCCTAATTGATGGTCCAACTTAGAGAAATTTCTGGCCCCATGTATCTGATAAAACAAGTCTTATATTAGTGGAATGGGATACTTGTTCTTTATCATGATTTTTTTGAGCTCATGATAATAAATATAGAGTCACATTGATCCATCCTTAATCTTCATGAGGAGGACTATCACAACGCACAGTGAATCACTCATCCATATAAAACCCATGTCCAGATTCTTCTTTAGCTACTTATTTAGTTCTTACATATCAATGGTGGCCATTTTAGAAGGTTTTATGGATATAGGTAGAGATCCATGAATAAGTTCAATTGAAAACTCAACTATTTATCAAAAGGAATACCATGTAATTAGTTAGGGAATACATGAGGGTAGTCTCTCATGATGGGAAGGTATTCAAAAATGATAATCTCATTTGTCTTAGGACTTTGAAATAGATATGCTTTCTAATATGGAAACAATATTCATAATTAAAAAGATAATTTGGATAGGGATTCATCTTCATCCTTACACTTCCAATTAATTGGAAGATGCATTTGGATGTGAAGAGTCAACTCCCTTTCCAAAAAGATGATGTTGTATTTATGTAAATATAACCAATCCAAGATCAATATAGCATTCAAATATGCCAAAGGGAGTATGAAAAGATTTTATTGGAGGATCGGTCCACAAAAAATAACCAGGGAGGAGTTATGAACATTGGATTCAATTATTTACCCATTTTCTATAGTCATACATAACTATATATCCAAATTTTGAGGTGGTGATTGAATTGTAATGCAAAACCTTATATATGTGAAAGATTTTGTAGAACTAGAATAAAATAGTATGTTCACTATTATTGAATCAAAAATTAGTATACCTATCACCACATCATTATTGAGCTCCACCTTAGCAGTAGTGATAGCATATGCCATTCCTTTCTTCCTTAGAGGTTGTTTTTATTGTTGTTTATTGCCACTAACAACCCTTGTCTTAGGGAAATGGATCATGTAATTCCTATGTTCCTTCAATTTTAAATATTGCACTACATGCTGAGTGTTGATATGAATCTTCCATACTTCTCCCGCATTAGTGGGATTATTTATATCCCTTTAGTAGTTTTTAGTCAAATTCCCTTATCTTATATATTTGAAGCATCTCTTGGTTCCCCTTGAGCATTTTCCAAGATGCTTATTACCACACTTTTGACACGTGGGATGTTGGGTCTACATTCCATTATGGTATTTACCTATCAATCCACCCATATTAAACTTTGTTTACTCTTTTTTTTTTCATCGGGCCCACAAGACCACTTAAAGTCTCTAATCTTCATTTTAACCTTAAGGTCACAACAGAAAATCCCATCATCATTTTTAATGTTTCCAATTTCTAATTAATTTCATAGAGTCAGCTTTAGTCCACTAAAGAAGCAATATTCCTTACTCTAGGTTTTAATGGAAAAGTAGGAGGCACATATTTCATGCATTGTGAAGTTTTCCTCGTACAACCTAATAAACTAATCTTCTTTATGATTTAGTATGATTAATTGTTCTTTGTATCTTGATATAGATGGTTTGGGTAAAATATTTATTTAAAGATATTTTCTTGAATTTTCTAAATGCAACTAATCAATTTCATCTTTGGAGATTGTGTTCTTGATCAGTTTCCACTACTGATCAGCTTCCCCATCAAAACAATAGATCACCAGAATAACTTTGTTTTCTTTGAGCATGTGATGATATATAATATCATCTCAATAGAGTTAATCCATTTTTCTCTAAAGAGGTGTCTGGAAGATTTACTAAACATCAGAGGCCTTTTCCACATGAAGAATTTGATGAAATATTTCTATTTCTTAGAAGAATGAGAGATTTCCACATGATTCAATTTGTTATTCATAACATGAGATGGATTATAATGTACTATTTTTATGTTTTGAGTGCCGGATCCCTTCATATTTGGCATGTAATTATGTAAATCATCACATTTCCTATCACATTTATTTTTGGACTGGGTTCTTCCATTTCCACCCATTAAATAAGAAAAATAAAGTACAGTTAAGGGGGCTGAATCCAAAGATAAAAATAATTTAAAAAGAATAACTTGAACATAGAATGATAAACTTTTAAATGAAAAGTATATCCTAACTTTTTATTAACAAGGTTTTAATCTAATTTATCCTTGATCTATTTCTTAATATATATTCTTACGGTATTTTTTGTTCCCTTAATAATGTTTCATAATGAGCTTTTGAATTTACCAAATCATATCCCCTAGGGGTCTCAAACTATGTTTTTAGTAAGTCTTTTTTTCATGTACATGGTTACCCAAAGTCAGTATTGGAAAACCTTTTTTAAATTTTTATTCTTAGGTACATGTGTTCCATAACCACGAGCACTTATAGTATCCCTATAGGGGGATATTTGTTTAATAAACCACTTACTCTGATATAACCAATATTTAGAGATGTTTTCTTATAAACATTCTCATCCCTAATTATTTCTCTATATTTTTCTAATCATAATCCCAAAAATAACTAAACTTGTTCTCTAATACCAACTATAGAAACCCTAACCTTTGCACATATTATTACATATTTTAAGAATAAATAAAAATAAAATTACAAGGCATGGATCCTAAAGTCTACTGTCTTTGGAGATTATGTAAATAATTTGATATCCTCAAACCAAAATTAATTTATATTTTATTTAATCTTTCAAATGATCTCTTAACTCTATATGATCTATTTTATCATCATAGGATAACTTAAGGAATACATGAATAAAAGTGATGAGCTAAAAAATCCCAGTAAGGGAATAAGAATAAGAATAAAATATATCACATGGGTTAAAAGGGATAAAATTATGACATAAAGGCATGGTAAATGAATAAATATAAGGAATAATAACATGTATAACAAGGGAACATTTAACCATTACATCATAGGAATGTCCCATCAGGATGTCTCATGAGACTAAAAATTACCCAATGTATTGGAGAGATATCTGGTTGGACCCATCATAACATGTTCATTATTTTTTGTTCCTCATAAATAATCATACATAAGGAATTAAACATTTCATAAGGGTTTCCCATGTATATAAATGTGTATCGTAATTATGTTTTAAGGTAATACAAATGGGTGTATCATACAAGTGTTTATGAAAGAATGGATTTAGAACATATATGGACATTAATAATGTAAAATAGGCATATATAATGATAAATGGTATCCAAATTAATTGAAAACATTTTAATATAGTGTTTAAGAGACATTATAAATTATCCACTTCAGTGTGATTTTAAGGGAAAATATTAAAGAGTCTTAAAAAATTCATAATTATTTCCAAAAAACCAGGAATAAACAATGATAGTTTTTTACTATATAATGATTTACTTTTTAAAAATAAATGTCCCTTAAAAAAATATTGTGGATAACACATGAGAATGGGTAAGAAATTGGGAAATTCCCATTAATCTAGCTTTCTTATCAGGATGATTTGACAAGGAAACCTTTTTAAAACATCTATTCCCCCATCAAATAAGGTTGATATAATATTGATATAGGAGTTTTTAACATATGAACATAATTTATAATAAATACAAAAAATAATGAATCTTTACTTTGGGGTAATGAGGGATAAAGAGTAACTCGAATGGGAAAGGGGGTTTGGGTATAATCCCTTAACCTATGTCAAAAATGGTTCTTCACATGATCATAAAATCCTAGGGAATCAAATTAAATTCAGTAAATAATTGATTTATATCATTTTATATATTTATTTTATTTAGTATAAATTTATTACGTTTATTTATGGATTTTTTATGGGTTATGAGATTCAATTTCATTGTTTAAGAGTGTTCATTTTCATGCATTCCAGGATTGATTCGCTTGTATATAGGTTTGGAAGATCATGTAAAGTGGGTATAAATACAAAAAATTGAAATTATGTGTTTTTAAGGACATTAAAAAGGATTTAACAATAATATAAATAATTTGGTTATATGAAATAAGAATGAAGTGTTGTATAAAAACTATAACTTTTTAGGTTAATTTTGGCAGTTTTCGATTACAATGAACTCATTTTATATTATCATTTAGTATTATGTATATATGATAGTTATAGAACATGAATTATGATATAACATTCATTTTGAAAAAAAAATATCAACCATTATAATGTTTTTAATTCCATCCTTGATGGTGGTAATGGAAAATGAAAACTTTTCATCCTTGAAGGTGATAAAACAACGAGTCATGAATGACATTTCCAATTTTAGAAAACAAAATGGATACGAGAAGAGGTCTGATTATGGATTGTTCCATTAACATAATAACAGTACAATATATATAATTTACTAGAGTAATGATTTTACATTGAATATGGTAGGTGATGAGAGAATAAGAAAATAAAATAACTTGAAAAGAAAGTAAAAGAAAAGAAAGAGGATTGTACCTCTTGAAACATTGTTCTGGATAACCTCTTTAGGGGGGACTATTTTTTGACTTTTATTGATACCAAAGGCTCTTGGAAATTATAAAGGGGCTTGGGAATACATTTTAACTAAATTTTTACAAGTCTTAAAGATATAGAGGTGTGAGTAGAAGAGGTGTTGTGGGGTTGTATATATAGTGGATGAGAGGGGTGGTTTCTCGTTATTTTATTCATTAGTTTATTATTATTCCCCAAGAATATGAATATTTCGATCACTATCACCAAAAAAGATAAAATAATAAATTATATTTCAAGATTTTTTACTTAAATAATCAATACAACATCTATGAATCCATACTTCATGTATTTTTCTTTTATCGTAAATTGTCATAATTTACTATTGACAAAAAATCTTGTATTTTATAAAAATCCAAAAATGAACTCTATCGCCTTTTTGAAGTGTATAATTCAAAAATTAACTGAATTTTTTGAATACAAATTTCCAAATATGATGCATTTAATTTTTTTTTAAAATCATCATTCACTAGGAAAATATAAATTTCAAAATTATAATTGATTTTGTAACACTTTTAAAAATTAATTAAGGTCTCATAAAATTATCTTATAATAATAATATAACAAAATATTAATTTATGGATACATTATATAGAAATCATTGTTCTTTTCCAAACATTATATTAATTATATAATTACAAATAAACACTTATGTTTTAAAAAAATATCAACACTAAATTAATAATTTCTAAAAAATTTAATTTCTTATAATATGATATAATTATTTTATATTTTCATTTATAATATGGATAAATATTATTTATACCTTCCTAGGTAAGTTTATTTTTCTATTTTTTCTAGTTTACTTTTCGTAAGGGTCACATTACTATTCCAAATTTCAAGTTACTATTTCATCGATATAGGTTCCTTAATATCTATAAATACCTATTATTTCATTCATTCATTACTTAAAATGTTTTTTATGTTATTTATGTGATTATCTGTGATTATACTATATGACATAATTCTAAAAAGGTACATTCATTAATAAAAAAATTGGGTTGTTAAAATCTCCCCCCTTATAAAATTTCACTTTAAAATTTTTTATTACATTCTAATTTAAAAACATGTGTGGAAAAGTATCCTTCATCTCTTCCTCAGGTTCCCATGTTTCCACTTATAACTTATGGTTCCCCCATAATACTTTGACAAGGTGAGTAGTCTTTTTGCATTAAACTTCATCTCTATAATCCAAGATCTTTACTGGATGCTCCCCATATGAGAGATCATTTTCTAACTATACCACCTATTAATTTAGTTAATGTGAAGGATTTAGTCTGTAAATACTCATGGGGGATACGTTGAATACATTGTGAACTTGATACATAGTTGGTGGAAGTGCTAGTTGATAGGCCACAACTCTAACATGATTAGGAATCTTAAAGGGGTGGGCTTAACTGTGACATAAAATTTCATTATTCCCAAATCTCATGATCCTCTTAAAAGATATTTGTGGAATAATAACATGTATCCAACCTTAAACTCAAGGTATCATTGACAATTTTACTCATAGTTCTTTTGTCAACATTGGCTTTCCTTGATGTGCTGCTGAATGGTTTTCACCTTCTATACCATTTCGTCAACCATTTTAGTTCCTAGCGACTTACGTTTACTGACTTCATCCAAATATGTCAGTTTTTCTACATATTTTCCTATTAAAATATTTATAAGGGACATTATTATGTGATTCATGCTCAAATTTACTCAAGAGATGATGGTAAAACGGTCCTTGTAGTTTAGCTTGGGTTTTCGAATCCTCAGAAACCTAAGAAGTAACATACAAACACGTATATTCTATGGATTTTTTTTGGCTATGAAGTGGCCAAATTAGGTTGATTTTATATGGGTTGAAGGTATCTCTAACAGATTTAAGTTAATTGAAATTAAGATAATGAGTTGATCCTAGGTTATCACTTGGGTTGGATTGGATGAATTTCTTCTTTAATGATTCCAATTTCTTATATTTGAGATGGGTTAATTTAAGAACATAAAACTACATCATCACATACTGGATTAATACCTACAACCTTTAATATTAATCACTTATACAGTTGAAGGATCAATGTTTTGAGAACTTCAAGGTAAACGTTTGTATTATCACTTGAAGTGTGTGGCCTTAAATTCGACAAGGACGATGGAGTTTAAAAATCATAAAATAAAAATCTCAATTAAAGAAGTTATTGGATATTAATGGGGTGATAAATAAAATCCAATACATCCCATTGATACTCTCTTGGATAAACCCATAAGTGGGTTATCCATCCATTGATTCTATGGTTTCAATGGAAGTGGGAAGTAGACTCATGAGGGAGGAATTAAAGAAGTAAAGAAAACAATAAAAAGAAAATGATCACTCCACGGTTGTGTGAATAATTTCACAAGGTTTGTGTGAATAAATTAACACATTGAGGAAAATATATCCAAGTGATTTGGAGAAGAACAGAATAATTAGAGATGAAGATATTTTATTAAGAAATATGGATGAATTAAAACAATTTACATGTGGAAGACAAACTTGAGACAACAAAATCACAGCATAACATTACAATCCAATAAATAACAAAAGATGATCAACTTCTCCACCACCACTTCCTTAAATAGGAATTTTTGAAGCCTTGGGTCGAGCCTCCCTTATCCCAACTCTCCTAAATTAATTGTGGTAAGACATAAGTGGGTGGAAAGTTCAGTGAGGGTTGAATTTTCCACCATTGACCCGAGGTGGTTTCCAACTTTCATCCACCGAACCGACATGTCTGAATGGCCTTCTAGATTGCTGAATTTGAGTGGGACATAAAAGAAGAAAATGGATCCCCGGATGTCCCCTAACCGCCTTTAAAATATGGTTCCATTCAGAGTTGTGTAATACAATATATTATTAAATTGGTAGGATATTTTCTGGACTGCAAAATCTGGCCCAGAATTTTATCTTCAAATTGATACGCCTTAATAACCACCATCAATGCCAAATTTGAACTGTATCATGAAGACTAATTTTTTCAAATATATTTCTTCTAGCTTCCCACAATTCGGGATTCATTGGACTTGAATGTTGGGCCCCACATTCTCATTAGTGGGATGGTTTCCAATCTGCCTTCTCCAGAATTGTTTGCATGAAATCCCATTTTCGTGGTCTTTTAATGTGAATCTTCCAACACTCCACAAGTATGAATTATTCAAAATATAATTAGAAACTAGAAAATTAAATATTAAAATAAAATCAAGATCATTTGATACTTTAAATGATGTTCAATAATGTACCACATAAGAGTGCATTTTAAAAAAGAATTACAATCATAATGTGGAATGATGTTCAAAGTGTAAAATGCACTAAAATAGATATGAACTTATTTTTGGGGGGTGGGGTTATTATATTGTGGTGAAAAAAAATCCATTGAATAATTTTTATGGTTTTGTATATTATTGATACTACTATTTTTCATGAAAAACATTCTATAAATATTTGAGGAGGGCCATAAATTTCATTAATTGTTGGTATGGGCATTCACATCTACATAAAAGAAAAAAATAAGCCTCCTTTCCCTCAATAATTTTATTCTACCGAAAAAAATAGATATGAATTCATTCTAAAACATTTACAAAAAAGTGTGTAAGAAGGTAATAAATACATTATTCTTACTAAAAAAAATTAAGTGTTGACTTTTAAACAAGAAACATGTGTTTTATGTTTATAATTATAAAAGGGGGAGTGGGGGAGGATCCATTCATGAGTTTAATAGGTTTTATACATTTTAATTCACTATATAGCCAAGCATCCTTCATTAATTTATGAGTCTAAAAAAACCTATCAACCCTTTATCAATAAAATAACCCATGTGAATAAGACTAAACCACTATTATCATTACATTAAGTAGATATTATTGGAAGCCATCAAGTATATATAAATCATGAATTCCCTTACGAATGAGAATTCTCTATTTAAAAATCCTTGTGTGAAGAGAGATATAAATCTTGTAAGGTAAGTAAAAAACTGTATATTATAATTAAAAAGTTACTGAATAATATTTTCCAAATTATTTTTGAAATAATGATTTTGAATCCATTTATGTGGCATTATATTTCCTTATTTTTTGAATTAAAAAATGATGTCATATATATCTTGATAAATCTAAATTGATCATGGTGCAAGATGATTTCTTAGAGTGAAATGTTTAATTGGGGGAGAATTGATAGAGTATATAGTATTCTATAGATTACTTTTCATTTTAATGATTTTAGTCCAACAATTTCATCATTTTTGGGGTAACTATATCATATATATATTACAAAAGAATTTTGTTATTTATTTTAAAAATGGATTAAAACATGATTTTTGGTATTTTTATCTCGATAATGAATAGTTCTAGTAAATAATATAAATAAATTTTGGCTGTTTTTAGTTATTTCAAGATGTTTAGAGGATATAAGGAAGGACCAAAGTTGAATTATAGAAGTGGTTATTTATTATAGAGAAGTCTAGAAATTCTATTCTAGAAGTTGAAAATGAATAAGGAATTAAATCATTGTCACCCATGTAGATTTCTCTATCTTCTATGTAGATTTATTGTCATATTATAATTTCAAGGATGGATGTTGTGTACATTTTTTTCACAGATTTTATTCCATTATAATTTTCATGACTCAATACCATGTAAAGTTTTTTCTTAGATATACGACCTTTTTTGAAATTTTGAGACTTGTTTTTGTATAGATTTTTTATATAGAGTAGATGGAAGATATTTTTTAGTTAATTGGGATAGTGTAGAGTTCTCATAAACACTATGTCGAGCTATATAGAGTTCGATCATATGATAAATTTCATGTATGGATGTGACGTAGAGTTTTTTGAATTCCACATATAGTTCACAAACACTCTACATTTTTTATGTAGAGTTGTTGATCCCAATGTATATTTTATTTCCATTATGAAAAACCTTCACTCTCATCAAAGACCCATGGAAATCATCTACACTAAAAACTAAATCTTGGTATTCCATGTCATCATCCCTGTAAGCCAATCATTTTCTTCCAAATAGGATACATTGACAATGATGATTAAATTACATGTTTGATATTTTCTACTGAAATAAGTAATATATAATTTAGAATACATGAATTTCTAGGAAATTCAAAACCATAATTTTGATTTAAGACCTCAACTATTAGGAAATATATTGAAAAAAATAAATAATTACCAATCTTGGAATGGTTTGAACATATAAATGAGGAAAGTTATTACTTATAAATTCAACTAAGTGTATATTCTATGGAGAAATTATAAGTAGAGATTACCCATATATAAGAGGTTCTCCATCTAATTTTAGATTAGTTTTCTCCTATATTTTATTCTTCATTCATTCTATAATCACATGATACATATTTATAATAAAATTTATTTCATTTATATATATATATCACTCTCATTTTCTCTCCTTTTTCTCTTGTCAATGTGATCTATAATAGTCAAAATAGTTACTGAAAACCCATGGAACCTCCCTTGGGATGAATCTAGATTCAAACCTAAGTCTCAATTCATTTATTTTCAATTATTCATAACTATTTGATATAATATCATGGATTATTTTTTGGTGGAAATATTCCACAAAAATTATCTTAGTTGTAGCCTCTTCAACTGAACCAGTTTCCATTTATTGAATAACTTGGATGTAAAAATTACATTGAGATTGTACTTTATAGTGGATATTCACAAATAGGGAATAAGATTATGTTTCCATATATAATAAATTGTTTTTATTATGTATATTTGGTGTTGGACATAAGCTAATTAAAGTTCACTCATGAAGCTTCTATGTGGAGTATTTATTTTCTTTGTAACTACATAGATTCTCTATTTATTTATTATTTCTGATTAATGTCATGGGTTTTAATTCCATAACATAAAACACTATATTTATTTGGCTTTAGTAATATACAAAATATCAAAAATTCAACAAGTGAATTTAGAATAGTTGGTGATTTACTGCAAAAGATCTTAAAGTGTAGCAACCCTAGTCAGCCACGGTGTTTCACTATGAAATAAAATAACAGACTTTGTACCACCCTAAAATAGTTTTCTCAAAACCCATGATCATTTTATGGAAAATAAGGGTATTTTTGGGATAAATGTATCCATGTTGGGAATTTTTCATGTAATTTACTAACATCAACAGATTAATCTATAATGATCCCTGATTTTTCAGTATTCAATTTAGAACCATATTAATGACATATATTGATATTCTATATAGTATATAATAATTAAACATAATTTATATCCACACATTTAATGATGTTATGAAAAATTCAATGCATTATTCATGGAGGTTGTAGTATGAACATAACATGACTAATGTTTTTATTTTTTTAATGGTTTTGATTAAAATGGAAGACTATTACACCACCAATATAAGAAAATTTTAGTATATTAATGATAATGATGTAATTATTTTATTATAGTTATATTATATTTTGATGATGTACAAGAATAAAAAAACTGAAATGAAAAATGAGTGATTGGAAGTTTTTAACTTAGTCTTCAAGATAACTCACTGAGCCTTCATAGAATTGTATTTTGGTGAGACCAACACCTCTACAAATTTGGAGAGAAAATTAGTCATATATGTGGATATAATTTTCTTAATATATAAGGTTTTTTTGCAGGGTTAAGTGGGGTGGTGAAGGGATCCTTTTATTAGTTAGAGGGTTTCACTTCTATAAATACTCATAACATTATATTAAACTCATCTAACATTTTACAGAAAGTGGATTCAAAAGTTGATAATATTATAGAGGGTAATATTATTGGTCAATACACCTATAATCCACACAAATTATTATATATGTTTTGAGATAATTTATGCCATTTTCCATTAATTTAACCTTTATCTATAATTTTCTTTCACACAAGAACTCATTTTTTATCCTTAGAAATTTATTTTTATGACTAAAATTGTAATTTTTATTATTAAATAATTTTTAATTTAGATTAAAAATGTCTAAATAAATTTATAATAATAATTTTCTACAAGTGATAAAAAATTATTCTAAAATAAAAAATTTATAAAGTATAAAACAATTAGAAGAAAATATAAATTTACTTCCAAAATTTAAATAATTGTTCTTTAGATTAAGTTTAATATTTATAATTGTATAATTTTACTTATTAAAAACATATATTATCATAATAAAGTTTTCTGAAATTTTTATATAATTCTTATATAATAATAATGTCATAAAAGTCATGGTATTTTTAAAAAAGATTTTTTGTACTCTTATCCTGAAAAATATTTTTAGAAACATCCTATGAAATAAAAAATGATAAATTTGTTATGATAGAGAAAAAATAAAATCCAACTTATCAAAATATTTTTATAGATATGAGAATGTTTAATTTTAAATCAAAAAATAATTTATATGGAAAAGAATGTTTTGTTATAGAAAATTGTTCATTAAAGAAATCATTAAGTGTTCTAAATATTATTTAATATTAATTACTAATTTAAAATGAGTTTATATATATATATATGAAACATTATAACAACTAAAATAATACCTTATAAGTGATAAATTTAGTTTATAATTATAAAATATCATTTGGGGTACAAGTACAATGAAACAATAAGGGATTAAATAATTATATAATATGTATTAATTAAATTTCATAAATACATATTTACTAAATAAAAATAATTTATTTAGTTAAAATCATTGATTAAAAATATATTTTATGAAATTACTATATGTAGGCAATAAATGAAATGATATATAATAGTTTATATTAATAATTACATGTTTATATCATTCAAATATTTAAATACAAAACCCATTAAGACCTCTGCATAAGACATAAGGATAAGATAAGAAATGTTGGTAGTCATAAATGGTGATTCGGCTAGCATGGATTTTAGAGATATTTCTATAATCTTGAACTTCTCCTATATATGATTGCTCTCAAACCATACTTGTTAAATATTATCATAGTCTTGGTAAAAGGTAAACCCTAATGATACTACCTCATTCCCATTCTTATAAATACCTAGACTTCTAAGGAATAATTATACTACATGGTGCTATTTATTCTTCTTTCTACCTGCATTCTATAATGAAATTACATATATTTTTACCCTTTAATATAATAGATTCATTATATTGGTTGTATTTAATAGCTAAAAAATTTTCTTCATAAAATTTGTCATAGTTCAATATGGTTCTATATTTGAGGTTAAATAACTTATTTAATGAAATATTAATTTAAAAGTGAAAAATAGATAGTAAAATATAAATATGACACATTATACCCCCCCTCACAAAATAATTTATGTCTGATATTTTCTTACTTGGATGGAAACAAGATATGGTAGTTTTTTCTAATAACATCTTTAGTTTTTCACTTAGCTTCCTAAATTTTTTGATTTCCCAATATAACATTAACTAGGTCGGTGGTATTATTCTTTAAAACCTTATATCGTTAATATAAAATCTCCACCATTTGTTCATTATAAGATAGTTCATGTTTCTATTTTAGATCATCTATGTTCAAAACATGTAACCGATCTGGTATGTAATTCATCAAAAGAGGCATATGGAAAAAATATTGTACCCAAGATAGGTTTTGTGGAAGATGAAAATGATAATATACCATCCCAATACGATCAAAAATATTGAATGGACTAATGTATCTATAGATCAGCTTTACCTTCTTACCAAATATCATAACCGTCTTACTTTAAGATATTTGAAGGAATATTTTATCACTAACCTAAAAATAAAAATATAATTAATGATTATCATTATATATCTTCTATCAAATTTGTAATACTTTCATACACAATTTATTGTCTTTAACTTTATCTATCATTTCATAGATATGATAAGTTCTAGGCCTTTTCCTTTCTTCTACTTCTACCTTATATGTTGGAGTTCTATATATATTACCATATAGAGTTTCATATGGTTCCAATTGTATGATAGAGTGGAAACATATGTTATATGATAATTTGTCTATATAAATCTATTGATCCAAACTTTCTATCAATTCCATTGAGATTGATCTCAATATATCTTATAGACTTTGAAAGATCCATTCAGATTTACAATCAGTCTGAGGATGATAATTTAAGCTAAATTAAATATTTGTATCTAATTCGTGTTAAAGGCTAATCTAGGATTTGTTTTTGTGAATTGAGGATCTTGATCAGATATAATTGAAAGTGGTACTCTATATAATATTACAACATATTTTAATTATAAATTTTCAGGTTGTTTGAGTTATAAATCCTCTCAAATGTAATCAATATATGATGAATTTATATGCTGATCAACCACTATTTAGAGAGAATTATCACATTTTGGTGTGATAGGATAATCGGTAACAAAATCAATGTTGTTTTTTTTGCAATTTCCATACTGGTATAGGTTATTGTTTAATATTCCCCTTATAATTTCTCCTTTATATCTTAACTTGTTGAAATACAAAGCATCAAGATACATACTCTAAATTATCACTTTTCATGATGTTCCACCATAAGGGTTTTTAAAGATATTTATATATCTATTTGGTTTGAGGATGGATAGATAATGATGATCTATATACATCAACTAATCACTCCTTCAATTTGGGTTTGAAGGGTCACATGATTATTCCCTAATATAATTATTCCACCATTGTCAAAGTTGAACTTTAGAATATTGCATTCATTATTTTATAACTTTCTATAAATGTTATGGGCCTCCTTGGTCATCACATAAATGGATGGTTGGGAATTGTTTTGAGAAAGGATGGATTTCATCATTTCCTTTATGATTTCCATATCAATACTTTGAATATATAACAATATTGGGTCCCTTTAATCCTTTTTAAGGAATGGGTAGAATGATTCTTTCTACTATGACCATATTCTAACTTTTTTTTCTTTCTTAAATGGTAATGTATTGAGTAGTCATAGTATTTGATTAACTCTAACCATATCCTTTGGTTTATTTTCCACTACCTCTATGTGAGTATATAATTAATGATTTTATGATCATTATATATAAATATATATTTCTTCACCATAGAGGTCATGTATATAAATATTTAATGAAAATATATCTTCCACTAGATCCAGATCTTGTGATGTATAAATTTTCTCATGTGTCTTCAATCGTAATGATGCATATAAAATTTCCCTATAGTTATTCATTAGAAGACATCCTAATCCCTTCTTTTAAGCCTCACTATCTATGGAAAACCCTTATAAAATATATGTCAATGTGAGTGATGGTTCTATAACCAAACTCTTTTGAACCACTTTAAATATTTTGTCACATCCTTATATCTAGAGGAACTTCATCCTTTTCCATGTTAACTTAGTAAATGGATTTGAAAATTGAGGGAAATATATCATGATATGTTGATAGTATCCATATAAACTAAGATAACTTTTTATCTCTACCAAAAAAGTTATTTTGATCCATTCCTCAATAACCTCAATCATTATAGGTTCAATAAATATACCATCTCGTAGGATACATTACCTAATAAGGGTGTTTTTTATAACCAAAAATCATAATTTCTGAACTTTTAATACAGTTTCTCCTTTTATAATGTATTTTTCCCAAACCATAAATAAATATAATGCTCCTCATTTTTATTAAAATATAATAAATATCATCAATACATAATACCATTGATTTTTCAAGGTATTCAGCGAAGGCTCTATTAATAATATCCATGAATATTGGAGTGTAATTTACACATATTAAAAGAATTATAATGAATTCATATTTCCTATATCTTATGAGTAAATATTTCTTTAGTATATATTTATACATTACCCTTACTTGATGGTATCTAGTTCAAATATACAACTGTTAGAAATATTTATCTCCTATAATTTGATAAAAAATCATCAATATGGGATAGAGGATAATTCTTCTCAATTGGGTCTTTTTTAGTTTAAGAATATAATTTCAAATATGCATTTGGTCTATCCTAATTTTAGATAAATAGTATAGGTTCACTCCATGTTTAAATACTTGGGTATAAAAATACCTTGTCCACATGCCGCTGGAGTTTCTTCATTAATTATTCAATTTCAATGAGGCTCATTTTATTATGAATCATTGATATGGGAATAGAATCTAGTATACGTTAAAGTTAAAAATCAAACTCATATTTTAGGGGAAAAGCAATAATTTATTTATTAAATATATCTACATACCCTCATAACATTGGAACATCACCAATATTGAGTTCCTCCCAAACCATATGATCCAATAGTCCCCCATTATTGGGTATCAAGACCCATATTACATAATTCGCCTACAAATACTTTTTTAAAATATTCTTTCATTGCTATTTTGTAATAGTATTATTTGGGATATGAAATGAGACATCCTTATCCCAAAATTTGATATGATCTCAATGTATGGAGAGCCAATACCTGCCTAATATCATATCTAATTATACCAAGGGAAGAAGAATAATATCTTACTAAATTAACTTCCCATAAATCTTGATCTGAGAAGAGTTTTATACTTTGAATACAATCATCTCACCACCAGGTTGTTTTACTAAGAATTCTATATCCATGGTCTGAGGATGTGAATCAATAATCTTTTAAACATTAAATGATATGATATAATTAAAATAACCAAAATCAAATAAGAATTTCGAAAATATGGATTACAGAATAAATATACCTTTAACCACATTTTTCTTATGGTTTTCTTCAATTTTAGTGATTTCATAGACTATTCCTTTTTCCCTTGGTCAATAAGTTTATTGGGGACTATTTCCTTAATTTTCCCTTGGATTGGGGAATTTATTTTCATAATTCCAAAACTTTCTATATTGGAAGTATTGAAGTGTGGGTGGTGAATTAGTTATTACCTAGTTTTTCTCGGTCATATTTACTGGGGACTTCATCAATATTTTAAAATTATGATCATAATGTACAACCTTCCCACACATGAATAACTTTTTAGTCCCTATCAAAAAAATTACATGGGGTTTTTCCCATATGTTTTACATGTAGGTGGTTAATTTATCTTCCCTTTATGTGATTTATCATTCAATTTTCCTTAAAACATCATTTTACTTTTCTTAACATCGAATTCATTAGAATGATGAGATTCTATAGTTTCCATTTACACCTTTAGTGAAAATAAAATAATTTCATCATATTTTTCAATGTATCCTGTTGATAATTATCTGTAAAGAGTTTGATTTAGGACACTAAATAATAAATCGATCTTAATTTTAGTGTCATTAATTTAACTAGAGGAATACCTAGATAGTCTCATGAATTTTTCCTCATAAATGATAATGGACTCGTCCTATTATTATTTTTTCTCTAGGAATTCTTGATACATTTTCATAAAAATGGTATGGGGAAAATATTTTGTGAATAATAATTTCATAAAATCTTTTAATCCCAGAGGGACAAATTTTTTTCTTTAATATATTATTAATAATTATGTTATGTCGTTGGTCAGCCTCACCCTCTAAACAAAAAACTCTAATACAACCATCTCCTTGTCTAGGTACTAGAGATTGAAAAATATATTCATTATAACATTGAACCATTTCTTAGTAATTAGTGGGTTAGATGACCCACAAAATTACATTGTAAATTTCTACATAAGATACTTGATAGAAAATTTCTCTTTAGTGTATTCAATAGCTTTACATTGTTTTCATTATGAATAATTAAATTAGTATGTTGGGAGACCATTTCTATAATATTTAAAACTACTCCCATACTATTAGGTTTTTAATTCTAAAAATCATTGTGTTGTCCATCATACCCATTTTTAACTCGATTTCCCCTATTTCCAACCATTTACATAAATAGAGGAATGTTAAGGATGATAATACTAAATATGATAATCATATACAAAAATAAAACTATTAAGTAAAAATGAATAAATCATAAATGAAACAATTACCATATCTTATGAATTTACTGAATTAAATCTAGGTTATCCATAGCATTATTCTTATTAGGTTCTCTATCCTAACTAGTAATATTTTACATCATCACCTTTCATTTAAATATTTCATAATGGTTCTCAAATTTCATTTGAATAAACTAATAATATCCTCCTGGAGTATCAAACAAGGGGTGTAGTCAGGCCCACATATTATGCACCAAGTAAAGATTGATTTAATACTCAACCAACCTATTTTAGGGTTATTAACCCTATACCCATCTATTCTAAATAATGCATCCACTTATTTGTATCTATATATGTATGTTATTTCTATGATTTCAAGAACCGTTTACTTTACTAAAATTTTAAGAGTTTTCCTATATTTAGGCCTATCCCTTATATAATTAACTATTGTTTTCTTTTTCTAAATCCAAAAAAAATAACTAAAACCAAATTTTCTACTAAGATAGGTTACTCAAGATATTAATTCATATATAATAAATAATTTAAAATTATTAATCTTTGCATCTCATAATTAATCACACCCTATAACCCAAAGTTTTTTTTATTTGTAGATTAGCTTCATAATCATTTTATTTTATAACATCTTCAATATATACTATAAATGTTTTTTTTTATAATCTCTACATTAGAAAAATAATATAGAATAGTATTATTCATAACATGGGGAATGAAAACATAATAAAGGGTGAGATCAGATGCTCAATAAAGGAAATTAGAATATTCTTCAGTTGAAGATAATAATTGAGCATAATCTGAACATAAGATTAAGAGAATATAATCAAGGTGCATGTAATAACATGATATTATCATATAGAATAATAAATATATCATAAAACATGAGTCTTATAACATGAATTTGTGAATTACAGGAAAACTATGTAATAATATTGTGAGAAAATGAGTTGATAGTCATGATTTATGAAAACAAAAGAATGAGGCATAAAAAGTATCAAACATATATAATCCTAGAAAAATAGGTATGTTTAGGCTCACTACAAATACCCTCATCACATTATTTATAAATTACCATGGGTATTAGGTTCACTCCCATTACTAGAAACTTAGTGTATAGATCCTGATAGGGAATTGGGTTCACTAACCATTCCCCAAATATTATAATATCTTGATATATAAAGATTTAATAAATACATTGGAGGTTCATATGGTTCTAAATCATCACATAATGATAAATCATAGATATGTGTTCCATGATAACTTTAAAATATTCATAATTCATTACTTATTGATTAATTCGTCAAAATAAATAGATTTTATAAAAAAATTCATAAGAAATAATCATTATCGGACCAATTAAATAAGGTAGGCGCTATCATTTGAGAATATTCCCCATTAAATTATAATAAAACATTAAAGGATATTTATATAGTTTAAAAAAAATTAATATATTTTAAATTTACATAGAGAACGAATAAGAAATAATATTTAAATTTATGATATTTTTTGTAAACACAATTTATAAAAGAATGGAATAGAAATTTCCTTATAAAATCATGAAAATTTTAATTAGAAGTTTCTTATATAAATATAACGAATGTAGAAATAAAATAAATTAGTATGAAGAACATTAAAAATGTATTCATTTTTGAATTTCATAAAAAAGTATAATTTATTTGAAAAGGAATATATAGGTTAGTTTTAAATATAATTTTAAAAGAGATTACAAAAACAAAATTTTAAAAAATATTAAGAGGTAAATCTCAATAATAAAACCTTGAAAATAAATAAAGTTTATGTCCCTAAATTTTGAGTGAGATATAAAAGATACAAACATGAAGAATATTTCAAAATATCGTTATTAAAACCCACATATTTAAAAGAGTAATAATAATTAATTTTGGAAGAAGGTAAAGATAAATATTAATTTCATAGGATATAATAATTAATTTTATTAAAAAATAATAAAGGATATTATTTAAAATAAGAATAATATATTTGTGGAGAAGAGAGGTTCCAAGCCAAAAATAATTGGTAAGGTTGGGTATTCATACAAGAATAACTTTGAGTTAATTATAAACCATTTGTGAACTTAAATTGTTGGAGGAAAGTAAAATATAATAAAAAAATATAAGAGAAGAAATTAATTTTTTTATAAATTTTAATATAAAAATTTCCAAAAATGATAATTTAGTCTTATCAATCTAAATTCAAATTGAGACTGGAATGAAAAACCAAACCTTTTGACTCTTGGCTTCCAATAAAAGATCATTAACCTATTTTATAATAAATATAAGCAGATGAGTCACTTATTTTATTACCTTATACATGTATATTAATTTTTATATTATTAAATTATATTAATTCACAAAAAATTTACTAGTTAGTTAGTGATTATTTTCATCATCATATATTTGTAATTTTGATTGTTTGGAACATTCTTCATAATTTAAATGTTGAAACCCATTTTATGATACAAATTTCATCATTAAAATATTAAAAAATTATTTAATAATTATATTTTATTGATTTATTCATCCCTATGTATGGTTCTCAATAATGTGGTCTATGAAAATCATGTTTCATTTAATTTATCGATATAAACATACTACATTATAATGGTAATTTATTTTTGTATCATAAGATAAGAATTATATTCAAGAAATAAATTAATCCTTGATAAAATCTATATTTATAAAATATATTTTATAATTATAAATATATTTAAGTGATTAACAAATAAATTTTTCATTTTAGGAGGTGGTAGTCTGTATATAACACAAGTGACATTTTCATTTTTCAAATGGATTGGAGGATGGTAAAAAAATGTATCCCATATATATAATAACATTAAATATATAAATTATACTTACATAACTATTTCAAAATGTGTCAATTAATTATGTTACTAAGGTTAGAATATATCTGGAGGTGGTTGAAGAATACTGAGAAAAATAGACATGAAAAATGAGTGATTATGATTTTTACATTACTTCATTGGAAAAATACTTAATCCTTCTTTAAATATCCTTTTGGTGCAACTAGAACTTAAATATTATGAGAGATATTTACGGAGTGATTTACTAATAATTTGGTTAATCTAAAATTATTTTTGTGTGAGGAGAAGTGGGGTGGTGAAGGGGTCCTTTTATAAGTGAGAAGGTTGGAACTTTTGTAAATACTCAAAACATTGTATTAATGGATTGTAATTTTAAAAGGAAACTAGATAAAAAATTATTTTAATTGATATTGTATGATTATTGTTAAATCCCCTCTATTACACACATATAAGTTATATGATTCGATATTATTAGGCACTTTCCTCTTAGTTTAATTTTTTATAATAATTTATTTTTACAACAGTAACTAATTTTTTAACCTAAGAAGCATATTTTTATGAAAAAAATTAAATCTACCTTACTACATAATAATTATATTCTGATGAAAAAAAATATTTTTTTGATGATATTAAATTTAAAATATTTATAAGCAAATAATTCTGAAATAATGAATGTATAATGTATATAGACACTTTAATAAAAATATAACCTATGTTCCAAAATTTCATACATAGTTTTCCAAGTTCAATTTTTTATTTTTGGATTATATAATCTTACTTATTAAATACAAATTTGATTACTAAAATGTTTCATAAAATTTTAACTCATTCATATATCCAAATGATGTAATAAAATTCATGGTATTCATAAAAATTGTATTTTTTTCTATTTAGATAAAATCAATCTTTTAATAAAAATACAAAAAAAAAATTACCCGAATATAATTTTGATATGATAAATAATAAAATCAAAATAAAATTTATAAAAATAATTTTACTAATTTTATAAATGAAACTAGTAAATCCAAAAATAATTTATATGGTAAAGAAATAAGTTTTATAGAAAATTGGTCATTTAAAATTCTTTAAGTGTTATTAATTTTAATTCAAATATATTAAAAATATAAATGAGTGTTTATATTTTTCACATATTAAAATTTAAAATAATCATTTAAAATTGATCAATTTAGCATATAAAAGTACATAATATATAGAAAAATACAATTCTTTGAAAAATTCGATGTTAAATAATTTTATTTCTAATTAATTAAGATTGATTATAATTTACTATGTATTAATTAAATTTAATCAAAAAAATTTTATTAAATAAAATATTTAATATTTAAATAATTTCAAACATTAAACATATTTTTTATGTAAATACCAAAATTATAAAATGTATGTAATAATATATTATTTATTATATTAATGATTCTATATTTATATCCTTATAACATCTAATTAAAAATATCTTTACGACCTATATATAAGTCCTGAGGGTGATATAAGTAATGGTGGTAGTTGTAGGTGGTGAATCGCCTATCATGAATCTCATAGTGATTACAATGATCTAGAACTTCTCTCATAGGCAGTTTTTCTCAAGTCATTGATATGAATGTTCATATTAGAATTATTCTAAGGAGAACCCTTGGGATTCTACCTCCTTCCCTATCTTATATAAATGATTCTCACAAAGAATTAATCTACTACTTTATGTCATTGTTTTATCTTTTCACATAGATTTTTCTAATGTATTGAAGTCTATTTAAAACCTTAAATTCAATGGCTACAATGTATCTGTCATATTTAATATATAAAATTTTAAATTATTAAAATTTATTTTTGTTGGTATTAGTTCCACGTGGAATGTGAAACACGTTATTAATTAAATATTAATTTAAAATGAAAATGATATACATAGTTAAATAACGTGATGTTACATGTATCATTTTAATTGGGGATCATTTATTAAAAGTCCGGATTAAATTTTCATAAAACATGATACTCATCTAATAAAACATTCTATTGTTGATAAGTTTCATCATCCTCATCAAACTTGACTTTGGGATCAATAATTTAAATGAGGATTCTTAATGTAATAAATTACTTCAATATGATAATATTTATTCTTATAAGATGTATTTAATGATTCACTAATGGTTTTGAATACATTAAATGAAAATAAACCTCATGAACATTAGTGTCTATTTATATATTCAATATGATTGGATAGGTTAATGACCTATAGAGAATAAATGTGTCATATAAGGCATTTTAGAGTTATATAATTCATTATTTTTTCATGGATGAAAATGTCCTCAATATTTTGATGAGGTCATGAAAATTTTAACATATTTTTGTGATGTTTTAAGAAAAGATGTTATGGGCATATAATATCTAGGTTTCAGTGTTGTTTCAATGGTACGTTTTGGTAAATTTAATATGATATAACAGTAGTTAGTTGGAGATTCCAATAATATTTATTCTAGTAGACATCTAAAGTCATTAAAACCGATATTTATTAGGAATATGGATTAATAATCCCAACAGATGAAATTTTCTAGAATATATGATGGGGTTTGTGAAACTCTATAGAATTTATATGTCATGTATCAGTGTTATAAATATCAATTCCTCCATTTTGAAATATATATGATACAAACCATTTACATTATGAGTTTTATAAATATAGAAGAGTCTTGAATCAAGAGAGTAATTGTTAAATATTATGGTTTAAATTCATGTGACTAAGTAAAGAGTTTCTACCTCAAATATTTGAATGATAATGAATTAATCAAGCTAAAATGGATCTAAGTACATTCTCTATATAGATATATCATTTCAATTATGTGATAAGAGAAATTTTTTATTAAAAATAGTTATTATTAAAAATATTATTTGACACATATGGTTTATGGTTAATTATATTAGAAATATTTTTTGTGAGTAAGATAAGGTAAAAAATATTTTAAAAAGTATAAATAAGTTTATCGGGATGTTTGTAAAAATATAATGAATAGAGAGTCCACCACCCTTAGTGGAAAAATACTCCAAACATATATAATACCATATGGTATATATATATATAATAGTTTATTTTTGAAATATAACAATAATATTGAAGTATGTATTATTTCCTAACATAAATGCGTTTTCATATATAAATAGGAAATTTAAAATAGAATATAGTTCCTAAGATGCTCGTAGGGTTATATTTTTACTTGCATAAGATCAAATTCAATAGATGAAAGATTACATAAAAAACATACAATGTGAATGCTGCTTTATAACCTAAATGAGTTTAGAACATGTTAGTAACGTATTATTTTAAAGAGTAACATTAGTTGCTAAAATATGTAAATGATTGTTTTATGGAAATGGTTCTAAAAATTATGATGATGTACTTATAAAGAGTTTTATATAGATTAAAAAATTATTAAAATCATAACATTTTGTTTTTTGATGTTAGGTAGTTTGAATATTGTAACATCCCACCCCACGCTCGTTGTATTAGGAAGAGGTGGTGGGTATTACAGGCCTTATGTGACATCATCAAGTCACCAAAGGCTATACATAAATTCCACAGGCCTCAAGAAAATTTGGAGTATGATTATCCCTTTGTAATATATAATTAAAACCTAAAAGAACATAATAAATAAATCTCTATATAGAGTATGAGTACAAAAATAAAACAAAAAGATAACCAAGAAAATAAACTTATCAGAGTGCCAGTGAAACAAAGTGACTTAACCAAAGGAATAAAAAGACAACAAAACCAAAATATACCAAACACGTCCAACTAGAAACTCTAACTAGATCTTAGATCCAAATGAAAATACACTTTTGTGGTATCATGTTTCATCACTAAATAACTGAGATATCGTGCCTTTACATGTATATTGATAGATTACATCTACGAATTCACAATAATTCCAAAGAAGAGGGTGATTGTAAACTCAATTGTATTCCCCCCAATGAATTACCAACTAAGGAAACAAGGACACAAACCAGTTTTCACAAATTAGATAATACAATTTAAAATGGTTAAATCATTTTATATCAAGAAAAAAATATTTTTCCATTGAGTGAAATAAAAAATACATTAAAATATTTCCCATCTCATTTGGAATACTTATTACATGATTCCAAACATCCGCACATATATTCCCATGTGATAGTTTCATACTCATGAGATGTATCTCATCGATCTACCAAGTCATAATAAATTAACCAATACCCTATGACCCAATGGAACACACCCCTTCTATATGGTAACGTCTACTTTAAATGAACTCGCACCAACCACATATGATAAAATCCATGCCGATATATTTCACATAAAATGGATCTTTCTTTAATACATTTCCAAAACATTTTTCCACATATCAAATAAAAAACATAATTTTAAATTTTTTATTTTTAAATTATAATAAAAGGATATATTCCAAAAATCCATCCAATTTGACTAATTTCACAAAACCATCAATAAAGAGGTTTCCATCAAAAAAACATGAGGGTTTCACAATAATTTCAATAAAAATATTAATTTCAAACTAATCCTTCATGTTATAATCAAGTGGAATCAAGAGCTATGCCACCAACCTCAATATTATTTGTGAAAATGAATAATGACATAACTATTTAGTATATCCAATCATGAACCACCTTTCCTTCACTAAATAAATCAAGAATTCAAGAATATATCATAAATAAAACATCAAAAAACACATATTTAACCATAGTGTATTATATTTTCGGTTCAGAGAGAGTAGATGACAAGAGATCTATGAATAAAAACCTTTGAATAAATACTTATCAGTGAATCTTGATCTACATTGATCTTTGTATCGCTTAAAAAATTATATTGAATAAAAGAGGGTCAGCTCTCAATCCTTGGGAGGAAAAGGAATTATAAATTTATAAATATTATAAAATTAAAAGGGGTCTCAAAACACAATCTTATTTATGTTCATAGATTTCATCTCAACAACTATATGTGACATGTTTGGGCCATATAGTTTAGTAGACCGTGTGTTATCCATACTGTGCTAGTTCATTAAGCTAACCCCTTTCACAGTTGGCTCATATGGTTGGCTTGAATTGTTAGAAAAACCATTCACTAAACATTCTCTCCCACATTTCTATCATTTCAGAGTTTACCCTAGGAATATGTATGGTTTTTTCAAACCATGCACCAACCGTTTAGAGATATTATCTCTCCTTCCAAAAACCTACATAGTTTCCTGAATGGGGTGTATAGTTTTTACTAAAAAATCTCAAACCATGAACCACCAGAAAATCCTTCATATAATTCAAAAACACCATTGAAAATCCTGAAACCTAACCTAATCATAATACATTCTTTAAATATATAAATGAAGGGTTATGTTTCCGAACCTAAGTGGTGTTCCATTATCCCCACAATTGTTCTTTCCATAATTGGAAAGTTGAAACCCAAAGTTCTCATGGAAGACTTCAGATCATTGCTCTGTAATTTCCTATTCATGTTCCCAAATTTCATCCTAAATTTGACCTTATTTCAAAAAAATACACACTATACTGATGATTTACCCATGAGTGAATTTTTATTGACTATCCACAATACATACCCCCATATGAATCTATGTAGAATCTAACTCTAGGTTAATGTGATCCCATATAATCACATGGTTAAGGTCAGGATGGTACTTCTTAAATTTAGATTCATTATTCACATTATGCATAGAAATGAACCTTAGAATTAAATCCAATCGATAGGACACCCCACCAACTCTTTCATATTTCTCAAAAGTCTTTATGTGTTGAGGAGAAAACATGACCTTCTTATCAAAATGATGACTTCTGTGACTTTTAATGATTCTTAAGAACATATGATTACTCACCGTAAATGAAAATGACTATACATGATGATCTACATATGATTTCCTTCAATTTTGAGCCACCTCCATCCAATTTTTTCAATTTAATCTTTTCTATGGTCTCTTACACAACTATTGGTCAAGCTATTGAATTATCACATATTTCCACCTGAAAATGTGGATAATTATAAGGAATCCCATAAAATGCTATAAAATGATCCATATGTATTGAGGAACAATAAATGGTTTCATAAGATAACTTTAAAAATGGTATGTGATCCACCCATGATTCACTAAATTCTATTAAACAATTGTTAATCATTTCGTCCAATTATTGGATCATCCTTTCAGATTTTACATATGTTTGAGGATGTTACATTATGATCATAGTTAACTCAGTATCCATTCATTTCTATAATGATTTCTAAAAACATGATGTAACACTAAGGTCCTGGTAAGATATAGTTGACATTGGGACAAGATGAAACATTAAAACTTCTCAAATATAGAATCTGAACAATTCCTCTACCATATGGGATTCAAAAATAGTGATACAATGAGTCTAATTTTTTAACACAATCAATAATTAACCATATTTAATTATGTTTCATAAACATTGTTGTAGATATTATTTTATAATCCAAAGATACTTTCTCCCATTCAAACATGGTAATTGATAAAGACTTCAACATGATCATTTGTCATTAATGTTCTTTCATGACCTACGGATAGGTGAGGACTCTCAAAATATACTTCAGCACTCCCCTTTTCATAAAAACACTCCAAAACTATACTTTAATTAATATAAACATATATTTAATTATTGTATGAACATACCATTTAAAATGGTGGTATGTATTACGAATATATTTCTAACAAGGCCAAGGTACCATGATCTGATATCTATACCATAAAACTGAACTCTGATCAAGATTTCATCCCTCAAAGGTCTCCATGCTATTGTGTTTTGACCACATGGTAACAGATTCATGATCAGATATCTAAGCCTATGTTTCTTACTAAACCAACTCAGTAATAAACAAAACAAGAAAAAACAAACTATAAAATCTCCTTGGTCTGAGAAATCCAAGTGCATGTATACTATAATTAACATTAACTACCACTTATTGGAAGTTTATTTTTCTAAATAATAATACAACTTCCTACTTAATGAAACCACCAATGAATTTCCTTTACCTATTGTATATATAAAGTCCAAGTTGAACATTTTAAGGTATTGTGTCCATCTTATTTTCCATATATTCAAATTTATTTCCGAGAAAATGTGTTTCATAGTCTTATTATCTGTAAAAAAAATAAATTTCTTAACATAAATATATTTATAGTAAGTCTTTAAATTATGTACTACCACATCTAATTACAAATCATATGATAGGTAGTTTTTCCATAAAACTATAACTCTTGTGATCCAAAAGTAAAAACATGATATCCCTGCATGAGAAAACATCCAAACCAAGATCCCAATGCATCATAATATAATTCATAGACCTGTCTAGACTCTATAAATTTAATTATAGGTACTGAAGTAAGTTTAAAATTAATCCTTGAATGTATTTATGACATTCCTCATTCTATTGGAATGGAAAACCTTTCCTTATCAAAAATATCAATAGTTATGAAAAAAATGAACATCACAAACAAAACATATATAGTGTCCTTCCATGTCATGGAAACTATGTATCTCAAAGACATTATTTAGTGGTTACCAATAGACAACAACATTTACATTATTGTGATCTGAAAAAACCTTTTATCAAAAATGACAACGACAATGAAACATATTTTTTATCCATAAATCACATTTTGATAACATGGAAAATAGATGATTCTCTGGAATGATATCCAACACTATAGCTTTGTATTTATCATGATCCAATTTTGTCTTATAATACACCAATATATCATCTACAAAGAAAACCATGAAGGAATACAAAAAACAATTGAAATATTTGATTCATCAATTCCATTAAGTTTAATTATGAATTTGTAATAAAAAAACTCACAACAATAATATAATAATGGACATATCTACTTATGAATTTTATATTCAAAATATCCTCCTTATAAAAGTGTAGTTGTAGATATCCTGAACAAAAGTCAATTTTAAAGAACCATTGGGATCCACTAAATTTATCAAATCAGTCATCAATGTTTGGAAAAGTATAAAAATTATATATTTCAACTTATTTAGTCTTAAAACAAACTACAAAAATCCTAAGAGTTTTATCCACCTTCTTAACAACAAGAACTTGTGATACCCACGTATACTTGATCATTTATATGATACCTTTACATTACAACTCTACCAACTAATCCTTTAATTCCCTCAATTATTCTGGCTCTATCCAATAATATAGAAGGTAAATTGGATAGTTCCTCAATATAAGATCTCTAATAAAAACCACTTCTCTTTTGGGTGGAAACCTTGAGAAATTATCACGAGAAACATAATGAAACTAGACTACTACGGTTGTAAAATATCTATTCCCAACCCCATCTATCAATTCCAAAACAACTATTGTTAATTGATAATACGTAGTTTAAACCTTCTATACCAATGATCATGTTCTACTTGTATACAATAGTAAATTTCATTTAAATATATGTATAACACCATCATATTATTTGAAACTCACTTAATTTACATAACAATTTATATGGACCTAAAATTTATTTAGTTAATCCATTCCTAGAATCAAGTCACATACATCCATATCTATCATAAATAAATAACATAACAACTCAGTCCCATTGATTTTTATTATCTGAGAAACATATTTCAATGATTAAAAATATCATTTTCCTTAAGGTGTTTTGATTTTCAAAACATAAGTCATCATATCAACATGTAAAACAATCATATCAACAACATGAGAAGAAATAAACAATTGGTACATTCCCATATCATACAAATCTTGTATAAGGGTGGAATTAAAATGAATGGTACCTCTCACCATCAAAGGTCCAAATTGATCACTCGTAGTCAAATTCTGTACTCCATAAAATTTATTACTTTCTTCAACTTTTCTTTATCTACCTTGTTGATATTGTATAGGTTGAGGAGTAAAGGTGTTCCTAGAAACACCATAGATTTCTCAGTTTCACTAACAAGAGCTATTCTATTACACTCATCCCATCGAAGAATAAATTTTTTGATAAATATGATATGTTTCCATGGAATATGACCTTGGAGAACTAAAATAATATATCTAAATATGTCTCATATGATTGAAAGCTTGACATGCTATATGTGGTTTTGATTAATCTGACTTCATATTACCAAAATAACCACACTAAAAAGTCTAGTTTTACTCTTTGATCATGGTTGAAAGTTGATCAATCCCATAGTATAATTATAAGATACACCACCCCTTAAGAATAGGTGTCCCTATATCACAAATTTCAATCATTGGGTTCCCACATATTTTCATAGGAATAAGCATGATTCCTTAATCTATGTTTGTAGTGAAGTATATTTCTTCCATTATAACTCTATTGACTACTTCGGTATAATTCGTAATACAAAGGATGACAATATTTGATAGAATTTAGGATTTGAACCTTGAATGAAAAACGTTTTCCTATAAAAATACACATTCATAAACTTCATATTAGAATTGGAATAAATTCCTAAATTTATCTGCATATGCTATTATGAATAGATTATCCTGCTTAAAAAAGTTGTTTTTTGTTCATGTAATTTTGAATGTCTGAGGATGAAATTATTTGTTGAAAAATTCTTCAAAATCCTCCCATGAAGTACCTTAGAATAGTTTTTTTAACTAATTAATAATAGAACTAGAATACTAGATCCTCCAGTATATATGTTTCCAACATCACTTTCAGCTCAACCAGTGTGTCAATGAAATCAAAGATTTGATTCATCCTATTCAACCAAACATCCATTTTTATAGTTCAAAATCACCATTAATGATGGATGGATTCTTCTTTTATAGCTAAACTGGGTGACCCACATGTTTTGGATTATCCTTTTTTCACCTCTATTCATAGAATGAATAGTCTGGATAATACTTTGAACAAACTATTTGTTCACTTGTGGCTCTAGTGCAACCACATACTCAGCAACCTCTTCTAGTTGATTCCCAAAATTCCTACCTGGTTCCATTATTTATAACAAAAATTTACTCCATTTAGTATCATTTTTTTAAAATCTAAGCCTTATCTATTTTAAATTATCATTTCAACAAGTTCAATTATTATATTTATCCACAATAAACCATTTTTATCATTTCCAAATAACCACTATGAATCCTTTTCAAAATATTTTCACTTGAAACAAATTTCAGTGGTTTTAAAAAAACATTATTTATTAGAATTTACATAAATCATTAACATAATAATGAACAATACAATCCTAATGTATTTCATACTATTAATTCATGTCATTAAAATCTCATCAAATAAACCTATAATGATGAGGTGAAAACTCAAATGGTAGTGTATAAAACACTCATATATCCAAAATCAATGTAAATATGAATTTAAACATAAAGAATGTAGTTATTATTTCTTTATATTCTATATTTCATGTTCCAAAAATAATACTCCTTGCTACCATCTGATGTGGTAGATGAATATATCCATACTGATACCATTTACAACATCAGGACTGCACACAACTGATACCCAAGGTTCAAAAAAACTGACACAATTTATAACATCTCACCCCACACCAATT
Source organism: Viscum album (assembly GCA_963277665.1). Lineage (NCBI taxonomy): Eukaryota > Viridiplantae > Streptophyta > Magnoliopsida > Santalales > Viscaceae > Viscum > Viscum album. The sequence continues at coordinate 626,892,947 of OY728159.1, forward strand.
GGATTGGGAAGTGAATATAGTTGTTTCTGGAATTAGGAGACATTCCCAAGACACCAAAGGTTTGAAATAAATTCCCAAGTCCTCATGAACATGTTTGGGATTATTTTTCCTTTAAAAGATAAACATACAAACCATAATTATATAATAAATAAACCATTATTTGATGCATAAGTATAAAAATAAAACTCAAAAATTACAATTACAATAACAATGTTTGAGTGCAATCAGAAAACAAGTGACTTATCCAAAGCAATAAAAATATAAAAACCCCAATGACACCAAATAAATCCAACCAGTTACTCCAAAATTCTACAAGATCCACCTCGATAATCCACTCCTACAGTATCAATAATATCACTAAAGTATTATTATTCCTTTCCTTTACCTTTGAATCAAGATATGAAAAATGAAAATGAACAATAAAGCCCATTCAAGGGATGAGTCGAAACATAGTAGGATTTCCAGAATGACTTCCCAACACACACCACTAGGGCATGAATCGGTTAGCACAATTTATAGAAAAAATTTAAAATCGATAAATCATTTTATATCAATTCCAAAATAGTTTCCCATGGAAATCAACAAAGAAACACTTTCAATAATTTCTCATATCATTTGGAATACCCATTATATTATTATTCACATTCACACATTGAAACATGCATGACCAGGTGATAGATCCATACTCATGAGATATCTCTCATTAATTTACCAATTCATCACATGGTAACCAATACTAGGTACCCCAATAGAACACACCCCTTCTACAGGGTCATGTACAATGGAAATGAATTTACAATAACCATGAATTCCAAAATTCATTCCAATACATTTAAAAGAAAACATATTTTTCTTTAAAAATTGTCAAAACCCATTTTTACATATCAATTCAAAAACATAATTTTAAAATAACCATTTTATCATTATCAGCAAAAAGTATTTTCCAAAAAACCATCCAATTTCAACATTTTCTCAATACCATAAGTAAATATATTTTTATGAAGAATCACAAAATCATTTCTCAATAATTAAAAAAAAATATTCATTTCTAATTAAGCATGTTTTTTCTAATCAAGTGGAGTTGATAAAGAAGCTACCCAACTACCAAATTTTGTTAAAAATGAAGAACACCACAATGATTATCTAAATAATAAAATGAACCTCCTTTCTTTCCATATATGCAGAAATGATTCATCAATATATCAATAGGAATCCAATAAATAACAAGGATCAATCTCCAATGAATTAAATCATTGATTTCAAGAGAGATGAGGATGAGAGATCTTATAAGAATGACAAAGAACATATACTTATCCGAGAATCTAGACCACAAATGGGATTTGAATCACCTAAAACATACTCCCATATTAAAGAGGATCACCAATTAATCCTTACTAGAAAAATTAATTTTGTATTTTGGAAGATATGGATATTATAAGAGGTCATGGGACTGAATCCTAGTTTGATATACAAATTTTAGATCTACCATTGTACGATGCACGGTTAAGTTGCACAGTTTTGCATAATGTGCACCAACTGTACAATGATATGGCCTTAATCAGACCACTCACACTATAAAAACCTAGAATTAATGTTCATAGATATTTCATCACTTTTTTATAATACTTAAAACATTATAAAAATAGACACTCAAAGGCTGTATTAGTCTAGTGCCTTTGGAAACATGGAAACATGAACACTAGTACATAAGTGAACTAAATTAACTCCCACTAGGTTCTTCAAGACTTGAAACATTCTTAGAAACATCATACATAATTTATATCTTCATAACATAGGGACGGAAACAAAAAAAATGAGTGGTCTCAGATGCTCTGTAAGGGTAAAAAAGGGATACAAGTAAGCATAAACATGAAGAGTATGATAACATGATAAATACATTTGAAGATCATACCATGCATATAAAAGATCATAAGCATGATTCATGGAATAATGATTGAAAGTTTATAAGAAATGAATCGTAATAATATAAATAACATAATTCATGAAATCATAACATAGAAATAAAGCAAAGAATTGTGGAAAACATAGAAGCATATAATATGATTTATGTAGTAGCTATGACATGGATGACAAAACCATCGTAGTAGTATGGGTTCATTCCCTTACCATCATGGTAGTAATTATTAACTCCCATTGTTTATTTAGTAGAATTCATTCACTCCACATACAATCATTTTATTCATGATTCACTATCATGTCCATCTTAGTAGTCAAGGTTCACTCCCAATACCATCTTAGTTTATCTAATGACATTTAAATAATTACACAATCTATTGGAGGGATATATATAGGTCCCACCCATATCATAATTAAATCATAGATACATATTAAAATAATAATAAATTATCATATACTAACCCATGAAATGAAATGGGTATCATAAACATGAAGTCATATCATAACCTGTTGAAAAATATACATGTTTTATAACAATTTCATCGAAATGATAACATGTGAAAGAAGAGGGATTTAAAAGAATATAACTCATGAAAGAGAAAAAAACTTCATACAAATAATTCCATAAAAAAATAAACCATTTATATAAATAATATGAATGTAAAAATTGAATCATTTCCCCCATAAAGGCACGATTAACAACACCTGATGCTATCTTTGTTGGAAAATAATTTTGAATGATCTTTTAAAAAAAATTCTTGAGGAAAATATCATTCTTTTTTGAAAAAATATTTTTAAAACATAAAACCTATTGAAAACTATTATATTTGAAAATATACTTGGAAAATTTAAATTAGGCTTGAAAACCTTTAGAGAACATTTTTTTTGAAACTTATAAAGTATATTGTAAACCATTTCAAAACAAATTTCATTGAGAACTTATAAAAAAATATTAAAAACCATTTTAAAAAATAAAACCTATTAAATAAATATCATATAATTGATATTTGAATACCCATATATTGTAGTATAAGGGTAAAAAAATACATCCATGGTCACTATATTCACTGCAAAAAAGATGTGAGTTGTGAATAAGGCATGTATCTCACAAAATTAAAGAGTGAGATCAAATTCCATTAACATCAGTCTGAGTTGTCTCATGTGTATTTAAATTCATGAATAAAAAACATAACATAATTAATTTATTTATTTATAACTTTTTCCAAGTTTAATAATAATTTTACTTTACTTATTATGATGTTTTATACAACTACTTACAAAATTAATTTTAAGTAAGTTGTTTTGACCAAATTATGTGCATGTGTTAAAATCGATTTGGGTTGGTCGACTATGTTCAAAGGGGTCATTTTATAAAAATATCCAGAATATTAATTATGAAATAATTATCATACATACACATTAATTAAAATTTATAAACCAATAATTAAATATGTATGTGAAAATTTAATAAACATTACAATCATGGAGACGGTAGGTTGTACGTACACATGAGTAACGTTCTCATTTCTCAATGATTGTTATGGAAAGAAGTTATGTAAAATTAATATTTCCAGAATGATAATTATATAGTAAATACAATAATATTAGATCATATATACTTATATATATAATTATTTTAATGTAAAAGGAATGACTTCATGTCAAGGAGGTGGTAGGCCACATATCCACAAACGACGTCATCACTTTATAAGTGTGTGAATGAGTAATTAATAAAATCATATACATTATATATCCACGAAGTTGATTATGTCATGAATATAATATATATTTTTATCTAAATTTTTTTTAAATTAAAAACATCTTTTATATATTCCATGTATTTTGTGAACAAATTACATCGTTTTGTGGGGGCGGTAGTCCACACTTCCTCAAACAAAATTATTGTATTTACAAAAGATGAAAAGTATAAAGATATGTGTTGTAATGTAATTATAGAAGCTTAAATACATTATAAAAATGATAAATATTATATATAAATATAAATTTAGATTATAAGTTTCCCTATGAGGGTAGTTAAATGAATAATGAACATTCATCATTTTGTGAGGTGGTTGTTCGTTGTACACATAAACAAATTGTTTGTTGCCTATTAGATAGAAGTCTGTGTATGTGTAGGTAAATTTTTAGGGAAAAACATATAAATATATTTAGGATATTAGTTTTGTATTATAATAACTTCATAAGGAGATTTTAGGGAATGGAGAATGAAAATAAATAAAGGATCTAGAGGGACGATGTTACCACTACATTCGGTAACTCCAATTGGTTTTCACCAAAAGACATACTTGGAATTATTTATGCCCAAATAATGGATTAAAAGATGAATGGACGGATGTTAGGGAGATATTTTTTTTCAGATTAATGTAGATCTGAAGTTGCTATAGTGTTTTTAAGAAGTGAGAGTAGAGGATGCCTTTTATAGTGGAGGACGAGTGGCACTCTTGTAGTATTTTGGAAAAGGGAAACCCCACCAATGTTTTTTGTTGAAAGTTTATCCCATAATGATATAATGTCTTAAAATTGGATTATATGATATAAATATGGCCATTAAATGGATTTATTTCATGTTTATAGGTCTTTTGGGGCCTTATAGTTATGGTTTAGTCCCTTTATTAAACTTAATTTAACCTTAATAATTATAATTAATTTTAGTTACTTTAACCAATAGATTTTTTTCAAAAAATGTATTGATATTAACAAAAAATATAAACTATTCTAATTCCAAATATGGAATAAATTTTTTCATGTTCCAATCACTGATGTGGAAGAAATTATTTTAAATTCAATCTTGCATATGAGATGATAATATAGGTTTTCAAAGTAAAAACAGTCAAAAGTTTACAATGTTATTATATTTAATTTCAAATAGAAATTACCTCCAATGACGTGAATTGGATTGATTGATAAAAAATTAATTAATTAAACATTAAAAAATATATAATATAATTTAACTATATAAATAACTTAGATTAAAAATAAGTTTAGAATTAAAATTTAGTATTTTTAATTATTTATTAAACAATAAAATTTCACATATAAAAATAATCCCTTGATATTCAATTAGTTATTATATTAATTTCTAAATAAGTTGTTTCTAATTAATTAATTTTATATTTTGATAAAAACTCATTTTTTCTAATGTTAGTAAATAATATTAATATAAGATAATTAAATGGCTATTTTCTATATTATTATATTAAATATTAACATTTTTTAAAATATATTATCTTTCTTTAACACTCATTCTTACGTGCTACGCAAGCCATCGGGGAAGGTTAGTATTTCATGGAACATATACTAACCTCATTGTTCTTTGTAGGTAATTCTAGAATTTATTTCATGTATAATACATGATTAACATGCTATTACGTGATCCAAACATAGAAATTTAATATAAAAAACATATATTCAGTGTTGTGTGAATTTAAAAAATATTAAATATATTAATTTAATTCAAAAGAATCACAATGTATTAGTGTTAAAATATACCCCGCCATAAAATGAATTTCTCCCTTGAAATTATTATTTATTATCAATGGTTTAATACTTTAAATTTACTTTCATATAAATCTATATCAAAATAATGATAAGTAAAACTTTATTTTAAAAGGGAATGTTGGACACCTAACAATTTCAAAAAGTAACATGTAATTGGGTTTCTAGAATGGATACCGAGGGTGGGAAGTAAAAACATGGACCTGGAAGAGAAATCTAACCATCATGTTCTGATGAAAAGTGATAGAGAACACGTTTAGGAGAATGTTAATAATCAAAAAGCCTTAAATTTGAGATGAACTAAGTGTATATCTAATTAATCAGAAATTAAGGTACTAAGAAAACATTTTTTGTTTCACAATACATTTTCCTAAAGAAAAATAATTTTAATAAAAATATATACTTTCATGATTTCAAGACAACCTCGGCCTTTGTTGTTACTTGATCCACTTCACCTATTTATCCAAAAAGGAAGTTGAATTTTTCATTCATAAATAACTAGTAGATCATGAAATCCATGATATGTCAACCCATCTATCATCGGTTATAATCAACATCATTTTTTTATAATTGTTTATCTAATATGAATAAATCCTCATGAATAATAAAAAAATATGTCTTTAACAGTGCTATAAATGGCCTTTATCATCACAAGAAAAGCGATGACAACATGGGTAAGGTTAAAATACCTGGTATTTTATCAGCGCTGAAAAGCGTTGATAAAGGGGAACATTATCAGTTTTATTAAAACAACTAATAAATGGGATCCTTATCAGCACATATAAAAGAACTAATAAAGGAATCATTTATCATCACTATAGTTTTGCACCACTAAAGAAACCATTTATTAGTTATTTTTATGATCTGATAAAATGGTCCCTTATCTGCACTTCTATGAGCACTGATAAGGTATACATTTATCAAAAAAATTAAAATTAATGATAAATGTTTCCTTTATCAGCACTTTTAAAAGCACTAAGGGTGACACTGCAGTGTGCTTCAATAGCACACTGCAACACCATTGTAGTGTGTTATTACAACACACCATAGCACTAGAAACACACAACATATCAACAAGAACAAGCTGCAATACATGATTTAAATAAGATGAAATTTACAATACAAACCGAAGAACAAAACACTATATTATAGACATTTAGAACAATGGTTCATATAATTACATAAATAACAATTATTACATACATTCAAAAACATCAATGTTCCTTTATCTTTTTATCTTAACCAGACTCATGTTATTTCTGAAAACCCCACTGCATGATACAACTAATGAACCTGTATAAGTAAAGATTTATTATGTTAGTATTAATATAAAAAAAATAAACTAACATAAAGTATTGATTTTACTAAAATTTATGTCAATTTTAAATAAAAAGATACACTTTGTGTCATATCGGTCACACCATGCATCAGATTGAGATGTGACTGATTCCAAAATGTCTCAAATGACATGTGGATCTATTTCTTAAGTTATCAAAACTATATGAATGTGTAATGACTCAGATTTTCTTACTTTATTTTAACAAATTTATAAGAAACTCCCAGGACCAGGAACTGAGACATCGTGCGATTATGAGGCCCGGTGTACCCAGAATGGTTCGGTTAAAATTGTTAATTTTTTAATAGTGTGTTTGGGTGGTTTTCCTGAAAAAATGGAATAAATATTCAACAAGTTCTTAGGTCAAAAATATAATGGCACCATTTCATCCAAAATGTTGGGTTTACCCTATGCACAACTTAACTTTAGTTCTCCTGAGTTTCCAGTGAGAACACCAAAAAATGGCATAACCTTAAAAAAATAAATAAAATAATTTTATTTTTCAAAATCATTCTAAATCATGAAAGGTGTCTCATATTGAAAATCAGATAACACCATTGAGTTTGTAATGGTGTGTTTTTTTTTGGAGGAGACTGTCATTAGTCGATGTGTGTCAACTATGGAATATAGTTTTTGGGATGTAACCGTAAATAAAATATTTAAATAAAAATTATTTTATATTCAAAACCTATAACTCATAAATGGTAACTCATATTGGAAAATTGAGAGTACCATTGATCTGATGAAGTTGTGTTTTCCTTATATGGGTCCTAACCTCGACTGACTATGGTCATTGGTAAATGTTAATTTTTCAGGGTTTTAAAGAAATATAAAATAATCTTATGAAATTTTATTTTACTCAACAATGTTTGGTTGCAACACAAAATTGAGATAGATATTTAATTTCACAAATTAAATGGCATAAATATATGAAGACTCAGTATAACATAAATGCTAAAACACATTTCATCCAATTATTGGATTAACAGAGATACAAGATCAGTGGACAATCTTGGAGTTTTCTTGGAAGTATGGATGGGATTCCATTGACCAATCACCAACGATGATGAAATTACCCCTACTCATTGAAGGATTTATCTAATGGTGATGAATGTTACCCTCCTCTTCAAGGATTTTCAAACAATGATTGATTGTGGACCGAGGATCAATGAATGATGGAAGCGTGACTCTGTTCTCCACCAATGATCGATCTAATAATTAAGGTAGGGGTTGTTATTTAAATCTTGTATTTCACTATTCTTTAATTTAAATGAAAAATGTGAATCAACCAAGGAATAGGTTCACCTGTGGTTCCATAATTCTTGTGGGAAGTTTTAACCTGTGCGTTATAATTTGGGGGAAATTGTTCTGCTTAAGATTGTTTTCTTAATCCTTATAATGGGAATAGTTCAATGACATAATGAACAATGGATGTGGCTCGTTCTTCTTTTTTTATTTTTCATGTATCTTTACCCAATCATGTTCTTTGTTCTCTTCATGGAATAATGAGTTAATGATTGTTGTGTGCATGTTTGTTGGCGCAACAATCCAAAATTAGAGACCCTGCCTCGTGATGACCTAGCGGAGGTATGACAACGACGAAGGTAGATGGATCAAAGTGACACATGGGAGACCTACATTCTATCATTTTTCAGAAAAGTGGATAATAATGTGGATTTGATACCATGGATTTGAATATAGAGACCCAATTATTCTATAACATCTTTTTTATTGAATATTATAGTAGCAGAGCGTGTCTGGTGGTCCGCAGAAGGGAAAACTAGTGCGTTGGCACCGACGGTGTCATACGGCGGTGGCTGCTTACTTTTATGGAGGAAGTCAGCTGACCATGGTAGCGGAGGAAACAAGACACCCTTGGTGGTGCCTTCCAGAGACCACAGTGTCTTGGACATAGGTTGAAACAGGGGTCACGGCCAGGGCGGGCTGTGGCCGATGTCGCGTCGGACCACATGCGGCCAGGTGAGTTGGTCGCGTGATGCGGAGGAGAACCCATTACTACATCCATAGGTGGGAGGAAGTATGTGGCGTAATTAATGTTTGGTGGAACAAACTGTTCCACGCCATGTTTATCAGGTTGGTTGGCCCCCTCTAGTGGGCCACATCAGGTTAGGGGACCCAGGTCGAGTCTGACTGAACCCATACCAAACAAGCGACTTTTTACTAAGAGGCTTATAACTTTCATACCGTATGTTTTTTTTTGACGTTCCGTTTGTGGTGTTGGGACCCTCATGATGAGGTGGTTATTTTAAAATTCTCTAAGTGGGTTTTCATAGATGTTGTTATACAACTGATGCCTTGAGGATAAAATTCTCCCTGAATCAAGCACACTATGAGCGGGAATCCTACGGCAGGCTGGGATGATAAGTCTATTAAGAGTGGTTCTAGGTGACCCATTAGGCCTAACTGAAGAGCTAATCTAGGTGACTCAATAGGCCTATGTGAAGAGTGGGTCTAGGTGATGTACTAGGCCTAATTGATGAGTAGGTCTAGGTGACCCAATATACCAAAGTGATGAGCGAGTCTAGGTGACCCATCTGTCTTAATTGACTCATCAGGGATGGGTTCCTTAGCAGTATGAGTTGTTCAATGTATATGACTAAAAGTATTTCTATCAATACTTTAGATTATACATCTGTGACATGACTCTAGTGACTCTCTTAATTGTACTTACTAGAGGATACACTTTGTGGACCTCTTTGGTAATCTGCCTTGTGTATTGCCTATGGTATACCTTCATGGTTTGAGGTCCCTATGGGTATTCTTTTTCTCACCCCTCGATTAGGCTTCACATGAATGTGTCGTGTCTTATGTAGTAATAAACTCTCTGATGGAGTCCTTGGTGGACTATATCAATGTGGTTCTTAGAGTGACCCTACTGATGAGAGGTGATTATGTTGCTTCAGACAGCTATTTCTGTACCTATCCTTTAGGTTGGGTTTTCTATGGAGGAGTTCTAGAGACTTGTACTTTTACTTTTTGTGTCAATTGGGCTTGTATTATACCCTTGTTTCCCTTCAGTTTTCTACTTTCGTACCTTGTGTTTTTCTACTCATTATTTTCAATTTTCCAGCATATGTGGCATGGAGTTGTGTAAGTGTGTATAGGTACTTAAGAAACTTCCTCCCATTTGTTTCGGATATGTATACTCAGTGCTAGTCGCTAGCCCCTCACATATGGGAGGTGGGCTTGGGGTAGTCATGGAAGAGTCCTTGGGGGATGGTATGTGACCGAGTTGTATTAGAGGAGGTGTATTCAACCATAAGAACCTAAAGTCTATGATTTTGGTTTATGGAAATAGTGTTTAAGTGTTTTTAGTTTGGATTTAAGCTCAGGAAATCCAATGTGGGTGTGGTAGCAAATGTATCTATACACCAATACCCTGAATTCTTCTTCTCATCATGGTACATGAATATACTAGTTGTAGTAAAAAACTATGGTACATACATCATATAGGAATGTATTGACTTTTACATGTCCTTCATGAGTTAGCTCACTTGTTATACTCCATTGATCATTGTACATCTTGTTTTGTTTCAAGATTCTTCCACATAGATAGCAAGCTAGGATTCCACCACGTGATCATGAGGATGATCCACGGGGTGATGAGATGGGTACAAGGATTCGTACTAGACACTACACGTATGGTTTCTGTACCAGCTATACCACTACCTATGGAGTACCACATGGTACTCATAGTTCCATCGGATGTGATGTGTGGGATGAGCACACTTCATGAGTTTCAGTGATAGAGACCCCTAATGTTCTGAGGTGAACCCGACTCACAAGAAACTGAGGACAAGATTTAAGTGATTACATAGTTTTCCATCCATTCAGGACACCATTTTATCAAACGGTTGTCCTTACAGTGAGCCTTATAAGTGGCTCAACTGAGTGATGGTGAGGTTTAGATTACCCAATCTTATGATGATGCGACTCTCTCAAGGGAATATTTTGAGAAATTTTGTTAGATAATAGGAACTCGCCATAAAAGATAAGGGCTATGCTTTCCCTTGAGCTTCTACAGCACCAGCAGGACAACATGTGAGTAGTTGAGTATTGATCGAGTCATATTGACCATTACAGGTACTCTATGAATACCATACGACTTGTGCTTTTGGGATGGAACCATGGAGAAAGGTGTTCTAAAGTACATATGAGCAATCATTATTACTCTTTTAATTCGTATTTATTCTAAGGTGATAGAGTAAGACTCTTTGGTTGAAATTCTGTGGGATGATCTGATACATCCATTAGATGTCAGCAGTAGGTAGGAAAGAGTAGAGACCTTATGAACAGAAGGTCGAGACAGGTCATAGTGACTTGTACATGTGATACATTTCAATAATGTTCCTTGGATAGGGGATCTATAGATTAGGGCTCATAGGGTGAGTCCAGTCAACCTAGAGAGAGGAAATGATTTTCATTAGATGATACGTGACATACCACAAGAGATTATTCAGCCCATTGTGATACTGATAGAGAAATATAGGATGTGACATTGAGGCATGTACAATGACAAGAATAGATGGATTTTTAGTGGTGAATATGTGGAAGAGGAGATGGGAGAGTATCTGTAGGTGGTATACACTTAGACATGTCACCACCACCAACACCATGTGGTCCATTCTAGGCTCAAGGAGGTGGAGGACAGAGGAAGGAGTAGCTACATGCAGTCATGGAATATGAAATAAGGGCTCCAAGAATGAGTAGAGGTAAGATCTATGTCTATTAATATCAAAATTGTTAATAGAAATAGGTTACAATTGTTCTTCCTTGTCACAAATCATATTAGAGACCTAGAGTTTATAGTTAAATCGTTGACTTGACCCTTACATCTAGAGATACCTATGAGATTAGAATTGATAATCACACTATTTTTGACAGTGTGATATAACCCTTGTGGTGAGAGTTTTAGTTATAACATCTTGGTGGCAGCGTCAATGCCTTATGATGTTAGTCTGGGTATATAGTAGTTATCCACAGTTCGTGCTCTGATTGTCTGTTTTAGGCAAAAGGGTGTGGTATGTCTGTAGTGAAAGAATAGGGTTTTCCAAAGTTGGAAAAAAAGGAAACCCAGGGAGCACATGATAAACTCAATCACAGGAGGGTGTATCCAATCACTATTGAGTTAGCTAGTCATACCCATGGGGTAGTAAATGTTTTGAGTTTCTAGTTCCCAATAGTAGTGGTGGAGTATGAGGATGTCTTCATTGAAGATTACCCATGTTTACCTACCCATAAGGATATATACTTCTAAATTGTTCTACACCCTGATAAAGAACTGATATCATCATCAGTATATTTGATGACTTTCCCATAGCTTCGCAAGCTGAGGGTAAAATTTAAGGACTTGCAGAGGAAGGGCTTCGTAAGACCCAGAGTTTGAGGTTATGTGTGGATTATTGGAAATTTAACCAATTTACCATGGAGAAAGAGTATCAACTGCCAAAGGGTATATCAATGCATTGATCAGTTGAAAGGGGAATCCTTTTGTGTGTATAGAAAGGTGCCCGTAGGTTTTTTAGTAGTTAGTATAGAGTTTTAATAGCACCCTAATATTTATTTTTACAGACGAGGGATTTGGGTACATAGTTTTCTATAATGCATCCGGGACTAAACATGGTTTTTTCCTGATGTAAAGGCAAGTAGTGATTGGTTATGGTTTGCATCAGTTGAGACCACATGAGGATAACTATGTGATCCACGATCATTAGTTGAAAATGGTAGTCTTGACATTGAATATGTAGAAACACTACCTAATGGGCAGGTGGTTTATTGTCTTCTTAGACCACAAGAGTCTCAAGAATATCATCTCTCAAAAGTTTTTGTTTTTTAGATAGAGGTGTTGTCTAAAAGTTCCACCTGAACTCTGACTTGGATAGAGTCTTTACACTTAGTAAGGGAAACGTGGAAGTAGATGCTCTCAGTAGAAGATCCAGTTCATAGTTACTGAAAAAGGAAACAGAGTTGTTTGTCTTCCTATAGTTATCCTTCACTGATAGAGATGATGCATCCCACATTTAATTTATTTTTATTATCCCTGCACTATTAAAGTAAGATAGGGATGCACAACTTGATGATATTGATAATGAGACTTTACATGCTCAATTGTCGATGGGGAATGCCCCTGAGAGATATTCGAAAGGTGTAGAGTTCATTGTTCCTTTCTAAGGATGCACAATAGTAGTAGTGAATTCTTGGAGTGTAGATATGCATCTTTATATTCAATTGGGTGTCTGGGTAGAAATTGGGGATTATGGAACATGTTAAGGATGGGATTACCAATTTATATAAAATCTATGTGCTTGTTTGAGTCAGATTTGTGATTCTGAGCTCACTATATCGAGCCCCTTTTCTTGGAAAGGGTTTCTCTTTCCATCCTTGGGGTTCCATGAAGGGACTGAGAAATGATATCGATGAACTTCATGACAGATTTACGATGTACATCTAAGGGACATGATTCCATCTCGGTTATAGTGGTCTGACTCACAAAATCGACCACTTCATAGATTTTTGGGAGGAGTGTTCAGAAGATATCATGATATGCCTCTATGTGTAAAAGATAACTCAAATCCATAATATACCATAGAAAATAGTTTTTTAATGGGATTATCACTTTGCATCCAAGTCATGGAGATCGAGGATCAACATTATAGGACCCTATGTGGGTAGTCGATTACTTTAGTGCAGGCCCAGTGGCAGCATGAGAATCTCAAGAAGGGTACATGGGAGAAGGAAACTCAAGTTCATGATCATACCATCATCTATTTGGGTATCACTTGGTTTATCATTCTAGGATGTGGAGACATAATTTAGGGATCATTAATGACTTGGATTTCCACCTTTTTATTTTTATAAAATTTTAGTGAAAATGATGAGACAAGGCGCTGAGATGGAGTGAGATTCCAAGGCCCGGTGTGTCCCGAAGGGTTTGAAAAAAAATGTTACATCTTTAAGAGAACAAATGAGTGGTTTTCCAAAAAAAATAGAATAAATCTTAAATAGGTTCCCTAATAAAAAATATAAGGTCACTGTTGCATTTATTAAGGTGGGTTTACCCTCAACGAGACATGACTTTGGTCAGCATGAGTCTCTAGTGAGAAAACCCAAAAATAGTAAAACTGTAAATAAAATAATTGAAGAAAATTATTTTATTTTTAACATTATTATAAATCATGAACTGTGACTCAGATTGAAAATTGGATACCACTATTGAGTTTTTAATGGTGTTTTTTCCTTATGCGGAGCCTAACATTGGCCGGCGCGGGTGAACTCTGGAATGTTTTTTGGGGGTGTATTCATAAATAAAATAATTAAATAAAATTTATTTTATTTTTTCATCATAAAACTCTTAAATGATAAATCATATTTGAAATCTGAGAGTACCATTGATTTCCTGAGGGTGTGGTTTTCTTAGGGAGGTCCAAACCACGACCAGTGCAAGCCGAGGGAAAAAGTTAATTTTTTGGGTGTTCTAAAGAAAATTAAAATATACTTAATAAATTTTATTTTATTCAAAAATGATTCTCTATAATACAATGTCAAGCCATCTATTTCATTTCATAAATGAAATAGTGTAACGACGCTATGACTCAGTGTAATAGAAATGTTGAAACATGATTCCTCTATTTAATGTATTAATAGATATAATGGATCGTGAGTGGATCATGGAGTTTTTTCAAAAGAGTGGGAGGGATTCTGTCAGCAGATCGCCAATAAATATGAACATCCCCATCCTATTCAAAGAATTTCTCCAATGACAATGAATGTCCCCCTCCACCTCAAAAGATTTTACTAACAATAATAGATTGTAGACTAAGGATTGGTGAGCATTGACAGTGGGGCTCCATTCTTCATGAGTAATGGATCCAATACTCAAGGCAGGGGTTATTTTTTAAATATTTTCTTTTCCGAATATTGATTTTAAAAATTAACATAGATCAACCCACAAACAGGTTGCATGTGGTTTGATCGTTCTTGTGGGAGGGGTTGACTACTGGGATTTAATTTGGTGGAAATTGTTCTTCTTAAGTTCATTTTATTGATCCTTTAAATATGAGTGGATCATGTAAATAGGAATCAATGGTTAAGGCTCATTCATAGGTTTTATTTTTCTTGTATCTTCCTCAAATCATGTTCCTCATGCTCTTTGAGGAATAACAAGCGGATGATCGTTACGTGCATGTTTCTTGGCGCAAGGATCCCAAATCAGAGACCTAGCCTCGTGAATACCTAGAGGAGGTGCACTAGAAATAGTAATGTATGGATAAAAGGGAAGCGGGATATAACACCATTCGACTGTTTTCTGTTGAAGTGGTTCGTAAGGTAGATTTGATCCCATGGCAATGAAGTTGGAAACCCCAGTATTATATAATGTCTTCCGGATTTGAGATTAGAGAGCATCCAGTGGCCCACCGAAGGGGCCATCGGGTCTCCAACGGTGGCCACGTGTCGGTGTAGAGGAAGACAGCCACCCATAGTGGAAATCAGAGGAGCCCATGGTGGCTTGGTCCCAGGCAGAGACGGGAGCTGCGACCAGGGTAGGCTATGGCAGAGCTAGTCGATGACACAATAGGCGCCATGTTGGATCGATGTCACATGGTCTGTATTCAGTCGAGCTGACCATGTGGCATGGAGGAGAACCTATGGCTGAAGTCACAGGTGGGAGGTGAAACGTGGCATTGGTCGTGTCTGGTGGAACAAACTAGTCAACACCATGCAGACCAAATTGGCTGGGATTCTCCTCTGGGCCCTGTGGTCCAGACTGATCTAGCGAGTTGGGATGGCACATTAGGCTATTCCCAGCTGGTATGGGTCAGGACCAACAGTTCGGTTCAGACCTGGGTCAGGTCGGGTCGACCCGAATGGGTCAAACTGGCCCCTATTCACTATAAGAGTAATAACTTCCAAACCGTACATATGTTTGATGAGTCTTTTGTAGTGTTGGGACCCTAAAGATGAGGATGTCCATTTGATATAGTCAAAGTGGGTTTTCATGGACATTGAGATATTATAGATGAATTGAGGAGTATATTCTCCTAGAATCAAGAATGTTATGAACGAAAATCCTGTGGTTGGCTATGACAAAAAGACTGTGACGAACTGGTCTAGGTGAACCAGCAGGCCTGAGTGACGCATGGTTCTAGGTGACCAATCATACCTAAGTGAAGAGTATGTTTAGGTGACCCATCATGCCTAACTGATGACCGGGTCTTGGTGACCCATCAAGCCTAAGTAATGAGCAGGGCCCGGTGACCCAGTGGGCCTAAGTGACTCATCGGGGATGTGTACCTTAGTTGTAAGAGGTGTTAAATGTATATAACAGATATTATTTAATTTCATAAGTTAGATTATACTTGTGTGGGATGATTCTAGTGACTCTCTTGACTATAATTCTTAAAGGATTCATTCATGTACCACTCTGGTAGTCTACCATGGGTATTTCTTATGGTATACCTGTATGGTTTGGGGTCCATACTAAGTATTGATTTACTCAACCCTACATGGGTTTCTCCTGCATGTCTCATGTATTGTATAGAAAATTGAAAATTTGATGGAGTTCTTGGTGGACCGGGGCAAGGTGGTGCTTATAGGGACCTGATAGATGAGATGTGCTTCTGAGGGTTTAGACAACTTTTTTAGTACCTACCATTAAGATTGAGTTTTCTAGGGAGTAGATATAGAGACAAGTACTTTTATGTTTTGTTTTAGCTGGGCTTATATTCTTTCTTATTTATCAATAATTTTTCACTGTTGTACCTTTTGTTTTTCTACTCAATGTTTTCACCTTCCATTATCGGTGTCTTCGAGTTATGTGCATGCGTACAATTACTTAGTAAAATGCCTCCAATTTTATTGGGATATTCCTACTCGGCATTAGTCACTAGCCCCTACCCTATGGGAGGTGGGATTCGGGTTGTCATGACATGGGCCCAAATAGAAAGGTTGTGACAGAATGTGTTTTCTCAGTTTTGAGTATGTCCGTTTTCTTTTTTACTAAAATGTAGTTTTAAATTGAAAACATGATATTTTTACTCATTCTGATCACAAAATTTATCAGTTTGACTTGAAACTGATTCCTACACATCACCAATTAATTATTAATATTTATCCTAAATTATAAATAAAATATTACATCATTTGACCTTTTTTCATTAAGTGACATTTTTTGAACTAAAATGTAAATTTTAAACTAATAATGAACACTTTCAGTCATACCATGAACATAATGTATCAGATTGAGGTTCAGTTGATTCATATAAATCAAAATTGACATATCTATAATTGATATAAATTATCAAAACAATCAAAATGTGTTTTCTCAGTTTTGAGTATGAAAATTTTACATTTTACTAAAATTAACAGCAATTTCAAATAAAAAGATGCACTTTGAGTCATACCGGTCAAACCAAGCATCAAATTATGGTGTTTATGGTTTCTATATATCTCAAATTTCATACAGATCGTCTTTATAATTTATCAAAAAAAATATGATGTGTTTTCAATATTTTGAGTATGTCACTTTTCTTTTTTATTAAAATGTATTTTTAAATTTGAACATTCACTTTGACTCATACCAATCACATTTTGTATTGGATTGAGGTGGGGATGATTCCTACAAATCACAAATGAAATATAGATCATTTACAATTTGAATGGTTTCTCTCTGTTTTGAGTAGGTTAATTGGCCATTTTCCAAAAATTGATGTTAATTTTAAATAAAAATGAGCACTTGGAGTCATATCGGTCACACCATGTGTTCGATGGAGGTAAGGATAAATCATGAATGTCTCAAACCACTTATAAATAATTGTCCTAGTGTATCAATACAATGATAATTTTTTTGGTTTTGAGTAGGTCAATTAGTTTTTTTTACTAAAATTGATGTTAATTTTAAATGAAGATTCACTTAGGGTAATATAGGTCACACAATGCATCAAACTGATGTGTGGTTGATTCCTACTTGATCCAAATCACATATTATTGTTTTCCTAATTTATCAAAACAATATGACTATTTATGATCAGTTTTGAGTACATCACTTGAATATTTTACTGAAATTCCATTTTAAACATAAAATACGCACATTGAATTATACAGATCACATCATGTATCAGTTTAATGAGGTACTAATTCCTTCACATCACAAATGATTTCTGAATCAAATTCCAAAAGTATCCAAAAAAATATGAGCATGTTTGCTCGGTTTTCTTTGAGTGAATCATTTTAATTCAAATGTCGTTTTTAAACTGATAATGGACATATTGATTCAGTTTCCTTTTTTAATTAAAATAATTTCAATTTGAAATATAAAGAAGTACTTGGAGTCATACCAGTCATATGGTGTGTCGAATTGAGGTCTGACTGATTCATACACACCCAAAAGTCTGAAACAAAATAATAACTATAAGTATTACCACGTTTTCAATTGACTTTATTTATTAAACTGCAAACACTACATGAGAATCTTTGAATAAACCACATCAACCAGAAAAAAAGAATCCACATGTATAATAAAATAATTATTATAAGTAATACTAGAAATAAATAAATTAAATATAAATTTTAAATAAAACATTAAGCGTATGGACAATAATTTTACTACAAAAATATCATGATTACCTCTATGATTGAGCGGTGGAGGGAACATGAAAGAAAGTGATAAATTTCAACACTATAGGGGTGAATGGTTTTGTGGGAGAAGAACTCTGTGGATGTTTTGGTGCATAAAAGTATGAAATATGGATAGATAACCCCAAATTAAACAAAAAAATACATATTTATAAGAAAAAATTATTATTTGAGTAAAACTAAAAAGAAATAAATTAAAAATAAATATGAATCAATACATTTATTCTATGGAAAATGATTTTACAGTGAAGACATCATGATTGCCTCTATAATTGAGCATAGGAAACAGTGTTTCTCTTTCTGCAAATTAGGTGAAGCTGATTTTAATGAAATAGATAAATGAACCACTAAAGGGGTGAAAATGTTTTAATGGATAAAAAGCATGAAGGTTGTATAGATCACCCAAACTCGAACAAAACAATCCACCTGTTTAAGAAAAAATTTATTATGTGAGTAATACTAAAAAAATTAATTAAACATAAATATGAAAAAATAAATTAATTATACGGACAATGATTTTACTATGAAAACAAAAATATTACCTCTGGAATTGAGTAGAGGCAGCTTATTTTATCTTCATGCAAAGGAAGTGGATTTAATATGAAATTAACTGATAAATGAGGCACTATAGGGGTGAAAATTGATTACGGGAGAGGAAACGTGAAATTTGGATAAAGCTCCACAACTCGAAAATAATAATCCACCTATAAAATAATACAACTACTTTTTGAGTAATACTAAAAATAAATAAATAAAAAATAAATATAAAACAATACATTAAGTCCATAAGAAATTTATTTAACTATTAAAACATAAATATTAACTCTATGATTGCGTAGAGGTGGGATCATTGTTCTTCCTTCAAATCCAGTGGAGGTTATTTGAACAAAATGGATAAATGAACCATTATAGCGTGAAAATGTTTTAAGGGAGAAGAATCATGAAGGTTAGACAGAGAACCCCAACTCAAAAAAAATAATCAAACTATATTATAAAATAGTTATTATGTGAGTAATACTTTGAAGAAATAAATTGAACATAAATTTGGAACAATAAATTAATTCTATGGAAAATGATTTTACTATGAAAACATCATGATAACCTATGTGATTGAGCAGAGACAACATTATTTCTCTTACTAAAAAGGAATGAAACATGGATAGAAATATTATAAAATAAATGAAATCTTTATGAAATAATAAAAAATAAATAAGTGTTTCATTATATAATGTCATGGAAAGTTGAGAAAGTATATTGTAACATTACCTTTACATCATTCCAAATTTTTTCTGTAGTCCATAAATAAGGTAATAACAAAAATATGGATTCTTTGTGAACTTTATTAAGGTTTAGATGAATATATGGATGTCAAGAAATATAAAAAACAATTAATGATATTGATATCTATTTAGTTCCATCAATCAATAGATCCAAAACAATGATAGGCTTTGCACCATACAAAAAGTTAATAAGAAAAATAAGGATTCCATTTGTACTTTACTACTGTTGGTTAACTACTACATAGAATCACATATGAACTGAACTACCTATCCAGTATCCACATGATTCTCTCATCCCACACACACTCCCCACCATGTCTGTCATATCAACATTCCATATTCACTTTTCCATATATTCCTTGACAATTTTAATTATTATTAAACCAAGTGGGATTATTTTTCCTTCATAATATTTTTTTGATTCTCATGTTGTTTCTTCAATCATATAAGATTTCCACAATACCATTACCCAATGGATTAGTTTATTTTATAAAATGTTATCCCTATTTTTCAAAATCTTATTAGTTTTCTCTCTATATATATTGAAGGAGATAATCACAAGGACTTCGAGCTAGAATTTTAGGTCAGATCCTCTGCAATGTTGTAGTTGAACAATAATAGTGAAGTGTACAGAGAATCCATAGTCTTTTATTAGCTTTTTGAGTGATACAGAACCAATACTTGTTTTGGTTCCATTGATAAATGGATCCAAATAGTCATCAATATTTATAAATGACTTCGGGGTTAATTTTTCTTGAATAACAACAACATAAAAATGAATGGAGGATTTTAGAAGGGTCTTCTGCATGGTCTATTACAAACTTGATGAAATCTTTAACTCAATCATTGTATATATTTTTGAAATTATTATTGAACATCCATTTAAAGTTCATATCCATCCTATTGGGTTTATATATGATTAATTTCATATAGCATATAAATAAATACCCATAAGATATTCATTATCAAAAAAGATAGTTATAAACAATTATAATAAGGGAAACTCAAGATTTGATTGTTTCAATGAATTTTAGTATGTTGAAGAAAATGGGTAATTCAATTTCAAAAAAGAATTACTCAATATCAAATCTCTCTTAAACACCATAAACAAATTAATATATAACATAGCCAATTAATAAGTAATAAGAAACTCAAATATGAAAAACAAGAATAATAAACTCTCATTAAATCAACTAGAAGATATAATAATTTATTGGAATAAATTTTGTAGCAACCTAAGGAAATATTAAATTTAAAAATAATTGTATATAAATATTTTAAAACATTTAAAGACTCTTGGGATGTCACATCACTACACTGACCCATTATAAGGGAATTCAATGTACTCCAATTAGATATAAAATTAGCATTTACTAATGGATTATGTAGAGACCCAAAGCCTGACGTACATGGACATTACATTACATTTGTGGAATACTTAATACATAACAAAAATAGACACACAAGGATCATAATAGTTTAGTGTCTTTGGAATCTTGGAATATAAACTTCTAATCATGTTGAAAGATCTTCAACAACTCCCACAACGATCCTCCCCTTTTTGTTTCCTTACCTAAAAAATTTCTTTATTTCCTGGGGAAAATAAAACAAAAAAAGGGTGATCTCAAATTCTCGGTAAGGGAAAACATAGAGAACATAAAACAATCCATAAAAATTTGAAAGAAAAAACTTGAACATGAAATTTAAACATAAAAAATCTTGAGCAAAGACATAAATCGTGGAAGTACGTAAGGCATATATCATAATGGAACATCAATAACAATAAAATAGCATTGGAATAAAACATGTAATTGTGGAAACCATTCAGCACTTGTTATGATTTCTATAGTATCCAAGGCATTGCTGCCAAGACCATCTTAGTGGACAAATTCCCTTTCTGAATCGAGTTCACTCCTCGTTTCAGTCCTGTAACACTGAATCAGATTAACTTACCATTCCAGCCATGTCTATCTCATGAGATATAAATCTTTACCCAATGCATTAGAGGGATATATAGGTCCCACCCATCTCATAATGAAATCATTCTTACTTGTGCCACAAAATAAACTTAAAACATTCATCATAACCCAAAGAATAAAATGGGTTTCATAAACATCATCCCATCATTTCATAATCCATATAAATGAAATGGACATCTCATCATAAGAAAAGTAAAACCATGTAAATAATAGAGGCATTAAACTTGAAACATGCACATATGAAATAATTTCATCTTATATGGATAATGGTTTTGATAAAACATTTGAAATGAATTCTTGAGGAAAATATCCTTTCTTCGTCAAAATCAGTTTCTTTTCAAAAAATTGCATGCACTTTTAAAATAAAAGTATTTTGTTGAAAATAGTCATAAAATCATGTATAATAATCTTCATGAAAATGAGGCATTGTGAAACTGTAAAAATTTGTTCACGCCATATAAGATAAAAATAACATTCTCCTCTTGCTTTTGTCGGAAAAGTAAAAAAGTACCTCGTATGGTAAGAAAAGATTCCTTACATACCATGTAGTAAAAGTCAAAAATGGTTAAAAAGGACATTAAACATACATGAAAACACTTTTATAAAACATGGACATGGATGATAGAAATAACCCCAGTAAATACTTACGAATAAGAAATCTCGGATAAAAATGAGATTTGCAAAATTATCCCTTACCATAGGTCTGATATGCTTCGTATGGATCCGAAAATCCTATATATTGATTCAAATAATGTCATTGACTTATTAAATAATCATAATAATTGTTATTATATCATATATGTTTCACTTATGACTTTATATTACCCGTTATTTTGTAAATTCTATGTTAAAGCGGTGTTTTGGGTAAAATCATTTCATTTATCATATGTGTTTCGACTTGTCGTTCTTGATATTATTACTTATATACTGATTTAAATAATTCCAGAATGTAATAAATGATTTATATATAATATATATTCATCATATACATATATATTATAGATCGATAAAAGGAATGAAATACACCATTCATGGAGATGGTAGGTCGTACGTACGCATGAACGTTGTTTTCATTTCCTTATTGAATTGAATGAAACTATATAGATGACATAAATATATATATAAATAAATAAAGTAGCATTATTATTTAATATATTTCATTATTATTAATTATATAAACTTTATAATCATTCATGTTTGGTTATCATGGAGAATGAATCTCATCGCGTCGTGGAGACAGTAATCTGTACGTACGCACGAGCGATGATATCGTTCCCATAATTATTGAATAGAATTGGAGTGGATGGTATAATATATCAGAATCAGTATGATGTTATAATAACAATATATAGTTATTCTTTACTCGATTATAACCATCCATGTAAGGTGTTGTTGGAAAAATAGATTACACCACGACGTGGAGACGGTATTCCGTACGTACGCACGTGCGGTGATTTTGTTTTCCGTAGGATGGATAGAAGGTGAAATGGGGTTGTTTCATATTTATAATAACATATAAGTATGTTAGGGATACTTATTTTATTACTTCATAATGAAACAAATAAAGAATAAGGAGTAGAAGAATAATGGAACTTGAAGAAAACAGTAGAAGGTATTACCTCTTTCTTGAAGTGCCTCCTTTAAACATTCTCTTAAGGCACCAAAATTGGTCTTTGAAGAAGACAAGGACCTATAGGATATTTCTATGGAAGTTTAGAAGATAATTTCTCAGGGTTTTTCCGAGCTTGAAGGCTCAATGTGGTGTGAGGAAGAGAGGGAGGAGGTTCCCTTTTATAAGGGAGGAGAGGGGAACCTTTGGAAATATAAAAAATATTAGTGTATATTAAATCCCAACCCCACTTAAAAACATCAAAAATGACTCAAATCTGAATCATAGATTATATATGGTTGTAATATCATCAAAAAATATAATTTAGACATGTTAGTAATTTATTTTAAACATTATCAACGTGATTTATCCTTATTTATCAATTTAATTTTATTTTTGGTAATAATATTATAAATTTTAAATTATAATAAATAATTACATATGTGTTGTGAATTTTCCTTATTTGACAATTTATGACATTTTAGACCATATAAATTTTAATTTATAATTTTTAAATATTTTTGTGATTTTAAACAATTTTATAATATGTCATTTTTATAAAATAACAATAGTGTCAATTTTGACATTATTCATTTATTTGAATTTAAATATACAATATACAGAAGATATGTTTGAACTATTAGATTTAATAGATTCATAACATGCCATATTAATATAGAAAATTAGTGGAGCACATTAAATAGTTCATATAATATTTATTTTAATATTTTTAAAACCATTTATTTTATATTTATCTTAATAAAATAATTTCAACATCACTATTATGTCACCTGTAATGATAATTATTTAATCCCTAAAAATTATAAATAAATTCATATGATGTAGATAATTTTATTAGAGTTCTATAGACTATTTATATCCGAAGTTTCATTAAGTTTATCACTAAATTAAAATTATTATACTAATAAGATTTAAGAAAATGACATGTTGTCACTTTCTTTGGTTTTAATAATAATTAAATTATTTTCATCGAAACAAGTCCATTAAATGAATCTAATCTGACCCTTAGGTGATATGGGTAGACTTTTAGTCATCTAATAGGATTTTGACAGGTGTTATGGTAATTTTATAATCTTATATTTACCCTTAATTACCTGATTTACCTTTAACTATGGTAAATAAAATTTACCATAGTTACTGTTCATAATGCCCAAAAATAAAAAGTAACTTATTAACATAATTTGGACACACTTATTCCAAATATGGAATCCATTTATCCAAATTCAATACACAAAAGTTGCATAAATTAATTTAAAATTAATCCTATTGTCGAAAGAAAATGGGTTTTTGTTTAAAACATTGCAAAAGATTGAATTGATTTAACCTACAAATTCAAGGTAAAATCATTAATAATGACATAAATTATATTATATTGTAAAAATATATTCTATTTATACTTTAAAACCATTTAATATTATAATTTAACCATATAAATTATTGTGATGAAAAAAGGTTTTTTTTTAATTAAAATATAACGTGTTTTTACTTTTCATTATAATATGAAAGTTATCAGAAAAATATCAAAACTTTATCCAATGTAAATTTTTTATCTTGATTCAAAATAAGAAGTTTATTTTGTAAAATTTAACTTATAAACATGTCAAAAACTAGATTTAATATGGTTTCACCATCAAAAGGCGGCAAAACTGTATTTTTTGAAAAATACTTTTCTTACCCGAAAAAATTATTTTGTTCACATAGAATTTTTTATAAAATTTATAAGATGAATAATAAAGTTATAAAGATAAAAATTTAGTTATTACTATTAATAACGGCTATTCCATAATAATATTATAACAATATATCGTCGTTTAGTGAAACCCGGTATTGCGTACAACACACGCTATCGAGGAAGGTCGCGATTGTGTGTAATGCAAGCCAAGTCAGGGTTGCGTGTTGGTCAAGACTCATTTGTTGTTTCGTTATAACAGAATCCAACCGTTTTTCAATTATACATTGAATATATATATATATATATACTCAACGTTGCGTAGATTGACTATTATCAAACGAACTTGAAATTGTGTGTAACACAATCTAGGAATAGTGTTGTGTATACTGCAAGCTAATATAGTGTTGCATATAGCACAAGATAATCTTGTTGTAGCATAAAACACATGACATCAAATAAATTAAAAATAATACTTATCATAAAATATCAGTTTGTTACATTCTACCCCCCTTAAAATGAATTTCTCCCTCGAAATTTGTCAGGGTTATACATGGTTTTCTACTTCAAAGTTTCTTTAATTGAAACCCACATCGTAAAATGAAATACCAAAACTTAACATTAAAAAATAATGTATGAAATGTAACGGTTACCCAAATTAACTAATCACTGGGTTTCCACATAGGATAACATAGGTGAAAATATTGATATGGAAGAGAAATCTAACCATCAAGTTCTGATGGATAGTGGTAGAGAACATGGCTATGAAAAAACCAACAATCACAAAGCCATAGATTTGTGATGATATAAGGTAACATCTAATTCATCGGATATAAGGGCACTATAAAAACATTTTTGGTTTTCCGGATCATTTCTCTAAGGTTGAAGAATTTTCGAATCAAAATAAAAACTTACTTGATTTTGGTACAATCTCATCGTTGTTGGTTCCTTGAACAATTTCCAATTCATCTCTTAAAGAAATGAAGTTGAATTTGTCATTCCTGAAGTGTTAGAAGATCATGTGATAGAATGATGAGTCATTCCATCTGTTTCAAACAAAAGGTTTAACAAAGTTATCAAATATACATAAGTCCATCTATGGTGTGGTTAATCGTATATGATTCCAAAAATGGACTTGTACTTAAAATATCATACTGATCAATAAAATAAAACTAATTTCTACTATCCAGGGACTTTCTATAGGCCAGTGGTATGCGATAAAGTCTTGTCGCACTTCGGATGTGGGTTCGATTCCCATAGCCTTGTCCGACGCGACGGGTTTTCGCCCGTCCTGCAGGGTGTCCTTTTTTCTAAAAATACATTATTATAACTTTCCATCAATAATATCGAAAATGTTCTAGCCTTAAACAATACTAACTTATGTCCAACATAATCCATTTTAATCTTTAGGCTTATCCAAAATATTGTTTTCCAATCTCATATTATAGTGAAAACAATTACCAGAGAGTTCATATAACAAGAATGTTAATACCATCATTGATCCCCATATATCATAAGATATGTCTTCTTGGTCACATTACAAACATTCGAAGGCCTTAATCATGTATTTTCATGAAAAATGAATACCCATTGAACCTTAGTGAAAACATTAGTTATGTCAAAAGGTAACACTTTCCACATACCAAAATCCCAAAATTTCTATATACTCAAACCACGGTATCACTTTGTCATTATATTAGTCATGAGCTCATGAATACTATCAAACAATTCATTTTCTCTTTATTATTCATATCATCTGCTTTCCAAAAATATTTCAATCACTTTTCATGGTTATCGATGCCATATTCTTATGGAAAACCAAAATGGACTAGTACATGGATATTCCAATATACCATAAATGTACCTCAACAAAATTATTCTTGAATAACAATACAAAAAACTTCAATCAATACTCTTCAATGATTCCCATGGAATAAGTCCTTCCATTATTTAGAATTAACTTATTAGGTAAGGGCATTGAGTTGGGTAATGCCCATGTTCTCCGCAGATAAGACATTAGACTCCATAACAGTCTGTCACTCTATGACCCTTTTCTCCACATAGATAACATCTTACCCTCCATTTGAGTTATTCCTCAAGGTTCTTCCTCCCTTATTTAGAAATCTCAATATTCCTTTGTCTATACTCTTCACCATGCGAACATGCATAAAATTCCATCTTCCTCTTAATTGATGACTTAGGAATACAACTAAAGTTCACCTTGTAAATCATATATTGAGATGACTGATTTGGAATAATAACGATATATTTCTCCCCATGCGTTACATTATTTGTTTTATCATAGTCACCAATTTTTCCATTGTAATCAATGTTAATCGAATTCCTTCTCGTTTCCTCCATTTACTAAGACCAGTAACCATAGTGTTTGAAATAGTTAAAATAACTAGGAACCACATAATAATAAAAAGTCACTTATGGGATGTCTAAATTATGAAAAAATTATTTAATCCATGACACCATAGGTTCAACCTAGGTTATTCATGATTGGAAACATAATTTCTAGGACTCTAACCTATACGTATACATAACCATACGGACATCCCTAGACATACCTTAGAAATGTCTCTAGGGATTTCAGTAAAGTTTTTCGCATCCTAGATTCCAAAGGTTGACTAAACCTTTTCTCTAATACCAACTATAGAGACCAAACACTTTATGTACATAGACATTACATTACTTTTGCAGAATACTTAATACATAACAAAAACAAACATACAAGGATCGTAATAGTTCAGTGTCTTTGGAAACTTGGAATATAAACATCAAATCATGTTGAAAGATCTTCAACAAATCCCATAACGATCTTCCCCTTTTTTCCTTACCTAAAACCTTTATTTATTTCCTAGGGAAAATAAAACATAAAAAGGGCAATCTCAAATGCTCAGTAAGGGAAAACATAGAAAACATAAAACAATCTATAAACATTTGAAAGAAAAAACTTGAACATGAAATTTAAACATAAAAATCTTGAGCAAAGACATAAATCATGGAAGTACGTAAGGCATATATCATAATGTAACATCAATCATGATAAAATAGCATGGGAATAAAACATGTAATTGTGGAAACCATTCAGCACTTGTTATGATTTCCACAGTAGCCAAGGCATTGCTGCCAAGACCATCTTAGTGGACAAAGT
This sequence comes from Viscum album, assembly GCA_963277665.1. NCBI lineage: Eukaryota > Viridiplantae > Streptophyta > Magnoliopsida > Santalales > Viscaceae > Viscum > Viscum album. The sequence continues at coordinate 626,921,086 of OY728159.1, forward strand.
CCCTTTCTGAATCGAGTTCACTCCTCATTTCAGTCCTATAACACTAAACTGGATTAACATACCATTATAGCCATGTCTATATCATGAGATATAAATCTTTACCCAATGCATCGGAGGGAGATATAGGTCCCACAAATCTCATAATGAAATCATTCTTACTTGTGCCACAAAATAGACATAAAACATTCATCATAACCCAAAGAATAAAATGGGTTTCATAAACATGATCCCATCATTTCATAATCCATATAAAAAAAATGGACATTTAATCATCATAAAAGTGAAACCATGTAAATCATAGAGACATTAAACTTGAAACATACACATATGAAATAATGTCATCTTAGATGGGAAACGGTTTTGATAAAACATTTGAAATGAATTCTTGAGGAAAATATCCTTTTTTCATCAAAATCATTTTCTTTTCAAAAAATGGAATGAACTATTAAAATAAAAGTATATTGTTGAAAATATTCATAAAATAATTTATAGTAAGCTTCATGAAAATGAGGTGTTATGAAATCGTAAAAATATGTTCATGCCGTATAAGCTAAAAATAACATTCTCCTCGTGCTTTTGATGGAAAAGTCAAAAAGTACCTCGTATAGTAAAAAAAAGATTCCTTACATACCATGTAGTAAAAGTCAAAAATGGTTAAAAAGGACTTTATACATACTTGAAAACACTTTTATAAAACATTAACATGGATGATAGAAATAACTCCAGTAAATACTTACGAATAAGCAATCTCGGATAAAAATGAGATTTGCAAAATTATCCCTTACCTTAGGTTTGATATGCTTCATATGGATCTAAACCACCCGTATATCGATTTAAATAATGTCATTGAATAATTAAATAATCATATTTATTTTTATGATATCATATATGTTTCACTTATAACTTTATATTTCTCGTTCTTTTGTAAATTCCATGTTAAAGCAGCGTTTTGGGTAAAATCATTTCATTTTTCGTATGTGTTTCGACTTGTCATTCTTGATATTATTACTTATATCCTGATTTACATAATTCCATAATGTAAAACATTATTTATATATAATATATATTCATCATATGCATATATATTATAGATCGATAAAAGGAATGAAATACACAGTTCATGGAGAAGCTAGGTCGTACGTACGGATGAACGTTGTTTTCGTTTCCTTATTGAATTGAATGAAACTAAATAGATGACATACATATATATATACATAAATCCAGTAGAATTATTATTTCATATATTTCATTATTATTCATTATATAAACTTTATAATCATTCATGTATGGCTAACATGATGAATGAATCTCATCGCGTCGTGGAAACGGTAATCCGTATGTACGCACGAGTGATGATATCGTTCCCATAATTATTGAATAGAATTGGAGTGGATGGTATAATATATAAGAATCAGTATGATGTTATAATAACCATATATAGTTATTATTTACACCATTATACCCATCCATGTAAGGTGTTGGTGTAAAAATAGATTACACCACGGCGTGGAGACGGTATTCCGTACGTACGCACGCGCGGTGATTTTGTTTTCCGTAGGATGGATAGAAGTTGAAATAGGTTTGTTTCATATTTATAATGACATATTAGTATATTAGGTATACCTATTTTATTACTTCATAATGAAACAACTAAAGAAGATAGATTATAAGAATAATGGAACTTGAAAAAACGGTACAAGGTATTACCTCTTTCTCGAAGTGCCTCTTTTAAACTTTCTCTTAGGGTACTAAAATTGGTATTTGAAGAAAACCAGGACCTCTATTATGTTTCTAGGTAAGTGGATAAGAGAATTTTCAAGGTTTTGGCCGATCTTTAAGGATAAAAGTGGTGTGATGAAGAGAGGGAGGAGGTTCCCTTTTATAAGGGAGGAGAGGGGCACCTTTGGAAATATAAAAAATATTAGTTTATATTAAATCCCAACCCCACATAAAAACTGCTTAAATGACTCATATCCATAGATTAGATGAGATAGGGTTGTAATCTCATAAACTAATAAAATTTAGACATGTTAGGAATTTATTTTAAACATTATAAACTTGATTTATCCTTATTTATCAATTTAATTTTATTTGTGGTAATAATATTCTAAATTTTAAATTATTATAAATAATTACATATGTGTTGTGAATTTTCCATAATTTGACACCTTATGACATTTTCGACCATATAAATTTAAATTTATAATTCTTAAATATTTTTGTGATTTTTAAACAATTTTATAATATGTTATTTTTATAAAATAACAATAGTGTCAATTTTGACATTATTCATTTATTTGAATTTAAATAAACAATATAAAGAAGATATGTTGGAACTAAAAGATTTAATAGATTTATAACATGTCATATTTATCTAGAAAATTAGTGAAGCACATTAAATAGTTCATATAATATTTATTTTAATATTTTTAAAACCATTTATTTGATATTTCTCTTAATAAAATAATTTCAACATCACTATTATGTCACCTTTATTGAGTATTATTTAATCCCTAAAAATTATAAATAAAATCATATTATGTAGATAATTTTATTAGATATCTAGATAATATTTATATCTGAAGTTTCATTAAGTTTATCACTAATGTAAAATTTTTATACATATAAGATTTAATAAAGTGACATGTTTTCACTTTCTTTGGTTTTAATAATAATTAAATTATTTTCATGGAAACAATTCCATTAAATGAATCTAATCCGACCCGTAGGTGATATGGGTCGACTTTTAGTCATCCAATAGTATTTTTACAGGTGTTAGGATAATTTTATAATCTTATATTTACCCTTAATTACCCAATTTAACTTTAACTATGGTGAATAAAATTTACCGTAGTTACTATTCATAATGCCCAAAAATAAAAAGTAGCTTATTAACATAATTTGTACCCACCGATTAAAAATAGGGAATCCATTTTTCGAAATTGAATAAACAGAATTTTCATAAATTAAATTAAAATTAATCCCGTTGTCGAAAGAAAACGGGTTTTATGTTAAAACATTGCAAAAGATTAAATTGATTTAACCTACAAATTCAAGGTAAAATCAATGCTAATGACATAAATTATATTAAATGGTAAAAATATATTCTATTTATACTTTAAAACCATTCAATATTATAATTTAACCATATAAAATAATACGATGAAAAAAGGTTGTTTTTAATTAAAATATAGCGTGTTTTTACTATTCATTAATATATGAAAGTTATCAAAAAATATCAAAATTTTATCCAATGTAAATTTTTATATCCTGATTCAAATTAAGAAGTTTATTTTTGAAAATTACACTTATAAACATGTCAAAAACTATATTTAATGTTGGTTCTCTATCAAAAGGCGGCAAAACATCATTTTTTGAAAAATACTTTTCTTACCCGAAAAAATTATTTTGTTCACATAAAATGTTTTATAAAATTTATAAGATGAATAATAAAGTTATAAAATTCAAAATTTAGTTAATACTATTCATAATGGCTAGTCCATAATAATATTCTAACAATATATCATTGTTTAGTGAAACCTGTTATTGCGTACAACACACACTATCAAGGAAGGTCGTGATTGCGTTTAATGCAAGCCAAGTCAGGGTTGCGTGTTGTCAAAGACTCCTATGTTGTTTCGTTATAACAGAATACAACCATTTTTCATTTATACATTGAATATATATATATATAATCAATGTTTTGTAGAATGACTATTATCAAACGAACTTGAAATTGGGTGTAACACAATCTAAGAATTGTGTTGTGTATACTGCAAGCTAATACGGTGTTGCATATAGCACAAGATAATCTTGTTGTAGCATAAAACACATGACATCAAATAAATTGAAAAGAATACTTATCATAAAATATCAGGTTGTTATAGATTACATGAATAAGAATGACATGAAACAAACATATATTTTTTTCAAACATTAATATGATAATAGTGTTTGTAAATTGAAAAAGGGGATGTATGAATTTAAAAAAGTAATAATATCTTGTTAATTAAGGATATATAACTTATTAAAGAAACATTATTTTAAAAAATATGTAATTGATCCTAATCATTTCATAGAAAATAATTTTATGGATACATTGAAAGTGTTTACCAATGTGGATGACATAGTATTTAGAGGTTCAATATATGAAGGATGACAATAATTTTCTACATTAACAATGACCATTGTTTAAATTTTGATGATTATTGATTTGAAATTTTCATTTTTTTATAGGTGACTCATTAAAATCATGGGATATTTATTTCTCAATCCATATATGTGAGGGAAGTGTTTTATAGATTTCAAATGGAATATTTAAAACCCATGTTGACACCCATATAAAATTGAATAAAATATTCACATGTTGTGGGTGTAATGTCAATCTATATCATGGTTGTTTCCATGGGACATTTTTGATCCACCTCGAGCTGGTGATAAGCCCCAGGGCATCAAAAACAACACCATAGAAATAATTTGGCCAAAAAATAAATAAAAATAGTTGAAACAAAATTTAATTATAAACATCCATGATGCATCAATACATTGGTTTATCACACCAAACCAAATAAGTAAGAAAAAACTAGATATGAAGAAGTATAATATAAAATAAATACCTTAACCTACTATCAACATCCTCGTACAAAAAAATCCCCAGTTTCAATTTCTAAAATTTCACAAGTATGGAATACATTAATAAAATAAAGAATGAAAAATATGTATGACACAATGGATGATCAATTTGGGAAATGTATAAACACAACCAACTAAAATCCATGTGAATCCATGTGAAACCATCGAGTCAAGAAACAATAAAATCTCCATGAGCGATCAAGAGTAGAATCAAAATGGGAAACTAAGAAAATTGGAAGGCCTACATTTCTAGGATATAATTATCAGACCAAAATAATAACATTTTTGAAGAAGTTATAAAAAATGAAACCCAAAATACATAGTGAAAAATAATAAGGAATTCCTCACTAGGTTGATGAAAAATTTGAGATCCATATCGGAAACCCTAATTGAAATCAAACACCGGATGTCAGACGAGATGTTAGACCATCTGGAGGTAGCCGAGTGGCGTGATTTTAGCATCAATTCACCGAGTAGTGCTGATAGCGAGTGGATTCCACAGAATTACTTTTATATCATAACAGGTTCACAATGGTTTAGAGTTTTTAATTACATTGGGACACTTTTATAAACACTTAAAAAATAACTGATAAAAGAACTCTTTATTAGTGCTTTTTGAGGACTGATAAAGGTAGGACATTATCAGTGCTAAACTTATAGCGCTAATAAATTTTCATTTTATCAGCACTGATAAAGCCTCATTTTTATTAGCGTTAAATAAGCCATGATAAAGATTCTTTTATCAGTTCTTATTACATAAGCGGTGTTAAAGGATTTATAATTATAGTTATAAAAAAATTAAATATTTATATATTGTTAATAAATACATATGAATATAAATATAGTAAATATATTCATTTTTAAATATATTTATTATAAATTTATAAATATTTATTTATAATTATAGAAATATTTTATATAAATAGTATTTATATAATTTTATATATTTATATAATTATAGGTTTATATATTAAACAAACATATATAAATATAAAAATGGTAAATATATCCATTATTTATGTAAATTTATTAGAAATTTAATAATTATTTAAATATATATAATTATTTATTTATAATTATGTAAGTAGTTTTAAAATTTTTTGTATTATTTATATTTATAAATATATAGCTATATAAATATAGTGAATGTACATTTATAAATATATTTATTTATAAATATTTTATAAAAAATATATTATTAACATTATTAATGAATATCTAATTTTAAGTACATACATATATGTTATAAATGAGTGAAATTGAATAAATTAAGATTAAGTACACATTAACAATATTGAAAAAATAAATAAGATTTATGTATGTGCATTGTATATAAAAATGCATTAATTACGTATATGTGAAATCAATGTAACATTAATTTTATCTATGTTAAATTGAAAAATCAAACGATAGTCAATTATATATTGACTAATATTTAGTTGGTCAATATTTTTAATTCATATTAATTTTTAATTATAAACCATTATTCAATAAATATATGACCATTTAATGTAAAGCGCATAAATATTTTTTAAATTTAAAAATCATATTTATATAAATTAATATGTATCTATATATTAAATATATATAATTTAATAACATTAATTAACATAATTATTTAATTAATAAAATTTTCAATATTTTATAATTTATATTTATTTTATTCACTTTTATCAATAATTTTTGAATTAATAAAAATTTTAATTTTTTTAATAAAATTATTTTTATTTTTTATCTATTTATATATTTCATTTCAATTATTTGGAAATTTATTAATGCTAAAGAATCATTGATGAAATAAATATTTATCAGGGAAAAAATAATGCACTCATAAAGGGTATCGTTTATCTGCGCTAAAAATAAAGCGCTGATAAAGGTTCTCTTTATCGACATAAAAAAACACTGATAAAAGGTTAAATTTATCAACGATTTCCTTAGCACATATAAATAATCAATTTATCTGTATTTATTTAGCTCAGATAAATAACAATGCAATTAAAGGCCAGTTTTGTAGTAGTGCATGTGGTGAGATAATATATTATTCTCTCAAACATCTCCCAATTTTAACATAATCTTTCCATAAATGGTTAACCTTTTAACCCTTCTAAAATTTGAAATTATAAAACATTAGAAATAATATCACAAAATCAGCTTAACATTGAATCCTTGTATATCTAAAAGTACCTCTTGGTTGTCTCTTTCCAAACATGAGAATACCCTCATCATATATTCTCTTAAATCCTGGTAATAACCTGAATTACCATAATACTTTTAAAAAAATCCATTCTTCCTCATTCAAATGGTTGTTGGATGTCTTATTAAAATATAATAACTTCTAAACTTCAAACCTAATGACATAGACTAGTTTTTCAAACAATCAATAATCAGAACCAGGGTAATTAGTGCTATTGAATTTACTCCATCCAAAGCAATCAAATCTTTATGTAAGTGGAACACAATTTTCTTAACATATTGATCACAAAAAGTTTTACCTTTTCATAATCAAAATAACACTTCTCTATGTCTCTTCACCATTAAAAATATTCTTTTCAACCCATAATGAAAACTTATATTGAAAATACTTATATAGTTCCCAATCATTGAATTCCAAAAATATAAGTACTTCATTCATCAAAATTTATTCTTAAAACATTACCCATTATTCATCAACTTATTCCTTAGTACCTACTTCCTAGAATATTAAATATGAATCATGTTATAAGGTTACTCAACCTCAATATAATCATTTTTCTTATGATTAATGTAAATAATACTGGAAGAACATCGTATACCTTTCACATGTCGTTTGTGGTATCTTTATCATCAGAAGTATAAGCAATACTCATACCACCTTCCTAATCCTATTTATGATATTTACAGTTGGGAAATCAATTTTCATAGTTCCCATACTTTCTATATATGAAACATTAAATTTTAACCTTGTTCATTTTAATTTTCCCAATTGAGTAAAACCAGAAAGCATGGGGTGAGAAACACATATCATATAGGAAAACCACCTAATCATTAAAAATTACTTATAGGATTTCTAAATCATTATGACTAAATTTTAATCAATAACACCATAGGTTTATCCTAGGTTATCCATAATAACATTATATTAAAATTCTTCTTAATATTTCATGAATATTTTGTGAATTTCTAATGCATATTCCCAAGGAGTGTCAAACCAAGTGTACAGTAAGTCTCGTTGTCATGTATCAGATTTCTCCAATTGAGACCCAAGACATATTTTTGGAGTTGTTACCCCATGTTACATAATTTCCAGATCCATATACTTTTAGTATCAAGATAGATATTTATTTCTAGGAAACCACTTAGTCTATCCATTACCAAAATTCTAGGATATTTTCCTATATTTTTATTTATCCTTAGAGTTATCTTTAGACATGTCCATAGATTTCTCACTATGGTTTTCTCATCATATTTTCAAAATTTTAAATAATAATTTACTTTAATACTAACTACAATGGCCCAGTTTTAAAGTAAATATACATTAAATCACTTTTAAAAATACTTAAAAGATTATAAAAATAGACTCCCAAATACCATACTAGTACAGTGCCTTTGTAAAAATGGAAACATGAACATTGGTTTATAAGTGAACTACATTATCTCCCACTATGTTCTTAATGACTAGAAACCTTATAATACACATCATAATTAATATATATCCTAATAACTGTGGGAAGGAAACATAAAAAAGTATGAGCTCAGATGCAATGTACGGGTAAACAATAGGGAAATGTAAGCATAAACATGATCATAGAAGTATGAGAATGTGATCAAAACATTTGAAGATCATCCCCTATATATAAAAGATCCTAAACATGAATCATGAAATAAATCTTAATAGTTTATAATACATGATTCATAAATTAATAAAGAATATAATATATGAAAGCATAACATAGGAAGAAAACATGGAATTGTGGAAAACCCATAAACATATAATATGATCCCTATAGATTCCCAGGCATCACTACCAAGAGCATCTTAGTTGTATGTTTTCACTCCCCATACCATCTTGGTTGTTATGGATCACTCTCATGTCCATATTAGTATCATGATTTAACTCCCCATACCATCTTGGTTGTCATGGTTCACTCCCATGGACATCTTAGTAGTCAAGGATCACTCACAAGGCCATCTTAATCTATTTCATGAGATATAAATATTTACACAATGCATTGGAGAGAGATATTGGTCCCACCCATCTCATAATGAAATCATACATACATGTTCCCCAAAATCATAAATGATTATATCATAACCCATGAATTGAAATGGGTATCATAAAAATTAAATCATATAATAACATGTGAAAAAAGATAAAAGTTTCATTATCATTTCATCAAAACCATCACATTTGTAAGAGTTGGGTTTTAAAAGAATATAACCTATGTAATAGAAATGGATTTCATATAAATGATTCAATAAAAAACAATTAATAGAAAGAATATGAATGTAAAATCTAATCATTTCCCCAGAAAGTCATGAGTAACACCAATGTATATTATCTTAGTTGGGAAATAATTTTGAATTATCTTTTAAAAATATTTACTGAGGAAAATATATTTATTCGTTGATTTTTTTAAAACATAAAAATTTAGAAAACTATATTCTTTTAAAATAGACTTTAAAACACATAAAGTAATCTTTAAAACATTTGGAAACCCTTTTCCCTTTAGTCTTATAAAGAGTCTTGTAAACCATTTCAAAACTACTTTCCTTGAAAACGTATAAAAGACTCATAAAAAAATTTTAGAACATAAAAAATATTAAATAAGCTTCATATAATGAATATGTAATACCAATTTAATTAATTATAATATTAATATAATATATTCATTATCATTATATTCACCACACAAAATAAGTGAGTGGTGAATAAGGCATATATCTCACAGAAATAAAGAGTGTGATGAACTTCCCTTTAATTGAGTATGACATGTCTTTTGTGTCTTTATATTCATGAATAATTAACTAATCTTAGTTAATTACTTCCATTATAACATTTTTAATGTTTATTATTAATTTTACTTCACTTATTAGCATATTGTATACAACTGCATAAATAATTAGGTTTAAGTCCAGTGTTTTGACCAAATTCATTTCATGTGTAAAAGACGGATTTGGTTGGTCGATTATGGTCAAATGGGTCATTATATAAACACCTCAATAATAATAATAATGAAATAATTATCATATTTATAAATTAATTTTACAATAAAAACAAATCATTAATTTTTTGTGAAAAATGAATCAACATTAAAATCATGGAAACATTATGTCGTACATATGCATGAGTAACATTCTCCTTTCACAATGATTGTTACGGAACACGTAGATAAAATTAACATATAATGAATGATAATTATATCATAAGTACCGTATTATTAAATCATATATATATATATATATATAATTAATATTTTTTAAAAGGAACCACATCGTGTTGATGAGGCTATAGTCCACACGTCCACAAATGGCATTGTCACTTTATAAGTGTGTGAAAGGTAATAAAGAAAATGGAATATATCATATTTTCAGAATGGTAATTATATAAGGCCCCACCCTTAAAACTTACTTAATATTGAGTTATTAGAAGATTACACATTGAGTATCTTTTCAGTTTTATAGTTTTAGAGAATTAGATCATTAAACTTGCATTACATTCCACATTTAAACAAAGTGGTTACATAAAAGATAGTATTCATTTTTTCCATCAACATAACTGTATTTAAAAATAAAGCATGGATTCTTTCTTGACACTTCTTTGACACTATCATCATATCATGTACCATTCCCTTGACCTGTAAAAAACATTTCAAAAAAAACATGGGATGAGCATAAAAAGCTCAGTAAGGGTTATAAAAATATGGAAAGGAAACATGAGTTCATATATACATAAGAATGAAATCATAATTTACCCATAAAATATAGGCGTATAAAATCATGAATATATCATAGAAATGATAAGACATAAAAGGTAACTTGAGGCATTCATAACATTCTTACGTAGGGAGTAACCCTCTTGGTTACGTTTGGAATACCCACCACAGTATATTCCCTAAATCTCTTCAGAGAAACCTTAACGTTTCACTCCTTCATGTTACCCAATGCATTGGAGAGCTATATCGGGCTCACCCTCCCTTAGTTTATCACGGAACCACCCGGTTTCATGATAATTCCCAAGAACCATAACATAATCGTATCACATAAAACATGTATAAAGGAAACATAACATTTACACCTTTCAATCACAAGATATCAATACAACACATTGATATAAAAACATTATGAAAACCATTTTCAATACCAAAATAAATGAAATGTAAAACATGGTATTTATTTTTCTTTTAAAAAGAAGGTATGGATTCTAGAGGTAGCCGAAACTAAAATAATGGTCACGGCGGCGGAGAAGTCGTTATCGCCGCATACGTACGACAAAAACATTCCCTTTTGTCATTTAGTAAAATGCTTCATATAAAAAAGATTCATTTTGAATAAACATAAAATTAAAAAGGGTTTATACACCGTATAAAAGTAGGTTTTGTATAAAACAACATATGCCTCAATGAAAGGAGATTGAGACGAAGTCCCCTACAAAGATGATATCCTTGGATTAAGGATAAATCAATTATATAATTATGTGTGACAAACTAATACATGAAATATATGTCAGTATTAATTGTAAAACAATAAGAGGTCATTCACACATAATCATAGAACGACATATTCAAGTAGTAAAAGTTTATCCCAAAGAATCAAAATTGGGTTAAGAAGTTCCCCTTCAAAAATTCGACAGCCTAACAGCGTCACTTCAAAATTCAGAAAATTATTCGATGAGAGAGTGAATGGTATATTATCACTTGGAAATAAACTTTACATCAATAAAGATATATAAGAACATATCCCAACATAATAATATGTAAATTAAAAGACATAACAAAAGATGTCTTTTAAAAAGAGGAGGGTGAAAGGTCCCCTTACTGAGTTGGGTAACTTTCAAAAAGTACACCACATGGAAGAAAGGTCATACAATGAAGATGTAAATACCAATAAATTAAATTATACTACCCAAAGTGTATAATAATTGGCATTACATACTCCAATCAAAGGAAATAGTGTCAAACATAGCATAAATGTCACGGGAATAAAAGTGAGATGAAAAATCCGTTACGAAAACTTGGCAGCCTAACAACGCCACTTAAAACATCCAAAAATGGATTTTTGAGATCAAATAGGGTCTCTCATAATATGAACATAAAAATTACAGTATTAGGAATTTAAAATAACATCCCCAAACATAAGAAAAATGAGCTTAAAATAAATGACATAAAAGAGAGTACTTAAAAAGAAAGAGAGAGGTTAGATCTCTTACGAAAATTCGGCAGCCTAACAGCGCCACTCAAAACTTCCAAAATGGATTGATGAGAGAAAATAGGGTCTCTCATCATATGAACATAAGAATTACAGTAGGAGTAATATGAAAGAACATCCCAATCATAAGAAAGATGAGCTTAAAAGGAATGACGTAAAACAGTGTACTTAAAAAGAAAGAGAGGAGTAGGATCCCTTACCTCGGGTTCGACTTGACTCGATCGTTATTTAATCTCCTGAATAATAAACTTGAGTTAATTTATACTTCCATAAGAACCTTTTTCAAGTTCATTATTCCTTTTATATCACTTATTACCATGTCATGAACACTATGTTATTATTTAAGTTAATAATGGTCGTTTTAACGATCATTGGTACTTGAGTCAAAAAAATAAACTCTTTATAATTACAAGTTGTTCATGTGGTAAAATATCAATTATATCCAGAATTTTATTCATGATTTAGATATCATATATATCATATATATCCAGTATATTCATGCATTTATAATATCACATAACAGTTAGAGTTAAGAAATGAAATGCATCGTTCATGGAGACGGTAAGCCGTACGTACGCATGAACACTACTTCCATTTCTATATCATATTTAATGGAATTAAAACATAATGATACATAATAATATTTTAATTACAGTATGGTACCATATATAATATCATGAAATATATCCTTTATGCGTACTACATATGGTATTAACGAATCAAATCACTTTAGGGGGGCGGTAGTCCGCACTTCCTAAAATGAAGATATTGTGTATACCCATAATGGAAGCCATAAAGGTATGACATAAATGAAAAATACAAAAGCTTAAGGAAAATATAAACATATTATATATCATATATAAATTTAGTGACATCATAATGGACACCATGAAAGGTGTTAAGAGAAGATTGAACAATCATCGTTTCGTGAGGCAGTAATTCGCCATCCACAGAAACAGTATGTTCTTTAACCATTAGACGAAGGTGTGTGTAAGTTTCGCTCCAATAATTAACATAAAAACAACCTAGTATATTGATGATACTGATTTTGTTACAAAATAAAGGAATAAAAAGATTTTAGGGGGGTGGAGGTGCAAAATAAAACAAAAGGACTCAAGTGAAGACATTACCTTAAAATCGGGTAACTCCCTTTGGTTTGAGCTTAAAGGATTCCTTGGGAAGACTTATGACAAAAGTGAGGCTTCTAAGAGTTATATAGGTATGTGGAGAGACAAAATGGGCAGGTTTTGGCCGAGAAAAAGGCTTTGGAAGTGTGGTTAAGGAGGTATAGGTGGAGGCCTTTTATAAGAGGAGAGGAGGGCCACTCTTGGAAAGTAAATAAATGTTACTTAATTTTAGAATGTGTTTTGGATTTTAATGGTCCCACATTGATTTTTTTTTCGAGGATAAGGTGATAAGGGTTCTAAATCCACCCATACAATAGGTTTTTCACATGTGTAGGTCTTATATTTTATATTATCTTTCCATTTTATTTAAATCGTTAAATAATGAGGTCATCGCTGCATCATCACGATGTCATTAATTATTTAAATTATTTAATGTATAAAAATTATAAAAAATATACTATGATGTTGGAAATCTTTTTATATTTCTAATTACTATTTATTGTAAAATATCTGACTTTTATAACCCCATTTAAAAGTTTTTTTAGTAAAACAACTCATGTTTGTCTCATTTTAATTTTAACATTAAATAAAAAGGTATTTATGTCATTTTCCATCCAAAGTGGATCCATGGGGTCCCCAAGTTGACCCATGGATTTTCTTGGTTGGACATGACTCATCCAATGAGGGTAGGACATGTTTCTAGGTCATTTTATATTATTAAAACATTATTTTTACCTTAAACTACACTAATTACCTCTAATCGCGATTAAAAACATAATAAGTTACTATTCACCAAAAAATCATTTTAATCTCATTGAACCACATTTTACTTCTTAATGAAAACCATTTATCTCGGATTTTTGAAATTGAAAACACAAAGGTGGAAAAATTTCATTTAAACGGAAAATCAGTTTTTATAAGTACCACTTAGTGGTTTCACTATTCATCAAAAATTGAAGTTTTTCATAAAATTACCAAAAATTAACCCTAGGCTATATTTGATATTCCAAATTCAAAAATGATGTATATTTTAAAAAATTCAAAACATATAAGTTGAATTAATTATTTTAATAATTAATTCCCGATATCAAAACAAATAGCGTGTTTTTTAGAAACAATATCTATTAAAAGATTGACACTAGTTTGAGTCCAATTTCAAAGTGAAATTAATTCCACTGACCACCATTGCATTTAATGGTAAAAATATATTCTAATTTCACTTTAAAACAAATTTAAAATATAATATAATCATATAAATAAATTAGATTAAAAAGATTTTTTGAATTAAAATTCAACATTTTTCACTATTTATTAAAAAATGTACTTTATCGGAAAAATACCAAAAATTTACACAAAGTAAATTTTGATGTCCTGATTCTAAAGAAGAATTTTATTTTTTCAAATATAACACATAAAATTATCAAAAAGTGTATTTAAAAGAGGTTCTCCATCAAAAGGTGGTTAATCGACCTTTTAAAGAATATTAGAATGTTTACACTTAAAATTAGATTCATTCACATTTTTAATCCTCTAACATTTATTGTATAAAGTAAAAATATTTGACAAACATATATAATCATTTTGTAGTTAGTTCTATTCATTCCCGCCATCACAACATCTAGGCATTATCTACCTTTTAAAATAATATTATTTTATTATTAGAGTGCAACGTATGATTCCCAAGAAACTCGTTGTTGCATGTTGGTTACGCCATCGAGCATAGTGTCCCCTTTAAAGTTATATTAATATTTTATTCACAAATATAGATAAATGTGAAAATGTCATACTCTTTATTTACCTGGGGTGTTACAAATTTTGTCATGATTATCTTATATATCTTTTTTTATTTCATATATGTTTAATTAAAATTATACTTTATACATTTCATGTAGTTTCTAAATGAATCATATCGCTTTGCGGGGGCAGTAGTCCACACTTCCTCAAATGAGATTATCATATTTACATAGGATAAAGAGTATAAATGTTTTTGTTGTTAAATAATTTACGAAGCTTAAATTCATCAAAATTATCATAAAATTATATAAAAATTGTGTTTAAATCATAATTTCCACCCAGATATGAAATAAAGGAAAAATCAACAATCATCATTTTGTGAGGTGGTAGTTTTCCATACACATAAATAATATGTTCTTTATCCATTAGATGGAAATGTGTGTATATGTAGGTAAAAATATTAGAATAGAAATATATTATTATATTTCTTATAATTTTTTTGTTTTATAATAATGGAATTAGGAAAGTGGAAGGCATGGATAATGAAAATACAATAAAGGATCTTAGGAGTGTATATTACCTCTTCTTTGCAAAACTCTATTTGGTTTTCACTAAAGGGATACCTTGGAATACATTATTCACAAATTTAGGATTCAATGAGGAAGGTAGGGATGTTTGGGAGCCATTTGGGTAGATTTTTGTCAATTCAATGTGTCTTGAGAGGTGCAAGGTAGTGGTAAAAGAGGAGGCCTTTTATAGTGGAGTAGGAGTGGCCCTCTTTTAATATTTTGGAAAATGGAAACTCCACCCACGTCTTATTATAGAAAATAGATCCAATAATGGTTATAATTATATTAAATGGACTATAAGGAAAAATAATTTCCATTAAATTGATGTTGGAAAAGTGTATAGGTCATTTTGGTCCTTGAGGTTCTGGTTTAGTGCCTTATTAAGCTTAATTCAACCATAATCATTGTAATTAATTTTAATTACTTTTACTAATATTTGTAGTAAAAATATAAGATAATATTAATATAAATTAAAAATTATTATTATTCCAAATGAGGAGTCTATTTTTTCAAATTCCAATCATATAAGTGAAATAAATTAATTTCAATTTAATTCAGCATATGGGATGACAAATGCGGATTTTTAAAGTAAAAATGGTCAACGGTTTTCTATGTTTTTATAGTCAATTTCAAAGTGAAATTGAATAAAATTTCCTAAATTATATTTATTGATAAAAAATAGTCTATATAAACTATAAAACTAAATTAAAATATAATTAAACTGTATAATTAAATTAGATGAAAAAACAATTTTTATTTAAAATTTATATTTTTAAATGTTTATTAAAAAATTAAACATTTCATAGAAATATAAAAAAATCCACCTAACAGAATTTTTAAGACTATTTTTAATAAAATAATTTCATTTTGATATATATTATTAATAAAAGTTACAAAATTTATTTTTAAAATAGGTTTTCCATTAAATGGTGGTAAAATTGCCTTAATAAAAATATTAGGTTTTCTGTGTTAAATTAGTTTTTTTACAATATTATGCCATTAAATTTTATTGGATTAATATGAAAAATATTTGATTGGATATAATGTTTATATATATTACATTAATATTACTTAATAATTATAATTAATTTAATTTATTAACATTAAAAAAATCTTTATGAGTATAAGAATAGTTTTCTATAAAAACACTCCCTTTATATTCATTTGGATCTTAAATTCATTTTGAAATACTTTTATACTAATTAATTCATGTTAAATTTTGTAAAAAACTAATTCTTTCACAATTTTTTAATAATATTCATAAAATATAATTTAACGGCTACGATATATATTAATATATTAAATAATAATATTTTTAATAATATATTATTGTTCGGTACTACTAGGTCTTTTGTGTTACAGAAGCCATTGATGAAACTCTGACTTTAATTAAACGTATTCTTTATTGGAGTTTCAAGTTTGAAATTCTAAAACTTATGTTTTGTGTAGTGCATGATTAACTTGGTATTTCACGATCCAGATATAGTGGTTTAATACAATAGAAGATATAATTAGTGTTGTGTGAAATGAAAGAAATAAAAAAGATATTGAATTAATTCGAACAATAGTCACCAATTCTCAGAGTGTTACACACTTGGTTGGCATTTATGGTAAGAAAAACCATGTGTTAACCGTTCTCTTCCCATATACCCATTATTTCATTATTTAACCTAGTCTTCCACTTGGTTTGGCCAAACTGTGCACCAACTATATAGATCTATTATCCCTCTCATCACAATACACACAGTTTTATGGATGAGGTTCATGGTTTATACTAACCATAATCAAATATTATACCACTATAAAATCCGACAAATAATGTTATAACTCATACAACCCACCTAAAACATTACATAATCAATATATATACAAAAAATACATAAATAAAGGTTAAATTATATAAAACATGGGGTCCTAGAAATATTTTTAAGGAGTTGAACATTTTTAATATGATTATTAAATGTCACCATTATACAAACATTCTTTCATTATATATTATATTCACTAAATAATTTATTGGGTTGGTTTTATCTGGTTTTCATATCGGTATGTGTTATGAATTATATAAATATGTAATTAGTTTACTTATACCCTTGAAAGTGCAGAAAACGTAATAATGATCTTGTTGTCTATATTATATGATATGTTAGTGAATAACTTATGTATTTTTTAATTAGTTATTATTATTATTTTAATTAAAAAAAATGTATCATGTTATAAAAATTGAAATGTCCAGATTCTCATTATTTTAGAGTAGCTGTGTGTATGTATATTTTAATATACATTTCATGAATTAAAATTATAATAGTTCTCTCAAATATGACTTTGAGTTATACCTAACAGATGTTCATCATGGAGTATTATATGTTATGATTAAATTTTAAGGTTAGAGTGATTATTATTCTTTTATCCTGATACAAAATATTATGATGAGCCAAAAATATATTTTTTCCTCTGAGTGCCTCATGAAGTATACCATTTAGTGTTTTATAAAATATATATCTGGTATCCTAGAGGATCAAGGTTCATATTTTGAGTCCTAACTATTTGAGGTTTGTGAGATTAATAGCTTTAGAACCTTCATACTTTTATACCATTATTATAAAATCCTTAATGCTTAGAAAATCCGTGGGTGATTAGGTACGTTGTTGATCATGTATTTATTTAGAGGACATCAGAGATGGAACTTTTCCTATCATATGATGAGTATGACATCTAGGACCTTTATCAAGATAAACTAGGGGAGTTGACAACCATATCTAGATATTACATATGATATAATTATTTATTATAGAGCGGGACATGTTATGTGATAATCCATAAAGGTGAATGACATGTGATGTATCTATCGAGCTAGTCATTATATAATAAGTGAATTAAGAACATATTTATTGAATATATTGTATTTACATACTCTATATCCCATGTTCATATGATGTCTTTTAAAAATAGATCAAATGAGAATTTATGATAACATATGATGCAAATAGTGGAATAAATTATTGAGATACATGTGTTTTAGGGAGATCACACCAAATCCCATTATGTATTAAGTGGAATTGATTATTTTTCAAATGAAAATATTCTTTTTATTTAAGGATTTGGTGATTTTTATTTGTTTTCAATGATATAAAGGCTCATGGGTTCAAATTTTATAGTTGACCTAATGTGGATTGAGTTTGATACAAATGGTTGTTATAAAAGTGTTTTAGAGTTGATCCAAAATGATTTTTGGATGGCTTTTCACAATGTATTGCATATTATTTGATACATGGTGAAATTGATTATACTGTTTTTGAAGAGTATAAGAATATATCTAAATGAAATTTTGGATATGGTTTAAAAGTTATTTTATATGATATAATATAAGGTGAAATGACATTAAGTCTAAGAGGATTTAGTACAATTTGTAGATTAAATTATATATACCCAAAATTTTACATTCATGTGATGCATCTAGGATATCTTATATGTAATGATACAATCATATCATAAGTCATGTTATTAGATAACATGAAACTACCAAGGGACATTCATATGGTATGACTGAGTTATATCATTATCTATGATATATAATATCCACTTCCTTTGCATGTATAGATTTTTAATTGGAAATGGAAACATAAATATTATTATTCAATAAATTCTCCAAGTAAGATTTTATTTTTGAACACTTCATGTGATGAGATGAATGGGAGATTTTTTTACTATAGGTTATGAAGCATTCATAACTGAAGTCTTTACTCAAGTTTTATATAACATGAGATTAAAATCTATGGAAGGTTAAAAAATTTCCCACTCCCTATATATACATGAATCATCCATTTAATTGGAATTTATTTTGTTTCTAAATCCATATGAAAAATCTCTATACCCTTATATTCTTTTCACTCCTTCCATTACCATATAAGATTCTAAAAATCGTAGAAGGTCAGGATATACATCTTATGTTATTAGAGGTTCATCTCCACCCATGAATATTTCATAGAGAGGGGATCCAGATGTATATTGTTATGTTGTCTTCATAAAGATCATTTATTGAAGATAGAAGTAAAAACATCTAATGATGTTGGGTAAATATAGTGTTATTTTTTATATATTAGTGTGTTTTCATGAACTTTTCATAACAAACCAGGCTTTGATTTTCAAATCATTTATACTTCATAGTTTAATTATTAAATTACCCTTTAAAACCCATCAAATATCAACTCATGATTGAAGTGAATACAATGATATTTCAATTTTAAATTTATGTGAATAAAATGAATAAATATACACTCATTCTGTGAATATAATATTTATTTTATCAAATTAATATAATATTAATGCTCATGGTTTGATAATATTTATGGGAGTATTTGGATTAAGTTATTCATAAAATAAATATTATTTAATTTAATGTAAATAATTAAATATTTATTTATTCATGAAAATATATCATCATAATACATACCACTAAAAATAGTAATAGTTTTATTATCATTTTAAGAGAGGCGACATGGGGTTTTAATAGATTCAAATTAAAATAAATTACTTAAATGAAATTTTTTTTTCCAAATTATAAAAAATAAAATATATCATTTTTATAATATGTGAATCCCTATTTATTTAATTATCTCCTAAATATAAGAGAGTATAATTAGAGAGAATCACCTTTAATCTCTCATAGTTCATGTCACACCCCAACCAGACACTACTAATTTATTTTAATTATTTTATTCATCTTTTTTCTTATTTCTATTTTTTTCTTTAGTGGGTAAAGTCCTAATTTGAATTCTTGATTTTTTTTTCGAAATGGGAATTTTTGGATTGGAGGCATCTGGAACGCGGGCAGAGCATAGTTTGGGTGCCATGTGGCTTCGACCAGGTAACTATGTCGTCTTCATATGTATTAAAATAAATAAAATTAAATGAAAAATAAATTGATAAAAAAATTAAAACAACATCTAAATGATTATAATAATGATAATGATAATAATATTATTTATTCTTCTTCTTATTATTATTATTAAGTTTATTATTGTTATTATATTTTTAATTTATTATTATTATTATTATTATTATTATCTATATTTTTTATGGTTGGGTTTTTTAGAGACAACAAAGGTTGTCCTTCCTCACCCATACCCACTCCCTCACGTGACCCGATCCCCTTTCATCTCCCACTAGCGTGCCACACCTCTGATGTTTGGTAACCCTCATGTGGCCTCTTTCCAGTGAGACATCATCATCGTGTCACTCTCTATCTCCCCTCCCTCTTTAGACCCCACACACAACACCCCCTTGGAGTTATCCCTTTCCATGTGATGCACAACACTCCAACCTCGTTCCCTCTCGACCCTCTCATTCTCAGGTGAAATAATAGGATCCCCTCTGATATTGTGGTCGACTCATTGAGGTATACTCTCCTCTTCTCCCCTCCATCCCCCTTTGGACTATTTTACCCTTACTATTTCCCCTCCATGGTTATTTCAAACCATACGGTTCCCTGGTAGCCAATTTTTGATCCTTTAATTAATTTCTAGGGATCGCATAGGGTCTCTCGGTTCTCATCCTTCATGCTTCAACACCTGCTGCCAGAAGGCAAAGAGGATTCAGTCTGTTTCAACTCATCAGTCACGGGTTGAGGTGAGGTTTCTCTTTCTTCCTGGTTTTTTTTATTTAGAGTCTTTGGTAATTATTAGACCCCATTGTAACATTTTAGTATGTTTTGGTAATCATGGTGTGGTTTCGAGTCATCGGTTTCTAAGGCCTTCATGTATATACACGAGTTAGAATATATATATATATATATTTGTGTGTGTGTCCTCCTTTTACTTATTATCTCATGGAATGGTAATATATATGTTGGGTCAAAAGGTGTATATATATATATTTTTTAAAAATTATATGTGTATAGGTGAAGCAGTCTTGGGATGCCTTCATCAAAAGTTGCATGTCTTATGGTAGGTACCCTATTCCTAAGACTTTAATTTGAATCCCATGATTTCTTAACTGTTTTAAAAAATGTTTCATATTTATTCAAAATAAAATTTTTTTGAAATCTGGTTGTGATTTCTAGAAATGGATTATCATTTACTTAGAAAATTAAATATATTTACAACAACCATTTAATCCTTAGTGAAATTTCATGAATTGTGATTTTCTAGGTGGTTTTGAATTGGTAAAAAATATTTCCAAAGGTGTTTGGCCTTTTGGCCACTTTAGTTATAAAAGTGTATCAAAATTTTTTGTTTTCTAAAAATATCTAATATAATTTCCAAATATAGTTTTTTGTGTGAACTCATGGTGAAATGGTGTTTTGACATTTTATATAGAATTTCATCATTGTAAGCATGAGTTCAATGTTGTTTTGAAATGTGTAATACATTGGTTGATCAATTTATCTTTTAAATAGTTTTATAATATTAAAAGTTTTGGGTGATTATTTGCTCTAAAATTAAAATTATTCCTTCTTAATAACAAATCCCAATTAGTACATTTAGAATGGTTTTTGAAAAATTAAAACCCCTCTTTGAGGCATAACACCTTGTTTTAGAAAATGATGTTTTTTTTTGAATGTGTGGATTGTGATATGTGCCTTGTAAGTAGGATTTCCCATTTTTTGTGTAAGGGATGGGTGGGGGTGTTCTCAAGGAGGTAGTGTTTTGGTGAAAGGGTGGGGGAGTTTTTTGAATAAAAATAATGATATGTACAAGTATGTTATTTTTAGTAAAAATCTGCACCACTTAAAATAGAGCACATGGGAAGCCTGAGATACCTAGGTGGGCAAACTTGGAATAGTATACAACATGATATATAATTGTTTAGTCCCTATTTAGTCTATAAGGATTTGAAATTAAAACCCCTAATAAATTATTATGATGATGGTACAACACTAGGTTAAGGGAGAATCCCCTACTAGTTGCTTGTGAATGAGAATGTTGTCAGTCATGATTTTTATACCACATTTCACAAAGGTAAAAGGTTCCTAGGGTCCCTGTTGTTATATTTACCTATATTTATTGACCATGGTGATATTTTTTGACATGTTTTTTGTAAAATTATTTCCATTTAGTTGTTTTAATCTTGTTTCCTCCTTTGTAAAAATCCATGTTTTTAATTTATATTGTTTGACATTCATTTTAAAATGACCATGCATGATTGTAAAGTATTTTTGAAATGTGATGGAATAGGAATGGTTTTTCATTGATATGGAAGATTGTTACCAAAATATTAAACAATGGAAAATATTATTTCTATGTGGTTTTATTTACAAACTAGCATCATTTGGGTTTCTTTTTAAAGGTAATGGAATAAGGCTTTGTTATTCCTTGACTTTCCTACTGAGCATCACAGTGCTCACGCTTACATTATTTATTAGTTTCAGGTAACTCTAGTTTTGGATCACTCTTGGAGTGAGTTTGTATTATGTTTTGTGGTGACCCATAATGTCAGTTAAGGTGTGTTTTTTTGCTTTTTTTATTTCCATTCACTATGCCAGTTTGTTCGACTTCTCTTTATTTATTTATTTATTTTTTCTGGGGTAAATCGGTCCCAACTGCTTTGTTGTGATACCCAACACTAGTTTGTAGCTCATGGGGATTTGGAATGACCTTCAAGCCTTGTCGTGTTCTGTCTCTAATGATGACCTTGTTTGGTACATGAAAAATGATATCAAAGGAGGTTTATCCCATGTCTTTTTGGGATGTATGATAGTTTGCAGTTAGGATTTTCAGAACTCAAGTGGTAGATTATGGGTAGGTTCTTGATCACTATCTATTTTGAAGGGTTCATGAATTTATAGGGTGGTCATGGATGATCTTTCCTTGATGTATATTCTGGGTTCTTAGTTTTCTTTATGGTATTTGGTCTTGTTTGTGTTTTTTTGTTAGATTTCCGATTTTTTGGTCAATTCATTGGGTGCATGGTTGTTGTGCATAACCTAACAAGCCATGTACAGTCTATGAAAATTCCTCTGATGACTTTATATGTGGTCACCCAGTTGGTTCATTCTCTACCAAACCATGTTTCCAAGCCATGTGTAGTAGTTGTTTATTTGTAAATTTTGAATCATGGTTTCTTAAATGAATTTATTGTTTTGGGATGTTCTTGGTGTGAGCTTTAGTTGGTTTGGGGTGTTTTTATCTTATTGAAAAATTGATGATTGTTTTATGAAAATTTTATTTCAAAAATTAAAATATTTGTTTTTTAAATGAAATTAGTGGTTTGAAAAATGAATGTAGTTTTGGGAACTATTTTGGGATCTTTAAATGATTTTATAAGGTTTAAATCAGAAATGGATTTAGAATTTTTTTTGTGGTATTTTTGAAATTTTTAGGAAATTTGTAATGGATTTTTCTTAGAAATGAGAATTTGGACATGATTTGTTTGAACTTTGGTATTATTATGGAAGCCCACATGTATGGTAGGTGTATGTGGAGTTGGTATGTAAGGGTGGGTGCCTTAGTCAGTGTGGGAGTTTGTATATATGTGAGACTTCATCGAATAACTATAGGGTTTCTTATGTTTAAAACCATTTTTGGTTTTATAAAATGATGTTTTTATAAGTGTGTGTGTTGGAATGATTTTTTCCTAGAAAGGACTTGAAATCAAAGTTGATTTTGAAGTGGGTTTTGGTGATCAAATGATTTTTAAAGTGGAAATTCATTCTGGTGTTTTTTTATTATGTGATTCTTGGTTTTTGAATTGGTTTTCCAAGGTTGTAAGAATGTTTCGGGTTTTGGTTTCATCGGTACATTTCTTTGAAGTGATATTTGGTGGTCATTTTTTAGAATTGTTTTGGGAAGCCTTGCGATGATTCTTTTTCTGTGTTTAGTTCTATTTTGGGAACGTTTTGGCTAATATATTAGTTTGACTGGGACCTTAGTTTTCCTTTCTGGCTAGCTTAGGCCCCCATAAAGAGTTAATTCATAATGGAAATGTTACTAAATTTGATTCACCGTTGGAAAATACTCTATATGATCATCAAAATAAATTCCATCAAGAGATTCAGATATTGAGTATGCCCCTATTATTTTTTATTAGGAAAAATCTTTCATTGAGGGAGAGTGGGTGTGGATATTTGAAAGGTACATTGGTTTCTTGAGTTACCTAAGTCGTCAAAGGTGAAGTCCAACACTAGTGTGTCTAAAGTCTGTTTTCGAAATAGGAATATGGAATTCCAGTGAGGAAAGGTGGAAGAAGTCCAGATTTGTCTATGCTAGATGCTATTTTAAAGGGGCATTTGGAATTTTGTTTTGTTTTATTTAATAAAAGGTTCATGTTATGCCATCAATGTGAAAAATTGAGTAGTAAGATGTTGTTATGGTTTCTTGTAGTAATATCATGTTTTTTGAGACTCAATTCAAGGTCCCACTCCTTTTAATATATCTTTTGGTTATAAGAGTCATGTTCCATGAATTATTATTATGTTTTGTTTACTTTTATGGGTAATGGTGTATGTTGAGGAACCTTATGAGGAATTCTACTTAAATGAAACATGTTTCACTTCAGAGTATTTCTAAAGTCCTTATTTTCAGTGAATGTTTCTTCTTTGTGTTCATTATTATACATTTTCTTTTTCATAGTGTGAGGGGAAATGTGTATGCATATTCTAGGCCCATGTCTTTGTAAAGGTGTAAGGTTAGAGTAATTTAGGTTCCAAAGTGTGTTGTGTCCTGGTGGTTCTGTCTGAGAGGTGGTGTGGTAGCATGTGGCACCAGAAGGAGGTGTTTTGATCAGGGGGTCTTCAATACTTTACTGTGAGGAAGGATATGAATCAATCACCATAGCTCCATCCATAGGTCCCAGAGTGAAGCTAGAGCTTAGTCGGAAACCCCCAGTGGATGTAAAGACCATGGTCCAGTTTTTGTCTTTAGTTTGGGAAATATAGACACTTTAATCTTATTTATAACCGTTACCTCTCAACTGGTCCTGTTGGTGGAGGGTTTCTATGGACCCTATTTATTTTATCTAAACTGCAAGAGTGAAATAGATCCTCCTTGGTTATAAGAAGACAGGGTTATCTCTCTATATTTAACTATAGTGCTCATGCCCTTATAGGTACAGATCTTTGTGTGGTTTTCCACATATGAACAGCCTCTTGAGTTGACCCAAGTTACATATTGGGATCATATAAGAAAGGTAATACCAATTGGAGAAGTGGAAATATTATTTTTTCTGTTGGGGTTGGAGTTTCGTTAATCGGGTCCCTTGCGGTGGGAGAATAGGTTGTTTGAGAATCACCCAAGTTAGTCCATGTCAAGTGTATTGGTTTTCCTATGCTATATGGTTAATATGGTTGGTTATTATGATGGGAAGACCCATCATGGGACTCACCAATCTTTCATCAAATTGAACTGATGTTAGCTAGTGACTTATGTTGGGGAGTCCGTTCCAGCCTACCCAAGTTTGGAATTCTGGTTTTGTCTCAAGTGTTGGTTTGTTCTTAATGATGGAGAGTCTATTCAGACCTCCCTGCGTCAGAAATTTAGTTTCATTCCTTGTATTGGATTGGTATAATATTGTCTTGTTCATAGATATCTAACCATGTTCTCCTTTGTTGAGTAAATATTTAGATTTAAGCATTCCCAATGCTTTCTTAGAATTAAGGTTATGGTAGTATCCTACAAAATGTGGTTAAATTTTTTTATCACAAGAAAGTGGTATGGGTTCAATTTGGTAAGGTATCTGGTGTTTTGGATTAAGGGGTTGTATTATGTGTTGTGAGTGTTCTTTTCCATTTATTGGACAACTAGAGGTGTTTAAACTTTTTGGGGGTGGGTGGTACATAGTAGTAAGTACATTTTGGTCCCCTTGATCGATTTGTGAGTCTCCTTTTGATGTTTAGATTTCTTTATCCTTCTCCACATTTTTCATTTTTTGGTTATCTCCTTTAACTGTGAAGGAATTTCGATAGTTGTTTTTTGGTCCAGAACGTTTTTCGGATTTTGGGGGCAGAATGAATTATGGTGGGGAGAATTGTCACACCTCGACTGGAAACAGCTCTTTTATTTTAATTATTTTATTCATCCTTGATATTTTTTTGAGTGGGTTGAGTACAAATTTTAATTAATGAGTTTTTATTTTGAAATAAGTGTTTCTGGCTTGGCCACATCTGGCGTGCGGGCAGTTCATGGTTCGGGAACCATGAAGCTTCACCCAGGAAACTATGTGGTCTCCATGTGTTTTAAAATAAACAAAATTTAATGAAAAAAATGGGAAAAAATGAAATAAAATTTAATGAACTTCTTAATAATAATAATAATATAAATATTATTATGATTATTATGATTATTATTATTTTTATTCTTAATTATTTTATTATTATTATTATTATATTTTTATTATTATTGTTATTTTAGTATTCTTGTTATTATTTTTTATGGATAGTTTTTTCAGAGTCCCTAATGGGTCTCCTTCCTCCACTTACCCTCTCCTTTGTGAGACTCAACCCCCTCTCTCTCCCAATAGTGTGCCACCCCTCAGATTGTTGGCTCCCCTCCTACGACCTATTTTTGGTGAGCCACTACCATCTCCCCAATCTCTATCACCCCTCTCTCACTCGACTCTCTAGTGAAACCCCCATTGGGGTTCTCCCTGGCTATGTGACACACCACATGTCGGCCTCCCTCCCTCTCAACCATCTCTTTCTCTTTCAAAACTACCTGATCCCCTTCTATTTTTTCGTCAGATCATCGAGGTAGGCTCTTCTCTTCTCTTCTCCATCCTCATTTTCCAATTTTCCCCTTACCATCACCCCTCCTTCTATTTTTCAAACCCTATGGTTCCATGGAGCCTAATATTTTATGATTTCCATCCTTTCTAGGGATCTCAATGGGTCTCTTAGGTATCATACTTCATGCTTCAACAATATCTATTGAAATAAAAGAGGATTCGGTCTATTTCAACTCATTGGTTTCTGGTTGAGGAGAGTTTTCTCTTTCTATCATGTTCAATTTGGTATTATTTAGATCCTTTGGTAATTATTAGGCTCCATTGTACCGTTATAGTATGTTTTGGTCATCATGATGTGGTTTTGAGTCATCCTCAATAAAGACCTACATGTCTTTAAATGGGTAATCATGTTTATATATGGATCCACATTATAAATATTCCCTCAAGTAATAAGGAATATGTACTTTTTTTCAAAGGGTATATATATATGGGTGTGAAAATGTATATGCATGTAGGTGAAGTAGTCTCGATTTACCATCCTTAAAAGCTGCATGTCTTAAGGTAGGTCCCCTATTCATATGCCTTTAATTAGAATCACTTCATTGCATACTTGTTTTAAAAACATGTTTCATATTAATGCAATAGACACATGCTTTTAAATACAGTTGCAGTTTCCATTAATTGTTATAATTTTTTTTGGAAAATGAAATGTATTTCTAACACCTATTTGGTATTTAGTGACTTTTCTTGAAAAGTGATTTCCTAAGTGTTTTTTAATTGGAAATGAATATTTACAAAGGTTTTTGGCCTTTTTCAATTTAGTTATAAAATTTTAATGACATTTTAGGTTTTCCAAAAAGATCCAATGTGATTTCCAAAGATGGTTTCTGGTGTGAACTCATTGTCAAATGGTGGTTTGAATTTCCTGAAAGAATTTAATCATTGTATGAATGGTTCCATGCATGTTTTTAAATCTATAATACATTGGTTGTTCAATTGATCTTTTAAATGATTTTGGAAACATAAAAGTGTTTGGTGATTATGTGTTCTAAAATGAAAGTACTCCTTGAAAATAATAAAGCATGTTTGGAACTTTAAGAATGGTTTTTGAACAGGGAAGATCCCCCTTGACGCATTCCCCCTTATTTTAAAAAATGATGTATATGTTTAATGTGTGGGTTGTGATATGTGCCTATTAAAGAGGCTTGTTTATTTTTTATGTGATGAAAAAGGGGGGATGTTCTCAAGGAGGGAGATCGGTGGTGAGAGGTTATGTGTGTCTTGGAATAATGAGAATGATATGTTCATGTACGTTAGTTTTATAAAAACTCACCACCACCAAAAATAGTGCACATGGGAATCCTAGGGTACCTAGATGGGAAGACTAGGAATAATACACTAGATGATATAGAATTGGTTCATCTTGGTTTCATATAGTAGGACTGACAATTTTAACACTAAATAAATGATTATGATGATGGAAGACAACTAGATTATGGGGCCTCCCCTAATAGTGGCCCATGCATGAGAATGTTGTTGGTCCTGGTTTCTATACCACATTCCACTATGGTACAAGGTTCCTATGGTCCCAGTTATTCTAGTTAAATATAGGGATTGGCCGTGATGATCATTTATTACATGGTATTTGTGGAATTATTTCATTTTAGTTATTTTAATCTTATTTCCACCTTTGTAAAAATCCATGTTATTCATAAAAGAATATTTGAAATTAATTTTCAAATTACCATTCATCCTTATAAATTGTTTTGGAAATGTGACAGAAAGGGAAAGGTTTTTCTTTGAGAAATAATCTTGTTACCTAAATTTTAAAGAATGGAAAATATTATTTTTATGTGGTTGTATTTTAAATCTAGCCTGATTTGTGTTTATTTTTAATGGTAATGTAATAGGGTGTTCTTATTCATTAACTTTCCTACTGATATTCTCGGTGGTTATGCCTACTTTATTTTTAAGTTTCAGGTTCCTCTAGTTTTGGATCGCTCTTAGATCGAGTGTGGTTTATTTTTCATGGTGCCCTATAAAGTCACGTGAGGTATGTTTATTTTCTTAGATTATTTCCTTTCTCACTACATGTTTTTTCAGTTTATCTTTATTTATTTTTATATCTTTTATTGGATAAATCATTCCTAACTACTTTATCATGATGCCTGGTACTAGGTTTTAGCCCATGGAGATTGGGAACACCCATCGGGCCTTGCCACAGGCCAGCTCAGATGACTACATGGGATGGTTCATGACAGTTCCATATATAGGAATAAATATATTTTTTAATATGATCAATAGAAATCAAAATGAAGCCCTAGATTATCTTACTCAGTAACATATGATATAAATAAGGACATTATGGGTTTTATAGAACTTTTGTGAACATCACTAGAGAAATTATCATTTAGATTATTGAATAAATGACAATGTCAAGTTCATTGGTGATCGGTCCGATTAAATAAGTAATAAATATATGTAAAATTAAAAAGTCCAATTATGTTTTTATTTGATTGATTAAGTATATATTATGTGTGGAGACCCTATAAAAGGATTTTAGTCAATTTTATAGTGTTTAAATGGGTTTTCTTATTGGTAATCCTTCCCTTCTACATTTTTATCACCCAAATCCTTCATGTGATTGATCTAAATTTGGTTTGTTATTTAATTTCAATATCAATTTATTATTTTCTTTTGAGATCAAGACCTTCATATTATTAACATGAGCATACTTCTTTTTAATCACATTGATTATTATTATATGTTCAAAAAAATCATCATCAAGTTGATAACTATTAGTTTATATATCTTTTTAACTAAATTTATACGAAAATAATAAGGAAATAAGATAATTTACATCATTATTTATCTTAATTTGGGTAATTTGACATTTGGGGATTTAATTTCTTTACTAGGTTGACGAGAGGGAATAATTATTAGTAATTCAAGTTGAAACAATGATTGATTTCATTCCATTGTTCTCCACATTCACCATTTTTTCTAAAATATAAAAATATGGTTTGATTTCTCCCTTATTTTTCATTTATAAATAATTTCTTCAATTTTCCACATTTTATATATTTTTTTATAGATTAAAGGAACCCTTCATTATCATAGTTTTTTTTATCATTTTATCCATGTGTTAAATTTTAAGGTCACTTTCGTAAGATCATCCATGAATTTACTTAAAGGGTATTTTATTATTTTTCATAAATTACTTATATGTATTTCTTTGTTTCATAGTAATCACATAGTTCACTATAAACACAAAAAATTCTTCGATGGATATGTTTTTATAAATTTTTCTTCTTGGGTTTTCGTTATCATGGGTAACCAAGAATATAGAATTATCTAAATTATCTGTGTCAAATTTTTTTTATAGAATGTAAATCACAATTTTATTTTCTACCATTTAAAATTTTTAATAGATATATACACATTTCAATAAAAATTATATTATAATACTTGATGAAACTTTTAAAATATTATACATAAATATCAAGTCTCATATCCATGACATTATTTGTTTGTTTACCTATGTCCTCAGGAAGTTTTAAAAAAATTTAAGTAAATTTTCATGTCAAAATATGATTAAATTCATTATGGTATAATAATAAATTAATTTATTTAATTTATTTTACATCTAGATAAAAATCCATAATATCATCAGGATTCTATTTTTCCATTACTTACTTGGTGGGTTTATAGGCATGCATGAATATATTATAAATGGGTTAACCAATAATTTTAAACAATATTGACCTGAAATTTTTCAAATTTTTATAGTTCTTTTCATAATATAATGGACCACAACCCATTTTTTGTATCTCAAGAGATCCTTTGGCAATAAAGGTAGTGGTCATCATTTATGATAATATTGTGAAACCGATTAAGGCTTAGAAACCAAGGATGGATCTAATACATATTTTTGTGTAACAAAAATACATTAATGTGTGTTTATGTTGTGTTTGTTGTTAAAAATGGTGTGGTAAGACTCCCAAATAAGTATCAAGAAGTCATAGATTGGTGTTTTGGAATATGTTTTTAGATATTTTGTGTTGATTAGATTGCGTCATAAAAAATAGTGAAGCATTTAATATGTAATGGTTACTCATGTTTTCCCTATGATACGTAATGTTTATTTTATGTTATATATGATATATATGAATTATATGCACAAATGTAAGTGTGTGTTGAGTAACTAGAGTTGCTACCACAAAAATGTAAATTTAAAGGATACAAATCTACATAATGGAATACATAAGGGAAACATTGATACATGAGGGTCATGATATTGGCATATAAGGTTCGTGATCTGATATGTAAGAGTCAATCACATGGAATAAAGGAGTATATTAGAGTAATTATTATATGAACCAAGAATTATATACATAAATACTACATCATTTTAGAATAATATTAAACATATCACATAATAATTTATTCCCATAATGGTTGACTGTATTTTGGGAATTGATGCATAATCATCGTATTTCATGAAAAATATGCAACATCTCCCACGAATTTCTTATCACATAATACACTTCTCAGATATACCCTACTTAAAGCCTTTTTTCATAACTTAGGAAAAGGAAACCTAAGAAAGGATGGTCTCATATGATCAATAAGGGTAAACATTGGAAATATAAGTTACTGATCATAAGTAATCATAACATGAGTATAAGGGTATCAGAATTTGAACTAAAAATTTAAAAAACATATCCATTAATTCATATATCATAATCCTAGAATATGGTTTGGGAATTTTATAAGAAATGAATCATAGAAGAATCAAATTTCATGAGAAGTGAGATCATCTCATAATCATAATAAAATGTTATATATTGTGGCTTAAAAAGTGTAGATTAATCATAATCATAGTAGTAATATATTATGGATACCCACAAATACATCGATCACATGTTAAGCTTAGGAAAACTACTTATATACTAGCTTCCAGCTTACATTAACCACACATGTACCCTTTTTTGGGCTTCGCTTAATAGCATGTGTATTGTTTGTCATCATACAAAATTAATCATTAACAAATGAAATAGGGAAATATAAAGAACCCACCCATAATATAAACATAACCCATTTATATGTATGCTATAATATCATGAAAATATTTATCATTTCATTATAGATTAACTTATGGAAAATAAATCAAATTTCGTAAATATTTCATAATCATAATAAATAAGCATCCAATTAAAGAATAATGATGGTATGATTGGATCATATCCCTAGTGATTCATAATTAAAATTAATGGATGTTTTCATAGTTTAGTATACATTTAAAATATCAGTATAACATTTCTTGAGAAAATTACCCTTTTCATTTGGAAATCACTTATATTATATAAAAAATATATATTCTATAATATTAGTAAAAAATCCCTTTTGAAAAATAATTTGATTAGTGAAAATAAATAATCAAGTAATTTACTATTAATTAGAATGTTAAAATTATTTTGTGTGGTACATCTAAAAAAATATATTTTATTCACATCATTAGTAAAAAATTATCTAATTCAGAAATGACAAGAAGGTCTACTTTATAACTATATATAAAAATTAAATCAGGGGTAAATATAAATTTAATAAATAATTCAAAAATATTAGAAATATTCTTGTAAAAATATTAATGAATATATGGTCTTGTATGAAAAATATTCCCAGCTGAATAGATAGATAAAATCGATTTTCCTTAAATGAAATTTTAAAATTTTGATTATATATAGAGAATAAAATTAAATGAATATTTTTAATATCTATAAATAATTATAAAATTAAATAATACATAATATTTTTGGGAGATATATCACATAATTACATCATCAAAAATTTAATCATAAATAGTCTAGGTAAAAATTGAGATTGTAACATAAAACTATTACATCAAGTCGAACTTGCTTTATAAGTGATCATACCTATAATATAATAAATTTAAAATTTTTATAAATATATAACATAAATATATTTATACTTATAATACCATGAATGTTTTACTTATTATATCTTATCACTCGTTTATTAACAATAATTCATTATCATCATCATTTTGTGCATTAATTGATTTATTTATTATATATTTTTAGTTTGTAAATTATTATACTTACATATTGATCATGGTTCAATAATACCCATAAATTTAATAATTACATACATATTTAAAACCATTCCAGAAATTTAGTGATAAAAAAAAGAATTACAGTATTAATGGAGAAAGTAGTCTGTACGTTTAAATGAACGACGTTTTCATTTTCTAAGGTAAAAAATAAAATATAAATTAAAAAATAATAATTAAAAATAATAATTATATAATATATATCATATATATTTATTAATTACATAATTATAACTATCCATGAGATTGGTTTGTGAAAAAATGAATCATATCACTATGTGGAGGCAGTAGTCTGCACGTAAGCCCATGTGATATGTTCGTTTACCATTTCATAGAAAGGATAAAGAAAATGGTTGTCCCATATTCATAATAACATATAATAATATTTAATTTAATATATTATTTATTTGATGGAAGTTACAATAGATTTTTAGGAAGTATAAGAATAAATAAACTTTGAAAGTGTCTGGTTAGTTGATTACCTCTTCATTGAGAGAGCTCCTTTATCTTATACATTTATCCTTCATAGGATTGGATTAGGGAAATGAAATGTTAAAAAAAATTAATTAATATATTAATTCTTTTTCAGGTATTTTTTGAGTTAGATGTCTTGATTTGTGTTAATAAGGGAGTATAATAGGTTCTCAATTATAAGTGGGGGGAGGGACACACATGGAATTATTTAAAAGATTTAAATAATATAAAATCCCATTCTTATGAAAATGAAACCCAATGGAAGTGAATTAATATTTTATATATTATAAGGTAAAAAAATTTAGACTAATAATATTTTCAATAGTTTTAGTATCATTTTTACCATTATATCTTAGTTTTACCGCCATCATCAAATTCTTTTAACCCTAAATGTAGTAACAAAATTTTACTATAATAACTATTAATTATAAAAAAATAAAAATAGTCTAATTAAAAAAATTAAAATTATGATTCAAAATATTGAATCCATTTTATCACATTATATTTCTATAATAGTAATAATTAAATTTTTAAATAATTGAGAAAATGTAAAAAAAATTATTTTTTGAAAAAATGTATTTGTATGCATAAAACCAAATTTATTCTCATTTCATGCCTAGTAAAAATTATTATATGAATGTTAAAATATTTTATTGAATATATATTTTATCTGTTCCATTAAAATTGGTAATTATTATTATCTTATTCACTTTATTATGATAAAAATACATTGCACAAATAAAAATATGTTTCGGAAAAATAAATCTTTTTTACTTTCAAATGTTTTTATCATCATTCATAAACATTATACAACTAATTTATGAATTATTATAAAAAAAATTCAATAAATTTCATTAAAATATTTTTATATATTGATGAATATATAAAAACATTTTATACCAAAAAATATAATTCTTCAAAAAAAATAAGTATTTTTATCATTAAATGATGTTATTAAAATTTAATGATCATTTTTTAGCATTAATTAAAAATTTTGAATGAAAAAAAATTCTCTATATATTTCATAATGTGGTAAATATTATTCATACCCATAAGCCTAATGGCCAGGTTGTAAATTTGAAATTATATAATAGTTTATTTCGACTCAGGGTTGTGTGTATATCTAAAAATTGAATACTTTAAATTAATTTCCTAGGTATAAATATAAAATATCGGGTTGTGAATTTATACCCCCAATAAAATTAATTTATTCATCTAAATCACCGCACTACAATGTAAAAAATGAGTATACTTACCCTTTATCGGGTCCTTAGTTTCCTATTTAGCTTCCACAAATTTTATATCATAAATAATATTTTAACCAGGTGAGTAGTGTTGGTCCATAGAACTTGTTTCTATATTAACCTATATTTATACAAGTTTTTCGTTATAATAAAGATAATTATCATGAATTAAATCCTCTATGTTCATTACTTGTGAAGGATCAAGTTTCTACTTCCACAAAAGAGATACATGGAACACATCATGACTATGAGATAAGTTCGGTGGATGTGATGAGGGATTTCCTGCTATCCCTACTCAACCAAGAATCCAAATGGGGAAAATATACCAAGGGTTTATCTTTCCCTAATTTTTGAATATCATTACCTCCATACATGGTGAATTGAAAAGGAATTACTTGTCACTAAGATCAAATTTGAGATCTCACCGATGATTATAGTCATATTTTCGATGTCGACTATGCCCTTCCTGAACATTATACTAAATGGATCTAACTGCCTCTTTCATTTAATTAACTAGGTTAGCCCCCAATAAATTTTATTCTCTAAATTCATCCCAACATTTCATAGTTCAATAATTTTTTCAACATATGGATTCAAAAGGATTAATTTGATTTCTTGATTGAAATATATTT
Organism: Viscum album; assembly: GCA_963277665.1. Lineage (NCBI taxonomy): Eukaryota > Viridiplantae > Streptophyta > Magnoliopsida > Santalales > Viscaceae > Viscum > Viscum album. Next base: position 626,956,693 of record OY728159.1, read on the forward strand.
TTATTAGAGAATTCAATGAGAATAGGTGTTGATCCAAACCACCATTGAAATATATAGAAAATGATTTTAGCATATCCTCTATGTTTTAAATATTTGTATCATACTTTAAAATTTTTTAGGATAATAGGAAGAACTGAGACACTAATCCATATCTAAATCTTACTAATGACTTCTTCAAACTTCAAAGTAAACCTCATACCATGATCAGAAACTATAGAATGTGGTACTATAACAACCCCAACACCAGTAACCTATTGATGATGTATACATAATTACACATAGATAATATATAATTAATCACATCACAAATTACAAAATTGTTTATTAGTCTTGGTAAACATGATACATATATGATTCTCAAATTATATTTGAAAACAAAAACTACAACATATGTTTTTTGGAGATCAACATTATTCCCCCTAGAATATCCTTTCATATTAATCGTAGTACACATAATATATTGCTAGGAAAAGAAACAAAATAAGGGTGAGATAATGTACTTAGTAAGGGTTAAGTATAGTGGAATCTATCAAGGATCAATAAGCATGATTAGCATGTAAAGGTAAATAACTGAACACACATTCCATTTAGATAATGTGACTATCATTATAAGATAAGGAATAATTGATATAGAAAGTTAAATAACTAAAAAAACATGCCATTCTATCAATAAACTAATACTAAAATTCATCAAAAGATAATATCATTACAAAAATCTAATATATTTTAAGTTAATTCATAATCAATATGGAAAGTTAAATTACTACAAAAACATGTAATTTAATCAATAAATTGAGAATGAATTGCATCTAGAGATAATAACATTGTGAAAATATCATTGATAATAATAAATTAACTCTCAATGATGAAAATGATTAATTATTGGATGTCATTATATTAGGCGTGTCATACCCCTATTATCAAGACCTTTCCCAAGACAGTTTAAAACTGATGGGTTGGTATACAATTTACCTAAAGTATTATTAAAATTTATTTATGACTAAAAGAGGATTATAGGATGTGGTTATGGAGTACTAGAAGTGTTTTTATAGTATTTTTCAATCCAATTTTTTTTTAAGGTGTGAATAAGAGAGCATATAGGGTGACTATTTATAAGTTAGGTGAGTGACACAATTGTAATTTTTTGGAATAAAAAGGTGTACCCACGTTTTTCACAAGCCAAAATGGTTAAAATGGTGTATTAATAAAACATAGAAAATATAAGGTCTATATATTTCTATAAAATACATTTTAGACAATTTTTATGTCATTTTAGCTCTTATTGTTTTAGTTTAACCCCTAGGTAAAGTGATTTGCACCTTAATGGTGGTAATTAATTTTTACAATTTTCACTATTAATTATTGAAAAAATTTTATTTAAATTTATTATAAAATATATATTATTATGATTCAAAAAATGGAATACATTTTATAAAATTAAATTAATATATTTGGGATAATTAAATTTAAAATAAAACCCATAGACGTGATGAAAAAATGGGTTTTCAAGAAAAAAATTCCCAAAAGTATAGACTATTTTAATATAAAAATTCAATATAAAATTGACTGAAATGACCTTAATTAGTTAAATTTTAATATTATTTAACTATTTTTTCATTTATTTCAATTTTAAATATAATTTTACTTAGTAAAGTATTTAAACAAAAAAATTATTCAATATAGAACAATAGCTTCATTATCCTTCATAAAAATATATTTTCAAAAAAAATACAAAAAACTCACACTAAGATAATTATTTTTTATGATTTAAAAAATTAATTTCATTTTATCAAATATATATTATAGAATAAATAAAAATTAATTTTAAAAATATGTGTGAAAATCACAACTAAACCATCTTTTAAAAAAATAATGTTTTTTCATAAAATGTTTCTTTTCTTTCTAAATGATTATTATTTTAGTTCTAATAAATATATGTCCAATGAATTTGTTTCTACATGTGTAAAAAATATAATTTTCATAATTTAATTATTACTATTCATACCCACTAATTTAATGTATGGGTTATAATGGTATAATATATAACAGTTCATTTAGACATGGGGTTGCATGTTCCAAATGATATTAAAGAGATTAAATTTAAGGAAATATATTTTGTGTGTGTTTAATATATTTTTTATGTAGTAAATATTATATAAAATAAAATTTTATTCTGTTATAATTTTTGGTTGTTACATTCTCCCCATCATTAAATAAATTATTCCATCGAAATTTCATTTAGCGCTCCGAAATCATCGATTTTCTATTTGAAAATTCCTTTGTTGAAAACGAAGATCATAAAAAGGATTAAGAAAAAATCCTATTAATAAGAGAGAAATTGTAGTACTAATTTTATAAGGAATATAAAATAACTAGGCTTCCATTCAACATAACATTGGTGGCATGTGAAGGTATGGACATAGAAATAAAGAATAAAAAATTATAAACAACGATAGTTGTCATTGATTATAAGAATGTGAATGATCAATGGATACTTAAGGACCTAAAAACCATAAATCTATGATGATTTAAAATTCAATTTTATTTATTGTCTATTACTGTAATAGGGTAAAAAAATTCAGCATCCTTTTCCTAATGATGAGTAATTAATTTACTATTTAAGAATATAAGGGAATATACTTACTTTATATGTTTCTATTTCATAAGAATAATTTAATCCTTTAGTTGTGATTTGATCAATTTCTAATTAATTAAATACTCCAAGAAATGAATATCCATGAATGAGTTTTTTATCCCAAATGCACTGAAATTCACATTAAACATATCATAAGATCCATAAATGAGTTAAAATATTTTCCTTATATCTCCAAATATTCATCCAAACCATTATGGTATGCACAAGCTATCCAATATCATACATTAATTTATAATCTTCAATAGTAACATTACCAGTTCATCATTTATATTTATTCTTAAAAACATTTAACTAAAAATAATGATATATTTATGAGAACATCGTAATGTCCAATGGTAGGCAATAAACCCTTAACATACTTCAGTTTTGGGTTCATGACTAGAGGCCTTGTCGGACACAATGGGTTGTCACCGGACATGTGGGTTGTCATTTTTATAAAACCATATTAGTATAATTCTTGTTACATTCCGAAAGTTTAATTCCATATAATTACCTCAACATCAAAGAGATGATAATCCCTAAAGGTTACCAATACCTTTAATATTATCCATAAAATATTAAAGGCATTATCCCTTAAATTACTTTTTTCCTAATACTTATACTAAACATATGTGTTATATTTCCATAAATGTCTCCCAAAAATATACTTAATATTTGTAAACACCCATATCATAAATAAATAGGGATGATTAATAGTTTTACATATAATCAACATTAAAATCATAAACCCATTATGGTATATATAAGTATTATGATAATGAATACATATACGATTCTAAAATATTATACAATCCTAAAATGTTTCATGATTCCTATAACTAAACCACCTTTCGTAAAAATACTAATATAATATAATTATTGATTCCTAAAACATAAATAGTTTTATCATTTTATTTAAAAAAAATCCTTGGTGTAGGGGTAAACATTTAGAAGAGTTCATTGACATTGATAATTCCTAGATTCTTCGCACTTAAAAAAACTATAAATGGATCCATAGGATGATATTAATTTCCTTATATAATACTGTTCATTTTTCCTCAGTAATTCATTTCCATCTGCCATACTTTTTTACACACACACAAATTTACCATTCCATTTACACAAATTACTAGGTGTATATTTTCAAATTTCTCACATGATGGAAATTGATCATTCTTTCATTCATTGTCTCCACCACTCGACCTGTTAGAAAACTTCATCCTTATCTTTTTTAGTGATTATGATAGTTGGTTAAGGTGTAGGTTTTTAATAATATTTTAGGATAACTGATTAAGAATATTCATGATATCTTTCACTCATTTCATCATCCCATTTGTTTTCTCATATTCACTACATTTTCCATCATGTTCAATGTTAACATGATTCCTTCGAGTTCCATCCATCGTCTAAAACTACATAGATTAGTGTGAGCTACAATAATCATAGTAGGAAAACTATCTAATAATTTATATGATGTTTCAATCGTGAAACCTATTTTTTAATCTATAATACCTTAGGTTTAACCTAGTTTATTCATTTTCATAATGTATTAAAATCATTTATAGTGGTTTGTAAAGAAAATGTGAATTATCTTATGTATATCACCTAGAAGTGTCAAACTAGGTGTGTAGTAAGGACTATTTTAATACACCATTTGATGATTGGGTCAAGCCCAAGGTTTCCTTTTCAGAGTTATTACCCCTATGTACATCTGTGACAAAACTATTTCTACCTATAACTTCAATATAGGTATTTATTGTATGAAAAAAACACATAATTTCTAATTTAAAAAATCTTTAATGTATTCTTCTATATATATCCTCAAATTCTTTAATAGTATTATGATACCTAATATATGATTTCTTAAATCATATTCCCAATTCTTATACTAAACATCCTATAATACCAACTATAATGACCCAAACTCCAGTAACATTGACCCTGTGTCTAATTTATTACATTAGTATAATATATAAGGAATTTCATCATGAAGGACCGAATATTTTAGTAGTTTTCATAAAATAGATACATAAATTATTACAAAATTATATTTAAAAAAATTGTAACATAACTTTTTATATGTATTATATTAGTCCCTCTAGCATATCCTTTCATATCAATCATATTAAACTTCATAGATTCCTAAAAATAGAAGAAAAATAAGGGTGATCTCAAATTACCATTATGGGTTAAGGGAAATGGAAGTTGTCATGAATAAATATTAACAATCAATATGGAAAGGTAAATAACTAAACACATGTTCCATTTAAATAACTTTACTATCATGAAATGATAAGGCGTAATCAATATGGAAATCTAAATAAGTGAAGACACATGAAATTTAATCAATAAATTGAGAACGAAATGAATCCAATGATAATATAACTAAGACAATATCACTAAGTCAATATAACTAAGAAAATTACATGGATAATAAGTTATGGTATTTCAAGGTAAATAACTAAAAACAAATGTTATTTAATCAATACACAAATAATAAAATGCACCCATAGAAAATATAATTATGAAAATATCATGGATAATAATAAATTAATTCACAATCAAGGAAATTTATACTTATTGGTTATTGTTGTTTAAGGTAAATGATACCTCTAGTGTAAAGACCTTCCACAATATAGTTTAAAACTAATGGGTTGGTATTCACCATAAAACCATTTAAATAAGTCCATACAACTAATTCATCTCATGAGACTAATGATACATCACTGAATGTGTATAAATGGGCCCCACCCTTATCTACATGTCTAAATAATTCCTTATATATTAACTAATCACTTTAATTCATGAGCAATATTCCTTACCATTAAATATCGATATTGAAGAAGCAATATGAATTATCAATATTTCCCTAGTCAATAAAATATCTTTCAATGTAAAAACTTTTATGTAGAAATTATATATGTCTTAATAAATAATAATATCCATGATAATAATATTGATATTTATGGGAAATTAAATGTTTTTTGATCATAGTAAAGTGAATAATTCATGGAAAATTTAATGACTACAAAAAATAATCAAGGAAGTGTGTGTCAACAATATAATTGGTCAAAATAATCAGAGCTCTTTTAGAGAAAGAATAAGTATGGTATTAATACAATATATCCCTAATGTATTATATATAGAATAATGTTTTTTGGTCATTTATAAATAAAAATTCCACAAAAATATCTTTAAAAATATTCTTTAGAGAAAATATACTTTTAATTTTGAAAATTAACTTTCTAAAATAAAATTTCACAAAAACTTTTTAACATAATTTTATTTGAAAATAACTCTTAATACTTAAAAATATATATTTAAAACATTGAAGTGCCCTAATGTAATTAAATTGTACACATTTTATTTATGTTAAAACAAGGATTAAATTCACATTTTTTGGTAAAATCCAAATGAGAATTGTATGTAAATAGACATGATGATTCCATTAAAAATATTTTATAAAAATTATAAAATGAATAAAAATTTATTTAATAAATCTTTTGGAAAAGGCTAAAAAATAGAAAACATGGTTTTGGATGAAAATATATTTCTACCCGAAGATATACATGAAGTCATATTTTTTAAAAACATTTTATCAATTATTTTATGTTCCAAAAACTAGAAAAAAGGTTACTATTACATGAAAATATCATGAATAACTAGACGATAATAAAATTAAATTTTTTTATATACTATTATCAAATACATTCCCTCAATGGAAACTCTATTATAAATAATCCTCATTAAAATGAGACTATGAAATAACCCCTACAATGGTCATAAAGTTGAAGTGAGAATTAATCAATGAATAAATTATGTTTCTAAAATTTAATTCAAATTAAAATAAAGATTAAATAAAACATAAGATAAAAAAATATACTTTAAAACATAATCATATAATATCAAGGCTGATGATAAAGTTATATAATCCAGTGAAAAGAAATTGAGTTATGAAATTGATTACAACATGGTAATTTTCATGTTAAAGACCTTTTGATGAAATAATACAAATAGAAACATAAAATATAATGAATAATTAATGATTAATTATATTTCTTATAAAAGTAAAATTATATACAACATATAAAATAAATTAGGTTCATAACATTACAATATTCCTCAATAAAGGAAAACAGAGATGAAGTCCCTTACCATATGTCAAACTCGTCATGTGCATTCTCTATCTTACTGAATAATAAAATTATGATTCATATTTAATTGATTAGGAACCTTTATCAAGTACATTGTTCTGTTTTTTCACTTATTACCATGTCATTTACAATTTCTAAATCAATTAAATCAATGTTAGGTGTTTCGACAATATTTGACTTATGTGTCCAAAATGACTTCTGTTGGTTGACTATTAGTCTAAGAAGACATTATTTAAAAATATTCAGAATTATAATAATTAAATAATTATCTTGTTAATAATGAAATATAATTTTATTACCAATAATATATTATGGATTTTATAAATGAAAAATTTTATGATATTGGAGACTAAAGGTGGTATATTCGCAAGAGTAATGTTTACATTTGTTAACAATCATTATGGAATGAAGGAACATAATTTTTAATATTTAAAAAATAATAATAAATTAATAAATAGCATATTATTTACATAAATATAATCATATATATCATGCATATTGTGTGGTGATGGAAATAGATCCACATCGCTTTGTGATGGCAGAAGTCCACACGTACACGAACGACGTTGTCATCTTTCAGTGAGTGGAAAGGGAAGAAATAAAAAGTTAAATTGTATTTTAATAATGATAAATATGTCATTAATATCATAATTATTTCTTTTATATCACATATATTCATTAAATTTATCCTTATTATCATCTATGTAAATCATTAGTGAAAAAAAATTGCATCGCTTCGCGAGAGGGTAGTCTGTCGTACACACGAGAAACGTTATCATATTCCTTAAAAAAATGGAAATTAAAAAATTAATTTGTGATATAATTAGTACATAAGTATAATTTTGTTATAAATATAATATGTATACTTTATATTTATCATCATACCTAACTATGAAGAGTGTTGCTGGAAAACGTGTCACATAGGTTCAGAAGCGGGTAGTTGGCCCAACACATGAGTGACGTTATTGATTTCCATTTGAGGGAATATGAGATTTATAAAGGCATTACCTAAAACAATTAACATATAAATATATTTTATATAATATTTTTATTATACAATCATAAATTAAGAATATTGTAAGGACGTAAAATAACAAATAAAATAAAAAAACATATAGTATGTAATTTAACCACTTCTCAGACCCCCTCTTTAGGATTATACCTATAGTATTCATAAAATGACTTTATAACCCAAAAAAATTGATTTTTGTATGAGGTTATTGATTTATAAAATTTATTTGTACAGTTTTGTTTTCTATAAAATGGTTTTAAGGTATGAAGAAGAGGAGATAGGGGGTACACTTTTATAATTGAGGTGAGTGGAACACTTGATATTTTTTAAAAGAAAAAGGTGTAACCTTGTTTTTCACTTTCCAAAAGGGTAAATAATGGAGAATTATTAAGATTAAGACAATATAAGGTCTACATATGAAAATAAACTCTATTTTTAACATGTTTTGTTTGGCCATTTTAACCCTTTTCAATATAATTTAACCCCCGGTGAACCCATTTTTACCTTATCCTTGATAATTAATATTTTGTATTTTCACTAGTCATTATAGTAAAAAATTAAGTTGAAATTATTATAATAGATAATTATTACTGATTAAAAATATAGAATCCATTTCATTAAATTCAATGTAGATAAGAGGAAAAATTAAATTTAAAGCAAAACTCATAGACGTGACTAAAAAAAACTTTTCACTTGTAAAATTTTAATAATTATATAGGGATTAATATCAAAAATCAAAAATAAATTGATTACAATGACCAAAATTAGTTAAAATTTAGTATAATTTAAATAATTATACTTTTAAACGAATTTAAAATTATAATTTTAACTTTTAAATTTTATAAACTAAAATTTAGTTTTCAATAAAAATAGTATTTCCCACTACTCATCAAAAAATGAAACATTTAAGAAAATATCAAATATTTACCCTAATATAATACTGATATGAGAGTTTATAAAATGAAGTTAATTTTATAAAATAAATCTTCTAAATTTGGTGTAAATTAATTTTAAATTATGTTTCAAAAGAACGACTAAACCATCATTTAGAAAAAATACATTTATTCAAAAAACATTTATTTTTATTTTAAATAATTATTATTTTATTTTTAATCAATTGATAACTAATATTTTTTTTACATGTGTAAACCATATAATTTTAATAAATTAACGATTACTATTCATACCAAATTATTTAATGGATATGACATAATGGTATACTATATTTAAAGTGAGGGTTGTGTTTTCCACAAGCTATTGAAGATTTAAATTTAATGAAATATACTTTTTTAGTTTCTTAATCTTATTACTAGGTGTCATATACAATATCGAATAAAATATACTTATTTTATAATTTTGGAGTGGTAAAAATACTCAATGCAATTGTACCAGTTCTTTAATGTATATTCAAGAAAGTTGATCAAGATAGAAATCTTCCCTGAAATCAATGAAATGTGATAACTTTATAATCCGATCGACAAAAAATAGCATTATGCCCTTTGGATTTTATAGGCGTTCTTACGAAAAATTCATAGGGACATCTTCTTATTTCTATACAAGTACGGGTAATGGTTATAACATCCTCTTAGACTTATCCTGCTTAGCCTTAACATGTTAGCATAACAAGTACTAAGATACATATTCCAAAATATCTCTCTTAATAGTATCCTATAATAAATAAAATTAATGTTATATATACATCCTTATACTACTAGGATGAAAATAGAATGATGAGATACGATCTACATCCAAAATCATTGTTAGTTATAGTATAATAAGGACGCATAATATGTTCTTAAACCTTATCATTCCATCATAACCAAGGTTGAAATCAAGAACATTTTTACGTTCTTTTGCAGATCTTCAACTTCATTCCACAATTATTTAATCTTAACATTGATATATGGTTGAACACACATTTGAGTAAGATAATATTTCTCTCTTTCCTTTATGTTTTCAAGGTATATCCTTTACAAATGTATTGATATTGGACCAATGTTTATCCTCATAAAATATGATCTAGCATGACCCTTCGGAATCAACGAATTATCCAACCTTTTCTCTTTCTTTTGGTGGTAATGTATTGAGTAGTGATAATATTTAATCAAATCCAATCATATTATCTTGAACATATTCAACTCTTTCTATGTTAATAGGTATTTTAGAATTTTATGATTAGTATATATGTCACACCTTACTCAATAAAGATAATCCTTACATATCTTTAATGAAAATATTTTCATTGGTAACTCCTAGTATTGGATCAGGTAATTCTAATCATGATCCTTTAATTTAAAAGTGGAATAATTTATCACCATGATATTATGAATATGATCACATATTATTCCTTTTTTATATGAATCTACCAAAGTCATAATCACTTTTCTACTGAAGGGTAGTTTGAGTATAGGTTTTATAAACATACTTCTGTTTAACTCATTGAAATATTATTTGAAATCATCAACACAAAGAAACATGACTCTTTTATTTGTTATCTTGGTGAGTGGAATTGATATTCATAAAAAAGTCTTCCCAAATAATTGATAATATCCCTAAAATAAAAAGAAAATATGGATCCCAATAATAGTTCATGGTCTATGTAAATGTTTAATGAAATTTATCATGGAAGGATTTTTTGATATACCCTCTATTGTGATCACATGTCCCACTAATGATACATTATGTATCGATAATTCACACTTGTTGAATTTGGAATATATTTCTTTTTCCTCATGGTCATCAAAGAAATTCCCAAATGATATTCATTATCTTCATTACTTTTGGAGTATATAATAATATCATATATAAATACTATCTCAAATTTATCTAGGTAATCCCTAAAAACGCTATTCATTATATCCATTAATATATTAGGGAATTAGTAAGTCTAAATGGAATCAATATAAATTCATAGTTTTTATACTTTATATGAAATTCTATCATATATTTTTATTCACTATTAATCCTCCATTTATATTATCCAGACTGATTTTTAATATTGAAAAAAGTATATATTCTATAAATTTTTATCAAACAATTATCAATATGATGTAGAGAATTCTTATTCTCTATAATTATCTTGTTAAGTTTTTTCTATTCAATGTAGAGTATACAAGATACATCTTTTTTCATAAAAAAAATTAGGTTCACCACATTTTTATGTACTTGGTAAAATGAATCCCCTTATATTTATTCTTTATGGGTATCATCTACTATTATTGTAACTTAACCAGGTTCATTCTATATGGATTCTTTAAAATTGGTGTAGCATAAGGTATGAGGTCTATTTAAAACTCAACTTAAATTTTTTGAGGAAGACTAGGAAAATATTCTAGAAGGATATAAAAATACACACATTTAATTGTCATGAATTTGATGTTGACATTATTTAAATTCATCTATGACAAATTCTCTTTATGAATAGGGATCAAGACCCATAAATGGGAATAATTTTCAATGGAATCTTGTATTCATCATTACACTGATAAATGATCACATGTTCATTCACAATATGAAAAGAGACTTACCTTTCATTGAAATTGATATGAAATCCGTATAAAGAGTTCCAATCCATGGCCAAAATCAAATGGAATTAAACTAGAGAGAGTAACATGATAAGTAGGAACCACATTCCCATAAAATTAAATTATATAAGAATCTTAAACTTGGGATGTGATGATCATACGTTTAATTTTTTTTCAAATAATTCAACATCTATTCATTGATATGGAACTATGACTCCCTTATAAAATTATTTAGATATTAAAAATTGGGTAGAACAATAATCAAATAAGAAATTAGTGGTTCTATAGTGGATGTTAATTTTTCATTTCACCACTTAATTCATGTATCCAACATCAATAAGATTGATCACATGATATTTACCCTTTTCTCTGGGATTAAAAGGATGACTATATTGATCATTATCATTAACCCCCAGATTCAGTAATGGGATTTCATGATTCCCATACTCTATGGATTTGAAAAAATAGTGTGTTGGTGGTTCATTATATGGTTATTTATCTCTATTTTAATCATTAGATAACTTATGTTGGGAGTCGGTGTGGAAAAATAGTACATCTATTGCATCGAAGGGACAAATAAAGAACAACATATATTGGGAAAAAATTAGTCAGATCACCTCATTATATATAGAATAAAATCTCCAAAAACCCACTGGATAGACACTAATAGAACCATTAGACAATGTTTTGTCTAATAACTTCCTTCTCCCAAGTTTGTTCATAGTAACTAGGATGAACACCCACCTAACAAACATGCAAACATGACAAATAGACTTTACATAAACAGAAAAAAAATAAAAAAATTGGATTACATTGTTTGGACAAACATCTTACTTACATGGTAGAAAACTGCAAATATTTTCATTAAAGGAGACACAAGTAAATATAGACCTCATCGCTCACTTCCTCCCATTTTTAAAAGTCATTAAAAAATAATTCATAAACATTAAAATATTCAGCATGCATCTATAACTAGAACACCACCTCTATATATAGAGGTATTAATCCAGTGAATAGGTTTCATCAACCTCCTAGATTTAATGTTCTGCCTCACATTTACTTAGGAAACATCTAATAATTTATTGAACCATTCAATGAAACTTCTAATAGTAAGTACTCTTGAAAGTGGAGCATACAAGGACAATTCAATATAGTGGACTCTATTATGTGTAACTCTATCTAATGGGATCTATTATATGGGATCCATTCAAAATATTTTGTCCTCCCAACTGAATATAATTATCACCACATGATTTCTTATCTGATCATATAAGTCTTATGAGCTTTGTATGATCATCTCATTCTAATGATCTCCTTCTGAAAAACTATATCTAGTGAAACTGAAGAGTTTCCAAAAAACCATAAAAACTCCCAATATAAAATTAATTCAAAATTACATCCTCCTTCATCCATTAACCTATATTCATCCTCTATTTGATTAAATAATTTTTCTCCTCCCTATCTGATTAATTGTGTCCAACTATGAAAAAATTCCACATAAATTCTGTATTATAACCTTTGTAATCATTTCAATATTATTAATCCTCTCGGAAAAATTATATAGCTCCAAAAAAATATCTTATAACATAATTTGAATTAATTAATATTTTATTTCATTTTATTTTTTCCTTTCATGAAACATTTTTTCGACAGAAGGATGGATGGAATAAAAAATATCACGTAATAACATTCCAATATTTGGTCCCTTTTTGAGTTTCCTCGATAATAACATAAACCATATATCCCATTCCCTTATTCATTAGTAGAAACATAATCCACTTGCATTATTTTTAAAATAACAACTATCTTCTACTGTTATGCCATGTTGACCATTATTTCCTCCAGGGTAAACACAAAACCAACTATAATATTCTTTGAATATGTGCCTTAAGAAAAATTTGAATATACAAATCCTTTCAACTGATCATCATATCTGAAACATAATGTTACAAATTTATTATAATTTCTGGTTTTGAATGATACATTTCATAGGTCCCCAATTATTCTTTCTAGGATTTGACATGAAATAGATTAAAACTCCCACTTCAATAAAAATTTCTGAAGTTGTAAAATACATTGAATACATCATACATGAAACCAATAAATAAAAACAGACCTTCTATGTTCCAAATACTTCTCTATTTGTTGATGGTTCTGTTTCTTTATAATTTTTCAAGATTCTAGTGAGGGGAGTTGATATAGGCTTATGCCTAGGAATTCTAAACCCCTTTATGACCTTTCTAATAAATTCCTTCTAGGATAAAACCAAAGTTCCAGTTTTCCTATCCCTATATATTCTTATCCCCATGATCTTCATGGCTTGTCCAAGGTTCATCCATTTAAATATTTTAGAAAACTTCTTCATCAGTCCCTTAATCTGATGTAACTCTATACCTACAATAAAAAACATCAATATAAAAAAATAGTGTGATATATATTCCACAATATCAGTACTTTTGATAACTAAAATTTTTAGAATCACATCATCTAAATTTTTTATGTAACATGAAAGTATCAAACTTATGATTCCACTATCATAAAGCTACGTTCAAGACATAAAATCTATATTTTCACTTTTAAACCAACCCCTCTTTATAATAAAATTAATAATATTTGGTCTGATCCATGTAAATTTCTTCCCCCTAATCTCAAAAGAGAAAATTTTTATTTACATCCATATGCCTCAAGTATAGATCATTGAACATAGTAATTATAATCATAATCAGAATGATTGTTTTATTCACCACTAGTGATAAAATTTTAAAAAATACAAACACTTCATTTTCTTAAAAACCCTTCACCACCAACCTTTATTTTTATTTCATAATTATAGGAGCCTCCTCTTTAAAAAATCCCAATTTTATTTCTAGATCTTATTTTCATTTCGGTATGTTGGAAAAATCCCATCTATTATTGAGATGAAAGGAAATCATTTCATCCCCCATGGTCAACTCCCATATTATCATGTCTCTAAGAGTACTTGCTTCTTTCATAAAATATTATTCCCCTACATCCATTAGAAATAGAGAGATCATATCATCTCTAAACCACTAAATAGATTTTGTGATATGATTGGATCTATTCAACACAACCTTATGTTCATCTGATGAAACCTCTCTATCTGGTAATTTACTATATAAACTTTCCCCATATAGTACATTTTTGAGTGAACATTTTCCATCTAGTTGATTAACTATCGAATCACGAGAGAGTTTACCTTGAAACCTCAATCTGATCAACTTGAACTATAAAAATAGACCAATCCACTTCTTAATTCTTATAAAAGTTATAATATTTCAATAGAAGTTATTCATTAAAAACGAAATCTCTATAGTTAAAGATTTTTTTCATAATCCCAAGGGAAATATGTAGAATTCTCATCTTTATATCCAATGAGATAACACACTTTTGATTTAACCCCCATATTATCTATGAATTTATCATTGATATCAAAATAAAATATAACTCTAAATACTTTGATATGGTTCACATTTAGTATCTTACCCGACCAAAGTTCTTCTAATAGATCTTGTCTCACAGCTGAATTCATATTTTTATTCACCAAATATGTTTTTTATTAATGTATTTTCCCTAAATTAGGATTCTAGAGATAATAATCATACTTTGAGATTTATCTTGTAGAGTCTGATTTATCCTTTTAGCTACTCCATTTTATTATAGATTTCCTGGAACAGTCATCTGATACCATACGCATTTCCACTAACAAAAGTTATGAAATTTATTACTCCCCAATATAGTTTGTTTAGAGAAACTTCAAATTTTTTCACATACTTTTTTGGAAAAAAACCTTATAATGAATAAACACCTAAAAAAATCTGATTTATTCTTATATAAATAATTCCAAAACCTTTAAATTAGAATCATAAATGAATATTATAATGTACAATGATCATCTATTGTAATAAATAGTTTGAGGACCCTAAAACTGAAAATTAAAAGGTAATAGCTTTTAGTTTAGGGATTTAGACCATTCAAGGTCATAGAAACTCTCTTTTGTTTCCCTATAATACAAATCTCACATATTACAAGATTTGTGTGATGAAGTTTAAGTATTAATTTTACTACTGTAACATTCAAATTCTTTTCAAAAAAGGTTACTAAACTAACAGATCCACATTTTTAGACCATATGAGGATGTTATTCTAATCACTAAAACTCCATCCATATATCTTTCCAAGTTTCACATGATCCTCAACCCGGTTGGTGAGGACTCGGTAGGTTCATCCAAGAGACCCGATATCAAATCCATGTGGAGGCATATTTTCTGGGTATTGTAGCAGTATTGTACTAGGAACTATAGCAGCACTGTAGTAGGTACTGTTTGGTACTATAGTAGCCAAAACTATTCATCGACCTGAGCCTTTGGGCCACCAGGTTTCATCCTCGGGTCCTGTAAGGATTTAGGGCCAACCAAGGCCTTTGGGCCAGTTGATTCTCAAGGCCTTTGGGACACCTTAAGGATTTTGGGCCACACCCAGGCCTTCGGGCCACATTAAAATGTAGATGTACCAATCAAAATACAATGTACAAGGCTTTAAAGGAGGATTCCAGGAAGGTGAATTCACTATAGTATATCTAACCATAATTGGAAGAATGAGAGGGTATGGATTTCCCATCAGTACCGGGCCTGTGAAGCTTTACATAGGATAGCTATCCGACCAGCCTTACAATGGTGGAGTGTTGATATCATGACATATGCTTGTGAAGAGCAGTTCCAAGATGTCTTGTAGGGTTAATTCCCTCTAAGACCTATGGGTCATATAATTGTATCTAAGCCTTAGGGACTTGTAAGGATTCCACATCACCCCTTGAAAGCAGGATTATAAAAATAATAAAAAAAATGAAGGGCTTTGGGCCATTACAAACATATATCGTTCCAAGTATAAAGATCATTTTTTAATAAACTACAAATAACCATAGAGAATCTAATTATTTTATAGACTCCATTCAAAAAAATCATTCCAGATCCTACATCATCAATTTTTCCCACTGATATGAGGTTATTTTGGAGATATGTAATATTAATAACATTTTTAAGTCTCAATACACTTCCATTTGTTATTAAAAAGTTAATAAATATTTTCCCAAATATATCTAGATCTTTATAATCATCTAGGCGTACTACTCCTATGCTTACGAACACATAATCTACCATGAACTCTTGCTTACCAGCAAAATGAAAATATGCACCTAAGCCAGTAACCAATGATTCTCCTAGAATAACTACACTTATTATCAAAATAAAGACTATATATTTTTCACTAACTAAGTTCATCTATTTGGAAGATGAAGAAACCATTTATTTTCAATAAACATTCTTCATATGTCCCTTTTTTCCAATAAGACAATATATTGGACCAAGAATAGTCTATTTATCTCGACATCTTCTCTAGAAATTCTCATTTGAAGACTTAATTTCTCAAATATCATTATGTCTATGAGAAAATACTAAAAATATATTATTGATATTACTTTTAAATAGATATTAAACTTCCTTCCACCTCAACTCCTTATTCAAGATCATGTTATTAATATCATCAAATATAATATATTTCTTCCCATTAGATTTTCTAACATATTTCACCATGAATTCTCATCTTTCTAGGAGACAATAATGTCGAATAAAATCCGACACATCATCCATAAAAGTTAACATAATTTATTTGATCATCCATTAGATCATACTGAAGTCAACCACATGATTGTTTGCAGTTATTTCATCCAATAAACCCAAGATGAACAACCTTCGCATCATGAATAAATTATTTGGAGGTTTTGGATTTTAAAACATTTCAACAAACAAATTACATATTTATTTAGTTGTTTGTTTATCTTGAATGTTGAAAGAATAATTTTGAGTCAGTGAAATATTAATCAAGAATAAGGCCTTCATATAAAACTTCTAATATTTCTTTTTCGCCATAATCTTAGGAAATTCACTGAATAAAGTACCATCCATATCTTTCTATAAAAAAATATCATCCAGTTAGATTCTTTAAAATTAAAATTATATTCAATCAAAAATTTCAATAGGAATAGACCCTTCCTCTAAATTACTTAATCCAAATAACCTTAAAACCAACTAAAATCATGAAACAGTAAATCTAAGAAGTCGAGGAACCCAAATATTGTAATTAAGGAAGAACCAAACCTTTAACTCCACTTGTTAGGAGTTCATGGGTAGGATAAATAGTCTATTTTTTCACCAAAGGGATACAATAATGAATATGTACACTAAATATATATTCATCTGATCTCCATATCATGTACAATATAAAATCTATGAATGAAAACAAGTGGAACATCCGAAAAATGGTTTTTATGATAAGTGACTCCTACCAAGTCCATGAAATGAACCTTGGATGAACTCTATCCTAATAAATACACAAACATGATTAACACAATTAAAATTAGAATAAAAATAAATGTAAAAAATAGGATCATGTGGTTTGTAAAAATTTATTACATCCATGTATCAAAATTGAAAACATTTTCATTATAGGAGATATAAGAAAATGAAAAACTCATTTCTCACTTTCTCTCCAAATACAATGTATCCGAATATGAATTTAGAAACAAAAAAATGTATAGTTTGAATCTAGATATAGACCACCATCTATATATATAAGTTTAATCATCCCTTGAATAGGTTTCACAAACCTCTAAGATTCATAGTCAACCTCTCATTGATCTGGGAAACCTCAGATACACTAATAAACCATCTGATGAAATCATAAATAGATGGTACCCATGAAAGCATCCCATTTAAAGATAATTTATCTCTGTAGAATCTATATGATTAGAAACTATCCAATTCAATCATTCTAATTGTCTCTATTAGATATACTATATCATCCCCATTTCACCAAAGTCTCCTACAAAGGATTTCTACATCTGATCATCTTTATCTGAAAACCATATCATGATCATATTTGTCTGATGATCTCTATCTAAAATACAATGATTAGGGAAACTAAATTTTTACAAAAAAACATGAAAAATTATTCCAATCACTTTGACATTTGATTTTTTAATGAACTTTTTTATATATATAAATAATTTTCTATTCCCCTTACAGATATTTCCACTGTTTTTTCCACATATCTATCATAAAGGAAGACTCATATTCTTCCCCCCACTATTTTAATCATTATATTTTCCTTTTAATTCCATATTTATTTTATTATCAAAACCATGAGATTGATGGGTGAATCCAATATATTTTTTATATTGAAAACACATTGAATTATTTTTTATATCTTCTAAAGTATCTTTTTGTGAAAATTACTTATAGAAATGATTTTAAGACCTTAAACAATTGATTAATCATAATTTCATATTAGATTATAATACCATAATCATGCCATGAATGTCTTGTAAAAATTTCTTTATAGGGACTTATAGATTCATCATCCTTATACTATGGCTTAAGAAATTCCTTCTCCATTCCCATATAAAGAATATGTGGAAAGAACTTATTGGAAAATAACCATATAAACTCATACAAATCCATATATTAAATTTAATCATAGTTTCATGTGTTATTTATAACATTCCATCATTAATTTTCTTCACCTTTTAAATGATAAAAATAAAAAATAACTTTTTCATGCTTCAATCATAAGAGAATAAAAAATTATATTCAAAGGTACCGATCCATTACACATAAATTAATGGATCAATAAACCCAATAAAATATGGTGGATATTGCCTCATGAAGGACATAATATTACATTATTCCCCTATTTTCACATTTTCTAATCTTAGAATGATTTATAGCCTGAGAATGTTTTGTAATAATGCCGATGATATTTCTCATTCCAACTCTCATAAAATGCAGTTACATTAGAGGATAATCATTAAATTTTATATTATAATTAGAAATTAACATGATGTATCATGGTTCTAACCATGGACTAAAACCAAAAATTATAATGTGATCATTAATAATCACAGTGAAAAAATCATATAATTATTAAAAATTATTCCTATAATGTCTAAATCATGACACATTATTTTCAATCTATGATATCTTAGGTTTAACCGAGGTCCTCTAGGGTCATTATCTATTCAATTACATCATTTTATTTTCAAAATAAAATGTGAATTAATTTGATCATATCCCCATAGAGTGTCTATCTAGGTTTATAGTTTTACACCCACTCATCTTTCACTAGTTTTAATTGGGTTAATTACCAATCTACCCATTTCAGAGTTGTTACACCTAGTTCATTCTAAGCCATAGCCATGTCATCATGCTTGTACCAAGATTGATATGTATTTTATAAGAAAACCAAACTATTTTATTTACCATAACATAGGATTTCATATCATACATAACATTACCCTATGGATTCTCGCTAAATTTTTCTAATATAAATCGCTAAAAATTACAAAATCCAGCTCTAATGCCAACTGAGATGACCCAAACATTACATACATAAATATTACATCTTTTTATATGAATATTGAATACATGAAATAATAATACACACCCAAAAATTATAAGTTTTAGTGAATTTGGTGACTGGATATATAATCATTTTATTTTGTAAAATTTCATCAATGTCTTCCACCAAGTTATTCTCACAAACTAAACTTTTCATGCATAACATAATTAAAACCATTCTTCATAACCAAGGAAAATAAAACATAATAAAGTGTGAGATAATATTCCTAGTAAGTATAGACATGTTAGATATTATAAAATGACCATATGTATTAAGAACATGTGAATAAGGGTATGAAAATTTTAACATAACAATTTAAAATCATATCCAGAAATCCATAGATCATAAACATGTTATGGATTTTGTAGTTAATAAGACATGAATTTTTAAAGAATAAAAGATAATGATCCCTGAGATAATATCATATGTATAATAATATTTCATATATGGTGACATAAAAAGTGTGGGATAATAATAATCGTAGATTTTATATGTCAAGGCTATCCACCGAGACATTTATCATATTTTTTGTTGGCTCATAGGAGATTGTGGGCCACCCTATCTAGTATTAAAAGTTTTAATAATTAGAAATCATATCCACTCCTATTATTCATTTCTAAACATTTAAATCATAATTATTTAAGTTTCAATATGTGCAATTATGTTTATATATGATCTCACATAAATATGGTACATTCTGTTAATAATTATATTATAAGACTATCCAAACAAATATATTTTCTAAGTGTAATTGAATCACACTGATAGAAGAGATGACCTATCAATGCAAATGAGCGACCGAATGATGAACTACCAATGAAAATGACCTACCAACATAGATGAACTACTGATGAAAATGAGCTACTAATAGATAACCTATCAATGAAAATAATCTACCAACAGATGACCTACCAAGGAAAATAACATACCGATTCAGATGCCCTGGTGATGAAAATGACCTTCCGTCAGTTCAAATTACCCACTGATGCATGGTGCTAACAACACAAGGACACACTGAAAATGAAAACCAGTAACTTATTCAATGAGCCACCAATTCATGGAAGGAAAAATAATATGAAACAACTATAAAATGAGTCACCGGTAGAAGGAGATATAAACCAAGGACTCAACGATATACTATTTAAAATTACTTCTGTTTAAAATCGATTCTAACAATAATATTTTGTGTGTTTTAATACGACCAATTATTTTAATGCCTTTCTGAAGACATCTTAAATGAGGATGATAGAAATATGTGGTGTTGTGTCTAACTCATATATTCCCATTTTTGGGTTGCAATAATTTATATAAAAAGGATAGTGCAAGAAAGAAGAGACAGATATGCAGACTCGTGCAGACATGCATACACAAGAAGATACAAGCACAGTGTAGAAAGAAGAACGGATGTGGAATTTTTCATTCTGGGTAACTGTGAACTAGAGAACTGTTGATCATAAAATCTTCTTCATCTTAGTAGCATCTAACTAATCTGAAGGAGTGGAACCTCTCACCCTTCAGAAATATATAACGTAGTGCACCACAACAATTTGTTTTAAGTGACTATTTCTAGAAGAGAAATTTAGCTTCAACTCTTATATATTAGAGAGTCCAGAGTTGAATTGAATAACACGTAGAGTATCTCTAATCCCTTTAGAATATATTCTACTCTGTTGTATACAATTTAACTAGAAATTTGAGCTATGTGTGTGTATATACTAAAACCACACTATATCATGCACTAAACTGGAGGATACTAGATATCCTCAAACAGCTATCTTCTTACATTGGTCTGTCCCATGAAGAATTGTGGAAGAGGTCTTGTGTGACCTAAATTTTAATTTTCCCATGTATAATAGTAGAAGAGGTCTTGTGACCTAGACAATCTATGTACTGTTGTGTTAACCTTGATCCAAGGTGTGGATCAAAATCCTTATTTATATAGATTTCTTGGTGGAAGGTGATCACCAAATAGAGAGGAATAAGTCTCTTATTGAGACTAAACCTCCTATTTTATATCCGCTGTGTTTTCAATTTAATATTTCTTTATTTTTACTAATTTTAAAAAAAAAGATATTTACATTGATAGTTATTCTTGGATAGTAGTTATAACTATTTCTTTATTAGAGTAGTTTCAAAATTTGTATTTCTATCTCATATTTTAAATATATTTTAATTTCTATTAGTTCTAAATTTTTAGATCTTTAAAAGCCTATTTATTTATAATGTAAAATAGATTATAAGGTGATTCTATCAATATACCTCCAGTATCTAATGGAAAAATTATGCATAATGGAAAATTAAAATGAGAATGCACTTAGAAAGTATGGGTTTTGAGATTTTGTCTTCAATTATAGATGAATATAAGATTCCTACTTCTGCTAGAAAAACTTTGGATGGCCCAAATAAAGATTAACATAACAATAACTGAAAATATATGAATTCTATATACTCTTCAATAGGTTATGAAGAGCTTAATAGACTTTATTTATGTAAAACAACCCATGAAATTTGGGACAATTTATCTATTTCACATGGAGGAACCACTAGTGTCAATGAAATGAGACTTAACATATATTCTATTAAATATGATAACTTAAATATGAAGATTGATGAGCCTATTACAGACATGTATCTCAGGTTCAATGAAATTTTGAATAATGTGATCTATGTGGGAAGGGATGTTATAAAGAAATAAAAAATGATGAGAATACTTAGATACTTACCAGATAGACGGAGAGGAACTTCTGTATCAATCAGAGAATCCAGTTACATCATCAAGTAACCAGTAAAGGATCTGATAGAAAAGTTGATGATGTATGAGGAAGAACTAAAATTCAACAATGAATAAGAAGATGAACCCAAAAGAAAATTTGTTACTTTCAGATCTACTTCCTCCAAGAATAAGGACAGAGTTCAAGATAAAACTAAAAGTTCTCATGAAGAACACACGTTAGCCTAAAGTGATGAGTAGATGGCTCAAATATCTATAAGGTTTAATAAATTTTATATAAAGAATAAATTCTATAGAAATCCCAACTACAATGTTAATTTTGATCACAAGGGACATTGGAAAAAGGATTGGAAGAAAGGTGATACTTCTAGTGAAACAATATGTTATGAATGTAAGAGGAAGTGAAATGTAAATGGTGACTATCCCAAGATAAAGTAAAAGAATAATTTTGATGATAAGGAAAAAATGTATAAAATGGACATAAAGGCAACATGGAGTTATTCTAAGGATAACTTAAGTGATTCAGAATCCTCTAATGGAAAATATGATAAATAAAATATGTGTTTTATGGAAAACACATCTGAGGTAATACTAAATTCACCTCAACATAATTTATATTATTGTGGGGATAAAAGTGATTCTGAAAATATAAAAAATGAGTAAATTTATGAGTATTTTAAACTGCAAGAATACAGTTTCAATTAATTAAAAGGTAAATTAAAATCATTAAAGAAACACCATGATTTGACCACCACTATTAAATCTAAACTTTATGTGGAAAATAGAAAAATTATCAACTGATTAAGGAAAAAAATGAACTTAAATTATTAAAATCAATTAAAAACAGATCTAGATCGATTACCAATAATAGGGAAATATTAGTTCAAATTATTATTAAAAAAGTAACTCTTAACTATAATAATGAAATAGGATACCACCCATAAAAGAGGAATATGAAAAAAAAACTCATTTTGTATCAAACCATGCAAAATCTAGTTTTATGAAAAATTTTGAAAAAATTTCTACAAGTTCCATCTATGAAACATCTTCTACTATTTCATGTTTTTCATTACCAAATAAATTTTTCTTCAAATATTTAATATACATGTTATATGAAATCCATGAAGCAAATGTGGGTTCCCAAATCTCTTTTTACTAATGTTATTAGACCCAAAAAACACTAGGAACCAAAATCATTTCTTTTCTAATATTCTTTATAGGAAAGATGATTAAAAATATCTTATAAAATCCTATGGTAAATGGAAAATGGATGTTCAAGACACATGATAGGAGATTACTCATGCTTCATGAACAAGATAAATGTTGATGGTGGGCATGTCACCTTTGGTGACAATTATAAAGGAAAAATAATTTTCCTCGACCATATTGGTAACTCTAACTCAGTTTTAATTTCTAAAGTAATTTTTGTTAATCGATTTAAATACAATCTACTTAGTATCGATCAGTTTTTTTATGATGGTTTTAATGTCAAATTTTAAAATGATTCATGTAAAGTTTTTAACTCTTGAAATAAATTAGTATTTTCTTCTCTTATAAAATAAAATTAATATGTTGCTAACATAGATTCTATAATATCTCAAAAGGATTCATGGTTGAGTGTTTTTTATAAAGAATCTTGGCTTTGGAATAGGATATTAGGACACTCTATGTACACTCACTTAGAGAGCTTTCTAGAAAATGATTAGTCAAGGATCTACCAAAACATGGGTTTTGAAATGAAAAAGTTTGTAATCCTTGTCATAAGTGAAAACAACACAAAATATCTTTCAAACCAAAAGAAGAAGTTTCTACTTCTCAACCTTTTTCGTTGGATCACATGAATATTTTGGACCTTATAGAGTTTCCAGTCTAACTTTGATGAATTATGTATATGTTCTTGTAGATAACTACTTTAAATATACTTGGATCTTTTCCATGGCTCACAAAAGTGAATATTTCTCACATTTTACCATGTATACTAGGACTATAGAAAATATTAGTGGTCTTAAAATTAAAACCCTAAGAAGTGATAATGGTTTTGAGTTTCAAAACCAAGATTTGTAATCCTTTTGCTAAAAAATTACTATAGTAATAACTTTTCAACCCCAAGGAGACCTCTGAAAAACGGTGATATAGAAAGAATAAATAGAACCCTGCAAGAAATTTCTAGATCAATAATTAGTGAGTATGACCTACCTATATACTTATGGGTAGAAGCTGTCAAAAAATGCTATATAATCAATAGGGTCTTTATTAGACCTATCCTTAAAATAAATCCCTAAGAGTTGTGGAACAATAGAGAACCCAAGGTTAACTACTTTAAAGTGTCTATTTTAAATGTCTATATTTCTAACACTAAGTATAATCTGTGAAAATTCTCTTCCATGATTGATGAAGGAATTTTCCTAGGTTATTCATTTCTGGTAAAGCCTATTGATTATTCAATAAGAGAACCAAATGTGTGGAAGAATATGTATATATCATGTTTGATGAGATAAATCCACATGAACCAAAGATCTCTCTAGAGAATATCGAGGATAATATATTTACCTGGACATCAATATTAAATATTATAAACATCCTATGTTGAATTCTTTTAAAACTAATTCTTTTGTAAATTCTACAGATTCTAGTCATAACGAATCTAAAGCTATCAAAGAATCTGAACTGACTAGCCCTTCATTTTCAAGACCTGTCAGAACTCTCAACAACTATTCTTTAGATGCTGTTGTTGAAGACATAGACAAAGGAACACATACTGCAACTTCTCTATGAAATTAGGTTGAACATCAAGCTTTTATATCACATATTGAACCTAAAAACATCAATGATGCCATAAATTATAAATTTATGGTGATAGCTATACAAAAAGAGTTAAATTAGTTTGAAAGAAATAAATTATGGAAACTTTTAGATAGATGCAAAAACACCTTGACTATAGGCACATAATGGGTGTTTTGGAGTAATGTAAATGAAGATGATACCATAGTTATGAATAAATCTAGATTTTTTGCATAAGGTTATATTGAAGAATAAGGGATTGAAAATGAGAAAACCATCGCACTAATAGCTTAACATGAGGTTATTAAAATCTTTCATGCCTATACAACACACCTAGAATTTAAACATTATCAAATTGATGTCAATATTGCATTTCTAAATGGGTATATAGTTGATGAAGTTTTTATTGAACAACCCCTAGTTTTACGATCTCTCATTTTCCAAATAATGATTTGAAATTAAAAAAGTATTTATATTGTTGAAAGCAAGATCCAAGAGCTTGGTATGATATAATCATCACTTTTCTTATTTATAATGGTTTTAAAAATGGTATAGCTAATTCAACTCTATTTATAAAATGAATTTCCAATGTTGTTTTAGTAGCAGAAATTTATCTAGATGATAATATTTTTGGATCATCTATAAATTCATTATGTGTTGATTTAACAAAGATGATGCAATGTGAATTTGAAATGAGTTTAATGGGTGAACTCAAACTCTTTCTTGGATTTAAAATATTTAAAAATAAATAAAGTATTGTTTTGATTTAGAGTAAATATACTATTAGTATTTTAAAAAGATTAGGATTTGAAATAACTAAGAGTGGTGACACTCTAATGAGTACCACATGTAAATTGGTCTAAGATGATGATTGTAAATATGTAGATAAAACCACATATAGAGTATTGCTTGGAAGTTTACTCTAACTAACTTCTAGTAGGATATATATTATGTTTAGTGTATGCTTGTGTGCTCTTTTAAAACTAAACCAAAAAGAATATTATCTTCTTGTTGTTAAAAGTATTTTCAAATACCTCAAACATACTCCCAACCATAGACTATTCTATCCTAGAGGAAAACCATTTGATTTAGTGTGTTATTTAGATGTTGATTTTGGTATATTTAAGTTATATTTAAAAAGAACATCTATAACATGTCACATTTTTCCAAAGTATATAGTTTCATGGTGTAGTAAGAAACAAAATTATATTGCATTATCTAATATCGAAGCTCAATACATAGTTGTTGGTAGTTGTTGTTCACAAATTTCATGGATGAAAACACATTACTATATTATAGATATCAATTGAAACACGTCCCTATAAAATGTGATTACACAAGTGCTATTAATATTTCTAAGAACCATGATTCATATTCTAGTACCAAACACACTGATGTAAGGAATCACTTTTGGAGAGACCATTATCAAAAAGGTGATCTAATGTTAGAGTTAATTGGAAATGAACGTCATCTTGCTAACATTCTCAGTAAGTCATTGAACACGAAAATAATGAACTACATTAGACATGAGTTAGGAATGACCAATCAATAATATCTTTTTTTTTTTCTATTCCTTTGACCATTTTAAGTAATTTTGTTATAAAAAAATTAGGTAGTATGAAGCCTACAATGTCATGATGACACCATGACACTAATAACATTGTCATACAGACACAATTGTGATGTCGAAACCGTCTCTATGTCATGCTGACACAATTTTCATGCCGACACCAATGCTATATTATGCCGAGACAGTTGTCATACTGGCACCGATTCCTTATCATGTTGACACCATTAGTTTTTTTAAATATCTGTTATTCTGACACTGATGACTCGCTCTATTTATACATTTTACATTTTTACTAAAATAAAACTGTTTCATTAATTTTGTTGAACTTGGTTCACGATTTCATGATTTTATTATTTCAAAATCCCTAAATGATATAAATTTTAATTGATCATCTCTACTCCTTCACTCATACACTCTCTTGGCCATTTCTCTCTCTACCCCCAACATTTTCACCTTCTAACCTTCAAATAGATCTATTGGAATGCCATATCTAAAGTGAGCACTTGATTTGTGGTGAGTCTCGTGCATCTAATAAATAGAAGGGTGAATCAAGAAAATATTTAGGACCTATAAATTATGCTCTAGAGAACCATGATGTAACTCCAAGAAAATAACTTCTTATGGAATGGTTTTTGGAATGAAATTCTTTGCTTCTCAAGGTACTGAAAGACCAAGTATGTCTTGAGTTGTTCTTAGATAATGAATGAACATTTTTTCCGAAGCTATTTTATGATTTTTACATGAATATGTAGTTCCTTTTGGATGGAAGTGATGTTTCCTAGATCACGTTCATAATGAGAGGCACAATAATCTCTTTATCTTCAAGACAATGGGATAAGTGTCTTATAGTTACTCATGAAGGTTTATTTTATTATTATCAAGGTACATATCCACCTGAGGGTGATATTTTCTTCTTTGAGACCACTCTGAAGGATAATACCAATAATTATGAGCATAGAAGACCCATTTCTACATAGTTATGTAGAGAATGTAGAATGTTTTTTATGTTTGATCAGCATCAGATCTATCCTAGGAAAGGTTAATTTTCTTTTATGAAGTTTCAAAATGTCTACTTATTTTATATACTAAGAAAAGTGATCAAGTTAATTTTTTGTATATACCTTGTTGTGCACATGAATGAAATGATCAAACCTTCCTGAAAAAATAATTCCATTTTATATCTAAGGATTATCTTAGATATGATAAATGATAAAGGTTGAGTAAATGAAGGAGAAGAAGTTTTTTCTAAGTGAAGTGGGATTTTCCTCAGTAAAGATATTTGTAAAAGGATGAAAATCAACTGGAATCCATGGAAGAGAGAATGGGTTATAGATGAAGATATGATCTATGAAAAGTAAATCCAGTGGACAATCAAAATTGACCTAAAAATGTGGATGATCCTATTCTAGGGCCAAATGAGGAATGAGTTTTCCCTAAGAATAAAAATAATAAGATCCAACCACTCCAATTAGAGATCAAGGATCACCTATCGACAATAGGATTCATCCCAATACTAATGAACTTATCAATGGGTATTATTTTGGACTTCCAAGTCCTCCAATTACATTAATATCTAATGATCCCACAGTTGAAGACAATGGAGATGAAGAGATAGATGTCTCAAGTAGTGTGTAATATGTAAGTAGATCTATTGGCTCTATAGAATAATAATAAATGGAAGATGATAAAAGTGGAAGTTGTAGTGAAGTGGAAGAAGGTAAAGAATATATTCCATATAATTATTAAAATCCACAATAAACCAATACATATATATTCCAATATTCCATGATACTATAAATGAGATTCCACAACATTATGTTGGAATCCCATTACATAAACACTTAATCATTCCACCACATCATTGTCATAATCAACATCGCAAATAGTGATCACATGTGACATCCCTTTGTCCTTTGACTTAAGAGGTTTCTCATGTCGATCATCATTAAAACTTGAATTAGGGCATTGATTAGTATAATTCCCCATTTTCTTGCACATGAAGCATTGAAGTGTTGGTGGATCGTTCTCTGTAGTCCTTTCTCTATTCACGTCATTAGAAACCTTTTTCCCATTAATTCAGCACTCAGCTCCTCTATGACCTTCTTTTCCACACATGAAACATTTTCTAGTACCTTTTAGACAATATCCACCATGCTTCTTTCCACACTTTGTGCATAAATAAACATTCACCTTCTTTTCACCATTGTTATGAGATTTTTCCTTGAACTCTATCTTTTATTTTTTGTCAAAACCATGAGATGGATATGTAACACCAACTTTCAGTTCTACCTTGATAGCACAACACACAATTTCTTCATATCTACAGAAGCCTCTTATATCTAATTCCCTTCAAAGACTTGGTTTTAATCCACTGAAGAATCAATCAATTTTACTTTCAGTTTGGATGATAAAGCCAGATGCATACCTTTCAATCCTTGTAAAATTCACCTCGTATATACCAACAGATTCATCATCCTTTTGATTAAGCTAAAGTAACTCCTTTTCTATAGTTGTTTGAATAATATGAGGTAAGTACTTATTGAAAAATAAGTTCTTGAACTAATCCCATTCCATGGATTCAATTTCATCTTGGGGCCTTGTATTCTTAATTAGAGTCCTCCACTGGTCTACTTCACCTTCTAAATGGTAAATATCCAGAATTAATTTTTCATGATCCAAACTGTGAAGTATGGAAAATATCTTTTCAATGGTACTGATCCATTATTTAGCAACAAGTGGATCAGAAGACCCAATGAAAGAAGGTGGGTGTTGCCTCATGAAGGACTCAATAGAATATTTTTCCCTTCTCTGTTCATTTGGAAGTCCAGAATGATTCATAGCTTGTGTAAGTGTCGCAATAATATTGTTCACTCCATCTCCCATAACATTGGTTTATTCATGAGGTAAATCATAGAATTTTCCATTACAATGATCAACACGGTTCCTTCGGGTTCCAGCCATCACCTAAAACCCAAAAAGAATAGTGTGAGAGGCAAAAATCATGGTAGGAAAACAACATAATAAAGGGGGAGTGCCTTCAATATATAACATCTTAGTTTTAATTCTATGATCATTACCGTAATTCTAGGATTGTAACCTATACTTATACTTAACCTTAGAGACATCCCTATACATACCTTAGAAATATCTCCAGGGATTTCACTAAATATTTTTCATCCTAGTTTCCAAAGGTTAACTAAACCTTTCCTCTGATACCAACTATAGCGAACCAATCTTTAAATACATGGAAATTAAATTACTTTTGTGTAATACTTAATACATAACAAAAACAATAACCCAAGGACCTTAATAGTTTCGTGTCTTTGTAAACTTGGAACATAATCTTATAATCATGGTGAATGATCTTCAACATCTCCAATAAAGAACTTCCCCTTTGGTTTTCTTACCTAAAACCATTCGTTATATCCTGGGGAATAGAAAACATAAAAAGGGTGAGCTGAAAAGCTCCATAAGGGTAAATATGGAGAACATAAAACAATCCCTAAATATTTGAATGTAAGAACATGAACCTAAAACATCAAAATCATGAGTAATGACATAAATCATGGCATTGAATAAGGAATAGATCATAAAGGAACATTAATCATGATAAATAACATGGGAAAAATAAATGGAATTGTGGAAAACCATTAATCATATGTTATTTTTTCCTTAGTATCCAAGGCATTGTTTCCAAGACCATCATAGTGGACAAATTCCATTACTGAACTGGGTTTACTTGTCGTTCCAGCCCTGTACTGCTGAACCAAATTCACTTTTCGTTCCAGAAATGTCTATCTCATGAGATATAAATCTTTACCCAATGAATTGGAGGGAGATATAGGTCCCACAAATCTCATAATGAAATCATTCTTACTTGTTCCACAAAATAAACACAAATCATTCATCATAAACTGAAGAATTTAATGGGTTCCATAAACATCATCCCATCATAAAATAATCCATTTAAAACAAATGGATACCATTTCATCATAAGAATAATCAAACCATGTAAATAATAGAGACATTATACATGAAAAATAATCATACTAAATAATGTCATCTTAGATGGAAAATAGTTTTGACAAAACACTTGAAATAAATTCTTGAGGAAAATATCCTTTCTTCTTCAAAATCATTTTATTTTAACAAAATTCCTTGCAATTTTAAAAGAAAGGATTTTGTTGAAAATAATCATGAAATCTTGAATATTAATCTTCATGAAAATTATTCATTATAAAACCGTAAAAATCCATTCATGCCATATATGTTAAAAAATATTCTCCTCGTACTTTTGCTGGAAAAGTCAAAAGGTACCTCATATGGTAAACAAAATAAAGATTCATTCCATACCATGTGGTAAAAGTAAACAAAGGGTAAAAATTAATTTAAACATAAATTTAAGAAAATTAAACATATTATGAAACCATATTTAGAAAACATGGACATGGATGATAAACATAACCCTAGAAAATACTTACAAATAAACAATCTCGGATAAGAATGAGATTGGAATAATTATACCTTACCTTATGTCCAATTTCTTCTATATGTTTCCGAGACTTCTGTATAGTGTGTTTAAACATATTATTAACTTGTAAGAAACACATAATAATATTTATTATATCATATATGATTCACTTATGACTTTATATTACACATTTATTTGTAAATTCCATGTTAAAACACCGTTTTGGGTAAAATCGTTTCATTTATTGTCTGTGTTTTGACTTGTAATTATCCATATGATTACTTAGATCATGATTACATACTTCCAGAATGTAAAAAATAATTTATATATTACATATATTCTGAATATACATATATATAATAGATCGATAAATGGAAAGAAATACACCATTCATGGAGACGGTAGGTTGTACGTATGCATGAACACTGTTTTTGTTTCCTTATTAAATTGAATGGAAGTAAATAAAAAACATATAAATAAATCCAGTATCATTAATATGTCATATATTTCATGATTATTTATTATATATACTTTATAATCATTCTTTAATGGTTAACATAGAGAATGAATCTCATCGTGTCATGTCGACGGTATTCCGTACATACGCACGAGCGATGATATCATTCCCAAAATTATTGAATGGAATTAGAGTGGATGATATAATATCTCAGAATTTGTATCATGTTATAATAACCATGTATAGTTATTTTTTACACCATTATACCCATTCAAGTAAGGTGGTGGTGGAAAAATAGATTACACCATGACGTGGAGACGGTATTCCGTACGTACACACGTGCGGTGATTTTGTTTTTCGTAGGATGGATAGAAGGTGAAATGGGGTTGTTTCATATTTATAATAACACGTGAGTATATTATTGATACTTTTTTTATCATTTTATAATGAAACAAATAAGGAATATGAAGTTTAAGAAGAAGGAAACTTGAAAGAATCGGTAGAAGAGATTACCTCTTCCTCGACACACCTCCTTTAAACTTCCTCATAAGGGACTTGAGTTGGTCTTTCAAGAAGAAAAGAACCACCAGAATGTTACTAGAGAATTTTATAAGATTAATGGGTAGGTTTTTCCCAAGCTGGAAGGCTTAAATTTTCATGAAGAGGAGAGAGAGGAGGTTCCCTTTTATAAGGGAGGAGAGGGGCACCTTTGGAAATATCAAAAATATTAATTAATAATAAAATGAAACCCCACATAAAAACCTCAAAAAATTACTCAATTATAATATTAAATGAGATATTGTTGTATTCACATCAACCAATAAAATTTATACATGTTTTATGTTTATTTTAAACCTTATCATTTTGATTTATCCATATTTAACCTATTTAATTTTAGTTTTGGTAATATAATTCTAAATTTTAAATTGTTATAAATACTTTTTTATGTGTTGTTAATTTTCCATAATTTAATACTTTATGACATTATAGACCCTATAAATTTAATTTTATAATTTTAAAATATCTTTGTGATTTTTAAATAATTTAATAATATGCTATTTTTATAAAATATCAATAGTGTCAATTTTGACACTATTCATTTATTTAAATTTAAATAAAATCTAAACAGAATTTATATTCAAAACAATATATTTAATAGATTCCTAAAATTTCATATTCATATAGAAAATTTGTTTATCACATTAATTAGTTCATATAATATTTATTATAATATTGTTAAAACCATTTATTCGATAATTCTCTTAATAGAATATTACTACAACATTTTTTTATGATTATTTAATATACTGATTTGTTTCATAAAAAATAAAATAAAAAAATATTATGACGATAAATCTTATAGATTTCATAATAATACTTTTAGTCAAATTTATCTTCTAAAACAACCGTATTTTAAAATGCTATGTTTATTAAATTATGAAGGTGACAACTTTGATATCATTTAAAATAATATAATATAAATGTCCTAATATGTTTTATAAGTCTCCAAATGGCCAACAAGTCGACACTTGGATTTTTATGGTGTAGATATACTCTACCAATAAGTTTTGGACAAGTTTTTGGGTCTTTTATGGGTACTATAATTTTAATAAAAACTATATTATTGATTTTTCCGTAAATAAATAATTTCTACATCATTAATTTATAAGCTATTAAGGTAATTAAATATTTCTTAAAAATTAAAAATAAATTACCATGATAAATAAAAACATCTTATATTTAAAATTATTATTTATTATAAAATTTATATTCGGTATAACCTTATATAAAAAATAATCTAATTATTAATGTTTGAGTGAGACATATTTCACTTTCCTTTAAATAAAATAAATAAAAGGTATTAATCAAATACAAGTGAGTTCTAATATATACCATTTCAACCCAAGTATATATTAGGACTAAATATAATCATCAAATTATATTAATACAAGTGTTAAGGTAATTATATAATATTAATTTTACCCTTAATTACCTAATTTACCATTAACTATGGTAAATAAAATTTACCGTAGTTACTATTCAAAATGCCCAAAAATAAAAAGTAGCTTATTAACATAATTTGAACCTAATGATTCCAAATTTGGAATCCACTTTTAAAAATTCAAGAAATAGTAGTTGCATTATTTAATTTAAAATTAATCTCATTGTTGAGAAAACAGGTTTTAAAAGTTAAAACATTGCAAAAGATTGAAATGTTTTTACCTATAAATTCAATGTAAAATTAATGATATAGACTTGAATTATATTAATTGGTAAAAATATATTCTATTTATACTTTAAAACAATTTACTATTATAATTTAACCATATTAATTATCTCTATTAAAAAAGTTGTTTTCAAGTAAAGTTTAGCATGTTTTTACTATTCATCAAAATAAAAACGTTGTCAGAAAAATATCAAAACATTATCCAATGTAAATTTTTATATCCTGATTAAAAATAATAATTTTATTTTTTAAAATGGAACTTATAAACTTGTCAAAAATTATATTCAAAATAGGCGGGCCATCAAAAGGCGGAAAAACTGCATTTTTTGAAAAATACGTATTTTACCTGAAAACATTATTTTGTTCTCATACCATGTTCTAGAATATGTGTAAGATGAATTATAATTTTATAAAATTAAAAATGTGTTTAATACTATTCATAACGTCTATTTCATAATAATATAATAACAATATATCATTGTTTAGTAAAAATCAGTATTCCATACAACACACGCTGTTGAGGAATGTTGCTCTTGCGTGCAACACAAGCCATGAATAGTGTTTATGTATAATACACGCTAATACGGTGTTTTGTAAAGCGCAAGAGAATTTTGGTTTAGCGTAAAACACAAGACATAAAATAAATTAAAAAAATATTATTTCTCATAAAATCTTGGGATGTTACATTCTACCCCCCTTAAAATGAATATCGCCCTCGAAATTCGTTGGGGTTATAAATAGTTTACTACTTGGAAGTTTCTTTCATGGAAACCCACATCATAAAAAGGAATACTAAAACTTAATTTTAAAAAAGTATTGTAAGAAACGTAAAGGTTACCCAAATTAACTCGTCCCTGGGTTTCCACATAGGAGAACATAGGTGAAAATATGGATATAGAAGAGAAATTTAACCATCATGTTCTGATGGAGAGTGGTAGATAACATGGATATAAAAAATCAAACAATCTCAAACCCATAAATTTGTGATGATCTAAGGTACCATCTGATTCATTAGATATGAGGGCACTAGGACAACATTTTTGGTTTTCAAGATCATTTTCCTAATGTTGAAGAATTTTTGAATTAAAATAAATACTTACTTGATTTTGGTACAGTCTAACTGTTGTTTGTTCCTTGAAAAATTTCCACTTCATCTCATAAAGAAATGATGTTGAATTTGTCTTCCATGAAGTGTTAGAAAATCATTCAATAGAATGATTAGTCATTCCATCTATCTCATATATAAGGTTAGAAAAAGTTATATACATAATCCAATCTTATAGTGAGATTAATCGTATATGGTTCCAAAAATTGACTTATACTTCATCTATCATACCTCTTAATAAAATAAAACAAGTTTCTACTAACCAGGGACTTTCTGTAGGCCAATGGTAGGCGATAAAGGCATGTCGCACTTCAGTTGGGAGTTTGATTCTCGCAACCCTGTCCGATGCGACGAGTTTTCATCCGTCATACAGGTTGTTCTTTTTCTAAAAATTTACCATTATAACATTCCAAATACAATATTGAAAAAAAGTTTATAGTCTAAAACAACACTATCAGATGTCCAACATAATCCATTCCATTCTTTAGTCTTATCTAATATACTTCTATACAATCTCATAGTATAATGAAAATAACTACTAGAAAGGTCATCTACCAAGCATGTGAATACCATAATTTATCCCCCATATATCATAAGATATATCTTGTAGGTCACATTACAAAAATATGAGTACCTTAATCATGTATTCTCTGGAAAAATGAATTACCATAGAATCTTTGTGAAAACGTGAATGCTATCAAAAGTCAACTCTTTCCACATACCAAAATCCAAAAAATTCTATATACACAAACCATGATATCACTTTGTCCTTATATGGCCTCATTAATACTATCAAACATTTTATTATCTCTTTATCCCTTCATTATGCACATATAATATGCTTTCCTAAAATATTTCAATCACTTTCCATGGTTACCAGTACCATATAATTATTGAAAACCACAATAAACAAATACATAGATATTAAAATATTCCATGATACTATAAATGAGATCCCACAACATTATTTTGGAATCCTGTTACATAAACACTTAATCATTCCACCACATCGTTGTTATACTCAGCATCGCAAATATTGATCGCATGTGACTTCCCTTTGTCCTTTTCCTTAAGAGGTCTCTCACATAGATCATCATTAACCCTTGAATGAGGTCATTGATTAGAATAATGCTCCATTTCCTTGCACTTAAAGCATTGAAGTGTTGGTGGAGTGTTCTCTGTAGTATTTTCACTATTACCATCATTAGAAACCTTTTTCCCATTACTTAGGCACTCAACTGCTCGATGACCTTATTTTCCACACTTGAAACATTTTTTAGTACCTTTTTTGACAATATATACCATTCTTTTTTCCACACTTTGATCATAAAGAAACATTCACCTTCTTTCACCATTTTTCTGAGATTTTTCTTTAAACTCCATCTTTTGTTTTTTGTCAAAACCATGAGATGGATATGTAACACCAACTTCTAGTTCTACCTTGATAGAACAACGCACAATTTCTTCATAGCTAATGAAGTCTCTTATAGCTAATGCCCTTTGAAGACTTGGTTTTATGCCACTAAAGAATCGATCAATTTTACTTTCAGGTTGGATGATCAATTCATATTCATACCTTGTAAGCTTTGTAAAGTTCACCTCGTATATACCAAGAGATTTATCACCCTTTTTCTTAAGCTCAAGGAACTCCTTTTCCATCTTTGTTAGAAGAATACAAGGGAAGTACTTATTGAAAAATAAGTTCTTGAACTCATCCCATTCCATGGATTAAATTTCATCTTGGGGCCTCATATTCTTAATTAGAGTCCACTACTGGTCTGCTTCACCTTCTAAACTGTAAATAGAAAGAATGAATTTTTCATGTTCTGAACAGTGAAGTATGGAACATATATTTTCAATGGTACTTATCCATTGTTCAGCAACAAGTGGATCAGAAGACCCAATGAAAGAAGGTGGACATTTCCTCATGAAGGACTCAATAGAATACTGTTCCCTTCTCTGCTCATTTGGAATTCCAAAATTATTCATAGCTTGTGTATGTATAGGAATAATATTTTTCACTCCATCTCCCATAACATTGGTTTGTTCATAAGGACAATCATTGCATTGTCCATTAAAATTATCAACACGGTTCCTTCGTGTTCCCTCCATCACCTAAAACCCAAAAAGAAAAGTTTGAGAGGCAAAAATCTTGCTATGAAAACAACATAATGATGGGGGAGTGCCTTCAGTATATAACATCTTAGGTTTAATTCTAATATTGTTATCATAATTCTTGGACTATAACCTATACTTATACATAACCTTAGAGACATCCCTAGATATACCTTAGAAATATATCTAGGGATTTCACTAAAGATTTTGCATCCTAGTTTCAAAAGGTTAACTAAACCTTTCCCACGATACCAGCTGTAGTGACCCAATCTTGACGTACATGGACATTACATTAATTTTTCGTAATACTTATTACATAACAAAAACAAAAACCCAAGGACCGTAATGGTTTAGTGTCTTTGGAAACTTGGAACATAATCTTCTAATCATTGTGAAAGATCTTCAACATCTACCATAAAGATCTTTCCCATTAGTTTTCTTACCTAAAACCTTTTTCTATATCCTGGGGAAAAGAAAACATAAAAATGTAGAGATAAAATTCTAAGTAAGAGTAAACATGGAGAACACAAAACAATCCCTAAACATTTGAACGTAAGAACATGAACATAAAAAATAAAAATCATGAGTAATGACATAAATCATTACAGTGCATAAGACATAGATCATAAAGGAACATTAATCATGATAAATAACATGGGAACAAAATATGAAATTGTGGAAAACCATTATTCACATGTTATGATTTCCATAGTATCCATGGCATTGTTTCCAAGACCATCATAGTGGACAAATTCCATTACTGAACTGGGTTTACTTTCCGTCTAGCCCTGTATTGCTGAACCAAATTCACCTGTCGTTCCATCCATGTCTATCTCATGAGATTTAAATCTTGACCCAATGCATTGGAGGTAGATATAGGTCCCACCCATCTCATAATGAAATCATTCTTACTTGTGCCAAAAAATAAACATAAATCAATAATCATAAACCAAAGAATAAAATGGGTTTCATAAACATCATCCCATCATAACATAATCCATATAATCCAAATGGATATCATTTCATCATAAGAAGAATCAAACTATGTAAATAACAGAGACATTATACTTGAAACATAAGTATACTAAATAATTTCATCTTAGATGGAAAATAGTTTTGACAAAACACTTGAAATGAATTCATGAAGAAAATATCCTTTCTTCATCAAAATCATTTTCTTTTCACAAAATA
This sequence comes from Viscum album, assembly GCA_963277665.1. Lineage (NCBI taxonomy): Eukaryota > Viridiplantae > Streptophyta > Magnoliopsida > Santalales > Viscaceae > Viscum > Viscum album. The sequence continues at coordinate 626,995,137 of OY728159.1, forward strand.
ACATGAAATTTTAAAAGAAAGTATTTTGTTGAAAATAATCATGAAATATTTTATAGTAATATTCATGAAAATTAGGCATTATAAAACCGTAAAAATCCATCCATGCTGTATAAGTTAAAAAACATTATCCTCGTACTTTTGCTGGAAAAGTCAAAAAGTACCTCGTATGGTAAAAAAAAATATTTCTTCCATACCATGTTGTAAAAGTAAAAAAGGTAAAAATGACTTTTAACATACATGTAAGAAAAGTAAACATTTTTTGAAAACATTTTTAGAAAACATGGACATGGATTATAATCATAACCCCAGTAAATATTTAAGAATAAATAATCTCAGATAAGAACGAGATTGGAATAATTATCCCTTACCTTATGTAAACTTTCTTCCATATGTGTTTGAGACTCCTATATAGTGGGTTTAAACATATTATTAACTTTTAATAGAACCATAATAATATTTATGATATCATATATGATTCACTTATGACTTTATATTACCCGTTCATTTGTCAATTCCAGGTTAAAGCAGCGTTTTGGGTAAAATCGTTTCATTTATCATCCGTGTTTTGACTTGTAATTATTCATTTGTTTACTTAGATCATGATAACTTACTTCCAAAATGTAAAAAATGATTTATATATAATATATATTCAAAATATACACATATATATAATAGACCTATAAATGGAAAGAAATACACCGTTCATGGAGACGGTAGGCCGTACGTACGCATGAATGTTGTTTTTGTTTCCTTATTAAATTGAATGGAAGTAAATAACATAAACATAAATCCAGTATCATTAATATGTCATATATTTCATGATTATTTATTATATATACTTTATAATCATTCTTTAATGGCTAACTTAGAGAATGAATCTCATCGCGTCGTGGAGACGGTATTCCGTATGTACGCACGAGCGATGATATCGTTCCCATAATTATTGAATGGAATTAGAGTGGATGATATAATATATCAGAATTAGTATCATGTTATAATAACCATATATAGTTATTATTTACAACATTATACCCATCCAAGTATGGTGGTGGTGGAAAAATAGATTACACCACAGCGTGGAGACGGTATTCTGTACGTATGCACGCGCGATGATTTCGTTTTACGTAGGATGGATAGAAGGTGAAATGGGGTTGTTTCATATATATAATAATACATTAGTATATTATTGATACTGGAATTATAACTTTATAATGAAACAACTAAGGAAGAGGAAGTTGATGAAGAAGTAAACTTGAAAGAATCGGTAGAAGAGATTACCTCTTCCTCAACGCACCTCCTTTAAACTTCCTCTTAAGGGACTTGAGTTGGTCTTTAGAGAAGACCAGAACCTCCAAAATGTTACTAGGGAAGTTGATAAGAGTAATGGGCTGGGGTTGGATGAACTTTAAGTCTCAAATTTGTGTGAAGAGGAGAGAGAGTGGGTGCCATTTTATAAGGGAGGAGAGGGGAACCTTTAAAACCCTCAAAAATATTAATTAATAATAAAATAAAACCCCGCATGAAAACCTCCAAAAATGACTCAATTAGAATATGAGATGAGATAAGGTTGTAATATCACTAAAAAATAAAATTTATACATGTTTTATATTTATTTTAAACCTTATCATTTTGATTTATCCTTATTTAATCTTTTTAATTTTATTTGTGGTAATATAATTCTAAATTTTAAATTGTTATAAATACATGTTTATGTGTTGTGAATTGTCCATAATTGGATACTTTATGAAATTTTAGACCATATAAAATTCATTTCTTAATTTTTAAATATCTTTGTGATTTTTAAAAAAATTAATAATATGTTATTTTTATAAAATATCAATAATGTCAATTTTAACCCTATTCATTTATTTGAATTTAAATAAAATATACACAGAGGATATATTAAAAAAACATATTTAATATATTAATAACATGTCATATTCATCTATAAAATTTGTATAGAACATTAATTATTTAATATAATATTTATTTTAATATTTTTAAAACCATTTATTTGATATTCCTCTTAATAAAATAATTACTACAACATTATTGTATGATAATTTAATATACTTATTTGTTGCATAAAAATTAAAAATAAAACACTATGATGAATATATATCTAATATATTTTATAATAATACTTTTAGTCTAATTTATCTTCTAAAACAACTAACGTTTAAAAATGTTATGTTTATTAAATTATTAAGGTGAAAACATTGATATCATTTAAAATAAAATAATATAAATGTCCTAATCTGTTTTATAAGGCTCCAAATGGTCCACAAGTAAACAATAGGATTCGTATGGTGTATATATACTCGACCAATATTTTTTGGTCAAGTGTTTGGGTCTTGTATGGGTATTATAATTTGAATAAAAACTATATTATTGATTTTTTACTAAATAAATAAATTCTACATCATTAATTTATAAGCTATTAAGGTAATTAAATATTTCTCAAAAATTAAAAATAAATTACCCTGATAAATAAAAACATTTTAGATTTCATATGAGTATTAATAATCTAATTTATATTGTGTATAACCTTATATTAAAAATAATATAATTATTAATGTTTGAGTGAGACATATTTCACTTTCCTTTAAATAAAATAAATAAAAGGTCTTAATCAAATACAAGTGGGTTCCAATAGATACCATTTCGACCCAAGTATAATTTAGGACTAAATATAATCATCCAATTATATTAAGACAAGTGTTAGGGTAATTTTATAATATTATTTTTACCCTTAATTACCTAATTAACCATTAACTGTGGTAAATAAAATTCACCATAGTTACTATTCCAAATGCCCTAAAATTAATAGTAGATTGTTAACATAATTTTAACCTGATGATTAATAAAATTTGGAATCAATTTTTCCAAATTAAATACACATATGTTTCAGAATTTAATTAAATATTAATCTCGCTGTTGAGAAAATGAGTTTTAAAAGTTAAAACATTGCAAAAGATTGAAATGTTTTTACCTATGAATTAAATGTAAAATTAATGATAATGAATTGAATTATATTAAATGGTAAGAATATATTCTATTTATACTTTAAAACAATTTACTATAATAATTTAACTATATAAATTACCTTGATGAAAAATATTGTTTTTAAGTAAAGTTTAGCGTGTTTTTACTATTCGTCAAAATAAAAACGTTGTCAGAAAAATATCAAAACTTTATCCAATATAATGTTTTATATACTAATTAAAAATAATAAGATTATTTTATATAATTGAACTTATAAAATTGTCAAAAATTATATTTAAAATGGATGCACCATCAAAAGGCCGCAAAACTGCATTTTTGTAAAATATTTATTTTACCCAAAAAATTTATTTTGTTCTCACATCATGTTCTAGAATATGTGTAAGATGAATTATAATGTTATAAAATTAAAATTTTGTTTAATATTATTCATAACGGCTAGTTCATAATAATATTATAACAATATCTCGCTGTTTAGTGAAACTCAGTATTGCATACAACACACGCTATTGAGGAAGGTTTCTCTTGTGTGCAAGACAATCCAAGAATAGTGTTTGGATATAATACAAGATAATAAGGTGTTGCGTAGAGTGAAAGATAATTTTGGTTTTGCGTACAACACAAGACATCAAAGAATTTAAAAAACATTATTTCTCATAAAATCTTGGGGTGTTACAGGCCTCCTACTCATTTGGCAGCGCGGACGCACACTGCCCTACCTCCACGCGGTCAGACGATGTTTCTGACCACCCTCCTCTTCTGTGGTTCACCAAATCTCTATTCTTTGCACAAAAAACATAACGACAACATATTCTTGATCCTCAGGTCAAGGGCTTTGCGTCCATTTGTTCCGCTCAACAAAACTTTGTGTTTTCAGCGCTGTTAAATATTTGGTGTTGATGAACGCATAGAGAATGCACAAAGAAAAAAATATAAAGGGGTAAAGTATATGTGTGGGATGATAGCCATGTTAGTTTTTCCATTTTCATTGTGAATCCCGAATATAAAGAATTACCAAATAAATTCAATAATATTTCAAATTAAACCTCCTACCTTGACATTCGTTGGAGATGTAATGAGGAAGAAGCGGATTTCGGCATTCATCACTCCTGCAATATTCTTCTGAAGTTGTTTCCCCGTTATTCATTCAGAAATCTTTATTTTTCGGAGGATATTTCTCCAAAGGTTCTCCCAAGCTCTCCTTTCCTTTGCCAAAAATTTATCCCATGAATGTTGTGGTTCCAAATTAATTAGATTAAGTTTATTAATTAAACAAATATATTTGTCACTTTAATTGAATTGAACTTGGCATATTAACCTGGGGGAATTCCAAGATTAAACTTCATATTAATAGGGTTTCGGGTGGTCCCCACCCCCAAATTCAAAATCGGAGTTTTCAGTTTCAAAAATAAAATAATGCATGTTTATTTTATATTCAACCACGAAATGTCTGAAAACCAATTTCCACCCTCGACCTTCTAAGATTGAGGTTAAGGTCTCTTTAAACAAATATCGGTGCTGATAGTTCAATTGTGTCCTTGAATTTCAATTCCGAACACTGGTTAAAAAGTTACAAAATTACGCTTGCCCGTTTACTGAACACAACCGAAAAAAAAGTTCAAAAATTTATTCTCGGAACACCGGGACTCGGAATCATGCACCGTCAATTTTCACAGACTCGTAATATTCCCATATAGTAAAAAAAATACATGAAAAAATTCAGGTCTTTACATTCTCCACACGTCATTGATTTGTGTCCCCAAAATCTAAAACACAACCTAGGGGAACAAGTGGGGATACTGAGCACGAATCGAAGTCTCTCAATCCCATGTGCTCTCCTGGAGGTTCCTGTGCTGCCAAAGAATGTGAACCAGAGGTATAGACCACCCATGAAGGACATACTTATGTCAATCCTCAATCTCCACTGAAACCTCCAAAAACATCACCCCACCGTCGATGTCCAACTCACCCAAGTCAATGATGTGCAGAGGATCATGTATGTATCTCTTAAACTGGGATACGGGGAAAATGTTGAGCACCCTATGTAACTGAAGGGGAAGAACTAAGTCGTAAGCCACCATGCCAACTCTACAGAGGACCTAAAAGGGTCCAATGAACCTTAGAGATAACTTTCCGCCCCTGGAAAATCTCTGCAAACCTCATCGAGGTGAGACCCGTAGAATGACATGGTCACCACCCTCAAACTCAAGAGGTATTTGTCTCCTGTCAGCATAGGACTTATGTATGATCTTTATAGTCTTCATCCACTCCTACATGATCTGCACCTTCTCTGTGGTAGCTCATACTGTAGTGACCCGAATCTTGACGTACATGGACATTACATTACTTTTGTAGAATACTTAATACATAACAAAAACAGACACACAACGATCGTAATAGTTTATTGTCTTTGAAAACTCGGAATATAATCTTATAATCGTGGTGAAAGATCTTCAACATCTCCATTAATGATCTTCCCCATTTTGTTTTCTTACCTAAAACCTTTCTTTAAATCCTGGGGGAAAACATATAAAGGGTGAGCTCAAATGCTCAGTAAGGGTAAGCATAGAGAACATAAAATAATCCTTAGACATTTGAATGTAAAAAGGACATGAGCATAAAATCTAAACATCAAAATCATGTGCAATGACATAAAACATGGCAGTACGTAAGGCATAGATCATGAAGAAACATTAATCATGATAAATTATCATGGGAATAAAACATGTAATTGTGGCAACCATTAAGCAGATGATATGATTTCCATAGTAGCCAAGGCATTACTGCCATGACCATCTTAGTGGACAAAGTCCCTTTTTGAATCGAGTTCACTCCTCGTTTCAGTCCTATAAAACTGAACCTGTTTAACTTTTCATTACAGCCATGTCTATCTTATGAGATATAAATCTTTACCCTATGCATTGGAGGGAGATATAGGTCCCACCCATCTCATATTGAAATCATTCTTACGTGTGCCACAAAACAATCATAAATCATTCATCATAACCCAAAGAATAAATTGGATTTCATAAACATCATTCCATCATAATCCATATAAAACAAATGGATATCATTTCATTATAAGAAAAGTGAAACCATATAAATCATAGAGACATTATACTTGAAACATACACATATGAAATAATGTTATCTTATATGGAAAATGGTTTTGATAAAGAACTTGAAATGAATTCTTGAGGAAAATATCCTTTCTTCTTGAAAATCATTTTCTTTTCACAAAATGCCATGAAATTTTAAAAGAAAGAGATTTCATTGAAAATAGTCATAAAATCTTTTGGAGGAAGCTTCATGAAAATAAGGCTTTATAAAAACCGTAAAAATCCTTTCATGCCGTATAAGTTAAAAAAACATTATTCTCGTACTTTTTCCAGAAAAGTCAAAAAAGAACCTCACAATGTAAACAAAAAAAATATTCCATACATAACATGTAGTAAAAGTCAAAAATGGGTAAAAAGGACATTAAAAATACATGAAAACATTTCTAGAAAACATGGACATGGATGATAACAATAACCCCAGTAAATACTTACGAATAAACAATCTCGGATAAAAACGAGATTGGAAAAGATATCCCTTACATTAGGTCTGATATGATTCGTACGTATCTGAACATCCTTTATAATGATTCAAATAATGTCATCGACTTATTACAGATTCTTATCCATTGTTATGATATCATATATGGTTCACTTATGACTTTATATTACCCGTTCTTTTGTAAGTTCCATGTTAAAGTAGCGTTTTGGGTAAAATCGTTTTATTTATCGTACATGTTTGGACTTGTTGTTCTTGATATTATTACTTATAACCTGATTTAATTAATTACATAATGTAAAAAATTATTTATATGTAATATATATTCATCATATACATATATATATATATATATATATTATAGATCGATAAATGGAATGAAATACACCGTTCATGGAGACGGTAGGCTGTACGTGCGCATGAACGTTGTTTTCGTTTCCTTATTGAATTGAATGGAATTAAGTAGATGATATAGATATATACATACATAAATCCAGTATCATTATCGTATCATATATTTAATTATTACTTATTATATATACATTACAATCATTAATGAATGGTTAACATGGAAAATAAATCTCATCGCGTCGTGGAGACGGTAGTCCGTACGTACGCACGAGCGATGATATCATTCCCATGATCGTGAAATTGTATTGAAGTGTATGTATAATATTTAAGAATCAATATCACTTTACAATAATCATATATAGTTATCTATTTACACCATTATATACATCCAAGTAATGTGGTGGTCGAAAATAGATTACACCACCGCGTGGAGACGGTATTCCGTACGTACGCACGCGCGGTGATTTCGTTTTCTATAGGATGGATAGATGGTGAAATTGGGTTGTTTCATAATTATAATAATATATAAATATATTAGTGACACTGATTTTATTACTTCATAATGAAATAACTAAAGAAGAAGAAATAAAGTTGAAAGAATTGGTAACGGACATTACCTCTTCTTTAAATCGCCTCTTTGAGACCTCCTTTTAGGGCACTAAAATTGGTCTTTGAAGAAGACCAGGACCTATAGGATGTTTCTAGGGAAGTGGAGAGGATAAATTGGCAGGGTTGGGCCACGCTTGAAGTCTCAAAGTGGAGTGAGGAAGAGATGGAGGAGATGCCCTTTTATAAGGGAGGAGAGGGGCACCTTAGGAAAAACTAAAAATATTATTTTATTATAAAGTCATATTCGGTTTTTAATAGCTCAAAATTGATTTATTTCGAAGCTAAGGTGGGGATGGGTCGAAATACTCTCATAAAATAGAATTTAGACAAGTTTAGTTTTCTATTTTAACCTTATCATTTAGATTTAACTTTAAGTTAAATAATTTTACTTTTACTGTGTCTTCTTGTTTTTATACACTTTAAGGTTAATAAACTTACTATAACAAGACAAACGAACCAAAAGTTGTTTATTATTAATATATATATCCTTATATAAGTCATTTGGCCGAACCTCAGATTTTTAGGAATAAAATAACAATTAATAATATAATATTTGTTTTAAAAACTATTTTATGTCTATTTTGACACTATTTGGTAATTGATTTTTGTGAAAATCATAATAGAATGATTAGTTAGAGAAAAGTTAATTAAATCAACACTAACATGTCATATTAACCTAGAAAATTATTGGAATTCAAAAATAAGTCTCAAATTACATTTATTTGTGTGTTTATAACATCAATTATGTTAATCTTTCATTAATAATATAATTACTGCATCATCATTGTGTCATAAATAAATTAACTTATTTAATCTCTAAAAATTAAAAATAAAACACCATTATATAGGAAATCTTTTTTTATTTCTAATTAATATTTATAGTCGAATTTATCTTATGTATGAACCTATATTAAAAATGATTTAGTTATTAAACTTTGATTTTAACTATTATAAACCTTCTTTAAATAAATTAATAATAAAAGTCCTAATCTAATCCAAGTGGGCCTAAATGGTCATATTTTATTCCTAAAGTTGTTTTTGGTAGAATTTTACTTATCCAATATAATTATAATATGTGTTATGGTAATAAGAATAACATTTTTACCCTTAATTACCCTATTTACTTTTAACCGTGGTAAAAAAAGTAAAAAGTTACTATTCACCAAAAATTATTTTCATCTCATTGAAGCACATTTTAGTCCTTGATATTAGCCTTGTCTCTTAGATTTTCGAAATTACACTCATAGAAGCGGTAAATTTAAGTTTTATGTAAATCTGTAAATTCTCCTAAGAGGTGGGTAAAAGACGGTGAAAAGTTCGATAAAATTTTTAAATATCTAAAATTATTATAAAATGACTCCAATGAATTGCATTGAACTTATATAGGTATTATGTATCAATTTTTACCTAAAAATTTAAACAAAATAAATAATTATTTAAATATAAAGTCGGTTTTTAAATAGTAACCCAGTGTTTTCACTATTCATCAAAAAATGAAAGTTTTTAGAAAAATACCAAAATTTCACCCTAGGCTCATTTCGATATTCTAAATCCAAAAATGAAGTCCATTTTGAAAAATAAAATATAAAAAATTTCAAAAAGTGGTTATTACTATTCATAACGGCTAGTTTTAATAATATTTTAATAACATACCGTTGTTTAGTGAAACTCGGTATTGCGTACGACGCAAGCTATCGAGGAAGGTCGTGATTGCATGTAAAGAAATCTAAGTCAGGGTTTCATGTTGTGAATGAATCCTTCATTGTTTCGTATAACAAAATCCAACCATATTTCATTTATACATTAAATATATATATATATACACTCAATGTTGCGTAGAATGACTATTATAAAATGAACTTGAAATTGTGTGTAACATAATATAAGAATAGTGTTGTGTATACTTCAAGCTAATATAGTGTGGCGTATAGCACAAGATAATATTTTTGTAGCATAAAACACATGATATTAAATAAATTAAAAAGAATACTTATCATAAAATATCGGGTTGTTACATTCTACCCCCCTTTAAAATGAATTTTGCCCACGAAATTCGTCGGGGTTATACATGGTTTTCTACTAGAAAGTTTATTTAATTGCAAAACACATCGTAAAATGAAATACCAAAACATAACATTAAAAACTAATGTATGAAATGTAACGGTTACCCAAATTAACTAATCACTAGGTTTCCACATAGGAGAACATAGGTGAAATTACAGATGTGGAAGAGAAATCTAACCATCATGTTCTGATGGAGAGTGGTAGAGAACATGGCTATGAAAAATCCAACAATCACAAAGCCATATATTTGTGATGATCTATGGTACCATCTGATTCATCAGATATAAGGGCACTAGGACAACATTTTTGGTTTTCAAGATCATTTCCCTAAAGTTGATGAATTAAAAGAAATACTTACATGATATTGGTACAATTTCACTTTTGTTCGTGAATTGAACAATTTCCACTTCATCTCTTAAAAAAATGAAGTTGAATTTTCTATTCATGAAGCGTTAGCAGATCATGATGGGTCATTCCATCTGTTTCAAACAAAAGGTTAGCAAAAGTTATAAGTCCATCTTTTGGTGAGATTAATCATACATGGTTCCACTGATGTACTTATACTTTATTTTTGATACCGCTTAATAAAATAAAACTACTTTCCACTAACCAGGAACTTCCTCTTGGACAGTGGTAGGTGATAAAGGCATCTCGCACTTCGGTTGTGGGTTCGATTCCCACAGCCTTGTCTGACGTGAGGGGTTGTCGCTCGTCCGGAAGGTTGTCCTTTTTCTAAAACTACATTACTATAACATCCCATCAATAATATCGAAAAATTTCTATCCTTAAACAATACTAACTTATTTCCAACATAATCCATTCCAATCTTTAGGCTTATCTAAAATACTTCGTTCCAAACTCATAATATAAAGAAAACAATTACTAGAAAGGTTGTCTACCAAGAATGTGAATACAAGCATTTATCCCACATATATCATAAGATATATCTTGTTGGTTTCATTCCAAACACATGAATACCTTAGTCATATATTCTCTTGAAACATAAATTATCATAGAACCTTAGTGAAAACATGAATACTGTCAAAAGGTAACTTTTTCCACAAACCAAAATCCCAAAAAATCCATATAATCAAACCATAATATCACTTAGTCCTTATATCAGTCATGAGCTCATGAATACAATCAAACATCTCATTATCTTCTTATCCCTTCGTTATGCGCATATCATCTACATTCCAAAAATATCTGAATAACCTTTCATGGTTACCGGTACCATTCAACATATACATTCAAATACTTTAGGAAAAGAAAATAGTGTACCAATCCTTAGATGATTCTTTATTCCATAGTACCATACATTATTCTTTATAAACATACAATCATTATACTAACTTCTTAAACCACTAACTAAGCTTCATCATTTATTTCATATCATATTTCATTTGTAGTATCTTCATCATCATCCACATAAATACTACTCATATGACCATGCTGATTCTCTTAATGAGATTTTCCCTTAGGGAATTGGTTTGCATAATGCCCATACATTCCACATTTAAAACATCTAATCATTGTTGATGTCGTAGCAATACCATTATCCTTGTCCATGGTGTTAACTGAACCTTTTCCTTTGCACTTACTGGATTTGTGTCCTTCTTTTCCACACCCAAATCATCTTCCAGTTCCTTTGAAACAATCTCCCTGAAGCCTCTTCCCACATGATTTACATGAGGGAAATTGAACTTTCTTTCCTCTATGATTATCATGAAAATCCATCTTTCTCTTATTATCTGAGTGGGGAAACTTACCAAAGTTGAGATTATTGATCATATTATGTGATTTCTGATTAGGCATAATAACAATGTTTGGACTTCCAAATATCGTTTCATTTGGTTGCTCATGAAGAATATCATTCCATTGACCCTCATATCCTCCATTATCGTGAATCTTCCTATTTCCAGCCATTTTCTAAAACCCAAAAAGAATAGTGTGAGAGGAAAAAATCAGTCTAGGGAAAACAACATAGTAAAGGGGGAGTACCCACAATATCTAACATCTTAGGTTAAATTCTAAGATCGTTACCGTAGTTCTAGGACTATATCCTATACGTATACTTATCCTTAGGGACATCCCTAGACATACCATAGAAATATCTCTAGGGATCTCACTAGCGTTTTCGAATCCTAGTTTGCAAAGGTTGACTAAACCTCTCCTATGATACCAACTGTAGAGACCCAAATTTTGATGTACATGGACATTACATTACTTTTTCGGAATACTTAATACATAACAAAAACATACACATAAGGATCGTAATAGTTTATTATCTTTGGAAACTCGGAATATAATCTTCTAATCGTGGTGAAAGATCTTCAACATCTCCATTAATGATCTTACCCTTTTTGTTTTCTTACCTAAAACCTTTCTTTAAATCCTGGGGAAAACATATAAAGGGTGAGCTCAAATGCTCAGTAAGGGTAATCATAGAGAACATAAAACAATCCTTAGACATTTGAATGTAAAAAGGACATGAGCATTAAATCTAAACATTAAAATCTTGTGCAATGACATAAAACATGGCAGTACGTAAGGCATAGATAATGAAGAAACATTAATCATGATAAATTAGCATGGGAATAAAACATGTAACTATGGAAACCATTAAGCACATGATATGATTTCCATAGTAGCCAAGGCATTACTACCATGCCCATCTTAGTGGACAAAGTCCCTTTCTGAATCGAGTTCACTCCTCGTTTCAGTCCTGTAACGCTGAACCAGTTTAACTTGACATTCCATCCATGTCCATCTCATGAGATATAAATCTTTACCCAATGAATTGGAGGGAGATATAGGTCCCACACATCTCATATTGAAATCATTCTTACATGTGCCACAAAACAATCATAAATCATTCATCATAACCCAAAGAATAAATTGGATTTCATAAACTAATTCCATCATAATTTATATAAAAAAATGGATATCATTTCATCATAATCAAATTGAAACCATATAAATCATAGAAACATTATACTTTAAACATAAACATATGAAATAATGTCATCATAGATGAAAAATGGTTTTGATAAAGCACTTGAAATGAATTATTGAGGAAAATATCCTTTCTTCTTGAAAATCATTTTCTTTTCACAAAATACCAGGCAATTTTAAAAGAAAGAGATTTTTTTGAAAATAGTCATGAAATATTTTGGAGGAAGCTTCATGAAAATAAGGCTTTAAAAAAACCATAAAAATCCTTTCATTCCGTATAAGTTAGAAAAACATTCTTCTCGTACTTTTTCTAGAAAAGTCAAAAAAGTACCTCGTAACGTAAACAAAAGAAAGATTCCATACATACCATGTAGTAAAAGTCAAAAATTGGTAAAAAGGACATTAAACATAGATGAAAACATTTCTAGAAAACATGGACATGGATGATAACAATAACCCCAGTAAATACTTACGAATAAACAATCTCAGATAAAAACGAGATTGGAAAAGATATCCCTTACCTTAGGTCCGATATGCTTCGTACGTATCCGAACCTCCTGTATAATGATTTAAATAATGTCATTGACTTATTACAGAATCATATTCATTGTTATGATATCATATACGGTTCACTTATGACTTTATATTACCCATTCTTTTGTAAGTTCCATGTTAAAGTAGCGCTTTGGGTAAAATCGTTTTATTTATCGTACATGTTTGGACTTGTTGTTCTTGATTTTATTACATATAACCTGATTTAATTAATTCCAGAATGTAAAACATGATTTATATGTAATATATATTCATCAGAAACAAATATATATATGATAGATCGATAAATGGAATGAAATACACCGTTCATGGAGACGGTAGGCCGTACGTACACATGAACGTTGTTTTCGTTTCCTTATTGAATTGAATGGAATTAAGTAGATGACATAAATATATATATACATAAATCCAGTATCATTATTATGTCGTATATTTCATGATTACTTATTATATATACTTTATAATCATTAATTAATGGTTAACATGGAGAATGAATCTCATCGCGTCGTGGAGACGGTAGTCCTTACGTACGCACGTGCGATGATATCATTCCCATGATCGTGGAATTGTATTGAAGTGTATGTATAATATTTCATAATCAATATCACTTTACAATAATCATATATATTTATCTATTTACACCATTATACCCATCCAAGTAAGGTGGTGGTCGAAAACCGATTACACCACAGCGTGGAGACGGTATTCTGTACGTACGCACGCGTTGTGATATCGTTTTCCGTAGGATGGATAGATGGTGAAATAGGGTAGTTTCATACTTATAATAACATATCAGTATATTAGTGACACATATGTTATTACTTCATAATGAAACAACTAAATAAGAATAAGTAGAAGAAGAAACTAAGTTGAAAGAATCGGTATTGGACATTACCTCTTCTTTGAAGCGCCTCTTTGAGACCTCCTTTTAGGGTACTAAAATTAGTTTATGAAGAAGACCAGGACCTATAGGATGTTTCTAGGGAAGTGTAGAGGATAAATTGGCATGGTTTTGCCGAGATTTAAGGCTCAATGTGGTGTGAGGAAGAGAGGGAGGAGATGCTCTTTTAAAAGGGAGGAGAGGGGAACCTTTGGAAAAACTATAAATATTATTTTATTATAAAGTCATATTCAGTTTTTAAAAGATAAAAATTGATTTATTTAGAAGATAAGGTGGGTATGGGTCGAAATCATATCATACAATAGAATTTAGACAAGATCAGGTTTCTATTTTAACCTTATCATTTAGATTTAACTTTAAGTTAAATAATTTTACTTTCACCGTGTCTTCTTGTTTTCTTACACTTTGAGGTTAATAAACTTACTATAAAAAGCCAAACGAACCCCAAGTTATTTATTATTAATATATATATCCTTATCTAAGTCATTTGGCCGAACCGTAGATTTTTAGGAATAAAAATAACAATTAATAATATATTATTTGTTTTAAAAATTATTTTATGTCAATTTTGACACTATTTGGTAATTGATTTTTGTGAAAATTATAACAGAATTATTAGTTCAAAAAAAGTTAATTAAATCGACACTAACATGTCATATTAACCTATAAAATTATTTTAATTCAAAAAAAAGTCTCAAATTACATTTATTTGGGTATTTATAACATCAATTATGTTAATCTTTCATTAATAATATAATTACTGCATCATCATTGTGTCAAATATAAATTAAATTATTTAATGTCTAAAAATTACAAATAAAATACTATTATGTAGGAAATCATTTTATCTTTCTAATGAATATTTATAGTCGAATTTATCATATTTATAACCCAATATTAAAAATGATTTAGTTATTAAAAATTGATTTTATCTATTAAACCCTTCTTTAAATAAATTAATAATAAATGTCCTAATCTAATCCAAGTGGACCTAAATGGTCATATTTTATTCCTAAGGTTGTTTTTGGTCGAATTACACTTATCCAATAGAATTATTACATGTGTTAAGGTAATAAGAATAACATTTTTACCCTTAATTACCCTATTTACTTTTAACCGTGGTAAAAAAAGTAAAAAGTAACTATTCACTAAAAATTATTTTCATCTCATTAAACCTCATTTTAGTCCTTGATATTAACCATGTCTCTCAGATTTTCTAAATTCTACTCACAGATGCAGTAAAATTAAGTTTTATGTAAATTTGAAAATTCTCTTAGGAGGTGGGTAAAAGACGGTGAAAAGTTCGATACAATTTTTATATATCTAATATTATTATAAAATGACTCCAATGAATTTCATTGAACATATATAGGTATTATGTATCAATTTTGACCTAAAAAAAATTTAAATAAAATAAATAATTATTTAAATAAAATGTCGGTTTTTAAATAGTAACCCAGTGTTTTCACTATTCATCAAAAATTGAAAGTTTTCAGAAAAATACAAAAATTTCACCTTAGGCTAATTTCAATATTACGAATCCAAAAATGAAGTCAATTATGAAAAAAAAATTAAAAAATTTCAAAAAGTGGGTATTACTATTCATAATGGCTAGTTTTAATAATATTTTAATAGTATATCGTTGTTTAGTGAATCTCGGTATTGCGTACGACGCAAGCTATCAAGGAAGGTCGCGATTGCGTGTAAAGAAAACCAAGTCAAGGTTGCGTGTTGTGCAATAATCCTTCATTGTTTCATATAAAAGAATCCAAACATATTTCATTTATACATTGAATATATATATATATATACACACTCAATGTTGCATAGAATGACTATTATAAAACGAACTTGAAATTGTGTGTAACACAATCTAAGAATAGTGTGGCGTATACATCAAGCTAAAATAGTGTGGTGTATAGAATAAGATAATATTGTTGTAACATAAATCACATGACATCAAATAAATTAAAAAGAATACTTATCATAAAATATCAGGTTGTTACAGTCTACCCCCCTTTAAAATGAATTTCGCCCTCGAAATTCGTCGGGGTTATACATGGTTTTCTATTTGAAAGTTTCTTTAATTGAAACACACATCGTAAAATGAAATACCAAAACATAACTTTAAAAACTAAAGTATGAAACGTAACGGTTATCCAAATTAACTAATCACTGGGTTTCCACATAGGAGAACATAGGTGAAAATATAGACATGGAAGAGAAATATAACCATCATGTTCTGATGGAGAGTGGTAGATAACATTACTCTGAAAAATTCAACAATCATAAATCCATGTATTGGTGATGATCTAAGGTACCATCTGATTCATCGTATATAAGGGCACTAGGACAACATTTTCGGTTTTCAAGATCATTTCCCTAAAGTTGATGAATTAAAAGAAATACTTACATGATTTTGGTACAATTTCACTGTTTGTTCATGAATTGAACAATTTCCACTTTATCTCTTAAAGAAATGGAGTTGAATTTGCTATTCGTGAAGTGTTAGCAGATCATTATGGGTCATTCCATCTGTTTCAAACAAAAGGTTAGCAACAGTTATAAGTTCATCTTATGGTGAGATTAATCTTATGTGGTTCCAAAGATAGACTTATACTTTATTTATCATGCCGCTTAATAAAATAAAACTACTTTCCACTAACCAGGGACTTTCTGTAGGCTAGTGGTAGGCGATAAAGGCCTCTCGCACATCGGTTTTGGGTTCGATTCCCACAGCCTTGTCCGACGTGATGGGTTGTCGCCCGTCCTACAGGTTGTCCTTTTTCTAAAACTATATTACTATAACATCCCATCAATAATATCAAAAAAGTTCTATCCTTA
Organism: Viscum album; assembly: GCA_963277665.1. Taxonomy (NCBI): domain Eukaryota; kingdom Viridiplantae; phylum Streptophyta; class Magnoliopsida; order Santalales; family Viscaceae; genus Viscum; species Viscum album. The sequence continues at coordinate 627,011,971 of OY728159.1, forward strand.
AACAATACTAAATTATGTCCAACATAATCCATTCCAATCTTTAGGATATCTAAAATACTTCAGTCCAAGCTCATAATATAAAGAAAACAATTACTAGAAAGGTTTTCTACCAAGAATGTGAATACAAGCATTTATCCCACATATATCATAAGATATATCTTGTTCATTACATTCCAAACACATGAATACCTTAGTCATATATTCTCTTGAAACATAAATTATCATATAACCTTAGTGAAAACATGAATACTGTCAAAAGGTAACTCTTTCCACATACCAAAATCCCAAAAAATATGTATAATCAAACCATAATATCACTTAGTCCTTATATCAGTCATGAGCTCATGAATATAATCAAACATCTCATTATCTTCTTATCCCTTCATTATGTGCATATCATCTACTTTCCAAAAATATCTGAATAAAATTTCATGGTTACCGGTACCATTCAACATATACTTTCAAATACTTTAGGAAAAACAATAGTGTAACAATCCTTAGATGATTCTTTATTCCATAGTACCATAAATTATTATTTATAAACATACAATCATTCCACTAACTTCTTAAACCACTGACTGTGCTTCATCATTTTTGTCATCACATATTTTAGTTGTAGTCTCTTCATCATCATCCACATAAATACTACTCATATGACCATGTTGATTCTCTTCATGAGATTTTTCCTTTGGGCATTGGTTTTCATAATTCCCATACATTCCACATTTAAAACATCTAATCATTGTTGATGTCATAGAAATACCATTATCCTTGTCCTTGGTGTTAACTGTACCTTTTCCTTTTCACTTACTGGATTTGTGTCCTTCTTTTCCACACCCAAATCATCTTCCAGTTCATTTGAAACAATCTCTCTGATGCCTCTTCCCACATGATTTAAATGAGGGAAATTGAACTTTCTTTCCTCTATGATCATCATGAAACTCCGTCTTTCCCTTATTATCTGAGTCCGGAAACTTACCAAAGTTGAGATTATTGATCATATTATGAGATTTATGATTATTCATAATAACAATGTTTGGACTTCCAAATCCCGTTTCAATTGGTTTCTCATGAAGAATATCATTCCATTGTCCGTCATATCCTCTATTATTGTAAATCTTCTTGTTTCGAGCCATTTTCTAAAACCCAAAAAGAATAGTGTGAGAGGAAAAAATCATGCTATTGAAAACAACATTGTAAAGGGTGAGTACCCTCAATATCTAATATCTTATGTTAAATTCTAAGATCGTTACCGTAGTTCTAGGACTATATCCTATATGTATACTTATCCTTAGGGACATCCCTAGACATACCTTAGAAATATCTCTAGGGATCTCACTAACATTTTTGCATCCTAGTTTCCAAAGGTTGACTAAACCTTTCCTCGGATACCAACTGTAGAGACATGAAGCTTGACGTACATGGACATTACATTACTTTTACAGAATACTTAATACATAACAAAAACAGACACAGAAGGATCGTAATAGTTTAGTGTCTTTGGAATCTCGGAATATAATCTTCTAATTGTGGTGAAAGATCTTCAACATCTCCATTAATGATCTTCCCCTTTTTATTTTCTTACCTAAAACCTTTCTTTAAATCCAGGGAAAAAGAAAACATATAAATGGTGATCTCAAATTCCCGGTAAGGTTAAGTATAGAGAACATAAAACTATCCTTAGACATTTGAATGTAAAAAGGACATGAGCATAAAATCTAAACATCAAAATCATGTGAAATGACATAAAACATGGTAGTACGTGAGGCATAGATAATGAAGAAACATTAATCATGATAAATTAGCATGGGAATAAAACATGTAATTGTGGAAACCATTAAGCACATGATATGATTTCCATAGTAGCCAAGCCATTACTTCCATGACCATCTTAGTGGAAAAAGTCCCTTTCTGAATAGAGTTCACTCCTCATTTCAGTCCTGTGACACTGAACCGGTTTAACTTGTCATTCCAGCCATGTCTATATCATGAGATATAAATCTTTACCCAATGAATTGGAGGGAGATATAGGTCCCACCCATCTCATATTTAAATCATTCTTACGTGTGCCACAAAACAATCATAAATCATTCATCATAACCTAAAGAATAAATTGGATTTCATAAACATCATTCCATAATAATCCATATAAAACAAATGGATATCATTTCATCATAAGAAAAGTGAATCCATATAAATTATAGAGACATTATACTTGAAACATACCCATATTAAATAATGTCATCTTAGATGGAAAATGGTTTTGATAAAGCACTTGAAATGAATTCTTGAGGAAAATATCTGTTCTTCTTGAAAATCATTTTCTTTTCACAAAATGCCATGAAATTTTAAAAGAAATATATTTTTTTGAAAATAGTCATGAAATCTTGTGGAGGAAGCTTCATGAAAATAAGGCTTTATAAAAACCATAAAAATCCTTTCATTCCGTATAAGTTAAAAAAACATTCTTCTCGTACTTTTTCCAGAAAAGTCAAAAAAGTACCTCATAACGTAAAAAAAAGATTCCACAAATACCATGTAGTAAAAGTCAAAAATGGGTAAAAAGGACATTAAACATACATGAAAACATTTCTAGAAAACATGGACATGGATGATAACAATAACCCTAGTAAATACTTACGAATAAACAATCTCGGATAAAAATGAGATTGGAAAAGATATCCCTTACCTTAGGTCTGATATGCTTCATACGTTTCTGAACCTCCTGTATAATGATTTAAATAATTTAATTGACTTATTAAATAATCATATTAATTGTTATGATATCATATATGGTTCACTTATGACTTTATATTACCCGTTCTTTTGTAAGTTCCATGTTAAAGTAGTGTTTTGGGTAAAATCGTTTTATTTATCGTACATGTTTAGACTTGTTGTTCTTGGTATTATTACTTATAACCTGATTTACTTAATTCCAGAATATAAAACATGATTTATATGTAATATATATTAAGCAAATACATATATATATATATATATATGATAGATCGATTAATGGAATGAAATACACCGTTCATGGAGACGGTAGGCCGTACGTACGCATGAACGCTATTTAAGTTTCCTTATTGAATTGAATGGAATTAAGTAGATGACATACATACATATATACATAAATCCAGTATCATTATTATGTCATATATTTCATGATTAATTATTATATATACTTTATAATCATTAATGAATGGTTAACATGGAGAATTAATCTCATCGCGTCGTGGAGACGGTTGTCCGTACGTACGCACGAGCGATGATATCATTCCCATGATCGTGGAATTGTATTTAAGTGTATGTATAATATTTCATAATAAATATCACTTTATAATAATCATATATAGTTATCTATTTACACCATTATAACCATCCAAGTAAGGTGGTGGTCGAAAACAGATTACACCACGGCGTAGAGACGGTATTCTGTACGTACGCACGCGTGGTGATTTCATTTTCTGTAGGATAGATAGATGGTGAAATAGGGTTGTTTCATACGTATAATAAAATATTTTTATATAAGTGAAACTGATTTTATTACTTCATAATTAAACAACTAAAGACGAATAAGTCGAAGAAGAAATAAAGTTGAAAGAATCGGTAACAGACATTACCTCTTCTTTGAAGCGCCTCTTTGAGATCTCCTTTTAGGGAACTAAAATTCATCATTGAAGAATACTAGGACCTCTAGTATGTTTATAGGGAAGTGTATAGGAGAAATTGGCATGTTTTGTCCGAGAATGAAGGCTCAAAGTGGTGTGAGGAAGAGAGGGGGGGGAGATGCTCTTTTATAAGGGAGGAGAGGGGCACCTTAGGAAAAACTAAAAATATTATTTTATTATAAATTCATATTCGGTTTTTAATAGCTCCAAATTGATTTATTTCTATGCTAAAGTGGTTATGGGTATAAATCCTCTAATCCAATATAATTTAGACAAGTTTAGGTTTCTATTTTAACCTTATCATTTAGATTTAACTTTATGTTAAATAATTTTACTTTTGATGTGTCTTCTTGTTTTCTTACACTTTAAGGTTAATAAACTTACTATAACAAGCCAAACGAACCCCAAGTTGTTTATTATTAATATTTATATCATTATCTAAGTCATTTTGATGAAACTTTTATTTTTAGGAATAAAATAACAATTAATAATATAATGTTTGTTTTAAAAACTATTTTATGTCTATTTTGACACTATATTTTAATTGATTTTTTTGAAAATCATAAAAGAATGATTAGTTAGAAAAAGATTAATTAAATCAACTTTAACATGTCCTATTAACCTATAAAATTATTGGAATTCCAAAAAAAAGTCTCAAATTAAATTTATTTGGGTATTTATAACAACAATTATGTTATTCTTTCATTAATTATATAATTACTGCATCATCATTGTGTCATAAATAAATAAACTTATTTAATGTCTAAAAATTACAAATATAATACCATTATTTAGGAAATATTTCTAGATTTCTAATGAATATTTATAGTCTAATTTATCTTATGTATAACCTTATATTAAAAATGATTCAGTTATTAAACTTTGATTTTAACTATTATAACCCTTCTTTAAATAAATTAATAATAAATGTCCTAATCTAATACAAGTGGGCCTAAATGGTCATATTTTATTCCTAAGGTTGTTTTTGGTCGAATTACACTTATCCAATAGAATTAAGACATGTGTTAGGGTAATAATAATAACATTTTTACCCTTAATTACCCTATTTACTTTTAATCGTGATAAAAAAAAGTAAAAAGTTACTATTCACCAAAAAATATTTTCATCTCATTGAAACACATTTTAGTCCTTGATATTAACCGTGTCTCTCAGATTTTTGAAATTCCACTCACCGAAGCGGTAAAATTAAGTTTTATGTAAATTTGCAAATTCTCCTAGGAGGTGGGTAAAAGACGGTGAAAAGTTCGATAAACTTTTTATATATCTAAAATTATTATAAAATGACTCCAATGAATTGCATTGAACTTATATAGGTATTATATATCAATTTTGACCTAATAAAATTTAAATAAAATAACTAATTATTTAAATAAAAAGTCGGTTTTTAAATAGTAACCCAGTGTTTTCACTATTCATCAAAAATCGAATGTTTTCAGAAAAATACCAAAATTTCACCCTAGGCTAATTTCGATATTCTGAATCTAAAAATGAAGTCAATTTTGAAAAATAAAATTTACCAAATTTCAAAAAGTGGGTATTACTATTCATAATGGATAGTTTTAATAATATTTTAATAGCATACCGTTGTTTAGTGAAACTCGGTATTGCGTACGACGCAAGCTATCGAGGAAGGTCGCGATTGCGTGTAAAGAAAGCCAAGTTAGGGCTGCGTGTTGTGAAAGAATCCTTCATTGTTTCATATAACAGAATCCAACCATATTTCATTTATACATTGAATATATATATATATATATACACACACTCAATGTTGTGTAGAATGACTATTATAAAACGAACTTTAAATTGTGTGAAACACAATCTAAGAATAGTGTTGCGTATACTTCAAGATAATATAGTGTGGCGTATAGCACAAGATAATCTTTTTGTAGCATAAAACACATGACATCAAATAAATTAAAAAGAATACTTATCATAAAATATCGGGTTGTTACACGTACCATCTCTAGTCCCACGAGTGCTAACACCCCTGGGTCAGTCCAGCACATAGGTGATCTACAAGGTCGACCATATGACGCCTCAAATGGTTCTATTATGATAGTGGAATGATAACTGATGTTGTACATGAAATCCACCAAATGTAATTGAACCTCCCAGCTACTGATGAATTCTAGGATGCAAGAACGCGACATGTCCTCAACGGTATGAATGGTTCACACTATATGACCATCCATCTAAGGGTAAAAGGCGGTGCTAAACAGAATCTATGTCCCAAATGCTTCCTTCAACCCCTTCCATAGTCGGGATATGAAACGTGCATCACGATCAGAGACAATCATAGATGGAACTCTATGAATCCGTACAATCTCCTGCACATAGAGGCGTCCCAAGATCTCTAATGTTCCCTGCTTTCTGATAGGTAGAAAATGGGTCATCTTGGTGAGTCATTCAATGATCATCCAGATAGAATCATGACTCATGGAAGTGCATGGAATCCTTTTCATGAAGTCCTTGGAAATTCCATCCCACTTCTAATCTGGCACCTATAGTGGAAGAACTAAGCCTACTCAAACCTGGTGCTCTGCCTTCACTTGCTAACAAGTGAGGCACCAAGAGACAAACTATGCCACTTCTTTCTTTATTCTCGGCCACCAATGATGACACTGAAGGTCCTGGTACATCTTCTCCACTCTTATATGTACCTCTATAGTGTATGTATGGATCTCCCTCAACACTTCCTTCCATAGTTCCACCGGTACCATAATACCTCCTCTGAAGAGGATGACATGCTCCCCACCTTTAGAAAATACATCAGTTTCATGTCCTGTAGATATCTGAGCACATCTATCCTCACACTCAGTGTCTCAAGATTTGCCTCCCTGACTCGCTGAAATAGTGGGGGAGTGACTATCATAGATTGGCGGTAGTCGTTCCATCTTTATCAGCGAAGGATATCCGTAGAGTGACTAGCTGATCTGACGCCTCACTCAGCAGTTGTTGACCATACCTCCTACTGAGTGTGTCTACCACCATGTTCCCCTTCCCAGGATTATAGAATATCTCAATGTCATAGTCCTGTAACAACACTATCAATCATTGTTGTCTCAGGTTTAGGTCCTTCTATGACAAGATACACCTGAGACTCTTATGATCAGAGTAAATAGTAAACTGTTCACCTGTCAAGTAGTGCCACCACATATTCAGTGAAAATAATACTACTGCTAAATCCAGGTCATGGGTAGTGTAGTTCTACTCGTCAGTCTCTATATCATCTTTTGAAATCTCTGTTGACAATTATTTGTTCATAGGAAAGGCTCCCCCTTTTTTCAAAGCAGAAAAGGGTGCTACTACCTTGGATAAGTCAAGTACAAATCTCTGGTAGTACCTATCCAAAGTAGACATCCCTCTCCCTTTAGGGAGGTAATCCAGGAAACATCTTTTGAAAAGAATTCACCATGATTTGCTACTCTTATTTGGAACTAAAAACTCAAAACTTTTGTGCCCACAAGGGTAAGTTTGGCCAACTCAAGAGTGATCAGTTGTACCCTACCACGCATGAGTTTATCATGTGCTTCCTGGGTTCCTCTTTTTTTCACCGACCAAGGAAATACCCATTCCCACATTTTAGATAAATCACAACCTTTTTTCTTAATATAATCAATCTGAGTATGAATTTTGGATGCCCAGTCCATACCCAAACTAACTTCGTAAGGCCCTGACGCTGCCACCAAGTGGATCTAACCAAAACTCTCTCCTCAACGGTCTGATCACACTGTCGGCATAATTTTGATTATCAGTTCTCCTCCCAAAGGTATCTCTAGATATGAGGGTCTAGTCAACAGTTTAACTGGAATCTCTAGGTCCTAGAAAAGATTCGTGGAAGGAAGTAATGATTGGTACCTATGACTATTGATATAGTGGCTAGTAAAAGACATATACTATACCTCTAATCATTCCTGTAGTCCTTGGGTCACACTCCTTGACTGCATGAAGCTACTCCCTTCCCCTGTCCTCCAGTTACCTAAGCCTAGTGGGGACCACGTTGAGTTTGTGGCTGTAACATATCGAAATGTATACCACCTAATGCTTCTCTATTAACTCCAATTCCACATATTCTACCCTACAGATTCATCTGTACCTATAAATTCCTCTTCCTGAAACATTTTACATGGCCAAGTCTCCGAGACCGGTGTCAGTTTCCTACTTTCATACTTATAACATTCACTTAATGTATTCGCTCAGGAAAAGAACATTCAACCACAATAGTTCTCTCTAGCTCCCTAACATAAGTAGAAATGAACCGAGGATTAGTGATGGCTTGGATGTCCCTAAACACATGTCACTCAGAGTTCTAAGCCCTGAAGCATTGATCGTACTATATTCATTGAATACCTAGTAATGGTTGGTATGATTCGATGGATACTCATCTACCGACATGTCATCCTACCAAAGCTGTAGAAGCTCTAAGGAACTCTTATCCATTAGCTCGTTATGGAATGATATACCTTTCTTTGACGAAGGTTCTCAAGCATGTACACTAGAAAGTCAACTCTTTTCAAGATCAGGGTAACCTAAACCCTGTCATCATCCTGCTGAGCCACATTGAAGTCTCACTACTAGGACCATCATCTGATCGAATGGTGCCTTGGCTAGATAGAAACTACGCCATCTCCTCAAGCCATTCCTTTTCCACCTGTGATTCGAGCTCACCTTTGAACCTGAGGGGTATCTGATACTAAAACTTGTGTAAGGAAATAAGAATATATGTGTCCTCTACCGGTAACGTCGATTGTAACTGCAGACCAATGAGTAGTTATATAGCTGACACACTACTTGAAGGTACTATCTTGGGAAACGGTCCACATACTAAAGCCTCATTACTATGCGGACCATCCTCATGGTCACTCACTAGAAAATACTAGAAGCTTAGATCAATATATTCCCTAATTGTGTCTAACTTGGTGGAAAACTCTATACATAGCCTCCATTTAGTCCTCAACCACCTACAGGTTCGTCTCGCCTCGGAACCTTGAAGACCTCTACCGCTGAAACTCATTCAACACGCTTAGTCGGTGTGCACCCTCTACTATTGGGCTAGTGGAATCGGTTGTCCAATGGGAAGTGGGGTTGCTGGTACACCACTAGAAGGTGATAACGATGTAAGAGGGTCCTGTAATGAGACCTCATCACTCATTGGGCTTTCATCGCATAATCTTTCATGAAACCAGGGTGTTTGTCTTCGTGGTGGCTTCCTGATAATAAACAGGTGCCCCATGGTCATTAAGTTGTAACTGTTGAGTTGACTCTAAAGAAATAAAAAAAAAATCAAATACACACACAATCAGTGTTTTCATGTACTGAGTTGGAAATCAGAATTCACGGTCCTGGTGTATGGATACGTCGGACACCGCACAAACACTGGATACCCCAAACTAAAAACCACACTCATAACAGTTAACAGTATTTCCACATAGAAATGATTCGATTCCTAGTTCTTTAGTAGAACCTAACTCCTCTGATACCAATTTGTCACGAACCTTCCCTCAGGTCCCATGCCGTAACTACCCCAAGCTCGCCTTCCATAGGCCAAGGACTGGTGACTAGAATCGGAAAGGAATATCTCTAAAACCGGTAAGACATTGCCATTAAATCTGTAAACTCACCCAAACCAAGAACACTACAAGATACAAGAACAAGAAAAACTATAATGTAAATAGGGTGTGTACAGTAAGTAAAGGGGCCAAAATACTAGCCCAACTAAAACATACATATAAAATAGAAAAATAACAGCTCCTGTGAACACCCACCAATGACCCTACTTGAAGGGTAGGTACAAATCTCGAACAGTCATCCTGGTGGATAGTCTCGTCTAATGTCCACCATCGATCATCCTCCATTCTAGTACCCTCAACCTCGATTAGCATTGTCCATCGTCTGCACAAGACACAACAAGCTACGGGTGTATCTCATTCAGGGGTGAGTATAACAATACTCAGTAGGGACCCCAAGACCCTCGTAGGTCTCCTGGAGTTTCACAAAGAAAAAACTATATAGCACGAAGAAATAGTAATCACACTAATTAGGTATATGCCTATACATATACCTAAGTCATACATAAATACACATCTCACACATGGGGAAATAATACCACAAAGTTAACACCACTAAGGTTGAAGTACCATACAGGTAACCAAAGAGAAGAATACCATAAAGGTAAGGACTTAGCTCACACTAGGTTTTTAGTGAAGTATAGAAGTACATATGATTAGTCGTGAAGCTAGATCATATTATTCTGTCAAGAGGCACTACTACTGACCATACAAAGTCTGACCCACACAAGATTGATATGTACTAACCCCTGCAATGACCCACATAGGATATGACCCACACTGGATCGGCATGTGCAGACCCACACAAAATCGTTGAGAGCTGACCCACAGAAGATCTGACCCACACAGGATCGATATGCACTGACCCACATAGGACCATGAAGTGATGAGCCACATAGAATCTAACCCACACTAGATTAGTGCTAACCCACATAGGATCATTTGGTACTAACTTCCGTTTGATCTGTCTCCAACCTCCGCCTCACTGTCAGCCACTGGATTTCAGCTCCTAAAATGTTTGGTAGAACCGCTCCTCAAGCCATAGGTCGTATCTAAATAAGTATTAAGATCCACGAAGAATTATCCCAAACGTCCTTCATGTCATAAGGGACCCAACGCAACTGACAGCACATTAATCAGACTCACGGTCTGTATGTTATTAGCGTTTTGGCTCCAAGGGCCCGGTTGGATTTGGGTTCGATCCAACCCAGTCGTACTATAACTTTATCCAAAACTCAAGTGGAGTACATGAAAAATACCATCTCTATCCAAGCATTTTGGATCTTTAGACGGTTTGTCAAAAGGAAATTGGGTTCTCAAGATAGGCCATAAATGCGAAACTGAGTCCGGATGGACTCGTGTCCGGTCCGACCCGATCCGACCCGGCCTGGGTGTAACGCCCCAACCCTAGCTACCCAGAGTCAGTACATTACTTCATAACATTGGCATGATCACAAAAGATCAAGTCTCGAAAGACCGATTAGTTTAGTAGACTTGGAAACACTAGATACATTCATAATCCTTACATTACATCATAAAGTAAAACAAAACTACAACATCTTCTCTTCATATCCTCTTATATTATCCCTGCAGGTCATTCATAATATACTTCTTCACATCCTGGAAAAATTAAAACATTGAAAGGGGTGAGCTCAGATGCTTAGTAAGGATAACAATATAGCAAAAGCTTTCATAAATATACATTAACATTTAAGGAAATGTATAACTAAAACAAAATCCTTTTAAACATGAAATTCAACATAATATGGCAAAAGTAAAATGAGATAATGCCATTTAATTATTCACATGGATATTCTAATGGTCGAATAATCACATGCAATATCAATAACCAATTTCATAATGATGGAATGCATAATTCTAGACTATCATAACCACGTAGGCAAGGCCTCGTGCCAAGACCACAAATAATATTTTGTCAAGGCCTCGTGCCAAGACACTAGTTTGTCTCATGAGACCTTCCAATGCATCGAGGAGCTATAGCGGGCTCCACCCGTCACTTATTAAGTCCAATTCATTCCTCATATGAATAGGTTTAAACATATCATAAACCATAACATAATCATATCACATAAAGTATGCATAAAGGAAACATAACATTTCCACATTTCAATCACAAGACATAAATAAAACACATTTATTTAAGAAAAAGACATTCAAAACCATTTTCAATAGCCAAATAAAATAAAAGTAAAACATGGTATTTATTTTTCTTTTCTTAAAAAAAAGTATGGCTTGTAGAGGAAGCCGAAACTCAAATAATGGTCACGGCGGTGGAGAAGTCGTTGTCGCCGCATAAGTACGGAAAGAAAAACATTCCCTTTTTGTCGTTTAGTAAAACACATCGTATAAAAAAGGATTCCTTTTGAATAAACGTAAAAGTCAAAGGGGTTTATACACCGTATAAAAGAAAGTTGTGTATAAAACCAAATATGCCTCAATGAAAGGAGATTGAGAAGAAGTCCTTAAAAAGATCATTTTTAAAATAAAATAGATATATTATGTGTATTCACTATAGGTACACATAAAATTACAAAACAGGACATAATAACATCATGACATAATTTGAAAGTAGGAGATTAACCCAAAGAATGGAAGTTGGGTTAAGAAGTTCCCTTACCTCGTGTCCGACTTGACTCGACCGCTCTTTAACCTCCTGAATAATAAACTAGAGTAAATCTCTACCTTCCTGAGAATATTTTTCAAGTTCATTTTTCCTTTTATATCACTTATTACCATGTCATGAACGTTATGTAATTATTTATGTTTATAATGGTCGTTTTGTCGATCTTAGGTACTTGAGTCAAAAATAAAATTCTTATAATTACAAGTTGTTCATGTGGTGAAATATCCATTATATTTAGAATTATATTCATTATGTAGATATCATATATACCATATATATCTAGTATATACATTCATTCATAATATTACGTAACATTTAGAGGTAAGAAATGAAATGCACCGTTCATGGAGACGGTAACCCGTACATACGCATGAACGCTACTTTCATTTCTATTTCGTATTTAATGGATTGAAATAATAATGATATAAATGTATAATATTATTCCAGTATAATATAGTGTATAATACCATTTACTCCATCCTTTATATATCCCACATATGGTATTAATGATTCAAATCACTTTGAGGGGGCGGTAGTCCGCACTTTCTAAAATGAAAATATCGCGTTTACCCATAATGGAAACCATAACGGTATGCCACAAATGAAAAATAAAAAATCATAAAGAAAACAAAAACATAATATATATCATATATAAAAATAGTTTCATCATAATGGCCACCATTAGAGGTGTTATATGAGTATTGAACAATCATCGTTTCGTGAGGCAAAAATTCGCCATCCACAGAAAAAGTATGTTCTTTAACCATTAGATGTAGGTGTGTGTAAGTTTAAACCAAAACCATGTCATAAAAAATCCTAGTATATTGTAGATACTGGTTTTGTTACAAAATAAGGGAATAAAAAGAGTTTAAGGGGTTGGAGAAGCTAAATAAAACAAAACCACATTAGAGAAGACATTACCTAAAAATCGGGTAACTCTTTTTGATTTGAGCCAAAGGCTTCCTTGGGAAGAATTATGCCCAAAGTTAGGCTTCTATGAGTAAGGGAGGGATTCTGGGAGAGTATTTGGGCAAAGGTTGGCCGAGCCAAATTGCTTGAAAGTGTGAATAAGGAGGGAGTGGTGGGGGCCTTTTATAAGTGGAGAGGAGGGGCACTTTTGGAAAGTAATGATATGTTACATTATTATACAATTCTTTTCGGATTCCAATGGTCCCAAACTTATATAATTCGAGGATACGGTGATAATGGTTCGACATCTACTCATCCAATAGGTTTTTGACAAGTTTATGCCTTGTATTTTAAATTATCTTTTCATTTTATTTAAACCGTTAATTAATGAGGTAATCGCTGCATCATCATGGTGTCATAAATAATTTAATTTATTTAATGTCCAAAAGTTATAAAAAAACTACTATAATGTAGGAAATATTTTTATATTTCCAATTACTATTTATAGTAAAAAATATGACTTGTATTACCCCATGTAACAATTGTTTTAGTAAAACATTTCACGTTTGTGTCATTTTTTACTTTAACATTAAATAAAAGGTATTTATGTCATTTTCCAACTAAAGTGGCTCCATGGGGTCCCCAAGTTGACCAATGGATTTTCTTGGTCTTCCATGGCATATCCAATGAGGGTAGGACATGTGTCGATCTCATCTCATATTATTAAAACATTATTTTTACCTTAAACTACACTAATTACCTCTAATCGCGATTATGAACAAAAAAGTTACTATTCACCAAAAATTATTTTAATCTCATTAAACCACATTTTACTTATTAATGAAAACCATGTATGTCGGATTTTTGAAATTCAAAACACAGAAGTGGTAAAATTTCATTTAAACGAAAAATCATTTTTTATAAGTACCACTTAGTGGTTTCACTATTCATCAAAAATTGATGTTTTTCAAAAAAATCCCAAAAATTCACCCTAAGATATATTTGATATTCCAATTTCAAAAATGATGTCTATTTTACAAAATTCCAAACATATAAGTTGCATTAATTAATTTTATAATTAATTCCTGTTGTCATAAGAAATAGCGTGTTTTTAAGAAACAATTTATATCAAAAGATTGACAATTGTTTATGTCCAATTTCAAAGTGAAATTAATTCTAATGACCTCCATTGGATAAAATGGTAAAAATATATTCTAATTATATTAAAAAACCACTCAATAGTATAATTTATCACTATAAATTATTTTGATTAAAAAAGTTGTTTTTAAGTATTTTTCACTATTCATAAAAATGGATGTTCTCAGAAAATTACAAAAAATTTAACTTAGGATAATTTTGATATTACAAATACAAAATTGAATTCCATTTTGAAATATAACATTTCTATAATTTTAAAAAGTGGGTATTACTATTCATAACGGCTACTTTGATTAGTCGCGGTGTGTTAGAACTCGAAGTTGCGTACAATGTAAGCTATTGCATTATTGAATGAGAAGTGTATCGCGGAAGCTCAGGGTGTTACATTCTCCCCTCCTTAAATAAATTGCGTCCTCGCCATTTGAAATTTTTCTTGGAAAATAAAAGGTTGAAAATAGAAAATACCTTTGTGGAAAACCCACATCGGAAATAAGGTTAATAAAAATATAACATTAAAAGAAAGCAAGATAAGTACAAAGGTCACCTGAGATATCCCATTCTAGGATTCTATGAAAATATGGATATGGAGGAGAAACAAACCATCAAGGTCTGATGGAGAGTTGTAGAAAACAGGATTAGGAGAAAGTTAACTATAAGAAAATCACAAACTTGTGATTGGTTAAACGATCATTGATTCCCTAGTTGGAAAAGTTAACCGGCTACATTTTTGTTTTAAGTTACCATTTATCATGTTGCGGAATTTATTTAGAAGATTCACTAAGAAAGTAAGGGAATATACATACTTGTCATGTAGACTTTCATTCTTTAATAAATTTTACCACAAACCCATCTTTCACTCTAAAAGGTAATAGAACTCAAAAATATTCTATTTATCATAATTGTATAAGGTTCAAAATATTACCACATACCATTTAGATTAGGAAAAATATATTTTAATAACCAGGGACTTCCTGTAGGCTAGTGGTAGGAAATAAAGGCATGTTGCACTATGGTTGTGGGTTCGATTCCTGCAGCTTTGTCCGACGCGACGGGTTATGCCCCACCCTGCAGGTTGTCCTTTTCCTAAAACTATAGTATTATAATATTCCAAAAATAATCTTCAGAAATGTTTTAACCTTAAACAATACTATCCAAAGATCAACTTAATCCATTCCAACCTTTATAGTTATCCAAAATACCTCCGTCCAGACTTTCTCTAAAAGGTCTCTAAATTCCAAAATCAATTGTAGCCACAGATTCCCCAAAGAAAGTAAAGTTTTTCTTATTGTCACATACTAAAAATATGATTACCTTCATCATATTAAAACCTTAATAAAACAACAAGTACTTCAGTACAATCCTTATATATATATCACATTATTCTAATAACCAGAATATAAGTCATGAGTCCAAAAGCACCAATACATTAATTATTCCACTTCAACTGTAGTAACAGCATAAGATTTTCCTTGATCCCTTGGCCTTTTCTGAGGTAAATTAACCTGACGCTTAGGAAATTCATTTGCATAATGCCCCATTTCCCTACAATTGTGGCATTCAACATTGATAACCTCTTTCTTTCCCTTGTAATCATGCACCTGGTGACCTTTTTCTCCACATTTATAACAAACTCCCATTCCTTTTAGGCAAGTACTAGGGTGATTGTTCCCACAATTATCACATAATGGAAAATCCATCTTTCCCTTTTTCCCTTTATCTGTCTCTTGTTCTAGCGTTCTCTTATTTTCTTGCTTTGCTTTAAAGTCATGAGACTTAGAGAATTCCTTTTCCATCTTGATAGCACATGAGACAATATCTTCGTATGACGAGAAGGTTTGCGAGGCTAATTCTCGACGGAGAAATGGTTTTAACCCATCAAAGAAACGATCAATCTTACTTCTTGGGTTACTTATATAATCTGCAGAATACTTTTCTAACATTGTAAAGTTGGCCTCATACTTTGCGACATTCTCATCCTCCTTTTGTCTCAGACTCAGAAATTGCCTTTCCATATCTGCTTGATGGTCATGTGGAAAGTATTTTTCTAAGAAAATATCTTTGAAATCTCTCCATTCCATACTCGATACTTCTTCATCTTCCTTTGTATTTTGAATCAATGACCACCATTGATCGGCATCTCCAGTGAGGCGGTAAACTGCCATGATAACCTTCTCCCTTTCGCTACTCCCCAAGGCGTGGAATATTTTCTCTAAGGAGTTTATCCATTTCTCAGCTACTAACGTATTTGTACCCCCATTAAATGTTGGTGGTTGTTTCCTCATGAAGCGGTCTAACATTGATCTTCCACGTTGCGGATCAGGCTGCTCCATACGAGTAAGGTTATTATTCATAACCTGAGTGAGTTGTCCCGGTATGGTAATAAGTTGATCAGCACCAGTTGTATCTCCAGATCCACAATAATTATCTTGAGCAGGAGGGCAATCCCTACATGGAGTGCGTGCATTGATACGGTTTCCATTCTTTCCACTAGGCGCCATTTCTAAACAATGGTATAAACTAGATTAGTTTATGTATTAAAATACATAATTCCATATTTGTAAAACAATTTACATAAATTGAACTATTTATGGATATAATCCATAATCATAAAAAGAAATGTTTTCTTTGAGGAAGTATATAATCATAACCCTTCATAGTGGTTTTAAAGAAAATGAGAATTATCCTAAGCATATCCACCGGGAGTGTCGTAACCAAGAGTGCAGCAAGGCCCGTTATCGTGCACCAGTTCTCGTTCGAGTCTAGCTCAAAGCAGTGTTTTCGGGTTTTACCCCTAGGTACATTTGTGCCAGAGCCGCCTCTACCTGTTTGTATCCAAACAGGGATGTATTGCTCGGAAAACTCACAAAATCTCTATAATACCAAAATTCTAGGAAGTTCTTGTATACTAATCCTTAAAGTCTATCTTCGGGCTATGTGCTCTAATCAGAGTTTATCTAAATCTAGCTTCCAAGGTTAGTACTAAACTGCCTCTGATACCAACTATAACGCCCCGACCCCAGCTACCCAGAGTCGGTGCATTACTTCGTAACATTGGCATGATCACAAAAGATCACGTCTCGAAAGACCGATTAATTTAGTAGCCTTGGAAACACTAGATACATTCATAAGTCTTACATTACATCATAAATTAAAACAAAACTACAACATCTTCTCTTCATATCCCCTTATATTATCCCTGCAGGTCATTCATAATATACTTCTTCACATCCTGGAAAAAATTAAAACATTGAAAGGGGTGAGCTCAGATGCTTAGTAAGGATAACAATATAGCGGAAGATTTCATAAATAAACATTAACATTTAAGGCAATGTATAACTAAAACAAAAGCCTTTTAAACATGAAATTCAACATAATATGGAAAAAGTAAAATGAGATAATGCCATTTACTTATTCACATGGATATTCTACTGGTCGAATAATCACATGCAATATCAATAACCACTTTCATAATGATGGATGCATAATTCCAGACTATCATAACCACGTAGCCAAGGCCTCGTGCGAAGACCACAAATAAGATTTTGTCCAGGCCTCGTGCCAAGACACTAGTTTGTCTCATGAGACCTGCCGATGCATCGAGGAGCTATAGCGGGCTCCACCCGTCACTTATTAAGTCCAATGCATTCTTCATATGAATAGGTTTAAACATATTATAAACCATAACATAATCATGTTACATAAAGTATGCATAAAGGAAACATAACATTTCCACATTTTAATCACAAGATATAAATAAAACACATTGATATAACAAAAAGACATTCAAAACCATTTTCAATACCAAAATAAAAGAAAAGTAAAACATGGTATTTATTTTTCTTTTCTTAAAAAAAGTATGGCTTGTAGAGGAAGCCGAAACTCAAATAATGGTCACGGTGGTGGAGAAGTCATTGTTGCCGCATAAGTACAGAATGAAAAACATTCCCTTTTTGTTGTTTAGTAAAACGCTTCGTATAAAAAAGATTCCTTTTGAATAAACGTAAAAGTCAAAGGGGTTTATACACCGTATAAAAGAAAGTTGTGTATAAAACCAAATATGCCTCAATGAAAGGAGATTGAGAAGAAGTCCTTAAAAAGATCATTTTTAAAATAAAATAGATCTATTATGTGTATTCACTATAGGTACATATAAAAATTCAAAATAGGACATAATAACATCATGACATAATTTGAAAGTATGAGATTAACCCAAAGAATGGAAGTTGGGTTAAGAAGTTCCCTTACCTCGTGTTCGACTTGACTCGACCGCTCTTTAACCTCCTGAATAATAAACTAGACTTAATCTCTACCTTACTAAGAACATTTTTCAAGTTCATTATTCCTTTTATATCACTTATTACCATGTCATGAACATTATGTAATTATTTAAGTTTATAACGGTCGTTTTGTCGATCTTAGGTACTTGAGTCAAAAACAAACTTCTTATAATTATAAGTTGTTCATGTGGTGAAATATCCATTATATTTATAATTATATTCATTATGTAGATATCATATATATAATATATATCCAGTATATACATTCATTCATAATATTACGTAACATTTAGAGGTAAGAAATGAAATGCACCGTTCATGGAGACGGTAAGCTGTACGTACGGATGAACGCTACTTTCATTTCTATTTCGTACTTAATGGATTGAAATCATAATGATATAAATGTATAATATAATTCCAGTATAATATAGTGTATAATACCATTTACTCCATCCTTTATACATCCCACATATGGTATTAACGATTCAAATCACTTTGAGGGGGCGGTAGTCCGCACTTCCTAAAATGAAAATATCTCGTTTACCCATAATGGAAACCATAACGGTATGCCACAAATGAAAAATACAAAATCATAATGAAAAAAACATAATATATATCATATATAAAAATAATGTCATCATAATGGCCACCATTAGAGGTGTTATATGAGTGTTGAACAATCATCGTTTCGTGAGGCAAAAATTCACCATCCACAGAAACAGTATGTTCTTTAACCATTAGATGTAGGTGTGTGTAAGTTTAAACCAAATACATATCATAACAACATCCTAGTATATTTTAGATACTTTTTTTGTTACAAAATAAAGGAATAAAAAGAGTTTAAGGGGTTGGAGAAGCTAAATAAAACAAAACAACATTAGAGAAGACATTACCTAAAAATCGGGTAACTCTTTTTTATTTGAGCCAATGGATTCCTTGGGAAGAATTATGCCCAAATTGAGGATTCTAGGAGTAAGGGAGGGAAGTTGGGAGTGTATTTGGGCAGATTTTGGCCGATCCAAATGGCTTGAAAGTGTGAATATGGTGGGAGTGGTGGGGGCCTTTTATAAGAGCAGAAGAGGGAAACTTTTGGAAAGTAATGAAATGTTACATTATTATACAATTCTTTTCGGATTCCAAAGGTCCCAAACTTATATAATTCGAGGATAAGGTGATAAGGGTTCGAAATCTACTCATTCAATAGGTTTTTGAAAAGTTTATGCCTTGGATTTTACATTATCTTTTCATTTTATTTAAACCGTTAATTAATGAGGTAATCGCTGCATCATCAAGGTGTCATAAATAATTTAATTTATTTAATGTCCAAAAATTATAAAAAAAATACTATAATGTAGGAAATATTTTTATCTTTCCAAAAACTATTTATAGTCAAAAATATGACTTGTATAACCCCATGTAAAAATTGTTTTAGTAAAACATTTCATGTTTGTGTCATTTTTTACTTTAACATTAAATAAAAGGTATTTCTGTCATTTTCCAACAAAAGTGGCTCCATGGGGTCCCCAAGTTGACCCATAGATTGTCTTGGTCGGCCATGGCACATCCAATGAGGGTAGGACATGTGTCGATCTCATCTAATATTATTAAAACATTATTTTTACCATAAACTACACTAATTACCTCTAATCGCGAT
Organism: Viscum album; assembly: GCA_963277665.1. Taxonomy (NCBI): domain Eukaryota; kingdom Viridiplantae; phylum Streptophyta; class Magnoliopsida; order Santalales; family Viscaceae; genus Viscum; species Viscum album. Next base: position 627,031,872 of record OY728159.1, read on the forward strand.
TAAGAACTTAAAAGTTACTATTCACCAAAAATTATTTTAATCTCATTGAACCACATTTTACTTCTTAATGACAACCATGTATGTCGGATTTTTGAAATTCAAAACACAGAAGTGGTAAAATTTCATTTAAACGAAAAATCATTTTTTATAAGTACCACTTAGTGGTTTCACTATTCATCAAAAATTGAAGTTTTTCAGAAAAATCCCAAAAATTCACCCTAAGCTATATTTGGTATTCTGATTTCAAAAATGATGTCTATTTTACAAAATTCCAAACATATAAGTTGGATTAATTAATTTTATAATTAATTCCCGTTGTCACAACAAATAGCGTGTTTTTAAGAAACAATTTATATCAAAAGATTGACAATTGTTTATGTCCAATTTCAAAGTGAAATTAATTCTAATGACCTCAATTGGATAAAATGGTAAAAATATATTCTAATTATACTCTAAAACCACTCAATAGTATAATTTATCACTATAAATTATTTTGATTTAAAAAGTTGTTTTTAAGTATTTTTCACTATTCAAAAAAATGGAAGTTCTGAGAAAATTACAAAAAAATTAACTTAGGATAATTTCGATATTACGAATACAAAATTGAAGCCCATTTTGAAATATAAAATTTCTATAAATTTAAAAAGTGGGTATTACTATTCATAACGGCTACTTTGAATAGTCGCGGTGTGTTAGAACTCGAAGTTGCGTACAATGTAAGCTATTGCATTATTGAATGAGAAGTGTATCATGGAAGCTCAGGGTGTTACATTCTCCCCTCCTTCAATAAATTGCGTCCTCACCATTTGAAATTTTTCTTGGAAAATAAAAGGTTGAAAATAGAAAATACCTTTGTGGAAAATCCACATCATAAATAAGGTTAATAAAAATATAACATTAAAAGAAAGCAAGATAAGTACAAAGGTCACCCGAGATAGCCCATTCTAGGATTCTATGAAAATATGGATATGGAGGAGAAACAAACCATCAAGGTCTGATGGAGAGTTGTAGAAAACAGTATTAGGAGAAAGTTAACTATAAGAAAATCACAAACTTGTGATTTGTTAAACGATCATTGATTCCCCAGTTGGAAAAGTTAACCTGCTACGTTTTTGTTTTAAGTTACCTTTTATAATGTTGAGGAATTTATTAAGAAGATTTACTAAGAACGTAAGGGAATATACATACTTGTCATGTAGACTTTAATTCTTTAATCAATTTTACCACAAACCCATCTTTCACTCTAAAAGGTAATAGAACTCAAAAATATTCTATTTATCCTAATTGTATAAGGTTCAAAATATTACCACATACCATTTAGATTAGGAAAAATATTTTGTAATAACTAGGGACTTCCTGTAGGCTAGTGGTGGGAAATAAAGGCATGTTGCACTATGGTTGTGGGTTCGATTCCTGCAGCTTTGTCCGACGCGATGGGTTAAGCCCCACCCTGTAGGTTGTCCTTTTCCTAAAACTATAGTATTATAATATTCCAAAAATAATCTTTAGAAATGTTTTAACCTTAAACAATACTATCCAAAGATCAACTTAATTCATTCCAACCTTTATAGTTATCCAAAATACCTCCGTCAAGACTTTCACTAAAAGGTATCTAAATTCCAAAATCCATTGTAACCTCAGATTCCCCAAACAAAGTAAAGTTTTTATTATTGTCACATACTAAAAATATGATTACCTTCATCATATTAAAACCTTACTGACCAACAAGTACTGCAGTACAATCCTTATATATATATCACATTATTCTAATAACCAGAATATAAGTCACGAGTCCAAAAGCACCAATACATTAATTATTTCGCTTCAACTGTAGTAACAGCATAAAATTGTCCTTGATCCCTTGGCCTTTTTTGAGGTAAGTTAACCTGGCGCTTATGAAATTCATTTGCATAATGCCCCATTTCCCTACAATTGTGGCATTCAACATTGATAGCCTCTTTCTTTCCCTTGCAATCACGCGTCTGGTGACCTTTTTCTCCTCATTTATAACAAACTCTCATTCCATTTAGGCAAGTACCAGGGTGATTGTTCCCAAAATTATCACATAATGGAAAATCCATATTTCCCTTTTTCCCTTTATCCATCTCTTGTTCCAGCGTTCTCTTCTTTTCTTGCTTTTCATTAAATTCATGAGACTTAGAGAATTCCTTTTCCGTCTTGATAGCACATGAGACAATATCTTCGTATGACGAGAAGGTTTGTGAGGCTAATGCTCGACGGATAAATGGTTTTAACCCATCAAAGAAATGATCAATCTTACTTCTTGGGTTACGTATATAATCTGCAGTATAACTTGCTAACCTTGTAAAGTTGGCCTCATACGTTGCGACATTCTCATCCTCCTTTTGTCTCAGACTCAGAAATTGCCTTTCCATATCTTCTTGATAATCATGTGGAAAGTATTTTTCTAAGAAAATATATTTGAACTCTCTCCATTCCATACTCGATACTTCTTCATCTTACTTTTTATTTTGAATCAATGACCACCATTGATCGGCATCTCCAGTGAGGCGGTAAACTGCCATGATAACCTTCTCCCTTTCGCTACTCCCCAAGGCGTGGAATATTTTCTCTAAGGAGTTTATCCATTGCTCAGCTACTAATGGATTTTTACCCCCATTAAATGTTGGTGGTTGTTTCCTCATGAAGTGGTGTAACATTGATCCACCACGTTGCGGATCAGGGTGTTCCATACGAGTAAGGTTATTATTCATAACCTGAGTGAGTTGTCCCGGTATGGTAATAAGTTGATCAGCACTAGTTGTCTCTCCAGATCCACAATAATTATCTTGAGCAGGAGGGAAATCCCTACACGGATTGAATGCATTGATACGGTTTCAATTCCTTCCACTAGGTGCCATTTCTAAACAATGGCATAAACTAGATTAGTTTATGTATTAAAATACATAATTCCATATTTGTAAAACACTTTACATAAATTGAACTATTTATGGATATAATCCACAATCATAAAAAGGAATGTTTTCTTTGAGGAAGTATATAATCATAACCCTTCATAGTGGTTTGTAAAGAAAATGAGAATTATCCTAAGCATATCCCCCGGGAGTGTTGTAACCAAGAGTGCAGCAAGGCCCGTTGTCGTGCACCAGTTCCCGTTCGAGTCTAGCTCAAAGCAGTGTTTTCGGGTTTTACCCCTAGGTACATCTGTGCTAGAGACACCTCTACCTCTTCGTATCCAGACAGGTATGTATTGCTCGGAAAACTCACAAAATCTCTATAATACCAAAATTCTAGGAAGTTCTTCTATACTAATCCTTAAATTCTATCTTCGGGCTATGTGCTCTAATCAGAGTTTATCTAAATCTAGCTTCCAAGGTTAGTACTAAACTGCCTCTGATACCAATTGTAACGCCCCGAGCCCAGCTACCCAGAGTCAGAGCATTACTTCGTAACATTGGCATGATCACAAAAGATCATGTCTCGAAATACCGATTAGTTTAGTAGCCTTGGAAACACTAGATACATTCATAAGTCTTACATTACATCATAAAGTAAAAAAAAACTACAACATCTTCTCTTCATATCCCCTTATATTATCCCTACAGGTCATTCATAATATACTTCTTCACATCCTGGAAAAAATTAAAACATTGAAAGGGGTGAGCTCAGATGCTTAGTAAGGATAACAATATAGTGGAATCTTTCATAAATAAACATTAACATTTAAGGAAATGTATAACTAAAACAAAAGCCTTTTAAACATGAAATTAAACATAATATGGCAAAAGTAAAATGAGATAATGTCATTTACTTATTCACATGGATATTCTACTGGTCGAATAATCACATGAAATATCAATAACCACTTTCATAATGATGGAATGCATAATGCCAGACTATCATAACCACGTATCCAAGGCCTCGTGCCAAGACCACAAATAATATTTTGTCAAGGCCTCGTGCCAAGACACTAGTTTGTCTCATGAGACCTGCCGATGCATCGAGGAGCTATAGCGGGCTCCACCCGTCACTTATTAAGTCCAATGCATTCCTCATATGAATAGGTTTAAACATATCATAAACCATAACATAATCATATCACATAAAGTATGCATAAAGGAAACATAACATTTCCACATTTCAATCACAAGATATAAATAAAAAACATTGATATAATAAAAATACATTCAAAACCATTTTCAATACCAAAATAAAAGAAAATTAAAACATGGTATTTATTTTTCTTTTCTTAAAAAAAAGTATGGCTTATATAGGAAGCCGAAACTCAAATAATGGTCACGGCGGCGGAGAAGTCGTTGTCGCCGAATAAGTACGGAAAGAAAAAAATTCCCTTTTTGCCGTTTAGTAAAACGCTTCGTATAAAAATGATTCCTTTTGAATAAACCTAAAAGTCAAAGGGATTTATACACCATATAATTGTGTATAAAACCAAATATGCCTCAATGAAAGGAGATTGAGAGGAAGTCCTTAAAAAGATCATTTTTAAAATAAAATAGATCTATTATGTGTATTCACTATAGGTACACATAAAAATACAAAATAGGACATAATAACATCATGACATAATTTGAAAGTATGAGATTAACCCAAAGAATGGAAGTTTGGTTAAGAAGTTCCCTTACCTCGTGTTCGACTTGACTCGACCGCTCTTTAACCTCATGAATAATAAACTAGAGTTAATCTATACCTTCCTAAGAACATTTTTCAAGTTCATTATTCCTTTTATATCACTTATTACCATGTCATGAACATTATGTAATTATTTACGTTTATAACGGTCGTTTTGTCGATCTTAGGTACTTGAGTCAAAAATAAACTTCTTATAATTACAATTTGTTCATGTGGTGAAATATCCATTATATTTAGAATTATATTCATTATGTAGATATCATATATATAATATATATCCAGTATATACATTCATTAAAAATATTACGTAACATTTAGAGGTAAGAAATGAAATGCACCGTTCATGGAGACGGTAAGCCGTACGTACGCATGAACGCTACTTTCATTTTTATTTCATACTTAATGGATTGAAATCATAATGATATAAATGTATAATATAATTCCAGTATAATATAGTGTATAATACCATTTACTCCATCCTTTATACATCCCACATATGGTATTAACGATTCAAATCACTTTGAGGGGCGGTAGTCCGCACTTCCTAAAATGAAAATATCGCGTTTACCCATAATGGAAACCATAACGGTATGCCACAAATGAAAAATACAAAATCATAAGGAAAACAAAAACATAATATATATCATATATAAAAATAATTTCATCATAATGGTCACTATTAGAGGTGTTATATGAGTGTTGAACAATCATCGTTTCGTGGGGCAAAAATTCACCATCCACAGAAACAGTATGTTCTTTAACCATTAGATGTAGGTGTGTGTAAGTGTAAACCAAATAATTATCATAAAAAAATCCTAGTATATTTTAGATACTGGTTTTGTTACAAAATAAAGGAATAAAAAGAGTTTAAGGGGTTGGAGAAGCTAAATAAAACAAAACAACATTAGAGAAGACATTACCTAAAAATCGGGTAACTCTTTTTGATTTGAGCCAATGGCTTCCTTGGGAAGAATTATGCCCAAAGTGAGGCTTCTAGGAGTAAGGGAGGGAAGTTGAGAGAGTAGTTGGGAAGATTTTGGCCGAGCCAAAGGCTTGAAAGTGTTAATATGGTGGGAGTGGTGGGGGCCTTTTATAAGAGCAGAGGAGGGAAACTTTTGGAAAGTAATGAAATGTTACATTATTATACAATTCGTTTCGGATTCCAAAGGTCCCAAACTTATATAATTAGAGGATAATGTGATAAGGGTTCTAAATAGACTCATCCAATAGGTTTTTGACAAGTGTATGCCTTGGATTTTACATTATCTTTTCATTTTATTTAAACCGTTAATTAATGAGGTAATCGCTGCATCATCATGGTGTCATAAATAATTTAATTTATTTAATGTCCAAAAATTATAAAAAAAATACGACAATGTAGGAAATATTTTTATCTTTCCAATGAATATTTATAGTCAAAAATATGACTTGTATAACCCCATGTAAAAATTGTTTTAGTAAAACATTTCATGTTTGTGTCATTTTTTACTTTAACATTAAATAAAATGTATTTATGTCATTTTCCAACTAAAGTGGCTCCATGGGGTCCCCAACTTGACCCATGGATTGTCTTGGTTGGCCATGGCACATAAAATGAGGGTAGGACATGTGTCGATCTCATCTCATATTATTAAAACATTATTTTTACCTTAAACTACACTAATTACCTCTAATCGCCATTAAGAACTTAAAAGTTACTATTCATCAAAAATTATTTTAATCTCATTGGAAAACATTTTACTTCTTAATGACAACCATGTATGTCGGATTTTTGAAATTAAAAACACAGAAGTGGTAAAATTTCATTTAAACGAAAAATCAGTTTTTATAAGTACCACTTAGTGGTTTCACTATTCATCAAAAATTGAAGTTTTTCAGAAAAATCCCAAAAATTCACCCTAAGCTATATTTGGTATTCCGATTTCAAAAATGATTTCTATTTTACAAAATTCCAAACATACAAGTTGCATTAATTAATTTTATAATTAATTCCCGCTGCCACAACAAATAGCGTGTTTTTAAGAAACAATTTATATCAAAAGATTGACAATTGTTTATGTCCAATTTCAAAGTGAAATTAATTCTAATGTCCACCTTTGGATAAAATGGTAAAAATTTATTCTAATTATACTCTAAAACCACTCAATATTATAATTTATCACTATAAATTATTTTGATTAAAAATGTTGTTTTTTAGTATTTTTCACTATTCATAAAAAATGGAAGTTCTCAGAAAATTACAAAAAATTTAACTTAGCATAATTTCTATATTACGAATACAAAAATGAAGTCCATTTTGAAATATAACATTTCTATAATTTTAAAAAGTTGGTATTACTATTCATAACAGCTACTTTGATTAGTCGCGGTGTGTTAGAACTCGAAGTTGCATACAATGTAAGCTATTGCATTATTGAATGAGAAGTGTATCGTGGAAGATCGGGGTGTTACACTGGGCAGACCCGATCTGATATGAGTTGACCCAGACCGAACCATGTTCAGCCTAGTTGGCCTGGAACTCAGCTGGTGCAGCCAGGGGGGTGCAGCCCAGTGTCACGGCCCACGGTCTGGTGGACCGCTGTGGTGGGGTCCGTCCTAGCCGATACCCGGGAGGGAGGCACCTTCCAGGTCACCCGAATAGAAAAAGGGCCATTCATTTTTTTGGGAGCGGTACTCGCCGAAGTGGGTCCTTCTCGGTGCACCACGGCTATCTGATTCTCTAATTGGTCCTCCTCCTCCTAGCGGCCCAACGACACCGCTGTCCTCCAAGGCCGCCCTTCGGCCTCCGCTGAGACTAAGCGGTCGCGACCTCCTATTCCACTAGTGGCACAGACATGCACCGTCAATCCACCACGCAGCTGGCCGGCGTGCCAGCCGCGAACCTGCTCCACCGCAGCCAACAGGGTGTGGCCTCCTGCCCATTCAGCGGCGCAGAGGCACGCTGCCCTAACTCCACGCAACCGGCTGGTGTGTCAACTTATCTCCTATTCTGTGGTTCACCATATATCTTTTCTAAGACCAAAATCATAATGACCATATATTTGCGATCATCGGGTCAAGGGCTCCGCGTCCATACGTCGCGCTCAACAAAACGTAGTTTTTTTAGCGCTGTTAAATATTTGGCATTGATGAACGCACGAAGAATGAACGAAGAACAAAAGATAAAGGGGAAAAGTATATGTGTGTGATGATGGACATTTTCATCTAGGCATCATTGTTGTGAATTTATAATATGAATAATTATCAAATAAATTCAATCATATTACAGAGTATATCCCCTACCTTGACATTTGTTGGAGATGTTGTGAGGAAGAAGATGGAGTCGGTGAAGGGGACGTCGGTGTTCATCTCTCTAGCAAGACGCTTCTGAAATTGGTTCCACATTCTTCATTCGGAAGTCATTCTTCATTGTAGGATATTTCTTCAAAGGTTCTCCCAATCTCTCCTTTCCTTTGCCAATGATTTCTCCCATGAAAGGTGTGGTGCCAAATTAATAAGATTGCATTTATTAATTAAAAAAATAGATTTGTCACATTAATTGAATTAAAGTTTTCACATTAACAAGGGGAAATTCCAATGGTTAAATTCATATTAATAGAGTTTTGTGTGGTCTTCACCACCAAATTCAAAATGGGAGGTTTCAATATCAAAAATAAAATAAACAATATTTATTTTTTTCTCCCGCGAAATGTCTGAAAACTGATTTACACCCATTATCTACTATCGTCAAGGTGAAGGTCACCTTATGTGAATATCAGTGATCCAAGTTCAATGGAGTCCTCAGATTTCAATTCAGTGCACCGATTCAAAAGTTACCAAACATTTCTCGAGCGTTTACTAAACGTACTTGAAAAAAGTTCAAAAATTCATTTTGGGCACACCGTGTCTTAGAATCACGTGCCTTAAATTTTAACAGACTCGTAATATTCCCATAAAATTTAAAAAAAAATACATAGAAATATTCAGGTCTTTACAATAGTGAAATAAGTGAAGCTATGGATTAGGCTCGATTGAAAAAACTTCCTGAAGTTGTTGAAGTAAGATAAAATTTTGAATTTGTTAATGAAGTGGAACTTCAAGAAATTCATGTACCTCATTTTTTTATGAAATAAGAATAACTTATTATGAAGATGTAATTTTAGTGAGGAGAGATCATATTGAGGGGGGCCTCAAGAAAGAGAAGATCATGTTGGTGATGATCATCAACTGGGAAGAGTATGACTTGATACTCTCACTCCTCTGGATGATGATATAATAGTTGAATGGGAAAGTAATCATGGGTATGTAGAACTGGTATTAGATTATGAAGATTTATATGATGAATTTTTTTACCTTTTGGAAGGGAATCAGTGGTTGGGATCCTTCCTAGTGACTCTGTCACTAAAGAATATTTTGAAATTTTAATGGACAAGTTTGTTCAGCTGTAAGTATATCTGTTGAATCTCAAATGGTGTATGAGATTCAAATAGCAAGAAGAGAAAATACTGAGTTGAGTGATGAATTACACTCTATTAGATCATCAATAGTAGAAATGAGGTAGTCTAGAAATGTGGTTTCTGGTGGAAGTCATATAGTAGGTATAAGTGAAGCTGATGTATGTAATGTTGCAAAGAAAGTGATAGAGGATATTCAACCCAACATAATTACAACTACTCTGAGAATTGTTTCAAGTACTTCCAAGTAGAGAAAATAAATTATTGCGCTTTTTTATATAATAAATACTTTGACCTTAGAGTACAACGGTTGTGTGGATACTATTCTCAAAACATCAAAGACTCATACCTTAGATCCTATAGATATTCCTTCTATATATTCTCAGACTTCTCAGAATCTGAACATTGAGGCATTAAGAACTATTGTAAAGGAGGATCTTTAAGATCTATTTGACATCTCAAGTTTGGGAAACCTTGAAAAGATTGAGAAGAAAAATGATTATGTGCATGATATGGTCTGATTTTATACCAAGGATGCGTCTCCCACTCAAGAAGAGATTTGAAAGAGGATTAATTCATATTTCTTGAAGATTTACACTGTGAAATAGTTGATAAGTAACTCTAAGTATATGGTAGAGAATTTGACTTTACCCCTAGTTACAAAATCATTCAAAGAACAAGTCACGAAATTGAATGACTTCACTCCTCTTTTGGAAAAATTCATGTAGAATAAGGATGATTTTGAGAAAGCAATGATGTATCTTGGTGAAATTATTGAGGATTTCATCAAGCTATTAAATCCATACCTTCATGTCTAAATTGAAGGAATTGTAGTGCGTATTTCTAAACCTCTTTATATTCCGGGATCTATGCCTCCACCATGAATTCCAGGTGAGGATTTGACTTAGATTTTCCCAGTGGTCCAATAAAAGATTCAACCTCATGTGTTATCACAACACAAACCCATCCTTGTACTTATTGTTCTAGAATGAGTTCCCTGACCTCCTCTCCAATTTTAATCAAACCCTACTTCTTATCAAACAAAACCTGCTGGTCCCTCTCTGGATCAAATTGAGAAAGGGAAACAACCACTTAATCCCCATTCGTAGTGTAGATCATTCTCTCATAGGTTAGTTTTCTTCAATTTTATTATTTTTTATTTGAATAATTGTATCACATTATACTTTATTGATGAATAGAATTTTGTGTTATTATATTTCCTCTATTTATCTTTTATATATGAATTTATGATTCTTTTTATTTCTCTTCTACCTGTTTTCTTCTTTATAATCCCGAAAGGGGTAGAAATAGTTCGGCATTATCATTAATTACTTTACCTTTGATATCACTCTTATATATGTTATTTTCTCACTGATACCATTAATCTTTATTCTACCTATAAACCATCTCTGTATTAACAATAGTTATCCATTGTGGGAAATGATAAGTAGAATGATTTCATTCCACATCAATTGATTGTATTGAATAATGACATGATTTTTGATCATCATAAAGGGGGGATTTTTGGCCCATAGGATACGGTTGTCCACCCTCTCTAGTATTACTAGATTTAATAATGAAAAATCATTTAAACTCCTATTATTCATGTATAAACATTTCGATCATAATTTTTTATATTTCAATAATTGAAATTATATTTTTCTATGATCTCACTTATATTTCGTACCTTCTGTTAAAATTTACATTATAAGACAGTCCAAGAAAATATATTTTCTAATTGTAATAGACTGACATCGACAGATGAGATGAGATATAGATACAAACGAGCTATCGGAAGATGGACTATTGATGCAAATGACCTACTGATGCAGATGAACTATTGATGAAAATGAGCTACTGATAGATGACAAACTGATGAAAATGACCTACCGACATATGACCTGTTGATGAAAATGACCTAACTCTGCAGATTATCTATCAATGAAAATGGCCTACCCTCAGTTCAAATGAAATATTGATGTATGGTGGTACCGACAGAAGGAAACACTGATAGTCATAATAGTTCCCTAAAGAAATTAGTCACTGATGCATGGAAAGGCCAATAAAATGACACACTAATGGAATTGGTCACTGATAGAAGAGATATCTAGTGAGGACTCACAAATAGACTATTTAAAATATCTTCTATTTAAAATCATTTCTTATGTTAAAATTTTGAGTGTTTTAATGCGAAGGATTAATTTAATGCCTTTTATAGACATCTTAATAGAGGATGTTAGAAATACGAGGTATTATGTCTACCTCAGATATGCACATTTTCGGGATTTAATAATATATATACAAAAGAGAGAGCATGAAATAAGATATACATGGGAGAACTCAGGTAGAAGCGCATACACAAGAAGATACGAGCACCATACATAAAGAAGAACACATAAGGAATTATTCCAACCTAGTTGTAGTGAACTAGAGAACTGCTAATCATAGAAGTTCTATTATCTCACCAACATCCAACTAAACCAATGTTGAATAACCTCTCTCCCTCTTGGAAGAAAGAATATAGTACACTTTGAAACTCGATTTTCAGTGTCTATTTCTAGAAGAGGAATCAAGCTCCAACACTTATAAATCCGAGAGTCTAGAGATGAATTGAATAACACTTAGAGCATCTCTATTCCCTTCCTAATATATTCTAATATGTTGTGTACTACTTAACTAACCTTTTGAGATGTGTGTATGTATATAAAAACCCAAAAACTGTCTCCTACACTAAACTGGAGGATACTATATATCCTTAAACAAATATCTCCTTACACTTGTTTTCCCAATGAAGAATTGTGGAAGAGGTCCTATGTGACCTGGCTTTCAGTTTTCCCATGTATAATAGTGCAAGAGGTCTTGTGACCTAGAAAATATATTTACTATTGTGTCATCCTCAATCCAAGGTGTGGATAAAAATCCTTATTTATATATATTTCATGGTGGCAGGTGATCACCAAGTGGATAGAACTAAATCTCATCTTGATATTAAACAACTTATTTTAAATCATCTTGTGCTTTCAATTTACTCTTTCTCTATTTTAATTAATTTATTAGAAAACTAAATTTTACTTTGATAGTTATTCTGGGATAGTAGTTATAATTATTTTTACTTATTACAGTTGTTTCAAAAGTTGTATCAATTTCTCATATTGTCAAAACTGAGAATTAATCAATCTTCTAATAAACTATTTGAACAGTCAAACTATTATAATTTTACTACCCTGGTTAACTGGACAGTTTTAATTTAAATTGGGGAAACATTTAAATAAAATTTTTAACAGAGATTTTTATAGGTACTCAATTCACCCCCCCCCCCTTTTGAGTGTCCTACTCTAACCAACATATTTTCCTTGGAATAACCACCGATGTACCTACTTCGGTCTTGGGATGACCACCAATGTATTCTCTTTTAGTCATGGGAAAACTTTCCAGGTACACTTTGATCTCATAAAACATGAATTGTACTCAATATATTTGAGGTAATTAATGGTCCCAACCATCACATATTAATAATTCATTCATATATATGATATAAAATCATGAAAATATTTATCATTTCTTCATTAATTAACCTGTATAAAAAAGATTTTCATCGTGTATTCATCATCATAATAATTAACCATCCAGTTAAACAATATGTATGGTATCAGTGGATCATATCCCCAATGAATCATAGGTAAAATCAGTGGATGTTTTCATATATTAAAATATCTTCAAAATATCATTAGAGCGTTTTTTGAGGAAAATACCCTTTTCATTTTGAACTCACTTATTTAAAATCTAAAAATTTCTATAGATTTAGGAAAAAATTTCCATTGAAAATAACTTTCAAAAATTATAAAGTAAGATTCCATAAAAATAGTACAAATGACAATGATGAAATCAATTCTTGAGGTATATGTTAAAACAATTATTTGTTTCATACTTTTGGTAAGAAGTGACTTGTTCAGAAAAAAATTATTCCTTTTAAATAATTTTATAAATACTAAAAAAATTGTTAAAAATAAATTTAATAAATAATTTAATAATATTAAAAACATTATTGAATTTTTTTAATAAAATATGGACATTGAAGAAATAGGTTCTCGATCAAAGATAGAGATAAAATTGGGTTTTCTTAAAAAAAATATTTCAGGATTTTTTGAGTACTTAGAGGGAGAAAATTTAAATTAAATAATTTAAATCTCTAGAAATTACTATATTATAAGAAAAAAATAATATTTTTAAAATATAATTTATATAATTTCATTATCAAAAATTTAATCATAAATTATTCTGATAAAAAGTGATATTGTAAAGTAAAACTCATACCTCAAGTGAAACTTCTTTCAAAAGCACTATAACCACCTGTATAGAAAATTTAAATTTATTATAAATCTATTATATAATTATATTCTTACAAAAAATAACATAAAATGTTTTATTAAAACATCTTTTCACATGTTCATTATAATTATTTCATTATCATCATCATTTTGGGCGTTAACTCCTTCATTTTTCATGTATGATTCAGTTAGGAAGTTATGGTAGTTGGATATTGATCATGGTTCCATAATCTTCATAATTTTAATCATTTTATAAATATTATCTATATTATTTATATACGTATTTATATCCTTTCATAAATTAGAGTGAGAGAAAATTTTATTACGTCGGTCATGGAGACGGTAGTTCATATATAAATGTGAAATCTATATTCATTTTATAATGAAATCATGGAAAGAAAGATAAATAATATTTTTTAATTATATAATAATATTTATATAATAATTTCATATATATTTATTAAATCTATAATTATAACCATCCATGAGATATAATGATATAAAATGAATCATATCGCTACATTCATGTGGTAATCCATATGTAGACACATGTGATTCTTTAATTTACCATTTTATGGAAAGGAGGTGGAAATTCATTGTCCCATAATCATAATAAAATATTATTAAATTTAGATTACGATATTAATTATGTTAGTATAGATAAAATGGATTTATATTAAGTATAATAATAAATAAACATTTAATGTATTAGCTAAGATGACTACATCTTCATTAAGTGACCTCATATGGCTTAAAAATTTTTCCTTATTTATATGGTCATAGGGTAATACCATGAGCTCAAAATTAAAGGAATAAATATAGAATAGTTTTTCTAGGTATTGGATGAGATATTGGTTACAAATTTTGTGAATAACGAAGTATAATAGGGTCCCTTTTATAAGTGAGGTGAGGGACACACATGGAATTATTTAAAATAATTAAATAATATAAAGTAAAATTAAAAATAAAGTGTCATTAAATTAAAAATATTTGAAACCTAAGAAATTATATGTTCAAAATATATTCAAAAATAATATTCTGACATGTTTAACTTATGTTTTTACCTTTATCTCTTAGCTGAACCCCCTTCATTAATCTATTTTAACCTTAACCCTAATAATAAGTTTTTTCTATTTATACTATTCATTATGACTAAAAATGAAAGTGGAATCATTAAAAAAATTAATTGTAATTAAAACTAATTAATACATTTTATCAAATTAAATTTATTTATGTGACATAAATTAATATTAAAATAATCATGCAAAACGAAATAAAAACCTATTTTTTAACAAATGAATTTCTAAGTATAAAGAAAACTTTATTCTCATTCCATACCTAGTAAAAACTTTTAAATGAATGTCAAAATATTTGATTGAATATTTATAATATAAATTTCAATAACATAATTAATCAATATTTACTTATTAAATATATTAAGATAAAAACACATTGCACACATAAAACAGTTTTCTGCAAAATAACTCTTTTAAACATCAAATGATTTTATATTTATTCCTAACCATTAGATAAATAATGTATAAATTATTATTAATAAATTTTATATAAATTTCATTAAAATTATTATTAAACATTTATCAACTTATATAAATACAGTATATATAGAAAAATATATTTCTTTAAAAAATAGGTATTTTAATCATGAAATTATTTTGTTAAAAATTTAATTATTGTTTATTTATAATTATTCAATAAAATTGAATTAAGGGAACATTTTATATTTATAATTGATAATATTGTTAATTTAATTAATACCTCCCAAACCATTTGGTAGGTTATAAATGTTATAATATATCATGGTTTATTTATATTCAGGGTCTTGTGTAAAGAAAGATATTAAATACTAAATGTTTATTTCAAAATAATAAATATAAAATCTGTAGGAGATAAAAACCATTCTACAATAGTATATATATAAGGTTAATATATTTTTAATTAAGAGGTGAAATTCAAAGAATTTAAATTTATATAAAAATATATGGATCATACCTCAATAAATTATACATAAAATTTGAATGAATACTTAGGAGAGGACCAAAAGTATGGATCACATCGTGTAACTTGTCTATGAGAACTATCTGCAGTTCTAATTTCTGAAATATGAATGTAACATTTTTTAGTGTATATTTTAATAGTATAACATGTCATGTGATGAGTATGAAAATGCCTTTAAATGGAAGTTATATTAGGTGAGGTGAAAATATTGAAGAATACCTAAATACTTATATTGATAAATAATTCATGGATTTGTGATATGAGGAACTATTTCAGGATATTATAGGATATAAAATGGATAATATTTATAGTATCAAATATTGATTTTAATTCCCATGTTATAAATTAGCCAATTAATTAGATTTTCATATTCAAAAATCATATCTATCATGAAAGAAATCCTAGATTTTAATGGAAAACTTTGGCATGTATTTTAAAGAAATTGTTGAATGAATTTTCCTATAATAATTAGTGATAATTAAAGATAAAAAATAGTAAAAACATGGATATTATCTCAATATTAGAGAGATATACTTCTATTAAAAATTGTAAGTTGGATCATGGATCAAAATAGTATAGTACGAATTATATGTTTGTACTGGAATGTTACTGAAAGAGATAAGGGAAATCCAGGAGGCTATCTCATAGGAGGTTCATAAAATTTATCACTTTGGATAACATTAGAGATAATTAATATATTATTTATTTTTTAATCTCATTATTTTTTTTAGTTTTAGAATGTTTCTCTTGGAGGAGCAGTGAAATTTTTTATTGATTAAGAGTAGTGATTTCTATGTTTTCTTAAAGATGTAAACATGGAGGTATAGTGAAATAGATTTAAATTAAAATAAAAAATTAGTTCATTTGGTGATTATAGTATATTGGTATATCATTATTTAATTAACCTTGTATCATCTTATATTTTTTAAACGAAGTAAAATTTATGGTGTTCATTTTTTTTCCTTTTTCACTTTATAGATACTTTAAGGTATATAGGTTTTCTTACTAACAACAGGATGGAATTGGTGGAGAGGGTCATTTGATGAGGTCAAAATATGCTGATTCACCCCCAATATATAAATTTATTAGGTCTGAAAAGTTGTATCAGAGTAGATTGTTCTCAATGGAATATTCTCTCTTTGAAGCTATAGTAGTGATCATCACCCATAAGGTAATTTTGATATTTGATGGAAAAATTATAATTATGGAATAATTAGATGAAAAAGTAATTTTAATAATTGGATGAATATGTCAACACGTCTTTTATACATGGGATATCAGTTATAATGAAAGAATAAAATAATAAATGATAGAATTAAGGGAAATTCATACTGATTCCAAATGATTCAATGCCTTAGGGGGATCTTTGTCTAATGAAATATACATGAATATGATACATTTAAATCCTAAAATTCCATGTGGGAAGAACATTTAAACATCTATTAATTGGATTCCAAGGTATATAATACTAAATTTCATGTTTTATAGAATATATATTAGGAATTAAGGAAGTAACCAAATGAGTCTATTGATGTAATATTTTATCGGGTGAGTATTATTGGTATAGACATCCATTGACTCTCAAAACACCTTTGTGATATCAAAATCATAAAGAAGATCTTGAGAATAGAACCACCAAGATTCGACATGAAGGTCCCAGTATGTGATCAAAAAGTCCTAAGGGAGGATAGGTTGGATAGTCTTTAATGCACTATCATTTCATACGAGATAAAGAACAAAGAAAATAAGCCCTTGGAAAAGTATACTTCTTAGGAAGTTTAATTCATGAAAATTAGGAAATTATATTAGAGGATATTCCCAAAGATAGAAAATTTAACATGGTGATGTCCTTTCAATTCATAGGCCTGAGAAAGGTAAAGGATAAATTTATAGTCCATCTTTCAATTTCTTTATTTTGATGTTTAAAGGATATTTATCTCATAGAAAAATATACAATGGTATTATGAGATAATGATTTTGATGAGTAACCAATGATGAAGTCATCTAATGGTGTGAATGAAATGATAAATTCATATAAGAGACTAATTGAATAGAAAAACATTATTTTATAATATTACATTATCCCAGATGAAAAAATTTAAATAAATTCATAACTACACATATATAAATTTGTAAGACCTAGTATTTCTCATATACAACCCACAATTTAAGGACAATGATGATGAAATATTGGATGTTGAGGGTAGAGTTGATCACAAGTTTTAATAAGAAGCTTTTCTTGAAAAAATTAATGTTTTTATAGGAAAAATGAATAAAGATAATGGATTGGTACAATATTTTAGGATTTATATATTATATTAATATTAGACAAAAAGTAAGTTAAAGGTTGAAATTGAATATTTCAGAATTTTAAATCCTAAAAACTCAGAGAATGAAATTGAAATTATGTGAAAAATTGAAGACAAGGCCCATATTAACATTAGTTTTGCTAATTCTTTGAAACATCACTTCAAACCTAATAGGGAGAACAAATTCATGAATATTCATCAAAATATATATAATCAAAGAGTATTCTAACTCCTGACATGACTTTAGGATGTTTGAGAATAAGGACTACTGAAGAAGCTTTGAAGAATCTAGGGGAGTAAACAAAAAATTAAAAAATGTTTCCTATAAGTATAATTTTTATAAAATAAAGGGAAATTTAGAGAGAGTATTGATTGTAAAAAAATCTGGTGTAGTTTAATCGAAATAAAAAAAAATATCGCGTCCTAGTTGAAGGTTTATTTTGATGGCTCGCAAAGACCCAAAAGGCTACATGTGGAGCAAAAAAGACACAAAATAATAAAAAATCAATCTAGTTTCATTTTTATGTAATAATTGGTTATACAAAAAATGTACTTTTATAGTAAAGAAATTAATTTTAAGGGATTAAAGTAGTATATGAGAAAAAATTATGCACTCAATATGTTTTTAATTTCTATTGTTTTTTGTGTGAATATCATTAGAAAAAAGACATGAATTTCTCATACAGGGTATAAATATATCTTCCAATGTATTATTTGAAAGGTATATCTCATTAGTAAGAAGCACCGTAAGTTGTATGAAAATCATAATCAATTTATAGTTTAACACCCCAATATTTCAATATGAAATTATCCTTTAAATAAATTTATTATGGAATAGTTTAATATATATGAAACACATTACTAAAATAAATAATTTTGTATTGAAATCTTGTGTGAAAATAAATAAATTATATAAATATTGAAAACAAATAAATTAATACTCATTGGTGATTTATATGAAATAATTTTAAGAACACTAAATTTTTAAAATGGTCATTTTTTCTATAAATATGGGTTTTATGTATATTTTTATTTTCATTTAAAATATATATTTATGAATTTTATAATTTAATGTGATTAAATGAACATATTTTTTTAATTAATTATAAAAAATTTATTAGGACTTTATTATATTTTTTCCGAACATTTGATTTTGAGGTCAATAATAAACAATACATTTTTTACAAATACTGTTATTCATATGTAATCGTCATTTAAAACAAAGACTTTAATATTTATATAGAATTTTTATAGACCAAATATATATTTAATATATAAAATAAATAATTTTTAAAAAAAATTCAATTTATAAAACCAATGTTTGACATTTTGGAACCTAAGTTGTGTTTAATTATAATAAAAATGTTTTGGGTTATTTAATTTTAATCAATTAATCACAAGGTTCCTTTCATATTTTAATTTCTTATAATTTAAAATAATGATACTTTTATAAGTAATAAATTAATAAATTTCATTGGGATTAATTAGATCGATTTTTTTAGTGCAATATCGATTTTTATGCTCAAGAAATAATTTTCTTAAATAAGTATGTTTTCTCTATATTTTGTACTTATATTTAAATTTATTTTTACCACCTCTCAAAATTTAATCATATAAAATGTGTCAAATATCTATGATCGTAATTTTTAATTTTTTTAATGATTTTAATTTCACTTCCCTAAAAAATTAATTTACCAATAAAAAGATGGGGTCACCTTTGTACAGGGTAAAATGAGGTAAAATGCTTAAAACTATGAGATATGGAACCAAAGTATTATTTATAATATTTTTTTTGAGTTTATTTCAAAACATTACATATCATATTATATATTTGGTTATTTTTTACCAGTTTTATTTCAATTAGAAAGAAAGTTTATTTTAAAATATTGAATATTAATAAGAGCGTCACTCCCCCCCCCCCAAATTATAAAAGGATCACTTTTCCCCTCACTTATCCACACAGTTTTAGTTCCTTAAATAAAAAAAATATCTACCTAAATCCCAAAAAATTCTATTTTCAATATCATTTAAGTTCTGGCATCTCCCAAAAGTTAAACTAATATGGATTAAGGTGTAATCTAAAGAAGGATTTTCAAGGGAGAGGTAAAATTATTAATTGAGTTCATTCATGTTTATTTCTTCAAGAACCCCATTCATATATTATATAACCATGTTAACATACTAAAATAATTACCATTACTTTACTAAAATTTTATTATATTTTTTGATTAACCATCATCTACATTTGTTCCATCCATTTGAAATTGAAAACATTTCCATTGTATACGTGCAAACTAACAAGTCCACAAATGACATAATTCATTTTTCAATACCACCTCACATAGACGGTTATAGAGATGGATTTAATTAAGTAATATGATATTAATTAAATTATTTTGATCCTGAAAAGATAAATCATTATCTACCTTCATTCTCTTCCACTCATTGAAAAATGACTAAATTGCATGTCTATGTGTATTGACCGCCACCTCCATACATTATGTATTTCCATTTTTTTTACCTATATACATGGATAGTTAAAAATGTACTTAATTAATTACAATGATATTTATAAAATTATTGACCGTATTAAAAGTTTTTATTATAGTTATAAAATAACATGTTATTACTCATTCAACCATTATAATGTGTTTTAGTTTTGATAAGTTTTACCATCTATAAGAATATTGTTATAATAATTATGTCATAAATAATTAAGGAATGTTATTTATAGGTAATATTAATTAATAATGATATATTTATTAAGAATTATATAATTTTAATATAAATGTATTTGTTAATAAAATTAATACTTTCTACAAAACCAAATCTTTTAATATAAATTATAAGTGGGTGGTGTCTTCAAAGAAAAAATATAAATACTTATCTCATATAGGTTTATAATAAATATAAATTAATTACACATGGAATATAGATCATGTCCAACTAAGTGTAAGTCTCATGTATGGTATTTTTCTTAAAAACATTATTTTAAATTTATTATGCTCTTTTTCATCCATGTCATTATTATTTTAAATATTTAAATAATGTTATTATTTATAATTCAAATATTGTTAAAGTACATTTTAAAATATTTTTTTATTTATATACATTTTTTTAGAAATTAATTTTTTATCATTTTTTATATGGGTTATTTTTTACTTTCATTATAAAAGTGGTAAAGGAATGTTCGTTTTCATGATTACTAATTGATTCTTTTTTCCAAAATAATGATCATTCTTAATTATGGTTTTTGAAATAATTTCATTTTCCCATTATTTTTTACTTTTTAGTTTTAAAATTAATTCAAATAAAAAGTGATATTTCCTCTAATTTTATGAGATAACTGAAAGTGATTTTTTCTTTATAGGATAAAATGATAATTTTAATGAGTTTTATGATTGAACTGAAAACTTTTATTTATTATATTCATTTTATCGTTATTATTAATATTATATGATGCAATTTAGTTCCAATATATCACTATAATTCATTGGGTAAAAATATTTTTTCTATATAAGACATATTGGAATTAATCAGGTAGGTTATTCCATTGTAAGGGTACTTATAAGGGTTCTTGTTAGAGAGATTATAAGCATAATATTTCAATATTCCTACATAGTTTTTAAATTATTTCTTTGGTTTTTATTGGTAATTTCTTTATTTAATGGTGTATGAAAAGGATCATGGAATTAAATTGATGTTTACTATTTTCTAAAGGTGAAAGTTTTGGTTTTTATGTAAACTTTTTCATGAGTTATCGTGTTTTCCTAAATAACTCTCAGTATTATGTTTTTTATATTAGGATTTACTAAAAAAAATATAAAAACTTTTGTCTTTGAAGTTTATGTCATGAGAAATAAATTATTATTTGATCTAAAATATTATTATGTAAAAAAGGAAATCTATCTTATGTATTTTTATTTTTTTCAATGGACCGACAAGTTTTATTTCTATTTATATGCCTTACTGAGATTTTTGTTATCATACCACATTTTAAAATGTTTTTCATATGGCCTAAGGATGTATAGGATATATATATATATGAAAATCATTAAATAATGTAGATCATCCTTGAAAAAATAATGTGTTTCAAGAATAAAATAGCAGTGTACATTGAAGAACATATTTTATAGAAAATGTACATTTTAAGGTAGTGTTTCCCTTTTTAATTTAATGGTTATCCTAATTTGTTATAAACACTAACGAATATTTTTATTTTACTATAAATTATTTCTAATTTCATTTATTTTATGGGTATAGTATTATTAATCCTTATAAATTAGTGATTTTCCAAGTCCAATTTTATCAGTTGAATTTATTCTTAAAATTTTTAAACCATTGTTCATAAAACATGATATAAAATTATATAGTCATAGTTTATTTTATTGGGGGATAATGTTACACCAAAGCATTTCAATATACAATTCCCCAATTAGATAAATATCTTATTAAATAGATATTTATATATGCAACACTAAAATAAATTGATTTATAGTTTATTAAAATTAAGGTTAAATAAAAATAAATTATATTTTATGTGGAAAAAAAATTAATTAACACTGTTTGTAATAGATATGAAATAAGGTAAAGAATACTTAAAATTTAAGAGTAATTTTTTATAAAAGTGGTTTTTATTTATATTAATTTTTTTATTTGAAAGATAAATTTTAGAAGTTTATTTTTTCAATTTGATGAAATTATATTTATATTTTTAATTCATAATATAAAAAAATTAGAGTGAATTTCATAAATTTTTTTGAAATAGTTTGTTTTTATGTGAATAGTGAAACATATTTTTTTGAAAAAAATATCATTGTTATTACATAATCATGCTAAATAATGAATTGAATGTTTATGAAAAAAATATAAAAATTATATTTTTAATTTGTAAAATAAAGAACCTAAAATGATGTGTTTAATTTAGAAAACCTATGTTTGACATTTGGGAAAATAGGTGATGTTTTATTCTAATAAAAAGTATTATTTATTATTTAATTTTAATCAAGTAATTACAATTCTCCATTCAGTTTTTGATAGTTTATAAAATTAGATAACTATATTTTATTATCTATAAAATAAAAAAATTCATAGTGATCGATTCTATACATTATTTTAGTGAAATTTCATTTTTATACTTAAAATGAATTTTTTCTAAAAAAACTATTTATCATTATATTTAGTGTTATTATATTAAAATTAATTTTCATCACATAAATAAATTGAATCTTATAAAATTAATTTCATATTTTGGATCATCATGTAAATTTTTTTTAATAATTTCAATTTCATTCTTAGTGACAAAAATATTTTACTGTGGTAAAAATTTAGTCACCTTGGTAGAGGATCAAATGAAGAAAAATGGTTTAAAATATTAGATAATGGCCCCAAATATTTTGTATAATTTTATTTGATGAGGTAATTTTGATAAAAATTATCTCATATTCAAAATTTAGTCATTTTGGACAAATTTACTTTCAATGATACATTCATATTATTTTAAAATTGTGAAAATTTACAAGAGTCTCACTCTCCTCACTTGTAAAAGGATCTGTTCAACCCTCACTTATCCACACACATTGAGAAACATATCTCAAGAAATATCTACCCATATACCTCACTAAATATGTTTTCGAAATCCTAGAGTCCACAGTATCACCAAAATACTAAAATAAGAAGGCTTAAGGTGTAAGAAAGATGAGCATTTCTAAGAAATATGTAAAAGTCTTTACTAAATTTATTCATGTTTCATTCTTCATAAGCCTCATCCAAATATTATATAATAATTTTAACATAATAACATAATTTCATGAGTTTAATAAAATTTTAATAATATTTTTGGAACAACCGCCATCTATCTTCGTTTGATCCACATGAAAATGAAAATGTCACTCATGCATACATGTAGACTACCACCTCCATGAACGAAATATTTCATTTTTCATCACCGCATCAAATGGATGGTTATAAAGATAGATTTTATGACTTAATATGATATAAATTAAATAATTATTATTATGTAAATATAAATCATTATTTACTTTATTTCATTTCCTTCCATTCAAAAATAAAAACTTTGCTTGTGTGTACGTACAGACTAATGCCTCTGTGTATGACATATTTTATTTTTCATTACAACATAAATAGATTATTAAAAAATTATTTAATGAAAAAATATTATATTTATAAAATTATTAAGCTTCACTAAAGGTGATATTGTCATTATAAAATAACACATTCTTACTCATTCTACTATTAAAATTTGTTCATATTTCGGTTTTTTACCATATACATGAACATTATTTTATAATTTATGTCATGAATAATTAAGGAATTTTATGTGATGGTTATATATGTGATAATGTTGAATTTTTTATTTTTTTGAAATTATTTAATTTTAATATATATATATATATATATATATATATATATCTGTATGTATGTATGTATATATATAGATACATTTGTATATATGTATGTATGTATATGTGTTAACAAAATCAATTCTTTCTATGAAATAAAAATATCTAAAAATTGAATTTTTTAGAATTCCATTTGGATTGTATCTTTATATTATTGGAAATATACATGTAACTTCATAATCATAATACATATATAAAATCATCATGAACATTATAGAGGTGTTAAACCATGACCAATGTGTAATGACCTAAACCAGCGAATTGAAACATTCATAAGATATGGGATAATTAACACATAAATATTTATTTTTAACAAAGAATTATAAATAAATAGACCATAAAAAATTAGATTAATTATGCCCAGAAAAAAAAAATAGAAATATTATTCAAATATTGGTTTATAATAAATATAAATTTCTTATATAATTAATATTGTGCAAGTCTAGCTAAGGGTAAGTCCAATGTAATGGATTTTATTTAAAACCATGTTTTTCATGTTTTAAACTATTTCTTTTCGTGGTCCATGATCTTTAAAATGTTTTAATAATTTTTATATTTATACATAAATTATTTTTAAAGGTATTTTTTAATATTTTTATTCTATAATTTTTTAAAAATAAATCTTCTTAATGTTTTCCAAAAGTGTTATTTTTTAATTTCATTTGAAAACTGGGAAAAGAATGTTTTTTAAATGGTTACTAGTTGATCTATTTACACCAAAAATATGAATTGACTTAATTATTATCCTTTATAAAAAGTTTTAATGGTTTTTAAAAGAAGAATATATTCCATTTCTTATGGGATTTTTTTGTTTTTTATTTTTTTTCAAAAGAAAAGTTATATTTATTCTCATTTGAGGAGATAACAGAAAGTGATTTTTCTTATGCGATAAAATGAAAATTTTATTGTGTTTTATAATGTCAACTAAGATGTTTCTTATTTATGTTATAGTTATTTTAAATTATATACAATTATTATTAGATCTGATATATCCCTATAATGCATTGAGTAATGATATTTTCTCTATATAAGACATGTTGGAATTAATCAGGTAGGTTATTCCATTTTAATGGTTCATATAAGGGTTATTATAAATATAATTTTACAAGATACATATACTTTTTAAAAAATTTTATTGGTTTTAATAGAAATATTTCTATTTCAAGAGTTAAGAAAATGAACTCATGATAAATGAAAATTTTATTATTTTTTAATGGAGAATGTTTTGTTTTCAAGGAAAAGTATTCATTAGGTTTGATGTTTCCCCGCGTTAATATCATGATATTGATTTTCCATTTATTATTAGATAAAAAATACTTTATGAAAACATTGGTCATTGATGTTAATTCTAATTTCATGAAATTTATTATTTGAGCTTAATGGCTATTATGTAACAAAAAGGAAAACTCTCTTATGTATTTTTAGGGTTTTCAATGGAATAATGTTTTTACATTCTATTTATATCCCTTATTAAGATTTTTTATCATAAAAAATTGCAGAACATTATTCATAGGGAATAATTATTTATAGGATCTATAATAAGTTTTAACATTTATCAATGGATACTTTTCTTGAATTAAGTTAGTGTGTCATGATTTAAATTGGATTGTTCAATCAAGAACATATTTATGGGAAAAAATGTACATTGTATTGTAGTGTTTCATTATATATTGTAATGGTTATCATAATTCTCCAAAACTCAAAACAAAAAATATCATGGTAATGTAATAAAGTAAAATACATACTATTAAACTCATAATTATGTATTCTTACTTTACAGGTTGTTATAGTTTGTATTAAATCCTATATGTAAAGAGTTTTTTTACATTGAATCTAGGTGTATGGTTTTATGGATTTATATAAAGCCCTATAAGAAGATAATGATCCAATATATCCATAAGTGGAATAATATCATTCACCACCAAAGGAATTCAAGAAGTAAGAATTGATCAGGATATAAAAGTTTGAGAATGTTAATCTCATATAATTTTATTTGAATGTAATGCATTTAGATATAGTGTGGATCCTTGATAATGGGTACACCACCTTATGAATGGAAACTAAATATTATCCTGGGAAGTAAGTACGTTAATGAAAATGTCATCTTCTATAACAATGATGAATGATTTAATTTAATTATCTCCAAAAATACAAAATTCGATGTAAATACTTGAGGTGTATAACTTTCTTGGTGGTTTATTTAATACCTCATTCCTAATCAATCTATAGTAACTAGACTGGTACACCACTATACCATATTTTTGATTTCCTAAATTCTAATTTTTTTTCTAACTAGTATTTAGTGTATATGGGTTGATAATGGGGATTCAATATCCTCTTGTGATAAATAAAAAACTAATAAAAATGGTGGACTAATTTTAGATAACATGAAATAAAAAACCAAAGTACACATAAAATAATCTAAATAATATCTTCAATGTTATTAAACTAAATAAATATTTTCCAAGACCATTCATAGGTCAGTCACATGTGTATAAATTCAAAAATGAATCAATATAAATACAAATCTATCATTCGAGGAACCACCTGGTCCATCTGCAGCTCCAAAATCTTACTCATACACTATTTGTACCTATATCCCCACTAAAATCTAGATTTTATCCCATTTTCCTTTCATGAACTAGGAATCATTATGTTTAAAATAATCATGGAGTTCCAATGTAGGTTTTATGTATAAACATAGTGGCCCACTACCATTGGGGTCCCTATCTAAAATCTATACATATTTCAGTGTATGAAAAAAATGTAATAAATGACAACAGATAATTGATAACAAACCATATCCATCCATTTTCATCAATATATGGTGATCTTTTTCCTATATTGTATGATTTCAAAGTGAAACGATAAATCCGTTGTATATTATACAATAATTTTACTATTCCTTCCATCAATTTCCACATCACTTGACACCTCATGACATTTATAACCAATGAAACCCCCACAGGTGAAACATAATTCAGTAATGAAACATACATATATCAAATCACATGTCCCATGGACATCCATTTCTTATCCAATCACTAGAAAAATATCCCAATGAACCCAATCCATGAAGACACCTATCCTTTACTAAATATATCCTATCAGATCCAATATATATTGTGATAATCCCACTCCCATATAGTGGTATTAGCTACCACCAAATATGTACAACTATAGTTCATCCCCTCCTCCATACCAATAGTGAACACACTCCCCATTTGTTTCATAATCTATGGTGTTTTCTCCCACAATGATTTATCAAAATCAAGTCATTATCCATTTCCAATGTAAAAAATGTAGGATTTTGAGGACTATATCATGTTCCAATTAAATATACTTTAAGGATACACTCTAGGAAATAACATTGGATAATTTAGTATAGTACTAGCTGATAATCAAAAATATGGATGTTTTATTTGAAGATAGTATATTTTGATGGTGTAATAGATGTGGATTGGATATGGTAAATAAAAGTCTCATAAAATTCTAATTTATTCTTCTTAGGATTATTGAAAATCATCCCAAGTATTTTTTTTCACAAAATGGTTAAAGTGTAAGGTTCATTAATTCATTTCCATAAGTGTAAATTGGATTGTTCATCAGATATAATTGTTTGGTGTACATTTCTATAGAGGATTGGAGGTCACCGAGTTCAATGGTGAGACATCTGTGAATTCTAAATAGTAGTGTAGTAATATGAAAATTTGGATACCTTCATATAAATAGGGTGGGAGCACATGTAATCATGTGCTTGTCACATGAAAAAAAAAGTTAACCAATATCTGTTGATATTACCGATTTCATTTTATAATATTTTCCTCTTCTAGTAGTAATGAAAATAACAACAGTGTTCTCCTATAGACATAGGGAAAAAAATCAAACCATACAAAATGAATTATTTCCCTTATTTCCTTGTTACTCTTCACTTTTTCAATTTTGGTCAGATTCGTTTTTGTGAGTGGGTGTGAGAATGTCAAATTGATACAGTGGGTTAAGTGGTTCGGTAGTCGTGGGTTTCTCAAGCACTCCTATGTCAGCTCTTTCTTTTTTTTCGATGGCTGGTTTCATCCTTGTTGAGATTTCTTCATTCAAAGACCTAGGTCACTCAAATACCTACCCTAACCTCAAGTATATCCACTCTTCTACAGGTCAAATAGAGATCATTGGTTCTTCATTGTTTTTTAGGGGTGGGATTTTGCAGCCGATAGTGATCTCAATGCGGCCTGATTTGGTTTGTCTTTTTATTGATTTTTTGGTTTCTGTTATTGTTATTGAGGTTCCAATGGATTTCTTCTTGAGTTTGTTTTAGTATTTCATCTTTATGCCCCTTTTTATGTTTTTATGGTTTTCTATTTGGGTTTGTTGAATAACATTGTGTTGTTGTTTCAAGGAGGTTTGATTGTCTCTATTGGACTCTGTTTTTCTAGTCTATGTTGGAAAACGATGATGAAAGTGGATTTTGGATAGTGGAAATGGATTTGTGGTTCATAATGATGATGGTTGGTGACTTTGAAGGACACTTTTAGGATCTGGTGTCTGGTGCGGTGGATGGATACCCCAATGATGTTGATGATGGCTATGTTGATAGTGGGTTAAGGATGATGGTTTGAGGTGATGTGACATTGGTTAATGGACCCTGGATCGAGATCGTCTTGGGTTTTTTGAATTATTTGGTTTTTTAGTTTCAAATTTTAAATCACGCCACCATTTATTTTGTATCTTTCTAGTTTCCACTCATCCTTAAAAGAGGTTGTTTCAAAAATCAAATAAAAATGAATTTGTAGTGAGTCTATCCTCTAGAAATGAGAAATTGGGAGACATCCCCATGAGGGGTATCAGAGAACTTCGTTCAAGGATCGACAATTCATACTCATCTAACTTATGTAATATTATATTACCACTAATTTATTTATTTATTTTGAAATTAATGATATATTATGTTATGGATTCAAAATAATCTAAGGTCTATATAAAAAAAATTAATAACAAATACTTTAGCTTCTTGAAAATTAAGATGGAAGATTATCTCATTCAAAAAAACCCACAAGTTCAGTTGATTGGAGTAAAACCATATAATATGGAGAAATTGTAATTAGAGAGGGTATATATAAAGGCACTTAGACTTAATAAAATTATATTATCTTTTAATATATCATTTAATATCTTGGAGTTTAATATTTTGGTAGAGTTGATGAAGACTATAGTGGGTATAATTCACAATCCATCAGTGATAACAATGATTTCATGATATGTATATTTTAAGCACTATATTATTGAATGATAGATCAATGGATGATCATTTAAATGATTATAACGTGATTCAAAATCATTTTGAATATGGTGATGTAATTTTCATGGAATATGTCTGGGAAATAATTTTATTATCATCCCTTATGGAAAGTTATGAGGTAATAGTAACTACCATAAAGAATTATTTCAAAAATATAACATGGTGTTTGATAATTTTTTTTGGATTATATATAATAACTTACTTAGGTGTAGTGAATTCAAAGTACCATCTTTAAGTTGACTCAACATGGATAGTATATGAAGGTCTCATAAATGAAGAATTCAAATAATGTAGGATGATAAGCTATATAAAACAAGTCAAGAACAAATAGTTAGTACTATCCCATCATGATAACACTATGGTAATTGAGGTAACCTCAATAAATACATTATGTAATGAAGGGAAAATTATGAAAGGTCCTCTTTAATAATCACATGTTTGGTTAATTATCCTACAGTTAATGGTAGTTGTGGTTTACTATTGAACATACATGTTTTGGTGGAATATTGTATCATAAATTCAAGATAATAATTTTTATCTATGATATAGATAGAATATATGTCAAATTATGTGTCCTAAAATTTCATCATGGTCCAATTAGCTAATGATGAATCTATAGATATTATGTGGAAGGAAATGTTAAGGTTCAGCTAAAGAATGAAAGTTACATTGATCTTAGGGTAGTTTAGCACATACCAGATTTATAGAAAAATTTAATTCCTATAGGATAGAGAGATCTGGTATAAGTTAGAACAAGCTTAACCAATGGAGTATGTAATATCACTTTGATATCCATGATAATGGCCAGAGGTATTATGGATAGAACACTGTTTCTGAACAAAAGATCAGATGAAGTGAAAAATATTTAAATCATAACATAAATGAGTTAAAATTTATGTAATTATTGAGTTAAGGAAATCAGTGGGAATAAAATTAACATTCTAGTGGTAAGGAAATATTTAATTTGTATCATATATATTTTTAATGTTGTGATACTTACATACTCAGAAACTAATTAAAGGTGTCTTTCAAACTTAATGAAAGAATACTTAAGAGACAAAAATAGGAACATGTTTACATAGACATTTGGGGACCTACCCATGATTGATCTTTAAGATGTTCATAATACTTTGTGACATTCTATGGTTACTCCACACAAGAAGTATGAGTTTACTTTCTAAAACAAAGGTTTAAATTTTTTAGATTGTTCATTAAAATGAAATACATGGTAAAAATAATAAATGACATATATTTAATCTTTTATGGTCCCATAATGGTGGAGAGTATAGTTTAGAGAACATCCAAAACCTCTACAAGAATAAAGAGATAATACCTGAGAAGATTATACCTAAGGCACTAGAGCATAATGTTGTGGCTAAAAAAAGAATCAAATATTAATGGATAAGTAATGGAGTCTGAGGTCACACACTAAAATATATAAGGATTTTTGGGTTGAATAAATAAACTATATAGTAAAATTATGTGGAAGAATTATATCATTATTAATGGGGTAAGATATTTTATAAAAAAAATAAACTCAACTGTCTCAATGTTTAAGGGATCCTTTTATATGTCCATTTAGATGTTACAGATCATGGAAAAATTATGTGAAATACAAGGTATTTTTATTTATTGTATTCAAGATGAAAAAATTGGATTTTTATTTTGGGATGATGGTAAGTGATAATTCATCCAAAGATAGAATGTGTTCATTAATGAGATGTTCTTGTAAAAATACCAAAACTTTGTGAAGAATAAATTTGAAGACAAATATTAAATTAAAAAAATCCAGGTTGATCTAAATAGTAATTCTATAAGGATATGCGTTTTGTAGAATTAAGAGGGCACTGCAAATTTAAAAATTATGGTATGGGAAGATGTAACAAAGAGATATAGGGTGATGTAGGTTAAAGTCGTTGTTAAGAAAGTTGGGATTCTGTATGTTGTTATTCTAAAAAGATCTAATCTATATGTTACATTAAATATACTAACTAGAGTCAGGGTAAAAGTAAAAAAAATTGTAAACGACTTGAACTTATTACTTTTAATGTATGTAGTTGATTCCCAAAGTCCAAAAAAATTGTAAAGTGTTACTGATTCTGAAAAGTAGGATTTTTCTGTGAGAGATGAGTTAGATTCACTACATGATATTGATACTTATGAACTAATGTCTCTACCATAATGAAGGAAGGTACTAGAGAATAATATGGTCTTCCAGATAGTAGAATAAGTTGATGGTAAGAATTAGTATACATATAGGAAAGTGGTGGATGATTTTTCGAAAAATGACGGCATAATATTTTAAAAAAATCATTATTAGTTAAACACATTACTACTTAGATAATGATAATACTTTTAGCTTATGATAATTTTTACTTAGATAAAATGGATGTAAATTTGAATATTCTCCATGGAGATTTAGAGGTTGAAATTTACTTGTTTCAACTAGTGGGTTTTTTAGGACAATCGGATCAAGGGCTTGGTCTGTAAATTGAATAGAAGCCAGTATATCATTAATCGAGTACCTATAAAATGAAACTAGAAATTTAATTTGTTAATGGATGAAAAGTATTTCGTGAAGAGATATGTGGGCCACTATGTTAATCATAGAGATTTTGACGATGGGGCTATATCTTCTTACTATTATATATGGATGATATTCTTCTAGATGGTTTGGAAATTTAAAGTATCTATGAGCTAAAGAAAGATTTTTATAGAATATTCAAGATGAAATATCATGAGGAGGCCAATAAAATATTTGAGTTAAACATTGATTAAGAAAGGAAAGATGGATTTTTGGTGTTGTATTAAAGGGATTTTATTTAAAAGATAATAGAAAAATCAATGTCATCATGTAATTCCATATCAACACTCTTGGTTGGACACTTCAAGTCGTCTAATTGGAAAATCAAAAAATAATATGATATGAAGTATATAGTGAAGGTTCTATTTTTTATAGTAATTTAAAGAATAATATATTCCATGGTTTTTACTTGCCTGTGTGTTTCATATTTAGTATAAGTGATCATCTGTATCATATATAATATATGTAATGAGTATTAAAAATACCTAAAATTGACCATATTTTCTGCCCAAGGAATGAAATATGTTTTTTATGTTTTAAAATGAATTACCCATTATCACAAAATGTATATGAAGACATTGAGGGATATTTAACCATTAAAAATATTATGTTTAGTTTTCTATTTACATTAGGAAGAAAATTAGTGATATTAATGACATGATTATAATCATTGGTATATTTTTTATATAATAGAAATAGAACATGTTGTAGTAAAAAATTATGTAAAGAACACTTATGGTTGAGGCATTTTATAGAGGAATTCTAAATTATATAAGAATGTGGGTTTCTCTACTATGATATTCAAAGGGTAATTCACTTGGAGAATAATTAAATGCTCCATTCATGGATTAAAAGGATCAACTATATATCTTAATAAATAATGAAGTTATTAATGGAAATAGAGATAGGATTATAGAATATATCTAGGATATATAATCTCATGGACATGTTTACCAAGGATTTAGTCTAATAAAGTGTATGTAAACATTATGAATTAGTAAAAATTTGATTACCAAAAGGAAAAGGGGGAAAATATTTGGCCAATGATTGTTTTTTCCACAAAAGTGTCAAAGGGGTTCCATAGATTCCATAATATAATATTTAGGTGGTATATTTTTAGGATTGCTCATCGTATTTAAATTTATGATTAAATATAATTTAAATAGATTATCTCGATGATATATTCATTAAATCCAGTGCAGTAGTAATGGATAACTCTAATTGATGGTAGTTTGATCAAAATATGGCATATTTTGATGGTGGACTATAAGTAGACTAGATGATGTGGGTGTAAGTCACTATTCTTTTGATTTTATTCTTTTTATGTTTTTATAAGAGTTATATTGACAATGTTTTTTGGTAAAGGGTGTAATCATAGGTTAATTAGTGTATTTTTGTAAGGGTTACATGAATTATTCACCTACTATGGTGGTCAGGTTTAGATTGGTATAGAGAATTGAAGGTTTCTAGTTTTAATAGTGGGACATCCATGAATTTTAAATAATGGTTTAGCTGGATGACCAGCAAGTCCCACCATATAAGTGGGTTTAACAACTTGTTCACTTGTGATCATGTTGTAGAAAACCAAATTAAACTAATATATATTGTCATTATTGATTTTGGTTTCTAATATTTTGGTCATTTTATATAAATAAAAATAGACATAGTGCTCTCTTGTGGATGAAGGACTTAATTTTTGCAAACTACATAAAATTAAAGTGTTCTTTTCATACTTTTTTAATGTTATATAGATTCATTATTGTGATTTTATGAATGTGGTATGACTTGATATGGTGAGTATTATGTGAATAAATTCCAATATTATATTAGATAATGTCCATCAATGTATTTAGGTTCAATTATGTTCTAAATTTTTTTGTCATATACCTGGTTCTTTCCTTGATAATTTATAAAAAATGGTAAATAAGATGATTTCTTGACACACATGGCTCTAATGGCCTTATCCCCCAAGAGAGAGGCCCTACCAACCTCATAAAACCACAACCCAAATAAACAATGTAACTACCCATTGCATGGTCGACACCATATGTGTCTCACTAATAAACATTGTCTCATATTATTGGTAATCAACATAACCCATCATTCACATCAATTACACCCATCACATTCCCAAGGAACCACATCAACTATCGTATATCATAAATCATCACATTACAAGACAAAAAATCTTATGCTTCTATCCCTAGAATCATCTGACCAAGCCATACAAGGACAAACCCATCAATTTTAACATAAAACATTCCTCTTGTATCTCTATCTACAAAAAACTCTAAGTGTTTTCATTCCTAGTTTCACCCAAATAAACCTACCAATTCACATTTATCACATGTCACATAACACATGTACAACTCTAGAAATAGTTAGGAACCACCAACCTAGAGTCAGCAAGATCCTAGTTTCCATGAAACACCATTTGATTTGGCATTAATAAAAAGATTCATAAAAATATGACACACCTCCTCTTTTAGGCCACTATTAATAGAAATAAAAAAATGGTGAGAAATATATAAAATAGACATAGATGGACTATTATCGATACATAAATCTAATCCATGTTTTACACTTCATGTAGATCCATCAAGGATCAATAAACTTCTCATGATATGTATTATGAGATAAAAAATATGGATGATATAGGTACCTACCACATTTTATAAAAATGACCTTATTTACTGCATTTTATATATAAATAAACATTTAAATAATCGTTTTTTGAAAGTTATGGAAAAATGTTTGTCACTGTTAGTTTTTCACAAACTATAAAACATTTCCTATCAAAAGGCGAACTTTTTAACCAAAGTAAAACATTACTCCTTAAATGTATTATTTTCCCCTTAGCCAAAAAATGATACATAGCATTTTCTTTTGATGTTTATATTTTTTCATCTTCCAAATTATCATACATATTTCTTTATTTGACTCCCTTTGATGATTACGTTTTATGAAAGAACCAATTTGTTGAAAGGAGTCTAAGAAAAACATTACCCACACTAAAAATGTTACTAATCTAAAACAAAAAACCTTACTCACACCAAAAACCATACTCAAATCACACTAAATACCATAATTTCACCAAAAACCTTATTCAAGTCATACCAAAAACCTTACTCATTAAAAAACCATACATAACACCAACAAAAAAATTATTCATGCCTAAAACATAAATATACAACACTAATATTTTTTTAAAGAAATGTTTTACTCATAACTAAAAATTATAGAACTCATATAAATTGACCCCATCCTTCAAAAAATTATTTTTAACTTATATTTACAAAAAATTATTACCTAAAATTTTATCCTACATCAATGGTATAGCCACGAGCTCAGGCCTGCTCATGTGACCAAACCCGATCACAATTCCAAAATACCTATGTCTTTACAACCACCCCACCATATGATTGATCATCTAAATGTTATCTCAATATCTTACTCACCTAATCTTACTAAAACTTGAAAATCTCCACTGACACCATTCCGAAAACAAAAATATTACTTTGAACACATATGCCACCTTCTCAGTCACCCAGGATACCGAATTCAAACATATTTATTCCTTCTGTGGAAACTCCCCACTATAATAATTTCCATTGAAGTCTCATCCTAACCAACTAACTATATGGATACGGTATCCAATAATTCCATCAACTCATAATATAAATGCTCCAACAATAACACAAAACCATTATTTCATCTCATCTGATTCCCATATCTACCTACATATTCCTAATTTCCGTATAATTCTCACATCATATCATATTCCTACATTTTAATCAATTCCTTGACATCCTACAGTCATCACATTTCATATCCAATACCCATATCTCATCCAAGATCCATTAAATCAATATATCACATGGACATATCATTCATCTATATCTGGTATACAAAACCCAAACTCATTACACTCACTAAGTACCACTAACTATCAATATCTCCCTAGAGTATTCTAAATATGTCATCTTGGTCACATGTAGTTGAATCAAAGCCTAAATACCTAATTCGTGTCCTTCTTATATAGTATCAGTCAATAACATCCACTAATATTGCTTCTAGATATCTTGTACACAAACTCATCCAACATGTGTTATTTTATCCTAGATACTGGCTCTCAATTCAACTCTCGAACCTACCTTAGATGTTTGTGTCAGTCTCATTCCATGACCCCAAACTAACAGTGATTTACTCCGAAAAAACCTCCCCGAATTTATCATATGATCACATGCCCGACACTACATCAATTTATGATCACACAAGGCATGAACATTCCATGTATTCCTACACTAAAATCATATTGATAAAACCCCCCTTATGGAGGCATCATTGAACCTCTTCTATGACCACCCTCTTAGGACTCCCATCCCTACCTTTGGTTATCCAAATCACTACTTACAATCTCACCCAACACCATTTTCTATCTTGGTATAATCCCATATGTTGGGTTCTACTCTACTATCAATGCATGGTTCACCACCCCTAATAATTAGATCATCCTAGAAAATTTTACATGCACCTTAATAGATTGTCCTAAACCATACTTAAATAATTGTACCATAGAGATTTCATATCCTCTTAGTTTCAATATAAACCACTGAAAATCCATTAATAACATACTATAATCAATGAATGAATTATTTATCTACACTAGGAATATCATCTTGAGGATTATTTCCACCTTCAATATCTCAGTAAATAACTGATCCTAGAATTTTTTGTTCGTTATAGAGGATTACACCATGATAAGGGGGGTTGAATCTGGGTATATAAAATTAAATCAATTATTCTAGGAATAAGGATCTTGTTCTCTTACCTTTAGGAACAATTCACTTTCTATCTCTCTTTCCTCTCAATGAGTGATGAAATCAGTAAATTACCCAAATAGTTTTATTTGGTTTACCCACACTATGATACATCCAAGAACTATTTACAATAATGTGTTTGTGCACCAAATTCACTAAAAGTTCACTTGTTTATATGTATAATTTAGAGTGGTCCCACTAACCCTCCAGGTTCACTACCATGAACAATTACAGTACTCATTTCCTTTCATCTACAAGGAACTAACTACTCTATTTGTTGATAATTTTCTTCTCCAAATGAAATAATGTGAACGTACATCAAATGTTGTGTTTCTCTTCAACACATAAAAAGGTCAACTTCCCATGAGAATGGAACTCCTAGAGAAAAACCTTCTTCAAACTATAATCTTCAAAATTAGAACTGTTATAATAATATAAATTTTTATCCTTTTTTAAATATTCCAATAGTCTATCAGATATATCTTCCTTGATTTGATTCTTATCTTTTTAAAATTGCATCTACCATCTGCATCCCTCCATCCTCTTGAATTCTTGAATTATAGGCTTCAATAATGGATTTATAAGAATTTATTCAATGGAGATGACAAATACCATAAAATCTAATATTGATTGAGACACATTTTTTTAAAAATATGGAATCCAAGCCCCAAAAAGTATGCATCATTCCCTAGTGCAAGGAACCAGTCCATTTTTTCATCACACACCCAACATTAGACTCATAGACTCCAAATGAAATCCATTTCACATAGTTCCACATCAATCATACCATGCCCAATAAAATAGTCATAGTTAAGATTCTTGTGACTCACAGTTACACACCTTGTGAAATGGAATAGTTTGCACTAGTTAGACATTTTGAATTGAAAATCCACTAATTGACCATAACATCCTTCAAAATCGGTGTGGTCCCCTTCATATCCAATTTTTTATAAGAAAAATGATATGTTAGCATAGGGACCATAAGGATCATAATCTATTTTCAATTTATAGTTTTGGTAAAATTTCTTCTCAGCACACCCAAATCTATGGGTGTGGTCCTCCTAGACATATTCTCTATCACTATAATTCATTTCGCCTTGGGTATGGAACATAACATTGTGAATCATTACCTCTCTAAACATGGGATCCTTCTTCAATTTAAATCCCAGCAAGAATCCGTTAATTTTATTTTCAAAAAACATAAACCAAAATTATTTAGGATATATATTTGTTAAAAATATACCCATTTTGGTTTAGTGGAAATATTTTAAGAACTCATAGAATAGATTCACTCTCTATTTAAAAACACCACATTTTAATATGTATCAATGATCTATAAATCACAAATTATAAAATTGGATAAGTTAGGCTTGGTGTAACAAAAAAATTAACAGTAAAAAAATCATGATCACATTCCTTAATGAATTATTTCCAAAACCACACATATATTCCACTAGTTTATAATTATCATAATCTCCCCAAGATCACTTATCTACCTCCCTTTTAAGAACACCTATATATTTCTCCCCCTTTGGAAAGAAACACAAAGAGATCACTTCTCTTAGAATTTCATAATATGGGATTATATATATAATAAAGAGTTTTGAGAAAATATTCTAACCATGTATAAAAAACATGTCGAGTGGGGATTACATACTTGAAAAAAATAGTTAGTTGAATACCATTAGATTCCAAGATCCAACTGATGCTTCACGAACACCACTTTAGGTAGTGACTTTATCAAGATATCAGCTACTTCTTTTTGATTTTACACATACTCCATAATCAAAACATCTTATTTCACATTATTAATTATGAAACTATATTTGATCTCAAATTAAATAGTCCTAAAATGATTAGTAATATTTTTACTATGATTGATCACACTCTAATTATCACATAGTATTATAATTTGAGAAATAACTCCACCCTCACATTCTAAATTTTCTGTTTTATCCATTAAAATTGGATCCATGCTTAAGTGGATATAATGTGCTTTTCTTCTATAGTTCTCAAAGATATGAAATCCAACATATTGATTTTTCATGATTTACATGAGATCCCAATGAAAAATTCCCCCGCTAAAATTTATTTGTGTTTATATACAAAACCATTCCATTCTAAATTAGTAAATCCCAATAAATTATTTTGTGAATCATTGTGATAGTGTATCCCATAGTTCATTGTGTGATGGATATATCAAATTATTTTTTCACATATTTTATATTGATTTCATTGGGATAACTCTGAAAATGGGAAAAATGAAATGTAGAAAATAAAATATAAGTTCAAGTGGAATTAAAATAGAGTAAAATCCCAATGATTTATTGATAAGAAGCCACATCAACTCTGTTTACCTTTTTTTTGATAATTTCAGTCTTATTTGTGCCAGAGTTTCCATGGGCCATGAATCCTCTATTTAAAATCATCTTAAAACAACATTGGAATGTTTGTTTTGTGAAATAACTATCATCTCCAATATTTTAATTACCTGTAATCCCTGTAAAATTTTCATTTCACCAATTAGATATATCTTGAATTCTCAACTCATGGGATATGATAAT
Organism: Viscum album; assembly: GCA_963277665.1. NCBI lineage: Eukaryota > Viridiplantae > Streptophyta > Magnoliopsida > Santalales > Viscaceae > Viscum > Viscum album. Next base: position 627,071,276 of record OY728159.1, read on the forward strand.
TTATTTAATTGGATGTCATATGAGCCTCTAAAAATTATTTTATCAATATAAATAAGAACTATAAATCACTAGCCATTCTCTTTATTTAAGTAGAGGTTATGATAATCCACTCTATGATGAAAACTGAGCTTTTTTGGATATTGGAATAACCTAGAATACTATGATCTTGGTTCTTCTTTAAGGCCATTAAAATCTGTTTATTATTGTCACACTTTTCCTCTATATTTATCAATGAGAAATCCATTTGGTTTCTTAATATACACATCCTTTTAAAGAAAAACATTTGATAAATTAGATTTTAAATCCATTTAATAATATTTAAAACCCTTTTAAAATTCATTGGATAAAAATAATGAAATGGATTCCAGTAATGATTTCAAAATAAACTTATCTTAAATGTCAATTACATTAAATTGGGAATGAACGTTGCACACAATTCATGAGTTTTTCCAATACACATTTCTATCTTCCTTGATTTTATTCGAAAACACCAACTTGGTTCTGATAACATTATTGTCAATTAGAATTTGACCAACTTCCCACGTATCATTTTTCTTTATTTGATCAAGATTTTAATTCATATCGTTGACCCAAATATCATTTTTATAGTATTTCTAAATGATTTTGGACCCACCAATTATAATTAGGATACTGGACACTAGTCCTTTATTACTCTTATTTAATCCAAGGTTGACTTATCTCCAACAATATTTCCTTTAGTGACTCCAGTCATGTTGGATCGTATTCTTGATCTTGTAGAGATTTTTATACCTTCATCACCATCTCAGTATTATTATTAATTATATTTATTCCTTGTAACTCCCCCTAAACATTGTGCTTCTTCATCACTGTCAGATTCCAAAAAATTTTGGTTTTAATGTCAAATTTTTTCACATTCTATTATCATTTCCCGACATTCAATCACTACAAAACCATTTTTCTCAATCGTATTTTTGAATTCACTTGGTGTAGTACTTGTAAAATATACACTTTGATGAGTATCCAAGAAATTTGGCTTCATCACCTCAATATTATAAAATTATAATATTCTATATATTGGGAATACAACACTTAATTCTAAATTCTTATAAGTACTTGAGTGTAATATTACTTCCATACAATATTTCATATAGATTTTTTCAATTATTTTCGCATAAAAATGATCTATTATGATGTAAATTTCTAAAATAATAGTTTTTTATAATAAAAGTCTATAATATAATTCCATATAATAATTTTGGGGTCCATGTCAGTTATTTTTATATTTATTCTTCCCCAACCCCCCTTTTTTGGGGTGTTCTAATAGATAAAACTATAAGTTCAATTATTTTCTTCTAAAAATATCCCACAACATTATAATTTGAAAATTTATTACCATTTTTTTCATAATTATTGAATTTCAACACCAAGAATATTTTCATAACTCTTATCATATAGAGTGATACTCCAAGAAACCTAGGTATTTTGGGTGATAGGCATACTCTATGTCATTTTTCTAAAATCATCAACAAACAATACCTTTTGCATCCATCTCTTTAGGTGAGATTGGACCATAAACATCCATGTTCACTTGCTCAAGAAATCTTTATGCCTTCACCTTATATATCTTTTATTCCTCCCTGAAAATCATACCTTTTTGAAATAAATAACATATTTGAGTGTGATAATGTGTGAAATGGGGAATGAAATGTGCTCCACCACACTTTTCCAAATTATCCAACAATGCTTGGATCAAATGGACAATACACCTATACTATAATATTTCTCCTTCCATTTGTAAAAAATATATAAACTTTCTTCTCCAAAAAGTTATAATTTCCACTTAGTTATTCGACCGTGTATAATTTGTAAATCAACTTTAGCATTATCAGTACATACCTTTTTTGAACTCAAAAACATACTCAGAGTCACCCAATTGTATAACACTAAGAATATTAAGATTTATCCCATAAACTAAGAGAATATTATCCCACCTAATATATTTGCTTCCAATTTTTTACACACCATGAAAATTAATATTAAGACCCTTATAATTATTGAAAGGAATGAAATCATCTTTATGGTTTTTTATATTCATAAGGAGGTCTTTATTTCTGGTTATGGGTGATGTGTATCCACTGTCCAATATCCATGAAATCATGTTATCTTTGTCCCTTAAGGAAATATCAGAAACATAAACCTTCTTCAAACTCACTTTCATTACCCATATTGGTGATGAATGTTCCTCCTCAACATCTATTTCCATGAACTCCTCTTCTGATTGAAAAAATGAAAATATGTTTAGAGTTTTTATACATTTAGAAGAAGTTTAAATATTTTCATTTCCTCCATTTATAAGAATTATTGAAAAATAAATCGTCTGTGAACTGTTCTTGAATTCCCTATAACTAAATACTTCACGTCAAAAACAATATACATTAAAAGAAAATGAATGATTAAAATTATCATTGCATGTTTGGATTGTCATTTCTCATAGAAATACCCCTGGAAAATAGATGATGCATAATATGTTGGTCCCAAAATTATATATATATATAAAACTCACTATTTATGTAATTTAATTCACCTTGTCCACATTATTTTTTCCCTTTTTTCTATGAACTGATAAACATGATTAATATTTATATTTTCTTCCTCATAAAATCATTTATCTTGACATGATAATGATGTCTCTGAATTCACTATCACCATAGAATATTTCAATAATCATTATTTATTTTCGTACTTCCTAAACTAATTATTTACTTCTTCTTAAATATTATCAATTATATTAACTCTACCTTTGATAGTTTTATCCAAACCATTAATGATTCAAGTTTTTTCTTTAATAATAATTTTTAGTTCAAATTCCTTTTCTAATTTTTTTTAAAAAATTATAAATCTCAAACTACATCCCAAATTTTCCTTATTTAAATTATTGAATGTAGAGTTTGGAATCATACACCATTATATTTGAATTATTTGTATTTTCTCTTGAAACATAAATATTATCATGGGGTTCTTTAAGATCTAAATGTAGATCAACCATTCCAATGACTCCATCAAACTCATCATCACGTGAAATATTTTCAATATCTATCAACACTACTTCATCCTTTCAATATTAACCTTCTTCTACATCACTTAATCAATAACTATATTTTTATTTACAAATAATGTTTTTCAATCTTAAGTTCCTCCTTTGAGAATATTTTATAACATTTACATCATTTTCATCTTTTTGGAATTTACTTCTTTATCATAATATTCTTGATTGTTTTTGGGACACTTATTTATAAGATTTAACACTTTTCCAAATTTTAATCATGCAAGAGGAACCATTCCCATGAAACCTTATTCTTACTCTCTTATTATTAGAGGAAATGGGTGAAAAACACTCATCAACTTAATCTATATATGTATTTTCATTTATTAAGATATTCTTCATGAAATTAAATTCCACCTCATTGTAATTTTAATTCATTCTTGACTCATTGTCTTTATTTATCATCTCATACGACACAAGATTACTATGAAAACTATGAAGTGTAATCACATTTGTATATTATTCTTATAGAATTGATGCATTGTCACTAAAATGAAGAAGGATTCCTCTTATGGTCCATTTTTGTAATGCCCAGACTCTAGTTACCCAGATTTAGTGTATTATTACGTATCATTAGCCCGATCACAAAAGATCAAGTCTCAAAAGACTGATTAGTTTAGTATCCTTGGAATTAATAGATAAATTCCTAAGGTTTACATTACATCATAAAATGGAAAACTACAACAACATTGTTTCCATGGACAACATTGAGATCTCATAGACTATCCCAGCAGGTGTGTCATAATATACTTCTTCACATCCTGGGAAAAATAAAACAAAGAAAGGGGTTAGGTCAAATACTCAGTATGGATAACAATATAGTGGAAACTTTCATAAATAAGCACAAACATTTAAGTAAATGTTTAAAACTAGAACAAAAGCCTTTTCAACATAAACTTTACCATAATATGGAAAATATAAATCAAAATAATTCCATTTACTTACTCACATGGATATTCTACTAGTCAAATAATCACATGCAATATCAATAGCCACATTCATCTTGATGGAATCCATAATGCCAGACTTTCATAACCACATATTCAAGTCCTTGTGCCAAGACTACAAATAAGATTTTGTCATGGCCTTGTGCCAAGAAACTATATTGTCTCATGAGACCTACCGATGCATTGAAGAGCTATAGCGGGCTCCACCCATCACTTACTAAGTCCAATACATTCCTCATTTTAAATTTTTTAAACATAACATAAACATTCGTATTAAAACTCGCATATGAAATGTCAATACTTTATCCATAAACCATGAATCGTATGAAATAACACATCCACAGTCAAACATATCCCAAAAACTTCAATATAATATGGATGATTTGTATCATAATAAATCAACTTCAAACAAACTTAAAATCCATCAATGGATGTTGACATAGATGAAATCAAAACCTTTTTAGAGAAATATCTATTTCTATTTGGAAATCATTTAAAAGTCACGTAATTATAAATGAAAACATTTATATTTGAAAATATTCTTATAAGTTTGTAAGGGAAGATTCTACGATGTTATAATGGTGGAAAATAGCCGCACACACCGTATAAGTTAAAAAAAGACACTCTTACCTTATCTTTTTTGAAAAGGTTATGAAGTACCTTGTTTGGAAAAGGACGGAAAGATTCATTTCAAAAACATATAAGGTAAAATAAGGGTATAAATTACTTTAACCCATTTTCTAGTATATAGTAAATAAATTTTGAAATATATTTTAAGAAACATGGATGTGGATGATGAAGAGGTCCTAGTAGAAAATTACATATAAACAACCTCGGATAATGAAGAGATTGTGAAATTAACCCTCACCTTGTACGTTTCCTTGGTAGATGGTAGGTTAACCTCCTGCATAATTGTTAAATAATTTTTATTAAATTATTCAATAATCATATACATTAATATGATATCATATATGATATTTTATTATTTCTTTGTGAATAATGTCTTAGTATTATCGTCTTTTCGGGTGTTAACTGATCCATTTTCCTTTATATTTTTTGTTAAGTAAGTAATGTTTGTTATTGATAAGATGTTTTTTATTCATATTCAGAATGATATTAAGTCTTTAAACATTATTTTTAATCATCTAATGAAAATTAGTCTTGAATGGATACGATGGGTATTGAATCTCATCGCGTTCGTGGAGACGGTAATCCGTATGTACGCACGAGCGACAATATCATTATTTTGATATTAAAATAATATATAATTTGATGTTATATCATATATAAAGAATCATTATCGTGTTATATTTATTAGTTACATCAATTACACATCATTATTATACCCATCCAAATAATAATGTGTTGAATAACAAGTACACCATGACGTGGAGAGGGTAAGCCGTATATTTGCACATATGGTGACATGTCATTCAAAGGATGGATAGAATAATGAATATGGTGGTACCATATTTATAATAACATCACATTTTATATAATATACTGTAATTATTATTTTATAACAGAAAAAACAAAGGAAGTGGAAGAAGAAAGGAACTTGGAAGAGGTGATGAAATATTTACCTCTTCTTTGGGTTCTTCCTTTTAATTTGATAAAAAGGAATCCTTAAGTTGGATTTATGACTAAATGAAGGCCTCTAGTATTAAAGTAGGATAGTTGAGAGGGTATTTGGGCAGGGTTTGGTCGAGCCAAATGGCTTTGAAGGTGTGAATTAAAGAGAAGGGGGAGTTCCCTTTTATAAGAGGGGTGAGGGGCTCCTTAGGAAAAGCTAGAAATATTATTTTATATTAAAATTATTTTCGATTTCTAATGTCTCATAAATGAATTATTTAGAGGTTAAGGTGAGTATGGCTCGAAAACCACTCAACCAATAGGTTTTAGATAGGGTTTGTTCACTATATTAACTTTATCTTTTAGATTTAACTCTTAGTTAAATAGATTGACATTTACCATGTCTCTTTGTATTTTTATATTATATGGTTAATAAACATACTATAAACATAAAAGAGAACCCCAAGTGGTTAATTAATGATAAAACTATAATTATATAAGTATTTTGGAAGATACTTAGATTTTTAGGAATATAATATAAATTAATAATATAATATTTGTTTTAAAAACTCTTTTATGTCAATTTTGATACTATTTGGTATTTTGTTTTTGGTAAACTCATAACAGCATTATAACATCAAAAACAATTAATATAACCAACTATAACATGTAATAGTAACCTAGAAAATTAGTGTAATTCATAAAAAGTCTCAAATTACATTTATTTGGATATTTATAATATAAATTATTTTATTATTTCATTAATTAGGTAATTACTACATCATCATTGTGTCATAAATAAATTTAATAATTTATTTTCTAAAAATTATAAATAAAATACCATTATGTAGGAAATATGTTTATATTTCTAATGAATATTTACATTATAATTTATCTAATATGTAGCCATATATTAAAAATGTTTTAGTTATTAAACTTTGAATTTAACACTTTTAACTCTTCTTTGAATTAAATAATAATAAATTTCCTAATCTAATCCAAGTGGACCTGAAGAATCATATTTTATTCCTAAGGTTGTTTTTTGTTGAATTACACTTATACAATAGAATTAGGACATATGTTAGGGTAATAATAATATCATTTTTACCCATAATTACCCTATTTACTTTTAACTGTGGTAAATAAAAGTAAAAAGTTACTATTAACTAAAAATTAGTTTCATCTTACTGAACCACATTTTACTTACTAATATAAACCATGTCTCTCATATTTTTGAAATTCAACTCACAGATGCAGTAAAATTAAGTTTTATGTAAATTTGCAAATGCTCCTAGGAGGTGGGTAAAAGATGATAATAAGTTCAATAAAATTTTTATATATCTAAAATTATTATAAACTGACTCCAATGAATTACATTGAACATATATAGGTAATATGTATCTATTTTGATCAAAAAAAAATCTAAATATAATAAATAATTATTTAAATAAAAAATTTATTTTAAATGATAACTCATTGTTTTTCATTATTCATCAAAAGTTGAATGTTTTCAAAAAAATACCAAAAATTCACCCTAATCTAATTTTGATATTATGAATCCAAAAATGAAGTCAATTTTGAAGGATAAAATTTATAAAATTTCAAAAAGTGGGTATTACTGTTCATAACGACTAGTTTTATTGGTTATGGTGTGTTATAACTCGAGGTTGCGTACAACACACTCTACTATATTATTCAAAGAGAAGCTTACCATGGAAGCTTGGAGTGTTACATTCTACCCTCCTTCAAATAATTTAATCCTCAATATTTCTATAATATTACTGCATAAAAAGACTCAGGTAGTTTTTCATCATAAGTTCATCGGGTTCCCACATTACCTCTTTCATCTTATGGTATCTCCATAGAACATTTACAAAATGAGTCGTCTAGTTTCTCAACACTTGTTCTCTTGTATCAAGAACCTTTACTGGATCTTCACAATAAGACAGATCGAGTTACAGTTCTAATTCCTCATAGGTGAGTACATGCGTTGGTTCAGGCATATATTCTCTCAATAGTGATATGTGGGAAACATCGTAAACTTTTGAAAAACATGGTGGAATCTCCAAACGGTAAGCTACATCCCCAATTTGTTCTAGAATTTCTATAGGTCTGATGTACCTAGGACTCAATTTTACCTTATTACCAAAATTTATAACACCCTTCCATGGTGATACCTTCAAGGAAACATGATCTCCAACCTGAAATTCCAAATCCTTCCTTTGGTTATCAGCATAGCTCTTCTGCCTGCTTTGAGCTACTTTGATGTTGTTTTGGATTACCATCAACTTTTCCATAGTTTCCTCCTCATGTTCTAGGCCTAGGAGTTTTCTTTCTCCAACATCATCCCAATAGGTTGGTGTGCGATATCTCTTTCTATATAACACTTTATATGGTGCCATCTGAATACTTGAATGGAAGCTATTGTTATAGTAAAATTCTACCAGAGGTAAATATTGATCCCACATACCTTGAAAGTCAAGTGAGAATGATCTCAACATGTCTTCTCAGGTTTGAATAGTTCGTTATGATTTTCCATCAGTTTGGGGGAGGTAGGCAGTGCTCAAATGAATTTCAATATCTAGGGTTTTCTAAAGACTTCTCCAGAATCGTGATGTAAAACAGGGATCATGATCAGAAACAATCGATAGTGGTACTCCATGAAGTCTTACAACTTCTTTAATATATAGTCTTTCTAAACGTTCAATTGGTAAATCTTCCCTATCGTACTATAGCAGCAGCTTCACTATAGCAACGACGGGCACTGTAGTGGCAGCAGGGTACTGTAGCAGCGACGGGCACTATACAGTGTTATAGCAGCGCGGGTACTGTAGCAATACTATTCACAGAATTGTCCTTAGGCCAAAAAAATGGGCCTACGGGCCATGTAATGGGCTAAAATACCTATTGGGCCTTCGGGTTATGTAATGGGTATCCCTCTTCCCAGTTAAAGAGGTCTTTTCTTTTCTCTAATAATAAATGAGGCTTTTTCCCCAACATTTTAAAAAAAAAGTCATAAATCTTCCCTTATAGGAAGAGAATGTGCTGACTTGGTAAGATGATCAACAATGACCCATATTTCATCATTCCTTCTTGGAGTCTTTGGTAGTCCCATGAAAAATTACATCATAATATTATCCCATTTTCACTCAGGTATGGGAAGAGGTTTCATGACTCCTCTAAGCTGTTGCCTTCCAGCTTTCACTTGTTGACAAACCATACATCTTGACACAAAATCAGCAATCTCTATCTTCATGATGTCCCACCAAAAATTTTCCTTCAAATATCTATACATATTTGTACTACCAGGGTGTATAGAGAAATTAGAACTGTGAGCATCATCCAAAAATTCCCTTTTTAGATCAGGTATATTAGGAACAGAAAGTCTCTTCCCAAATTTCAAAATTCCATCTTCATGCACAAAGTCACTCAATCTTCCATCATTCACAGCTTTAATCTTCTTTTGAAACTCTTCATAATCAGTCTGAGAACTCTTTATCCTTTCTAGTAAAATTTTGTTGGAAAACATTTGAAAAAGTATTGATGTTTCACCTTCCATGGTGATTCCCATATCCATCTTTACTAGATCCATGTATATAGTATCCTTTTCAACTCTCATCTTGTTCAATACTCCATGATACTTTCTACTCAAAGCACCTGCCACATTATTTGCCTTCCTCAGGTTGTAGTGTATAGTGTAATCATAATCCTCGAGTAGTTCAAAGCATCTCCTTTGCCTCATACTGAGTTCTTTCTGGGAGAAAAAATACTTCAATCTCTTGTGATCGGCATATGTCTCACATTTTTCACCATAGAGATAGTGTCTCCGAATCTTCAAAGAAAAGATTACAACTGATAAATGAAGATCATGAGTAGGATAGTTTTTCTCATTAATTTTTAGTTGTCGTGATGCGTAGGTAATAACCCTATCATTCTGTATAAGGACACAACCATGTCCTTTATTTGAAGCATCACAATAAATAACAAACCCATCATTCCCTGATGGAAGAGTCAAGATATGAGAATTGACTAATCTTCTCTTCAATTCTTCAAAACATTCTTCACACCCTATTGTCCAAAAAAAATTTACCCCTTTTCATGTGATCTTTTTTAATGGGATATCCAATCAAGAAAAATTCTGGATGAAACATCAATAATAACCTGCTTAACAAATAAAATTGTGTACCTCCGTTATAATCTTTGGTGCTGGAAATTTTTGAATTTCTCTTTGCTTAGAAGGATCAACAAAGATTCAATCCTTAGAGACAATATGGACGTGAAAAGAAATCTCCTCAAGCCAGAATTCACACTTGCTAAACATTACATATAATTCATGTCTTCTAAGAGTCTTTAGAATAATGTGCAAGTGATTTTCATGATATTAATATCTTTTGGAGTATACCAAGATATCATCAATAAATACCACTACAAACCCATCAACAAATTTTTTGAAAACTCTATTCATTATATCCATGAAGATAGAGAGTGCATTAGTGAATCCAAAAGGCATTACTGTAAGCTCATAATGCCCGTACCTGGTTCAAAATGTTATTTTCAGAATGTATTCCTTCTTCACACACAACTGATGAAATCCAGATCGAAGTCCAATCTTTTAAAAGTATTGACCTCCATGACGTTAGTCGAATAAATCATCAATGTGAGGTAGGGGATAATTTTTCTTTATTGTTATAGCATTGATCTCTATGTAGTCAATGCACAACCTCATATATCCAACTTTCTTCTTAACAAAAATTAAAGGGTCTCCCCATGGAGAAACACTAGAGTGAATAAATCCTTTATTACTCAATTCCTCTAGTTGTTTCTTTAGTTAAACTAATTCTATAGTGGACATTCTATAAGGGGTATTCGATGTGGGCCTTGATCCAGGAATTAAATCAATGGAAAACTCAATTTCTCGTTCTGGAGGATGTCCAGGTAAATCTTATGGAAACACATCAACATATTCTTTTACAATAGTTACATCCTCTATTTTAACATTCTATTCCTCACCCATAGTTATTTCATTCTATTCCTCCCCAATAATTTAATTTAGTTGATATACTGGGGGTTGATATTGATAGGAATTAGGTGATGATATTTCTTCTCTAAAGATAAGGTACTCTTTATCATCATCAAAAATTGTATCCTCCTTCTTCTTACAATAAATTTTCACATCATGGTCTGAAATCCAATCCATACTAAGGATTTTATCAAATTTAATCATGGGTATGACAATGAGATCGGTAGATAAAGAACATTTATATTCCCTAATGGGGAATGATTCAAAACAATTTGTTACAATGATACTTCCCTTCGGAGTTTTGACTGAAAACTCCCCTATTATATTAGATTTGAAATATCTAATTTTCTTAGAAAACTGGGAAGATATGAAATAATGTGATGGTCCAAAATAAAATAATTATTTGGATAAACTTGAGGAAACCATTAAATTACCTGCCACTATATCTTTTGGAGCTTCAACCTCATCAATAGTGATAGCATAAGCTTGTCCTTGATCCCTTGGACTCTTTTGAGGTAATATCCCCTAACACTTAGGCAATTCATTTTTATAATGCCCCCTTTCTCTAAAATTGTAGCATTCAACATAGACAGCCTCTTTCTTCCCCTTGCAATCATGAGTTTGGTTGCCTTTTTCAACACACTTGAAACAGACTTCCATTCCCTTCAAGCAAGTACTAGGGTGTTTCCTCCCACATTTACTGCAATATGGATATTCAACTTTTCCCTTCTTCCCCTTACTTCCATTTCCATAGTGTTCAGTAGATCTCTTCTTCTCTTGCATTTCTTTAAAGTCGTAAGACATGGAGAATCCTTTTTCTATCTTGATAGCACATGAGACAATATCTTCGTACGATGAAAAGGATAATGAGACTATTTCTCGATGGAGAAATGGTTTTAACCCATCCAAGAAATGATCAATCTTACTTCTTGGGTTACAAATATAATCTGCATCATGCCTTGCTAACCTCGTAAAGCTAGCTTCATACTTTGAAACATTCTTATCCTCCTTTTTCCACAGACTCAGAAATTACCTTTCCATATCTGCTCGATGCTCATAAAAAAAATTTATTTCTAAGAAAATTTCATTAAACTCCATCCATTACAAATTTGATAATTCATCATCTTCCTTTGTGTTTTGTATTAATGACCACTATTGATCAGCATCTCTAGTGAGGCGGTAAACTTCCATGACAACTTTTTCCCTTTCACTACTCCCCAAGGTGTGGAATATTTTCTCTATGAAATTTATTGATTTCTCATCTACTAGTGGATTTGTACCCCCATTGAATGTTTTTGGTTGTTGCCTCATGAAATGATATAACATTGATCCTCCACGATGCATATCAGGGTGCTCCATACGGGTAAGGTTATTATTCATAACCTGAGTGAGTTGTCCCAGTATGGTGATTAGCTGATCATCACCGATTTCATCACCAGCTCCACTATAATTATCTTGAGTAGGAGTTAAATCCCTACATGGAGTACATGCATTGATACCATTTCCATTCCTTCCACTAGCATCCCTTTCTAAACAATGGCATAAAATATATTATTTTATGAATTGAAATACAAAATTTCAAACTTTAAAAACACTTAACATAAATTGAACAGTTTATGGATACAATCCATAATCATAAAAAATGTTTTCTTTAAAGAAGTATATACTAATAAACCCTTCGTAATGTTTTTTAAAGAAAATGAGAATTATCCTAAGCATATCCCCCGGGAGTGTCGTAACCAAGAGTGAAGCAAGTCCCGTTGTTGTGCACCAGTTCACGTTCGAGTCTAGATCAAAGCGGTGATTTCGGGTTTTACCTCTAGGTTCATCTATGCCAGAGCCACATCTACCTTCTTGTATCCAGACAAGGATGTATGGCTTGGAAAACTCAAAAAATCTCTACAATACCAAAATTATAGGAATTTTTCTATACTAATCCTCAAAGTCTATCTTAGGGCTATGTACTCTAATCATAGTTGATTTAAATATAGTTTCTAAGGTTAGTACTAAACATCTCTGATACCAACTGTAACACCCTGACCCTAGATACCCAGATTCAGTACATTATTACATATCATTAGCATGATCACAAAAGATCATGTCTCAAAAGACCGATTAGTTTAGTATCCTTGGAAGTACTAGATACATTCATAAGGTTTACATTACATCATAAAATGGAAAACTAAAACAACATTGTTTCCATGGACAACACTGCGATCCCATAGACTATCCCTACAGGTCAGCCATAATATTCTTCTTTGCATCTTGGGAAAAATAAATCATAGAAAGGGGTGAGCTCAAATTCTCAGTAAGGATAACAATATTGTAGAAACTTTCATAAATAAGCATAAACATTTAAGGCAATGTATAAAACTAAAACAAAAGCCTTTTCAACATAACCTTCATCCCAATATGGAAAATATAAATCAAAATAATTCCATTTTCTTACTCACATGGATATTATACTAGTCAAATAATCTCATGCAATATCAATAGCCACTTTCATAATGATGGAATGCATAATGCAAGGCTTTAATAACAACATAGTCAAGGTCTTGTGCCAAGACTACAAATAAGATTTTATCAAGGACTTTTTTCAAGACACTAGTTTGTCTCATGAGACCTACCAAAGCATCGAGTAGCTATAGCGGGATCCACCTATCACTTACTAATTCCAATGCATTCCTCATATGAAATATTTTAAACATAACATTAACATTCGTATTAAAACTGGAATACGAAATTTCAATACATTATCCATAAACCATGAATGGTATGAAATTACACATCCACAGTCAAACATATCACAAAACCTTCATTACAATATGTATGTTTTGTATAATAATAAATCAACTTCAAAAAAACTTAAAATCCATCAAATAATGGTGACACAGATAAAACCAAAACCTTTTTAGAGAAATATCTCTTTCTATTTTGAAATCATTTAAAATTCATGTAATTATAAAAGAAAAAATTTATATTTTAAAATATTCTTATAAGCATGTAAGGGATTCTACGACGATGTTATAATGGTTGAAAACTGACACACCCTCTGTATAAGTTAAAAAGGCATTCTTACCTTAACTTTTTCGAAAAGGTTATAAAGTACCTTGTTTGGAAAACGATAGAAAGATTCATTTCAAAAACATATAAGTTCAAATAAGGGTATAAATTAAATTAACCCATTTTCTAGTAAATACTAAAAAAAATTAAATACATTTTAAGAAACATGGATGTGGATGATAAAGATGTCCCTGTAGATAATTACATATAAACAACCTCAGATAATGAAGAGATTGTAAAATTAACCCTTACCTTGTACTTTTCCTTGGTCGATGGTAGGTTAACCTCTTGTATAATGGTGAAATAATTGCTATTAAATTATAAAAAAAGCATATACATTAATATGTTATCATTTATGATCTTTTAACATTGATTTGTTAATAATATCTTACTATTATCGTCGTTTCGGGTGTTAACAGTCTCATTTCCCTTTATATGCTTTGTTACATCAGTAATGTTTGTTATGGATAGGATGTATCTTATTCATATTCAGAATTATATTAAGTCCTTAAAAGTTATTTTTAATTGTATAATTAAAATTAGTTGTGAATGGATACAATGGGGATTGAATCTCATCGTGTTCGTGGAGATGGTAATCCGTACTTACGCACGAGTGACAATATCATTATTTTGATATTAAAATGATATATAATTGGATGTTATATCATATATACAGAGTCATTATCATGTTATATTTATTATTTACACCAATTACACATCATTATAATACCCATCCAAATAATAATGTACTGAATAACAATTACACCATGACATGGAGACGGTAAGCCGCACGTATGCACGTATGGTGACATATCATTAAAAGAATGGGTAGAATACTGAATATGGTTCTACCATATTTATAATAACTTCATAGTATATAAAAGATACTCGAGTTATTATTTTAGAATGGAAACAACAAAGAAAGTGGAAGTGGAAGAAGATAGGAACTTGAAAGAGGTGATGAAATATTTACCTCTTCTTCAGTTTCTTCCTTTTCATTTGATCAAAAGGGATCCATAGGTTGGGTTTATGACTAAAGGAGGGCCTCTATAATGAAGGGAGGAAAGTTGAGAGGGTATTTGGGTAGGTTTTTTCTGAGACAAATGGCTTTGAATGTGTGAATTAGAGAGAAGGGGAATGACTTTCTATAAGAGGGGTGAGGGGCACCTTAGGAAAAGCTAGAAATGTTATTTTATAATAAAATAATTGTTGGTTTTTAATGGATCCAAAATAAATTATTTAAATTTTAAGTTGGTGATGGGTCGATAACCACTCAACCAATTGGTTTTATACTGGTTTGGGTCACTATATTAACTTTATCTTTTAGATTTAACTCTTAGTTAAATAGTTTGACATTTACCATGTCTCTTTGTATTTTTATATTATATGGTTAATAAACATACTATAAACTTCCAAGAGAACTTCAAGTGGTTAATTAATGATACACATATAATTATATAAGTATTTTGGTAGAACATTTGATTTTTAGGAATAGAATATCAATTAATAATATAATATTTGTTTTAAAAACCCCTTTATGTAAATTTTGACACTATTTGGTATTTTGTTTTTTCTAAATTCATAACAACATTATTACTTAGAAATAAAATCATAAAACCAACCCTAACATGTAATATTAACTTATAAAATTATTTTAATTCATAAAAAGTCTCAAATTACATTTATTTGGATATTTATAATATCAATTATTTTAATATTTCATTAATTTGGTAATTACTGCATCATCATTGTGTCATAAATAAATTAAATTATTTAAGGTCTAAAAATTATAAATAAAATACCATTATTTAGAAAATATTTTTATATTAATAATTAATATTTATTTTCTAATTTATCTTATGTTTATCCCTATATTAAAAATGTTTTAGTTATTAAACTTTGAATTTAATACTTTTAACTCTTCTTTGAATTAAATAATAATAAATATCCTAATCTAATACAGGTAGACATAAAGGATCATATTTTATTCCTAAGGTTGTTTTTGGTCGAATTACACTTATCCAATAGAATTAGGACATGTATTAGGATAATAATAATATCATTTTTACCCTTAATTACAATATTTACTTTTAATTGTGGTAAATAAAAGTAAAAAGTTATTATTCACCAAAAATTATTCTCATCTTATTGAACCACATTTTACTTACTGATATCAACCATGTCTCTCAGATTTTTGAAATTCAACTCAAAAATGCGGTTAAATTATGTTTTAGGTAAATTTTCAAATGCACCTAGAAGGTGGGTAAAAGACGGTAAAAAGTTCAATAAAATTTTTATATATCTAAAATTATTATAAACTAACTCCAATTAATTATATTGAACTTATATAGGTATTATGTATCTATTTTGACTTAAAATATATTTATATAAAATAAATAATTATTTAAATAAAAATTTGGTTTTAAACTATAACTCGTTGTTTTTCACTATTAATCAAAAATTGAAAGTTTTCAGAAAAAATACAAAACATTCACCCTAAGCTAATTTCGATATTTCTAATCCACAAATGAAGTCCATTTTGAAAGATAAAATTTATAAAATTTCAAAAGGTGCTTATTTCTATTCATAACAGCTAGTTTGACTGGTTTTGGTGTGTTAGAACTTGATCTTGTGTACAGGACACGCTACTGTATTATTCAAAGAGAAGCATACATGAGAAGCATGGGGTGTTACAATTTCACAACATTTTTATCTTTGATATCTTCACCAAGGCCTCTCATATCTTCAACAATAACATTTTTGTGATTGGAAAAGGCATCAACCATATAATTTTAATTCATTATCAAATCTTAATATCAGTTATAAATAACTTGATACTTTTTCTCAAAACCCCTGAATATCATTCATAATTATTTAAAATACTTTCTCACATAACATGAAAGTTTTTTAAAGATATTAACTTTGTGAAAGGAGGATTTTCTAGATCACTTCCCAATTCATTTATAGCTTTGGAATGTGCCCAATTCTTGATGATCTATATATATCATGGATCCACCCTCTATATTTTTAGTGATTGAAAAAATGGTTATTGTATATATGGTCATGCCTAATGAACTGAAATGGTGTTCCATCAAGATTTTCTATAACTAGATGTTAATACCTTCTATGATGGGAATAACATTATAGATGATAATCATCTCCATGATACCATGAGAGAAAAATAATAACCAATCCTTTGATACCACTTATTAGATCCTTTTAGGGGATTACACTCTAAGGGAGGGGTGAATCGTGGTATATAAGTATAAATTAATCCATCCTTGAATAATGATTTTGATATCACGCCATGAGGAACACTTCCATTTTTTTATCTCTCTTTCTCTCTTTCCTCTCAATGGGAAATAAAATTAGTAAATGACATAAGTAATTTTACATGGTTCACCCGCATAAGGATTCATCTAATAAAAATTCACGGTAATGTGCATATTCACAAAATTCACTAAAATGTCACTTTTTTATAATTCTAATTTGGAGTTGTCTCACCGAACCTCCTACTTCAATACCATGAATAATTAGAGAACCCTAAATGAAGATAATGTGAATATACACCAAGAGTGGTATTTTTCTTTAGCACATAAATATCCAACTTTTAGTAAGAATAGAACTCTTAGAGAAAAACCTTATTCAACCTTCAACCTTCTAAATCAGAACTGGAATAACACTTGAAATTTCTACCTTTTTTCTAAATCTTCATTACATGGACTAAAGGATTACCCTTGATATGATTCTTCTATTTTTAAAATTTCTTCTACCGTATTTATACCTCCATCCTACTGAATTTTTGAATTATGTCCTTCAAAAAAAATTAGTAACTATGTATTTAATGATATTTCCAACTTCCATAAAATCCAAGAGCTAACACAACATGTTTTTTCAGATCTATAAACTGAGCCTCAAAACAGGTTTCGCCACACCCTGGTTTAATAAACCTAGTTGTTTCTCCTTTACACATATGGAACTAAAAGTGTATCCCTTAATTAAATGATGCTTCACATGGGTTTAAATCAACTAAACCATGGTCACTAAAATAGTCAAAGTAAGGCTTCTCATGTATCATAGGTACACGCACATATCACCACACCCTGTGAAATGGTGTGATCTTCATTGGATGGTCGTTTCTCACTGCAGGTCCTCCTATCAACCATGCCCAAAATGAAAATGGAATTAGTCATTTGATAACCTTATTTGAATAGTATTAGTCACTTGTATATACCATTTGGGATTGGAACGCTGAGATGCTACTAGATGTACCACTATAAGCATGGTCCATTCTAATTTTCCCATTATGGAAAACTTCCCTCACAACATGCCCAAAGTTATGTGAGTAGTCCTCTTGGACTTATTCTACATATACACAAGGTCATTCACTATTGGTGAAGCCCTAGTCCTGGGGAAGATTTACTTTACAAAACATGGGACCCTTCTTTAATTAACATCCTAACAATAATTCTTTAACATCCTTGTCGACAACCACAACCCCAAAATCTTTAAGAGAGATCATCTCTAACAGAATGCTAACTCAAAATCCTTTTTGTCTATCCCCTCATACATTCCTTACTACACCTATAAATCCCACAAGTATTTCAATTATCCCCTGAATATATATATATATCCACCTTTATCTTCTACCTTAGTGATTTCTTAATATAATAAAATACCATATGTTCCAACCCAATCTCATACTCCACTTCCTAGGGTCCACACTCTCCATGGAATAATAAAAGATGATGTGAATAGAATTCCCATATGATATAGTCCATGGAAAGCTCTGTTAACTATGCTCCATGTTTATTGATTTATATAACTCTTACCAATATCCCTAGGATTTACTCATCAACCATTTCACAAAATGTTATCCCTATTGTGGATAACCTATCTACCTATGAACAAAAACATGTGTATCATGATCTCCTCCACTCTTAGGGGCCTATTCTAGTGCACACCTCAAAAAAACCCTATCTTAACTCACTTTACACTTTAATGAATCTAATTGAGGTGGAATCCATGAAATACCAAATACCATAATCAATATAAAGATGACAGCAAATATATCATAAATATGGAAAGTGGTAACAGGATGTGAAAATAACTCATCCTTACACTTCTTAATAACACCCAAGTCTCATATAATCTGTCCTCATATACTTTCCTTAGCTTATCTAAGGTAGGTACTACACACATCATGCTGATATAATATACAAATACTTATTCTCACCATGAATCACATTTACTGTATAACTGAGAGAAATTAAACTAAGAAGCTATATGGAAAAGAATCATATATTCTTTTTCATACTTTAAATAGTTGACCCTTTTTTACATTATAAATTCAAAATGACCATCACTTATCTTTCCAGGATTAGTAAAGAAAAAATATACTAATAGATTATACAGGAAAACACTTTTTATCCTATTTTTAACAATTTGTATAGCTAAAACCATCCCTTTGTTTAAAAACAAAGCAACATAAGACACCAAAATAAATCACTCACAAGTCATGTGAGGTGTATGTGCCTATAATAATGCATCAATAATATATATTAACTCTCAATTACAGAATTATGAAATCTTAAACAATAACAACAAATACCCATTTATTCCAATCAAATATCTCAATAGTAACCACATAAATCAGAATAAAAATCCCATTTTATTTGGTTACATGGACTTCAATAGTTAATTTTACTATTCCAAAACACAAAATTGCATCCTTCCCGAATTGTAACACTTTCCAAAACATCTATTCTACCACATAAAAAATAAAAAAAATACTCGATATTATTTACCCAATCCTTCTTTGAAATAATTTTTCAATGCCTCATCCCATGTTACTCCTTAGTAACCATATTGGCATTCCACTAGACTTTAAGTATCCACCATATATACTAAATATTGATAACTATTGAAAAGGTTATATTGGGTGATAGTTTCAAGAATATAACCTCTAGAGATAAATAATAAAAAAATATAATGATAGTAGAATAAATCTTGAAAACATGAATTAAAAACCAAATCATGCATATTATTATAAAAATATTATCTAAAATGTCATTTTAGTCATAAAAAAAGTTTCAAAAATCACCCTAAGGTCAATCATATTTCAAAAAATACAAAATAAAAAAACCATTATAATCCCACCATTAAGGAACCACCCAGTTCATATGTAACTCCAAAATCTAGTCCTGCACCATTTTCACCTACATCCCTTATAAAGTCCAAATTTTATCTCCTTGTCCATTTCTGTACCATGAAATATAATGTTTATAAGTATTTTTGATGGTCCATGTAATTTCCTAGGTTTTTAGAGAGTTTTTGAACTACTCAAACTATTTGAATTTTGAGTTTGGTGTGTGTGTCATATTTTCTCTTGACTTATAGTACCTAATTTGAAGAGTTTGATCGACCCAAGTCCTTGTTTTTTGACCGGTTTAAAGGACCAGTAAGTTCCTTAGTGTTTTTGGTATGTTTTGGGTGTGAAAGGCCTAGAAACTTAGTTTCATAAAAGTGAATACAAAGGCACATGGTTTAAAAAAATCATTCATCCTCCAATGAGTAACCCTGAAGCCTACATACAACACTGGACAAGGTTTAAAAAAATGTTCAGTTTGGGTGCATGACCATGAACACCCTATATAGTTTTTAATAGTGGTATAATACATGGTCTATTAATGGTTTGGAAAAATGTGCGGCTAGATCATGTGTGTGTGGTGCTCGAACAGGGAACACCACACTGTTAGCACACAGTTATCCAAAATGTGAGGGTCATTTATTTGGGTGAAATTCACAAAAAAATAACCATTTATCCTTATTTGGTTCTTCCATCCATTTTTCATTAATTCCACCCGACTCGTAGAGGTTTCTCTCCCTTTTCCTTAAACCCTAGGCATTGTGCCTCATCTCTTGTTCGAGCTCTGATTCATGCTTTGTTGGTGGTAATGGATTCATCTCATAATGACCATTGATCCTTTATCTTCTTTTTTATTTTATCTCACAACATGGAATTATAAATCTATAAAATCTATATTTCCATATTTTTAGGGTGTTCATCTAAAACGTCAATTTTTCTAATTTTTGGTTGAGTTAGAGGCCAATATTAGACAAGATAGATCATACTCGTAAAAGGTAGTTATTTCCTAGATTTATCATTGATTTTGTGGATGTTTTGGGGGTGAGTTATATATATTCCTTAAGTAAATTATTTTAGATACCCCTAATAAATAAATTTTTTATTTAAAATTGTTAAAATTATGGTATGAGATGCATATTAGCATGTTATTTCTTTACTACAAATGGTTAATCTAGGTAATTTTCTTGAACCAACATGGGAAGGTTATTTTGTGTGGGTTTTTTAATTAATTTTAATTGAATATATTTTGATTTCTTGATTTCCATGGGATCATTACGGGCATGGCCTGAGGATTGAGGTGATTTTGATCATGTAGATTGAGGTGGTGATATAATCTTGTTGATGAAAAAGCTCTATATACTTGGGGTGATGCTGATCACTAGGATAAGGTGGCATGGTCTTTGGGATGAGGTAATGATGTCTTCATGATTGGGGCATGAACCATATGATTTGATATGGTGTTTACTATAGGGATTTAGCGACATGGTGGTAGGGGAATTAGGTTCCAGATTATGTGAAATATATATTGTTTGGTGATTTCCACTCACCTTTTTTTGTCCAAAACTCCATTGAAGTCATGTGCACACATATCGGATTTAGATAAGGTAGTTTTGAACACTCATTTTTGGTGGAGTCCCATGTAGATATTGTGGCATAAAGGATGTTGAGGATTAAAGGATTTGTTGGCATTCTACCATAGAATTCCATGTGGATGGTGATGGAAAATCAATTGATGGTGTTGAGACTATTTATTGGGGGTTGAGACTCATTATGATACTTAAGGACGTAAGGATAAGATAATGGGAGGATGGATATTGTCATGCATCATTACATAGAATTTTGAGCTGATGGTGTTTATTTATTAGGGGAAAGATAACGTTGTTCCATAGGATATCTGTCAGTTGAGCTAATAGGGACATATGATCATAGGTCTAAGGGACTAGGTACTTATTGATTGAGTGTTCTGTATAGATACCATATATTTGACTAAGGTCATGAGGTACCAGGTGACATGATCATGAGTGGAAGCTGAGGGGTCACTAAAGATGCTATCATTAGGGGGTGCCTTGGGTGCTTAAGAATGGATCCTCATCACTAAAATTATAAATATGTAGACATGTGTTTTATTCAATATGTATCTGGGGAACTTATTTAAAATTATTTCTATGATGGTCAAATAATATGGAATTATCATGTGTTTTTATGGACCAAAAGTGGATTAGGTTGAATTTAAATGCTTGTTTTTTTGCATTTTATCTATATTTAGCATTCACCTGTATAATTAAGGATATAAGAAAGACACACATTGGTGTTGGCCTACTGATATTATTCATAAACCATACATGGGACCCTTAGGAAGCATGAAGACTTTATTTAATTGAGATCAAGTAAAGGATGAGGCTTCAGATATAGACCATAGTGATCGGTTTGTGCTACTTAGCATGGAATGGATGGAGGTGGACCATGGTGGTTACTATACATCATCTGCATTTTCCTTTTCATTTTTTTGTGTTTTATATATGTATGTACTTATGGTCATAAATTGTATACCCTCATTATCTATTATTTTTGTACAAAACTTTACAGAATTTTTCACTAACAAATTTTATGTTTTCATATTGTTTATTGATTACTGCTTTTTATGATTTTGATGATTTTGTGTTATGCATTCACTTATTTTGTGTTACTTGTATTCTATATTATATTTATTATGTACCATTATTATTATCACAAATTGAGGGTATAGTCTCCCCACTATCACCTCATCAGACTCTCGCTACTAGTTGGAAGTTTTTATTTTATGAGAAGGAACACCTAAGGCCTAGTGACAAATTGGCACGAAGCACTATTCGGGTGGAAAACTCGGTTGAGCGCTAAAAATGGTATCATAGAATTTTTATTTTATTTTAGTATTAATAATTGGGATATGGTAGAATTTAGGCAATGATATTCTTGGAATTGGTTAAAGAGGCCATGTTTGGGTTTTGGGGCCAAATGAATGCGGGATATATGAAGTTTCTATGGTGGAAAATTTATGTTCTACTATGTTTTTCTCACAGAAGAATGATTTCCACCTCGTGTAGTGCACTTGAGTGTGATGGTTATCTATTTTTTAACTTTTGACCCTTAGATCTGTATGGAAAGGAAGGTTTATTTATGAATAATTATAGGAACTCAAGCTCATATAATGTGTTTTTCTTCTGATTTTTATTGGGAACCATCAATATTCTAAAAAGCGTTGGGCTATTTAATGTTTCAAAAAACAACCTAAATGGTTTTTCCCATTTATCCTCCTTTAGTATAACTCTACTCATCTAGGTTATGCATGTGGTTCCAATGAGATCTTTATGTGATTCTATATAGATGTGATATACAAGTATGAATTTAATAAGATAAGGAAGGGATGATGATATGGGTGTGAGTTGTTTAAAGTTTCAATAAAGTAGTTAAACAGTGTTTTCCTATATTACCTCTATTATGAAATTCTACTCAGCTACCTCAGATTGATATATGATATATGATTTCAGACCTAGATATGAGAAGGAAATGGGCAATGAGACCTAATTATATGTGATGTATAACTCTGATGAGTGCAGGTTGGGAGGCATGAGATCTGATTACACATGATGCCTAACTCTGATATGGATAGGTAAGTGGTGTTGAGGCCAAATGTTATGTGACACAGTGTAGTGGATGAGTATAATGGTGGTGATATTTACTTCCTATTAAATCTTTCCTTATCTGCAATATTTATATATATATATATATATTATTCGTTTCCCTCATGATTGGTATTTATTGGGATAACACCTAGACAGCTTCTAGTGAAGCATCATGAGGTTGGATATATGGTACCACATGATCTTTCTTGGTACATGGTCTATATGGGTCAGGATGAGGCCATGGATGGTCATTATGATCATGATACATAAGAATAGGCTCCGGTATAGGTGGTAAAACTGCAGATGATGGTAGATTTTGGGACACGGATTTATAATATTCTTAGGGTGATCTTGGTATGGGACATATAGGGTATCAATATGGGATCTTAGGGAGATTAACAATCTATGAAATACTTTAAACATGAGTTACATTAATCACCCACCATTTGTTTAGGGTGAGGGTGGACCACAGGCTATTGAGAACTGGATAGAGTTGTTCTAAACTATCTTCAACCAGCTTGAGATGGCATCATGTTGGAGGGTAAAGATGAATATGTACATTCTCTGAGGGGTGGAATAGTGCTGGTGGGATTTACATGTTCAAGTGGGAAGATACAAGAGTATATATTGGAAGTATTTTGAATTTAGTTTCTTTTATAACTTCTTCCTATAGACGTTGAGGGTGAAAAGATCCCATGAGTTCATGAATCTACAAGATGGGGATGCGTCTATCATGGAATGCACATCCAATTTCACAAACCTATAATGATTTTCACCTATTGTGGTGTGAAAAGACATTACCATGGTTTAGATTTTTGAGGATGTATTGCAGAATGCCATCAAGGTTCATGTGAACATCATTGGGATGACCTTGTAGTTAATGGATGTCAATCATTCAGTGATAGATGAGAGGAACTTGATGGATTAGTCATATTCAATGTGAGTGATGGAATTAGGTGAGATGAGAATTGATGATTCATGTAGCAAGAAGTGGACCATGAGGAATCATAGTGGTGAATTCAATCCATAGATTTATGCAGACCACCGAGGAGTGGATCTCTAGTAGTGAGCTTTGAGTGTGGGTAGCCAGTGCACATTCATACCTAGTGTGATCAGGTTTTAAATTATTCTTGGGCATTTATATATATTTTTTATCTAGAAAGGGTTTACATGAATCCTTCTTTGATATATGGGATCCATGAATGAGGTAAGACTCGTAGATCTGAGGTAGTATTGAGAATGGTACCATTAGATAGTAGTTGGGATTCAACTACATGCGGAGGTCGTGTTAGCAACGGAGAGACCCCGCAATGGTTTTAGTGGCCAGTAGCTGGTGCATCTTGGTAGGGTGTTCCATCCAAATGTAATTAGGAATCAGACCAAGTGCATGTAGTTGAGCTTCCAGGTTCAAATTAGACCGAGGAGACAACTACAATTAGATGTATGTCATGTGCATGAATGTGGTTTTCTTTTGTTTTTTCATTTTCAAGTTTTGGGTCATGAGGTTCGTGAGTATTGTTTTTAGACTAACCAAGTTTTCATTATTAGGTTGGAATCAGTTATGATGTGTGATATATATATGAGGTGTGTTAGCACCATGATTTATTATGAGCATCGATGTGATGTGGGTTTTATATGAGATGTGTAAGAATTTGGATTTGGATGGGAATTCATATTTATATAAATGATGTGGGATTATTTTGGTTATATTTTGAGGTGCAGGATCTTGAAAATCTATTGAGATATTGGACTTATATTCATTTTATGAGATGCAGGATGTTATGAAGATCATGTTTGGAAATGGTATTTATGGAAATATGATGAGATTCATTAATTTGTGGGATTTAGATATGAAAAAGGCCTTCTTTTAGATCCTCATAAGTTTTAGGATTGATGATGAATTATTGGAGGACATTTGAGTCTAGGTATAGTTGGTGGACCATTGTAATTGTTTAAATATTGGTAGGGAAGCGACCATGTAAGTAACTCTTAATGTGGGGAGAGCCATGCAGGAAGTCGACCTATGACTGAATAACCTGGGTAGACCTAGTTTATTTAAATTAGATAGGAATGTTTAATTCCATTTTTAGGTAAATTTTGATACCTCAGGGATGAGCTATTATAATATGGGGAGACTGTATCATCTCAGGTTTTTTGAGTGGGTTGAAAATCCTCAACCTGTTTGATTTTTAAGTGTGGTGATCATGAAAAATCTTCTCTTGATATTTGAAACCTAATTCTAGGAGTTTTATTACCACATTGCCTTATTGTTAGATGGTTTCCAATTCTCGGAAACTGCCTCATGGTTTCGTGTGTGGTAGGTCCTAGAAACTCTGTTTCCATAAAGTGTAGATAGAGGCGCAATGTGTGGAAAAGTTGTGTGTCCTACCAAAAGTAACTATGCGACCCATGTACAGCACTGTAAATGGTTTAAAAACCATGAAGGTGGGGGTGCACATCCATGTCAAACCTCTTCAGTTTTTGATTAAAGTCATATGCATGGTCTGTGTATGATTTAGAAAACCATGGGCCTAACTCGTGCATGTGTGGTGCTTCGATAGTGAGCACGACATAGTCGACACATGGCTATCCAAACCATGCAGCCAAACTGTTTAGGTCATTTATTTGGTTTAAATTCCCAAAATAACCCTCCATTATTATTTTTTTCTTCATCCCATTTATCCTACATTCCAGCACACGCACAAAGGGAGCTCTCCATTTTCCTCCCACCATAAGCATTGAGCCTCCTCTCCCATCTTAACTGTGAGTTAATATCTATTTGGTGGCTATAGATTCATCTTGGTAATGCCTTCAATCCATTATCTTATATTTCCCTTTTATATTTCCACATGGAATAATTAATTATTGTAAGTTATTTTGGCCTATTTTTAGGGTGTTGATCCAAGATTTCTATTTCTCTTGTTTCAGCTCGATTTAAAGGTTAATATGAGATGAACGAGAACCTACAAGTGTAAATAAGGTGCTTCCTAGATTCCTCCATGATTTTGAAGATGTTTTGGGGTGAATTATATATACTCATTGTGGAAAGTCTGAGAGAGAACCATAATAAATAAATACTTTTTTTAAAATTTTAAACTAATGATATGATATTCTCGTAGGCATGAACTTGCTTTATTACAAATGGTTACACTGGGAAAGGGTCTTGAACAAACTTTGGCAAGTTAGGTTGGGTGTTTATTTTTAATTAAATTAACTTGTATATATATAGATTTCTTGGGTTTAATGGGAAAATGGTGGAACATTCCCTAGGATTGAGGTGATGTTGATCACCTATAATGAGGTGATGATGTTATCAGGTTGATGGGGTGTCCCGAGGTACTTTGGGTTATGTTGATCACAGGGTTGAGGTGACAAGAACATTGGGATGAGGTGATGAGGTTGTCAGGATAGAGGAATGGGCCATACGATTTGGGGTGGTGTTGACCATTGGGATTTATTAACATGGTCACAGGGGTGTGAGGTTACAGATGATTTTTCTAGTGAGTTCCACTCACATTTTGTTAGCTGACGTGTCGTTGGAGTAACATTCAGATAGATAAGACTCATATGAGGTGGTGTTGAGCAATCTTTGTGGGTGGATGCCCACTTAGATATTGCATCTTATGGTATGGTTTTGACCATCGAATTTTCTGGGGGTACTCACTATATAAATCCATGTGGATGGTGATGGAAAATTTGTAGATGGTGTTGAGACCATCAGTTGGGGGACGAGGCTCATCATCATAATTGAGGTCATTGGGAGAGGATAATAAGATGATGAATATTATTGAGCATCATGACATTGTCTATTGAGATGATTGTGTTTATTTATTGAAAGAAATATATCATTGTGCCCTGTGATGTCGGGATGTTGAGAAAGAGGGGATTTATGAGAGGAGTTACAATGGACTTGGTACTTATTGTTTAGGCATGCGGTTTGGATGTCAGATATTTGACCGATGTCATGAGGTGTTGGGTGATAAGATCACGAGTGGAACATAAGGGTTCAACAGATATGCTTTCATTAAGGGATACTTAGGGTTCTAATCTATGGATCCTCACCTCTATAATTATATATATATACATGCATTTTTTTATTCCGTATACATATTTGTGGAAACATATTCAAATTTATTATTATGATGGTAAAAGAAGCTAGAATGCTCACTTGTGGTTGTTGAGATCAAATGGAGTTGGTGGTATTTAAATGTGAGTGTTTTGGAATTTTATTTATACTCATAATTCACCAACATAATTATGGATGAAATATAGGAACATGTTGGTGGTATCCTATTGAGATTATTCTCACACCTTACAGGGGCCCCTCGATACATGTGTAGACTTTATGTGTATGAGATCAGGTAAGGGGTCAGGATCAGGAGCTAGACCATAGTGATTGTGTTGTGATTCTTAACATGGGATGGATGAAATTGGACTATGATGGTTCTTAACATTACCTATAGTCTCCTTTTATATTTTAAATTCTATATATATGTACATACTAATGGTTGGCCCCAGGAAACCCTTATGATCTATTGTTTTTGTAAGAACATTTATGGAATGATTCATCTCCAAATGGTTTGTTTTGATATTTTTTATTGATTACTAATTTATAATGTTTTCACTAAGTTTGTATTTTTCTTTCATTGTTGTTGTTTTCCTTTTTTGTAGTGTTATATTTATTGTGGACCAGTATTATTATCACCACCAGGGCTAAAGTCTCCCCACTATCATATCATTAAACTCTCATTTCTAGTGGGTAGTATTGTCATATGGTGATGCATGCCTAATTCCTAGTGTCCAACTTTCCCTGAGAACTATTTTTGTGGAAAACCAGGTCAGGGTGCTACAGCACGGGCAGGGTTTGAGTATGAAATCAGTAATATATTTTTATTGTAATCATTAAATAATATTAATATATATTTCATTATATTAAAAAATTAAATAAATTACGTTCAAAAACCAATACCACAACTTGTTCCATCTATTATAATTAATACATAGTGAGCCTTTCCCTTATTTGGATAGTATTAGAGAGGAATAAAATATCCATGGTTAATCATACCAAATGTTCCCTCATCCTTCCAACCTTTTCATAATCACTTGGAACCTCATGTTATTAATAACCAATGTAACCACTTATAGTCAAATATGATTCCCCAAAATCTCTAACAAATACCATATCAAATTTCAAATGGAAATCTAGATATTTTCAATATTTTGTTCAATAGCTTAAAAACCCAATGTGTTAAAATAACTATCCTTTACCAAATATGGACCATCAGTCTGAACATATATACTGAGAATCACTATCTCATCTAATGAAATCAACTACAAATAATTGTGGCCAACTATGGTGTATCCCTTACACTATAACAAAGATCAACACCATCAAACTTTTTGATTAATTTATAAATATTATACCCATAATGATTGGTCAAAAACTCATCTCATGTGATTTTTTATGAGCATAGGACCCCAATAGATTCATCCCATATGGTT
Organism: Viscum album; assembly: GCA_963277665.1. NCBI lineage: Eukaryota > Viridiplantae > Streptophyta > Magnoliopsida > Santalales > Viscaceae > Viscum > Viscum album. The sequence goes on from OY728159.1 coordinate 627,100,275, forward strand.
AGTGGCATCACCAACTTCTTATGACCAAAACCTAGTGCAACTCTATTTCCACTAGTGGAATGGTCAACATAATCTTCCTCTTACTAAAAACAACTTCACAGATTCCTAGGAATCAATATCACCTATCAGTCACATAGGTTAAACATATCACATTCTCAAGAAACTAAACCAACTACCATATCTCATATATAACCACTTTACAACAAAAATAATCATTCCACTTTAATCGTAGAATCATCTAATCATGACATTTGCGGCCAAACACAAAAAAATAACATCATACTACCCTCTGGAATCTCTTATAAACAATGAAAACACCATGTAGATTCATTTCTTCTTTCACACACACAAATATACCCATTCAAATTTATCACACATCATATAACACATCTATCCAAACAGAAATAGCTAGGACCACCTACCTATAGTTATCAAGACTACACTATATTGAAACATTGGAAGATTTAGCTTTAATCAGAGGATTCACCAAAAGCTGACAAAGTCCCTTTTTTAGGGAACCATTAATAGAAATAAAAAATAGTAAGAAATTATTAAAACAAACCTCCATAAACCAATATCCTTACTTTTGACCACTCCCTACTTCATATTACATGAATATCCATCTAGGAATGATGAAGATATCCCAAAATGGATAATGAATAGTGTAAGAGGGAAAAACTTGGGAAATCCCATGTGTTCTAGCGAAAATGGTCTTATTTCTTCTTTTACATATTATATCATTTAAATAATAATTTTCTAAAAATTATAGAAGAAGGTTTTTTGTGGTCATTTTTTGGAAAAAATATAAAACCTTTCTTATAAAAACCATACTTATAACCTAATGAGAAACCTTAGTTATCATAATTACGATTTCCCCTTATCTAAAAATTAAATACTTATCATTTTCTTCAATTATTAAGGTTTTTTCATTTTCCAAAATTTCATATGTAAGGTTTTTTTTAAACCTGTAATGAGTATGGTTTAGGAAATAGCTAATGATTATAATAGTTTCTATGAAAATTTATACTCATACCAAAATCCTTTCTCAACTCACAAATTTTTTTTCTCATCTCACTTATAAAAACAATACTCACACAAAAAAACTCACTCAACTCAAACCAAATTCTCATACATAAACAAATATATATATAGAACTCTAGTAAATACTTTAATCAAACCAAAAACATCACTTATCTAACACATAGATATTTTTTCCAACCCTTAATTAGTTGATGCAAATATCATAATAAGTATGTTTTTATACTTATCCATTTTTATAAATATCTTATACTTATAATTAAAATTTCCATATATCCTCTAAAATAATCTAAGACACCCAAAAAAATTAAACATCTATTTATAAAAATTTCATGCCTAAAATTATAGAATACTTTATAATCTCATCCCCAATCGTAGTATAACTATAGATACCCAGTCTGACTGCAAATACTAAATACCTTAGACTTTACAGTTGATGCGCTTGTTAAATTTTTTCTAGGATAAAGAAATTTATATTACTCTAGGAATGTGTTCATGTTCAAAAAGAATGATTTTATTAACAAATAAATAGATACTACAATTTTTATGTAAGTAAAGTGCACAAAAATATAATAGGTGGAGAAGAATACATGTGTATTCTAACCATGAAATAAGAGAAAAGGGTGTGTAACAAAAGGTTTGGTCACTTTCTGATGACCCAAGTTTGACGTACATGAACATTACATTTTTTTGCAGAATAATTATTACATTAAAAAAATAGACTTCCAATGACTATATTAGTTAAGTGTCTTATAGAACTTGTAACACATTATTATATCTTGGTGAAATATCATGAACATATCTCATAAAGATCTACCCCATTAGTTTTCCTACATAAAACCATTCTTTGTATCATGGGGGAATGAAAACATAAAAAGGGTGACATCAAATGCTCAGTAAGGATAAATGTGGTAAACATAAAATAAAACCTCAATATATTAATGTAAAAACATGAACAAATATTTTTAATATTAAAATCATGAGTAATAAAATAAATTGTGGTAGTACATAAGGTATAAATCATAAATTAATATTAACCATAATAAAATAAATTCTAAAAAATCATGAAATTGTGGGAAACACATAAGCATCAGAAATAATTTCCATATTATCCCGGCTCATTACCAAGACCATCATAGTGGATAAAATCCATTACAGAACTAATTTCACTCCTTATTCCATCCCTGTTTTATTGAATAAGATATACTTGTTATTTCAACCCTATATTATTAAACTAGATATACTTGTCATTTCAGCCCTGTATTACTGAACTAGATTTACATTTTGTTCCATCCTTGTCTATCTCATGAGATAAAAATATTTACACAATTATTTTTAGGGAGATATAGGTCCCAACCATCTTCATAATGAAATCATTCTTACATGTTCCACAAAAACAAAATCATTCATCGTCACATAACCTAAGCAATAAAATGGGTTTCTTAGACATCATTACATCATAATCCAAATTAAAAAAATGGATTTCATAAATATAATTCTGTAATATACACAATATAAATATATTAATAATAAGGATAAAAAATTATAAAAATTTAAATAATTTCATATTATATGTAAAATAATTTTGGTAAAACACTCGAAATTAATTGTTAAGTAAAATATCCTTTCTTCTTCAAAAACATTTTATTTTCAAAAAATGCCATAATATTTTAAAATAAAAAAATTTCATTGAAAATAACCTTGAAATATTACAGTGGAATTTTTGTGGAAATATGGTTTTATAAAAACGTAAGAACCCATCATACCGTATAACATAAAAGAAAACATCATTATCGTACTTTTGTCATAAAGTCAAAAAGTACCTCATATCGAAAGTGACAAAAGATTCCTTTCATAAAATTTCATAAAAATTAACCAATGTGTAAAATTAACTTTAAAAAATAGTAAAGTAATATTTTATAATACATATTTATAAAACATGGATAATAAATATACCCCAGTAAATACTTACGTATAAATAATCTAGAATATAAAATGAGATTGAAAAATTATCCCTTACCTTAGGTCTAATGTCCTTCGTATGTATCTAAAACTCTTGTATATTAATTTAAATAATTTCATTGTCCTATTAAATAATTATTTTTATTTTTAAGAAATCATATATGATCATTTTATCATCCTTTTGTTAGTAACATTTCTTTGTCACTCGTTATTCAGATATTGAATGATTTATGTTCTTATGAACGTTTTGTCACATAAGTTCATGTTACATTATATACGTTATAGTTATATCATTTATATAATGATATTATTTTATTATATATAATATTTATTCATTACATTCAAGTATATAATCTTTGTTTAATGAATATCATGTAAAATTAATCTCATCACATTGTGGAGACTGTAGGTCGTACAGACGCACAAGCAATGATATCATTCACATAATTGTTGAATGGTATTGAAGTTGATGTTTTATAACATTTGATAATCAGTATCATGTTATAAGAATCATATATATTTATTATTTCCATCATTAAACCCATCTAAGTAAGTTGGTGGTGAAAAACCAATTACACCATAGTGTGGAGATAGTAAGTCGTACGTACGCATGGGTGGTGATTTCATTTTTCATAGGATGGATAGAAGGTGGAGTATGGTTGTCTCATAATTATAATAACATATCATTATATGAGTGATACTGATTTTATTAATATTTAATGAAACAACTAATGAATAATTAGTAGAATAAGAAAGAAGTTCTAAAGAATCGGTATAAGAGATTACCTCTTCCTCGACGTGATTCCTCTAAATCACCTCTTGGAGCACTAGAGATGGACTTTGAAGAAGACCAAAACCTCTAGAATATCACTAGGGAAGTTTATAAAGAAAATGGAAGGTTATGGATGATCTTCAAGACTCAAATTGATGTGAATAAGTGAGGGAGGGGTTCCCTTTTATAATTGAGGTGAGGGTCACTTTTGAAAACCTCAAAAATATAAATTTATAATAAAATAAAACCCCACTCAAAAACCTAAAAAAATGTCAAAATTTAAAATATGATATGATATAAGGTTTTAATATCATCATAAAATATTTGTTAGATAGGTTTTTATGTCAATTTAAACATTAAAAATTTGATTAACACTTTGTTATTCTATTTAATGTTTAATTAAGATAATAAATATTTCAATATTAAAAGGGTGAAATATTTTTTTATTTGATGAAAATTAGAACATAAATAAGTACCTTAGATAATTTTAGACCATATCATAATTATTATATATTTTTTTAAATGTGTTGTTATTTTTATATAATTTAGTAAAACATTTTTTTAACAAAACAATAATATTTTCAATTTTGAAACTACTAAATTCATGGATTTTTAAAAAAATAAATATAATATGTTATCATCAAAACAACTATTTTATTATAACACTATGGGGTATAGGTCATATATAAAAATAATTGGATATATTAATTATCTCTAATTACATTAATTTAAATATTTTTAATAACATTAAGTTGATATTTTAATTAATAAAATAATTACTACATCAGTTTTGTGTAATTATTTAATATACTTATTTATTGGCTAAATTTAAATACCCGACCTCAAATTCCCATAGCTGGTTCCATATTACATTACACTGGAATTGTTACAAGAATTTTTTTCCCAAAGTAACAAATAGATTAGAATATTTGGAAACAAGATACATATATAAGTTCAACATTACATCCAGGAAGGAAATAAAACACTAATTTATTACATTAGAAACATCCATTCCTCCTAGATTTTGTTGGAAATTCATTTGTAATTTACTTCTTCATTGTAACACCCCGACCCTAGAAACTCATATTCAGTGCATTATTTTAATACATTGTCATGATTACAAGGAATAAAGTCCATAAGGACCGATCAGTTAGTATTCTTGGAAACAAGATACATTCATATGTTAAACATTACAGCATGAAAATAAATACAACACAAATTTATTCCATTAGAAACATCCTAACCTCCTAGATATGCCTGCAAGTCACTCATAACTAACTTCTTTATATCCTGGGAAAATGAAGCATAAGAAAGGGGTGAGCTCAAATGCCCAGTAAGAGTAAGCAATATAGCGGAAGATAACATAAAAATTAGCAATGGTGAATAATTGAAAACACATTCCTTTACAAATAATAAACATGAATACTTTATGGATGTAATATGAGATGTGTAAGTAATGACATAATAAAACCTAGTAATGGGTATTCTACTAGTCGAATAACCACATGATCCATCAATATTATTTTCATAATGAGGGAATGTATATTTTTGGACATTCTGAAACATTTTGTCAAATCCTTAACCAAGATGTCTAAAAATGATTAAGGCCTAGGCCAAAACTATATATCATATTGGGAAAGGCCTTGGAAAATTCCACATCTAATTGTCTCATGAGACCTACTGATGTATCGAGGAGCTATAGTGTGCTCTACCCGTCACTTACTATGTCTAGTTCATTCCTCGTATTAAAAGGTTGAAACATAATCTTAATATTCGTATTAAAACTAGCATACTAAATGTCAATATTTAAGCCAAAAACCATGAATGGCATAAAAAATAGCATATCCGCAGTCAAACATAACTCATTCAACACAATATGGATTATTTTATTAGGATAAATCAACCTCAATCAACAATAAAATACACTGAAGGATATTGACATAGATAAAAACAGTCATTAAAACCATTTGTGATAAATATCCCCCTTTTTCTTGAAAACATTAAAATGCCACACTATTTATAAAAGAAGTTCTTTAAAAGAGATTTTTGAATCAAAGTTTCCTATATCACATTGAAAATTCTAAAAGGAATTTTAATTTCAAAAACATTTATGTCCATATAAATAAATAATTGAAATCATTTTTAAAACTTGTACATTAAACAGAAATATTTAAAATAATAAATATTTAAAACATTTAAAACAATATTTTTGTTAAAGAGTTCCTAAACAAATAAGAGACTCTTGAATACAAGTAATTGAGGAATCACATTAATCAAAATATTATAATATCATGAGAATAAAGGGATTCATGATATAATATGTCAAAGGGTAGTATATACACTATATAAAAGTGAATTTATTAATAAAAATAAATAAGTTTCAATGGAATGTAAATTAAGACAATGTCCCTTGCAAAGATTATGTCCTTAGATTAAGTACAAATCAATGACATAATTATGTGTGAGAAATAAGAATACACCCAATATAAGTGGTTATTAATTGTAATACAACCTGAATAAATTCACACACATTCATATCTTGACATAATCAAGAAGTATATGTTTAACCCAAAGAATTAAAAATGGGTTAAGAAGATCTCTTATAGAAATTTGACAACCTAACGACATCACTTTAAAATTAAGAAAATGAGTTAATGATAGAAAAAGGTTATATCATCCCTTGGACACAAAATTTAAAGCATTAAGGATATATAATAACAAATCTCGACATAAGAATGGGGAAATTAAAAGGCATAACATAAATGAAGCCTTTAAAAAAGGAGGGTGAAAGGTTCCCTTACCGATTTGGTAACTTACGAAACATACGCCACATTTAAGAAGGGTCATACAATGAAGATTGCAATAATCATAAATTAAATTATATTACACAAATAATACAATAATGGGCATTACATACACTACACAAAAGAAAATAGTGGCACTATAGCATGAATCTCATAGGAATAAGATGTGAGATGAAAACCCCTTACCTTTTACTTTTATTTGGTAGAGGGTATGTTAAACTCCTATAGAATAGTTAAATAATTGTTATTAAATTATACAACAACTACATATATAAATATAATATCATATATGATATTATAATATTTCTTTGTTAATAATATTTTGGTAGTATCATTGTTTTGTGTGTTAGTTGATTCATTTTGATTTATATGTTTTGTTACGTAAGTCACGTTTGTTATGTACAGGATGTATTTGATTCATATACAGAAAGTTATTATGTTATTAAATATTATTTTTAATAATAAAATGAAAATTATTCTTGAATGGTTACGATGGGGAATGAATCTCATCACGTTCGTGGAGACGGTAATCTGTACATACACACATACACTACTTCCATTTTTTATTTTAAAAGGAAATATAAGCAAAATATAAATTGGTATTTTATTATTCTAGTATAATATAATATTTTATATATTTTAAATAATTTCATTAACACCATCCTTTATACATTCCATGTATGGTATGAACGAGTCATATCACTTTTAGAGGGCGGTAGTTCGTACATCCTCAAATGGAATTATCGTATATATACAATATAAAAAAATAAGGGTTTGATATAAAAGAGAATTAAAGAAGATTATAGATAAAATAAATATCATAAATATCATATAAAATTATAGTTTCATCATAATGGCCACCATAACAGGTGGTAGTAGAATATTGAACAATCATTGTTTCGTGAGGCACCAGTTCGCCGTCCACAGAAACATTATGTTCTATACCCATTAGATGGAGGTGTGTGTAAGTGTAGATCAAATATGTCTCATAAAAACAACCTAATATATTGAGGATAATTATTTTGTTATAAAATAAAGGAATAAATAGATTTTATGCGGTTGGAGAAGTAAAATAACATAAAAGAACTTAAGAGGAGATGTTACCTTCAAATTGGGTAACTCCCATTGGTTTGAAACAAAAGGCTTATTTGAATTCCCTTCTCCATAAGTTAGGACTTATAATAGGAATATAGGTATGTAAGAATATTATTTTGGTAGTGGGTGGATGACCAAGGGTCTTGAGAGGTGTGAGATATGGGTTAGAAGTGAGGGCTTTTATAAGGGGGAGGAGGAGCTCTTTAAGAAAGTTTCAAAATATTATTTTATTATATAATGATTTTCAGTTTCTAAAGATCCAAACTCATTAAAGTAGAAGATAAGATGACTGATTTTCTAAATAAAATCATATAATAATAATTTGATAGGTTTTGGATATTTTATTATTTTTTATAATCTTATTTATTTTAATCATTTATTAATGAGGTAAACACACATCATTATTGTGTCATAAATAATATTATTTATTTGATGTATAAAAATTATAAAATATACCATGATGTAGGAAATTATTTTTTCTTTCAAATTAATTTTTATATTTGAAAAGAAAACTTATATAACCTTATGTAAAAATTATTTTACTAAAAGATATACAGTTATCTCATTTTTGTCTTTATTTTAAAATAATTAATATAAAGTGTCATTATCACTCCCAAGTGGATCCATGGGGTCCCAAAATCGACCCAAGGATGCCCACGGTCGGATATGTATCAAAAAATAGGAATAAGGGACATTTTAGGGTAATTTAATATTATTATAACATTTGTTTTACCCTTATTTACCGGATTTACCCCTTTAACCACAGTAAAAAAAATATTTACTCAAATAAATATTCATAATGTCTTAAAATAATAGTTACCTATTTACACAATTTGAATCTTTGGATTCCAAATATGGAATCCATTTTCTTAAATTTAAAACACATAATTGGAATAAATTAATTTAAAATTAAATCTCATTGTCAATACAAAGTGCGTGTTTTTAAGAAATACTAACTATCAAAAGATTGGCACTTGTTTGTGTCCAATTTCAAAGTAAAATTACTTTAAATGACCACAATTTGATTAAATAGTAAAAATATAATGTAATTATACTTCCAAACCATTCAAATGTATAATTTAACCGTATAAATTATTTTAATTAAAAAAGTTGTTTTCAATTAAAATTTCGTATTTTTCAGTATTCGCCAAATATGAAAGTTATCAAAAAAAACACCAAAAGTTTATCCAAAATAAATTTATACATTCCAATTTTAAAGATTAAGTCTATTTTTTCTGATTGAATATAAAAAAAGGTGTCAAATATTGTATTTAAAAAGGGTTCACCATTAAAATGTGGTAAATTTTCATTTTTGAAAAATACTTCTTTTCTATGAAAAATTGAATTTGTTCTTATATTTTGCCTAAAAAAATACATAATATAGATAAAAATATTATATGGTGTATATAAATTTCAAAATTCAATTAATATTATTCATATCTTCTTTTTTAATGACTAGTTTGGTAAGTCGTTGTGCACTCAGACTCGGTGTTGCATATAGCACCAACTATTGAATTACTTTAAATAAAATAACCTACTTTGAAATCATGGGGTGTTGAATTATTCCCCCTTTTTGGAAATTTATTCCTCTCTATTTTTAAAATTGGTCTTAGGAACTTCATTAAAAGTACCACATCGGAAAAAGAGTCAATAAAACTATCACTTTAAAATAAATAAAGAGAAGTAAAAAAGGTCACCTGAGATAACCCATACTAGGATTCCATGTAAGAAAACATGGATATGGAAGATAAAATAAGTGTTATGTTCTGATGAAGAGTGATAGAAACATGATTAGGAGAAATTTAACAACAATAAAACCACAAAATTGTGATAGGATAAACGGTCATTAGTTTCCAAGTAGGAAAAGTAAACGAACAATGTTTTTTTTGTTTTAAGTTCTATTTCATAAATTTGAGAAATTTATTTATGAGATTGACTAAGAGCATAAAGAGATATACTTACTTTTTAAGTATAGTTTCATCCTTTAATAAATTTCTACCACTAAGTCTTTTTTTTTTCAAAGGATGAGTATTCAAGATGACTTGGTCACACCTAAAGTGCTAGAATCTATTTCAAGAGAATCACATGATCCACAAAGGATAAACTATATATTTATCTTGTCTTTAAAGATTATCCAAAACCAAAATGGTTAGTACCATATCAGATGATCCCCAAAAAGGATAATCCTTTATAGAAAGAAACATTAATCTTAATTTCTAAAATTAAACCAAAAATACCCAAATTTCAATAAATACAATTCAATAAACAACTTTCCTTAAAATATTCCAATATAATCCAAACTAATATTGAAACCCAAAACATAGAAAAATTTGATTACGTAGTCTTCCACGTTAAATTGTATCTCTAAATGACATTAACTACTCTTAATGTCACAAACATTATATTAATTAACCTAATCACATATTCATTATGATAGGTTAATCATTTACATAAATAACCCAAATTTCTATAATTCCACAATAAATACATAGATAAAAATCCACCATTACTCCTCAAATGAAATCCTATAGTATTCTATTTTCCTTAGGCATATAGTGTTTCCAATAGAGTGAACATATTCCAAAAATAACATTTATCAATTAATTACCAAATCATTTTTGTATACTATGTATATCCATTTGATTAGACATAAGATACCAAATCAACTTATTATTGATAAATAAAATAATTTAACTAAAAATAATTAGTCACACAAACTAGGGACTTCACGTAGTCCAGTGGTAGGTGATAAATCTCAATCGCACTCTGGTTGTGGATTTCATTCTCACATATTGTTACAACGTGATGGGTGGTCACATAGTCTGCATGTTGTCCTTTTTCAGAAAATATATTTTATAACATTCCCAAAATGAGCTAAATTCCTCAAAATAACCATAACATAATTTCACCACAAATGTTATCTTGTACATCACATTTTTATCCCAAAATTTAATAACATGTAATTTCCTCAAATTCAAGGATCATATAATCCCAAATGGTTATTTATAACTAAATCAAAAATAGAAAAGATAATTATTCCTAAAATAGAATTTTCACATAACAAACTTTAGGGTTACACATAGAAGAGAATAGTCTTCCAAAGTAATCCCATAAATAAAGATCACTAATACTTTTAAAAAAAATTCCATCCATTTATTTCCACATAGGATCTTCTTTGAATATGAGGTTATCATATAGAATAGTTCATTCACTCGAGTAATTCCCAGGTCCCCTACATTTATGGAAAATTACTATAAATGGATTATAGGGATCATTTTTATTTTCTTTCATATTACTCTTCATTTTTCCTCAGCAATTCTTTAATTTATGTCCTTGTTTAACACAAATAATGCATTTATTTGTTCCACTAAGACACTTTCTTTGGTATCTCCTTCCACATTTCCTGGATGATAGAAATTGAGCTTTATTTTCTCCATGGTCTCCACTGCTGGCGCTCTTATCATTCACCTCTTTTCTCTTCTTTTTTGAGTCCAGGAGTTAGTTAATATAAATTTTGTTGATAATATTTTTGGAAAATTGATTTGGAATGAACATGATATCATTAACACCTATCAACGTTCCATTTTGTTGCTCATTTCCACCACCATTCCCACCTTGTACATCATGTTCAATGTTACTATGACATCCTTTAAATCCATCCATTGAATAATACAAGAAAGAATATTGAGATTCATAAAATCATCTAGATAATATCATAACACATTATTTTCAATATAAAAGACCTTGGGATTAACTGAGGTTATTTATTCTCATCTTATATTAAAATCCTTCAAATCGGTTTGTAAAGAAAATGTGAATTATCCTAAGCATTTCCCATGAGAGTTTCATAACAAAGAGTGTAGAAAGTCCTGTTGTCATATACCTGGATACCCTGGGTCAAGCCCAAAACTCCTTTTCAGAGTTTTCACTCTTAGGTACATCTTTTACAGAGCTGCCTCTACCTGCTCATATCCAGATAGTGATTTATTTCTTGGAAAATTCACATAATATTTACATTACCAATATTTTTGGATGTTCTTCTAAACTAATCCTCAATGTCTATCTTAGGGGAGTGTTTCCTAATCCGAGTTTTTTTTATAAATCTAGCTTCCAAGGATTATACTAAACTTACTCTGATGCCAACTGTAACGTTTTAACCCAAAAAACCCAGAGTCAGTGCATTATTTTTAATACAGTGGCATGATTACAAGGAATCATGTCTCGAAGGACCGATCAATTTAGAATTCTTGGAAACAAGATACATTCATAAGTTCAAAATTACAACTTGAAAATAAATACAACATAAATTTATTCCATTAGAAACATCCTAGCCTCCTAGATATTCCTGCAATTCACACATAACTAACTTCTTTATATCCTAGGAAAGTGAAACATAAGAAAGGGGTGAGCTCAAATTCTCAGTAAGAGTAAGAAATACAGCGGAAGATAACATAAACATTAGGCATGGTGAATAATTGAAAGTACATTCCTTTATAAATAATAAACATGAATACTTTATGGTAGGAATGTGAGTTGTGTAAATAATTCCATAATAAAATATAGTCATGGGTATTTTACTAGTCGAATAACCACATGATCCATTAATATTATTTTCATAATGAGGGAATGTATAATGTCGAACATTCTGAAACATTTTTTCAAGGCCATGGCCAAGACATCTAAAAATGATTAAGGCCCATGCCAAAACCATATATCAAATTAGGAAAGGCCTCATCCAATTCCACGTCTAATTATCTCATGAGACCTACTGATATATCGAGGATCTATAGCGGGCTCCAACCATTACTTACTATGTCCAATGCATTATTCATATGAAAATGTTGAAACAAAATCTAAACATTCATATTAAAACTAGCATATAAAATGTCAATATTTTAGCCACAAACCATGAATGGCATAAAAAATAGCACATCCACAGTCAAACATAACTCATTCAATAGAATATGGATGATTATATTATGATAAATCAACCTCAATCGAGAATAAATTACACCGAAGGATTTTGAAATATATGAAAATATTCATTAAAACTATTTTAGAGAAATACACCCTTCTTCTTGAAAACATTTAAATACCGCACTATTTATCAAGGAAGTCATTTAAAATAGATTTTTGAATCAAAGTGTTCCATACCACATTATAAATTATAAAAGGAATTTTAATTTCAAAACATTTATGTCCATATAAATAAATACATTAAAACATTTTTCAAACATGGATATTAATGATAAATATTTATAATAATAAATATTTAAACATTTAAAATAATATTTTAGTTAAAGAGTTCCTAACCAAATAAGAGACGCATGAATTCAAGTAATTGAGGAATAACATTAATCAAAACATTATAATATCATTTAAATAAAGGTATTCATGATATAATATGTCAAAGGATAGTATATACACCATATAAAAGTGAATTGGTGTATAAAAATAAATAAGTTTCAAAGGGATGTAAATTGAGACAAAGTCCCTTGCAAGGATCATATCCTTAGATTAAGGAGAAATAAATGACATAATTATGTATGAAAAATAAGAATACACCCAATATAATTGGATATTATGTATAAAACAATCAGAGGAAATTCACACACATTCATAACATGACATGATCATGGAGTATAAGTTTAACCCCAAGAATTGAAATTGGGTTAAGAAGTTCTCTTATAGAAATTCAACAGCTTGACGGCGTCACATTAAAATTATGAAAATAATTTGATGAGAGAGAAAAGTTTCTATAAAAACTTGGAAACAAAATTTACAGTAATAAGGATATAGAATATCATATCCTGAAAAAATATTGCGGAAATTAAAATACATAACATAAATGAAAACTTTTAAAAAAGGAGGGTGAAAGGTTCCCTTACCGATTTTGTACTTACGAAACATACACCGCATTAAATAAGGGTCATACAATTAATATGTAAATACCCATAAATTAAATTATATTACACAAAGAATAAAATAATGGGTAGTACATACACCACACAAAAGGAAATATTGGCAATATCGCATGAATCTCCCGGGAATAAGAAGTGAGATGAAAACCCCTTACCTTGTACTTTTCCTTGGTCGAGGTTACGTTAAAATCCTATATAATAGTTAAATAATTTTTATTAAATTATACAAGAACATAATACATAAATATGATATCACATATGATCTTATAATATTGATTTGTTAATAATATTTTAGCAGTATCATTGTTTCAGATGTTAATTGATTCGTTTTCATTTATATGTTTTGATACGTAAGTCAAGTATGTTATGGATATGATATATTTGATTCGTATCCAGAAATATATTATGTTATTAAATATTAATTTTAATAATATAATTAAAATTATTCTTGAATGGTTTCTATGGGGAATGAATCTCATCATGTTCATGGAGATGGTAATCCGTACAAAATGAAAATTATTCCACGTATTGTATGAAAGAGTCATATCACTTTGAGGGGGAGATAGTCCACACTTCCTCAAATGAAATTATCATATATATATATAAATGAAAAGATTAAGAGTATGCTATAAAAGTGAATTAATTAATCTTATAAATAAAATAAATATTATAAATATCATATATAATTACAGTTCCATCATAATGGCCACCATAATAGGTGGTATTATAATATTGAACAATCATCGTTTCATGAGGCAGTAGTTCGCCATTCATAGAAACATCATGTTCCATGCACATTATATGGAGGTGTATGTAAGTGTAGTTAAAATACTTCTCATAAAAAAACCTAGTATATTTAGGATACTGGTTATGTTATAAAATAATTTAATAAAAAGATTTTAGGGGGTTGTATAAGTAAAAAATAAAAGAAAAGAACTTAAGAGGAGATGTTACCTTTAAATCGAATAACTCCCTTTGGTTTCAATCAAAAGGATTCCTTGAAGTGCCTTATGCATATGGTAAGTCTTATAAGAGGAATATATTCATGTAAGGATCTTATTTGGGAAGATTTTGGATGATACAAGGGGCTTGAGAGGTGTGAGAGGTGGGTTAGAAATGATGTCTTTTTATAAGGGGGAGGAGGGGCACTTTAAGAACGTTTGAAAATATTATTTTATTATATAATGATTTTCAGTTTCTAAAGGTAAAAAACTCATTAAATTAAAATATAAGATATCTAATGTTCTAAATAAAGTCATACAATAAGAATTTGATAGGTTTTATATATTATTTTAATTTTTATAATCTTATTTATTTAAATCATCTGTTAATGAGGTAAACACTACATCATTATTGTGTCATAAATAATTTTATTTATCTGATGTCTAAAAATTATAAAACAAATAGAATGATGTAGGATATATTTTTAGATTTCAAGTTAATATTTATAGTCTAAAAGATAACTTATATAAACCCAAGTAAAAAAATTTATACTAAAAGATATATGATTATGTCATTTTTGTCTTTACTTTAAAATAATTAATATAAAGTGTCATTATCACTCTCAAGTGACTCATGGTGTCCCAAAATCAACCCAATGATTCCCATGGTCGGATATGTATCAGATAATTGGAATAGGACACATTTTAGGGTAATTTAATATTATTTTAATATTATTTTTTTACCCTTATTTACCATATTTACCCCTTTAACAACGGTAAATAAAATATTTACTGAAGTAAATATTCCTAATGTTTAAAAATAAAAGTTACCTACATACACAATTTGGACCTCCTGATTCCAAATATGGAATCCATTTTTCCAAATTTAAAACACATAAGTAGTAGTAATTAATTTAAAATTAATTCTCATTGTCCAAACAAAGAGCGTGTTTTTAAGAAATAATAACTATCAAAAGATTGACATTGGTTTGTGTCCAATTTCAAAGTGAAATTGCTTTTAATGACAAAATTTAGATTAAATGGTAATAATATAATCTAATTATACTTAGATACCATTATAATGTATAATTTAACAATATATATTAATTTAATTAAAAAAAATTTCAATTAAAATTTAGTATTTTTCATTATTCATCAAAATATGGAAGTTATCAGAAAAACGCCAAAATATTATCCAACCTAAATTGTTATGTCCATATTCTAAATAAGAATTTTATTTTTTTCAAATGGAATATAAAAAAAGTGTCAAATATTGTATTCAAAAATGTTTCTCCATTAAAAGGCGGTAAAATTGCATTTTTTGAAAAATACTTTTTTTATCTAAAAATTTGAATTTGTTATTATATTTTGTCTAAAAACACATAATATGGATTCTAAGATTATATGGAGTATATAAAATATAGGTAATACTATTCATAAAAACTTTTTGAATGGCTGGTTTGGTAAGTCTTAGTGCGCTCAAACTCGACGTTGCGTGTAGCGCAAGCTATTTAATTACTTTTAATAAAATAACTTACTATGAAATATTGGGGTGTTGCATTCATATGTTATGAAAAAGAAACTTAAGAATGGTGTGATCTCAAAATCTCAGTAATTGTAAAAAAATAGTGAAATATAACATAAACAAAAACATTAGGCATGGTGAATAATTGAAAACACATGCCTTTACAAATAATAAACTTGAACACATTATGACAGGAATATGAGATGTGGAAATAATGACATAATAAAACATAATCATGGGTATTATAATAGTTGAATAACCATATGAACTTTAAATTTCTTTCTTCATAATGAGATAATTTCCTATTCTATACATTCTAAATCATACTGTCAAGGCCTCGGCCAAGACGTCTAAAAATGATTAAGGCCTCATACAAAACCATGTTTCAAAATGGGCAAAGCCTCACCCTTGTATGGGCCTATTTGTCCCATGAGACATATTAATGAATCGAGGGGACATAGAGGGACACACCCTTCTCATAATAAGACCAATTCATTCATTATATTATCAGGGATTAACATAAACAACATATATATTCATATTGAAACTAACATATTAAATGTAGATAACATTCCACGAACATTACTCATAAACACTAACCATTCGGAGTAAATTGGTTAATTGTTTTAGAATACTAAATCCACATATAAACTAATCATAAACCATCCAATTAAATATGGTAGATTATATCATACATAATAATCAACAAGAGTGTTGAAATAGATGAAGATACTCTTATAAAATCATCAATAAATTCATGAGATAAACACTTCTTTACATTGAAAAGAAGAGTTATTTTGGAAACATATTTGTATAAAACTAGAAGTGTAGTAAGACAGTATTTTAAAAATAAAATTATTGATTTTATAAAAATTCTGGTTTCAAAAAATAGATTATATATTTCCCTTTAAAATATGTAAGAATTTGAGAAATCCCCTTGAAACAAGATTTTTTTTCAGGGAGGATTTTTTGAAATATTTTTTTTAAACATATAAATCCCCATAAATGAAGGTATGATTCTTGTTTGAACATATATATAGAGAATTAACACATAAATTATTAGTAGTACATAATAATTAAAAATAATTTAATTAAGGTAAGTAGATAATAAAATCAACCTAAATGAAAATGGAAGTTTGGGTGGAAAACCCTTACCCTAAGTATGAATGTAACTCTCTTCACATTATGGTCCTGTAATATGAAATTATACTCATTAATAACTTAACTAATAACCTATTATAATTTTATTGATTTTATTATTTGTTTTAGTCCATTTATGTCGTTATTGATAAGTTATAATATTTAATTTTTTCATTCTGGAGTGTTCATTTCCTTGATTTTCATAATTGGTTCGCTTGTTTTTTTTTTGTGATGGAGTTCATGGGGAATGCATGTAATTATCCGGAATTTAATGTACATATTATTTATGAACATACATAGTTTTTAATGTTCATTTATATTATTTTGTTACATGGAATGATGATGAATCATTATGTGAAATATTAATGACAATAAATTAGATTATTTGGTAGTATTTCGATTATTATGAGCTAGTTTTGTTGTATAAATTAATAATTTTTACATATATTGGTTCATGAATATTAAGTAGGTTATAATAAATATAACATAGTCTGTTTCAATAATCAAATGGTTTTTATGACCATTAATTATGGAGAAATTTATGAATGAAACTTCTTCATCCACGAAGGATGTAAAATGGAACCTCATAGACGATGATATCATTAATTAGAGAGAGAGAGATAGAGAGAGGGAGAAGATTGATAATGGTTATTAAAATGACATGGTATAAGTCCAGTATATATATTATACTATAGTTATAAGGTTCAATTATTCATAGTAGGTTAGGATAGAATAATAAAGAAGATAAATTGAAATGAAACAAAATGAAATAGAAAGATGTTTTACCTCTTGGAATAACCTCCTTGAGAACCTCCTTAAGGGAAGGGTTTTTTTGTCCTCTGGAAAGACCAATAGATCATAAACATGGAGAGTGACTAAATAAGGTTATTTTTTTCATAACATAAAAATGAAACAAGGCTTTGGAATAGTTAAGAGAATAAGAAGTGGGGGTGGGGGGTTATAGTGGAGGAGATGAGTGAATTTTGAATATTTTATTCATTATTTTATTATTTCCATCAAAACAACCACTAGTATTGATTTTCATTACCAAAAATGGTAATAAGTTCATGTCAGTTCGAACCATGTGGTATTACCTCACTTATGATGCTATAAATAGTGTATTCAACAGATAATTTGTATATACAATATTTTACAATATTTCACTATTCATCAAAAATTCAAGTATTTCAGAAAAATCCCGAAAATTAACCCTAACAATTTTTCAACATGTAGAATTAAAAAATAACTCCATTTTTTGAAAATAATTTTATACATATTATTAATTTAATTTTTAAATAAAATCATTTTTTATTCAAAAAATTAAAATTTTAAAATTATAATTCATTTTATATCACATTGAAAAATTAATCAAGATCTCATTATCTTATTAAATTATGAAAATAAAATAATAATATTATATATTATTCGTAAGGGTCATATTACTATTCATATTACAATTCATAAGGGTATGTTATTATTCACCAAAAATTAAGTTTGTCTTTTCAAACTCTAAATATCTTACTGAATGCAACTATGTATGTCATTTTTTCAAATTTCAAAACATAGTGGTGGAAGGAATTATCCTTACTAGCTAGTTTATAACAAAGTGGTGTTGTGTAGAGACTCAATATTTCAGGCATTTGGTATTTATTTTCAAAACCATGGGGTGTTACATTCTACCCTCCTTTCAAAAAAAATTCTCCTCAAAATTCATGGAACATTACATCACAAAAAGATTTGGGTTGTTATTCATCATAAGATCCTCATGCTCTTTTATTGCCTCTTAGATTTTATGATTTCTCCAAAGTAACTTTACCAATCATGTCGACTAACTCCTCAACACTTTTTCTTTAGTGTCCATAATCCCGATAGGCTCTTCACAGTATAATAGGTCAGGTTCAAACTCTATACCTTCAAAAGTGAGGACATGTGTTAGGTCTAGCATGTACTTTCTCAGCAATGAGACATAGAACACATTGTGTACTTTGGATAGGCTAGGCAGCATAACCAAATGATATGAAAAATCTCTAATTCTCTCTATAATTTCAAATGTCCCAATGTACCTAGGGCTTAGTTTCTTTTTCATTCCAAATCATATAATTCCCTCCCATGGAGATACCTTTAAGAAAATGTGATCTCCGACTTGAAATTATTTATAATTCCTTTAATTATCGGCATTGCTCTTTTTTCTTCATGGAGATGATTCTATATTACATTGAATAGTCTTTACCTTAGATATTGTTTCCTCCACAAGCTCGAGGTCCACATGCTTCCTTTCTCCAACTTCATCCCAATAAGTTGGTGTATGACATCTCTTTCCATAAAATACTTCATATGGTTCCATTTAAATACTTGAATGGAAACTATTATTGTAAGAATACTCCACTAGAGGTAAACATTGATCCCACATACATTGAATGTCAATTGAACATGATCCCAACGTGTCCTCTAAGGTTTGGATCATCCTCTCTGATTTCTCGTCAGTTTGAGGGTGATAAGGAGTACAAAAACGATGCTCAGTATCCATATATTTCTGAAGACTTTTCTAGAATTTTGATGTAAATCGAAGATCGTGATCAGAAACAATTGAGATAGGTGCTCTGTGAAGTGTCAAAACTTTATTAATATTGGGTCTTTCTAGGTAATCTAATGGAAAATCCTCCCTTATAGCGACTAAATGTGTATATTTCATAATTAAATCCACAATTACCCATATTGGATCATTATTTCGTGGAGTTTTGGGTAATCTAGTGAAAAAATACATGGTGATGACATCCCATTTCCACGTAGAAACATGTATAGGTTGCATGACTCATTTCGGATGTTTCCTTTCGACCTTCACTTGTTGACAGACTAAACATCTTCATACATAATCCAAAATTTACCTCTTCATGTTATCTCATAAGAAATTTTCCTCATATATCTATAATTATTACTTCTTTTAGGATGTATAGAGAAATTCGAACTATGGTAATCATCTAATAAATCCCTTTTTAGTGTTAGTATAGCTACAACACAAAGCCTCTTCCCAAATTTCAGAACCCCATCTTCACATACAATTTCATACATCTTCCCATCTTTCACATCATTAATTTTTTTTGAAGGTTCTCTTCATCAAATTAAGAAATTTTATTCCTTTATAATAAAGATAGTTTGGAAACGAAATGAAAAATCAGTGATGATACGCCTTCTTTAATATTGACCATATCTATCCTCACTAGATCCACGTACAATGGATCCTTGTCAATCCTCATTTTATTGAGAATCCCATTATTCTTTCTTCTCAATGCATCAGCCACCTTGTTTTCCCTTCAAGGGTGGTAGTGTATAGTACAGTTATAATCCATGAGCAGTTAGAGTCGTTGCCTTTTCCACATGTAGAGTTTTTTTATGAGAAGATAGATTTTTGAATCATATGATCTGTATATATCTCAAATTTTCTTCCATAGAGATAATGTCTCCATATCTTCAGAGAAAATATTACCACTGCTATCTCAAGATCTGGAGTATGATAGTTTTTTTATGAATTTTTAACTACCTTGATACACAGGCAATAACTCTATCATTCTGTATAAGGACACAACTAAGTCCTTTATTTGATGCATCGTTATAGATCACAAACACATCATTCCCTAATGGTAGAGTTTGGATCGTAGCATTCACTAATCTCCTATTTAATTCTTTGAAAAAATCCTCACATTATTTTTTCCATACAAACTTAACCCCTTTATGTGAAATCTTGGTCATTGGCTTGGCTATACGAAATTTGTTCTGAACAAAGCAGTGATAATAACCTTATAAATCAATAAAACTATGTACCTTTGTTATGTTTGTTGGAGTAGACCATTCTTGCACAACATTTGCCTTCAAAAAATAATCATATATTCCATCCTTATAGACAATGTGGCCAAAAAAGGAAACTGATTGAAGACAAAATTCACATTTTTTAAACATCCCATATAATTAATTTCATCTAAGAGTCTTAAGGATAGTGCACAAGTGATTTCATGATCTTCATAGATTTTGGAGTATAGCAAGATATCATCAATAAATACCACAACAAAGTCATCCAGATATTCCTTAAAAACTCTATTCATTAGATCCATAAAACAGAGGGTGCATTCAATACTGGAATAGGTGTCTATACCCACACATATATATCCACGACTTAGAAAAACCATGGGGATACGTGTTTTTTTATTATATATACCTACAGTTTTATTAAAATCATGGGTATTCAATCCCCAATTTCAACCCACCATCAGCCTTCTCCTCCTCACTCTCCAATTAGGTTCCCCCACTAGAACCCTCACTTCCCCAACCTATGCCTCTCGGAACTCTCCTCCCCTCCCTAAAAACTGCCTCCTGGACATCTGACCTCTGCATACCAACCCTCTCCTCCCCTATTTGACCTTCGGCTCCTGTCCATCTGACCACTGCTTCTCGGCCATCTCCTCCCCTCTCTGACCTCTGCCACCTAGCTCCTCCTCAACTCCCAACCTTGAACACCTTGTCATTGCCTCCACATTAATGTCTTGACCTCCACCTCCCATCACTTATCCCCTCTCAGCTCCCTCACCTCTGGAGACATCCCCCCTCCCCCCTTTCGGCTCCCTCTACTCTGAAAATGTCCCCACTGATTCATTGCATATAGGATTGGAATTTCTTCTCCTTTATTTTTTATTCTTTCTAAAATAATAAATTATTATTATATCAATAGCCTCAACAAGTTGACTACATAATTTATCTTTTTAATTTTTTATTTAATAAAAAAGCATTCATCTTAGAAGTAAATTCTACTTCCTCACATTGTTACTACAACATCCTTTTTCATTTAAAATTTTGTATACAACATAATTTTGAACTTTGGATATAACTGAAAACACTACTAATTTAGGATTATTTTTTGAGGTGATTTATAATAGTCCCTTCACACAAAAACATTCCAAGAAGTCTCCCATATGTTCCCCCCTATTTTATGATCCATAAGTTATTTCATTGCATCTGATTATTCATAAAAGTGGAAGTAAAATTTTTTGTGGATTTCCTAGCTTCTTGAGCACCTATCATTGAATACATGTAATTAAGAGAATGATTTTTATTTCCCATTGGTATCAATATTCTCTATATAAGTCACATTCCATTCTTTTTCTACCATGAAACCAATTCTATATGTACACATTTAAGATTCCCTATTTACCAAGGATGTCTATTTTTTACCCTATTGAAGCCTCAAGTCTAGGTAGTGCATTACCTAAATATTAAATTTTTTGAGATCCATATTTTCATGATTTTTTTTCTTCCAGACACATATAAAGTTTCATGTAATTGTTTCTATACATAACACATATCTTGTCTTTATTTAATGTCTTCATTTAACAAAAAAATTCATGGGACACAATGGCATTGTCGATGATGACTCTCTTTGGAATAAAAGAAATATGATTCTTAGAAATAATATAGGGTATCCAAATCCATATTAGTTTCAAAAGGATATTATAAATGATTTTATAAGTAATGTTACAATGAATCATGGGTCATTAATCCATAACCAAAGATTGATTTTTTACATTATTTATGAGGGTAATGAGGGTTTCATTAATCAAGTAGAAATTGACATTTCACCTCTAGATATCCATCATGTGAATAGAAATATTTGGGCTGATGATGTTCCAGAACATTTCTAAAAATAATTAATGAAATACATCTGGGATCAGTGCCTTAGTTTGATGTTTTTGATTGAGTTTCAATAAATTTTCATCATTTATGATATATTACACAAGATGATTGTTCATTTCCTCTGTAACAACCATACTAATACAAGTCTCAATATCCAATTAAATAGAAGACTCCCCTATAGTATAGAGCCCCTAGTGACAACTCACCATAATATTACCTATATTATTTTTATTCAAAACAGACCTTCTATCAAGATCTGTGAGCTGTGAAATATGGTTCTTGTAATACTGTGCTGATATCTTTTTGTGGAAGTAGTGGATTCTTTCATAACCTTCTTTTATAGGATCATACCATACTCACAGAGACCAAAATCACTCATTAACTTACAGGGTATCTTCTATCTCAACTTCAAATTTTGATATTCTAGACATAACATCATTTAAGTGGGTGAAGGAAAGAAGATCAGTAAATCTCTTTTTAGACACTTCTCATTTTATATCTAGTCTAAATAATTTATAATTTCTTCACTTATTCAGATTAGAGTCTTCTAGATATTGGTTCTTATTAATATAAGTATCACCCAAACACCATGAGTGGAAAACATCAGTACAATGATCCTACCAAAAAATGAAGATTTCTAATTTTTAGGGCCTCTCATTTCTGGGTCAACCACCATTCTAAGAGAAATAAATGAGGATTAGTGCATGGTATGATGACGTGGAATAAAGGTGAGAAACTTTAAAGGAGTAAAAAATACAATCCCAATAAGACAAACCCAGGTACCTATCAATTCACTCTTAATTTTGGAATATCAGTTCCATTAGCTCTGCATTATGGAAATCCTAATGAAAATATGATATCATCGATAACATCCTATTATCAGCCGCTCATTTCTCATATCAGAACATGATTTCATTAAAATCCTAGTCGATGTAAAGGGGTATAATAAATTTTTATTACAGAGAGTGGAAAAGCTCCCAAGATCTTTATTTGTTACTCTCGGTAGGCCAACCATAGAATCCCATGAGTTCCCATGTATGAGAACACCAAGAATATTTAACAACAACAATATGATTTGGATAGGAATTACTAACTATGAAATCTTCATCCTCCTTCAATAGAAGTCACATACCCCCTGAATGGCCTTGACAGACCACTAGGAGACACCCTGGAAACCCAAATTCTGTCAACAAATTACACATTTCCTTTATATCCAACATGGTTTTTGATAAGAACCCCATGTTATGCCCAATTTTAAAAATTCTATGTAGAAGTATCCAAACATTGTGTGGGTTTGCAAGACTATTATAATTCCAAATTAATATTTTCATTGGAGAAGGTAGGTCTAGTTCATTCTAGCATCGACCTCAAAATATTTGAGATGAGAACCATATCCTACCACTTTCCACATTTTTTAAAGATGCTCCGCTAGATGAGTGGACTTGTAAATTAATTTGGAGATGAAAGGATCTGTAGTAGGAGGGTTATATATGGGGTCCTCTTTGATTATTCTATTCAGTGTTTTGTGTTTTTTAGGGACTGAAATCATTATTCCATGCACGTAATCACCTTCCTTGGAGGAAGGATTGTGGAAGGTCAGAATTTTGGGGAAGGATTAGGTCAAGGTGTTTGGAAAAGATTTATTTCATCTTGGGTGGGTTTAAAAATACCATCGGACCCTGAATGGATCCATGAAGATGATATTTTCATCCCTAAATGATAATTATCCATGAAAATAGGTGTATTTCCAAAAACACTAAAAATAGTTTGGTGGATAACATCATCATTCATTTTGGCTGCATAAAATTACTACATTGATTAAATATAAATGGAGACCTCAACATTATTTCCTTATTCTATCCTATGGCTACATGTGTTGTAAGGTATTTTAGGATTTTTTCACTTCCTATGCCTTTCCAACTCTGGAACAAAGGTTTCCCCATGATTGTTTTTCACATATCCATGTTTTATATTGAATAATGATATTACCATTTTCATCCACTACCTTGTAATACCAATCCTTTTTGTAGTGTCCAATACATCCATAGAAGAAACAATACAGAGTAGTTTTTTCATATTTTCATGAAATCCAAATTTTTGAGTTTTCCAAGGAAAGGAATGTACCCTTTAAACAACAGAGTTAAATGTAAACAAGGAACATAATCCTCACAGAGGCTCCCCAAAGAATGGTGTTTTATCCGTCCCATGCCATGATAGATCTGATACAGTCCTCATCATCTTAAGAACACATTTAGATCTCCCCCATAAATGAATTCTCATAAGATGAATCCAAAATGGAAAATTAGATAAGGATATATTCAGGGTGTCTCCATTATTATTTTGAATCTCCATTAAGATAATGTGTTTATTAATTGAGAAAGGCCTCCCAAGAAGAGTCCCCTATTTATCATTCCCATTAAATAATTCAAATACCAAAAGCTATGATCCAATATCGCGTATGTCCACTCCATCCAATAGGTTCCAGATATATTTTAGTATATTCTTCAAATAAGTCAAATTAAAGGGTCTACTAGTGATGAATTTTACCACTACAAGGAGACTCATTCACCGCATCAAGAAGTCATATTCATCCTTCATCATATCTAGGGGTTCTTTTTTCTTATTTGAAAGATAGAGACACTTCCATTGGTTCACTAGATAATTTTTCATCGCTTTAGTCATTGAAAAAATTGTTTTCCTCATCCAAAAGTGGGAGACACCACCATTTATTCATTTTTAATATTTTTTAATTTATATAATTAATATTATTTATTTATTTACCATAATATTTATACATTTCATATATTATATTATATTATTCATCATATTATCACATTTATAAGTACATTTCATATAATATAATATATTATTAATAATATTATCACATTTATTAGTACATTTTATATAAATAATATTGTTTATTTATTTTTATTATTATTTTAATTTTTTTAAATACCTTTTTAATTTATTTATTTTTAATATTTTTTATTTTTTGTTATAAAGTACTTTTTTATATACATTTTTTTATAATTAGTAATTTATTTTAATATACATGTCAGTTTAAATATATATAACATATAATTATGTAATTTTTTCAATTAGAGAAAAATTACATTAGTTATTTAAAATAATTAAAAAAATAATTAATTGTGACTCAATTCAGTGAAATATCACCGAAATATTCCATCTATTGCCTATGTTTTGAATCTCCTTCCTTAATGCACGCCAAAATGCCTTCTCTTTATTCCCTTCCCATTTTGAAAAACTGTCGACTCTGTCTATCCCGTTTTCCTTTCACAATAGAACCCCACATGATTATGATAATATTGATGATGAGTGGACATAGTGCTTCTCTATAAAGGAGAAAAAATGGGTGTGTTCAAGAAAATAACTAATTTAAAGACCCACTATGACATACATTCCTCTATGATAATGTGGTGTCGTCTGTGTTTTCAATGCTTTTCCAATCTTTCTGAAATTTCAATTTCCTCTTATTCGTCAATGGAACCATCTAGTTCATCTCTGGCTATGGTGGCGGTGAATCCCATTGTGCTATCAGACATGGTAGATCTAAGGGAGGTCATGAAGTACTATTAAAATAATATATTATAATATAATAATTTATTTAATTAATTATTAATTAATATTATTATTAATATCATTAATATTTATATTAATTATACTATTAATTCATGTTAATATTCCTTATGTGTTTATTATTAATAATTATACCTTATTAATTATTAATTATCCAAGATTCTTCTGATGTGTTGGAAAACATATCCACTAGTGGTGGTGCATTTTTCTTAGGGAGAAAGTATGTGATCTGGATGAGTAAGAAACATTAAACTATATCTCTTAGCAATAAAACCACTAGGTATATTTCAGTAACCAAATCCCACACTTATATATTATATAAAAATTACTAAATTGAGGATATTGGTGAAATATTGGAACAACCTATAAAACTATTTTATAAGATCAAGTGAGTTATTTAACTCAATATGAGACTAGTGAAACACTCCTATTAAAAATATACTAAAATTGGTTATCTCATTACCAAGTAATAGTAAGGTAAGGATTGAATTGAATAAAGTATATTGGAATTGATAAACAATTTGAATACATCATGGATAAACTATTGGATTATCCACAATTTGAGAAAAACCAGTTAAAACTTAGTTTTTGATCACCTCAATCAAAATAATTAGGTTCTAAAGATCCCCTCTAACCATTATATATAAATATTTATTTATTTTTTGTGTTTTTACTAAAAGATATATTTATATTTTTTGGTCTATAAATAAATGAGGAGAAACAACACATGGGGACTTGAAAACATTAATAGGGTGTTTGAAAGAAATGGAAACCATTATAGATATAAAATCTTATGACTGTTTTTCTACATCGAGCGTTGTCTCACATAAGCTTATATTTTTGTCTCTTTTCCTAGAACTTGGAGAACTAGTAGTTTTAGCTTGCATGATAAATAATATTATTAGAGAATGTATAAATAAATTTATTTTTATTATCAAATGGGGGGATTAAGAGTAGAGGGATAGTGAAAATGATGGGGGTAATAAAGGAATTATATTGGATAATGTGAAGAGATTGATACCACAATATATATAGAGAGAATATTGGAATTATACCTTATGTTTTTGGATTTATTTCCATTTTGGATTTGTTTTTAATTAGAAAAATAATGGAATTATTATAGTTGGTTGACTAATGAAGTTTTCTTGAATTTTTAAGAGTCACTTGATGTAGATCACTATTGGAATTTCACAAAGGGAGTAACCATGATTTTGATTCAGAACATTATAAAATTATTGAAGGTAACTCATAATAATTCATATGTTTTGTCCTTTTATTTTGTAAGAGTCGTTAATGAGATTCAGGAAAAAAAATAAGAGTCAATATTGAATTCATAAAACACATCAAGGTGTTTGTTAAAGGTGAAAAAAAATTATAAGATAAGAAAAAAGTAAATGTATGGGTCACCAGGATAATTCATAAATGTTTTTATACTATAAAGGATAAAATCATAATAATTATTTGGCCAAATGTAAGTTGTACTTGGTGTTGTGTAATGAAAAAATGGGAATGGAATGAAGATTATAAAGGTCATTTTTCCATCATAAAGTTCATAAGTGCAATTCATAAGGGCCATTCCATTTTTTATTTGTAGCGAAGGCCTTTCTATAAAATAATTATGAACTAAACTAGATTCAAAACATCATTCTAATGATCATTGCATCATTGAGGGGATCATTCTAGGATTAAAATAGAGACATGTTCTTATATTTTTTGTGATTGAAAATGTATGATTTTATTAGTCACTCAATTAAATGGTATTTACAATGTGATCCTTTAAATTCTTCTAAGTCCATTCTTCTAGTCTAAACTCAAGGAACCATCTTTGAAATTTAGAAGAATGAAAGTATTTTAAACCATAGCTTAAAATTGAGGTATTATAACCAAATAGATCAATTATAATCCTTTTACCTCATTATTCAAAATTAAATGAGGGTATTTCATAAGAATACAAAACATTAATTGAAAAAATTTAAAACATAATATGTTACCTAAATCCCAGGGGAAATTCCCTTGGTCATTTCACTTCAATTTCCCTCACCTTAAATTCTTATGAGAACCCTAATTGTGGGGTGTGTAAAATTAATTGTTTTATATTAATCTAATAATGTGTATTTGATTTTTCAATTTATTTTAAATTCATTTATTTCACATGAATGACCTTTTCCTTTTTAATAGTCATGTTGTGACTTATTCCACTTTGTATGCAGTAGGTGTTTCTAGGTAATTATTACATTAAAAATTCATGAAGTGATTTAGTTTATTGAATTCATATTCTAGAATATTTATATAAATATTCGATAACCATGATTGTTTTAAAAAAATTATCTAAATTATTTTCATTCTTGTAGATGAAGTAGTTTTCTTTAAATATATTTTCCCGCTTTGAATTAAATTTTTAACTATTTAAAATATTAAATTAATCGAATATGGGGATCGTTTAAAATATTTTTTATGATGGATGAATCTTTTTATCTCTATAATGATTTTTAAATGAAATAACCAATGTTTAAGGGTGTGTTTTATTGTTAAAAGTTGATTTTTTTATGTTACACCTAATGGAGGAAAAACTTTTTATTTCTCCCTTAGTTCAACAATAATGACACATACCACTATTTCATAGAAATGGAACCTTTCTTGGACCATAATGGATTACATATTGATCATCCCTTTATAGGATAGGGGTAAGAATTTACCTCTGGTGCGGAAAGGGTTGAAATTGGATATAAAAAATAAGGAATTTGCAATACAAATGTGAATCAATAATTATGTTTTTTATGTTCTAATAGTTTTATTTTAATTAATAACTATCCATTTTTATTTATGGTTTACATTTTTTATTATAAGGTAATTATTTTTCTTGTTATAGATTGGATGGTATCTGGATGTATCATATTGATAAGATTTCAACCACGTATCAAAATAATTTTGGGAATTTTTTAGATTTTTCATTTGATAATGCTTTAATGGAGGTTGTATTCAGTTTTCGTGCTATAAATGTGTTGGATGACCATGGTTAAGCTGGGAAAAAGTTATCTACCATATAAAGAAATTTGGATTTCAAAAAAACTATTATGTTTGGTATCACCATAGAGAGATGAGTCAACATTCTACATTTCATGAACAAAATGAAAGAAGTGGCCTGTAGAATTTGATATTTTATTAGTTTCCATTTTTGAATCATCTCGAGAAAGATAGTATGCCAGAGTAATAAGATAATGATATCAATACACATGAGGAAAATATTGAAGATGATGATGAGAAATTGAAAATTTTATTAGATGATGCCAAAACTCCAGTATTTCAGGAATGTACTAAAACAACCAAGTTGGAATTTTTAATGATGTTATATCATGGGAAAACCATTTATGGAATTTCTAATACCACTACTGATTATATTATTACATTTTTGAAGTAATTTAATCTTGATGGTGTAGATATTCCCTCAAATCATTACAAGTCATGGAAGTTAATTAAGAATATTGGATTTGATACCAATAAAGTCCATGCTTGTCCCAAATATTGTAGTCTATTTTTGGAGGAAAAAGATGATCATAATGACTATAAATAATGTGTTATATCTTGATAGAAGACAAATTCATATGGAGAACCATATCGTGTGTCACAAAAAATCATGGGGCACTTTCCATTGATTCCTATACATTATAATCTATTCGTGTCTATAGAAATCTCAGCCATTATGTGATGGAATGATGCTGAGAAAATGAAAGGTAATATTGAGTTGGTTCATCTTGAATATGGATTAGCATGGAATAAATTTGATTCAAAACATCCTACATTTGTAGCTGAGGTGTGTAGTGTCAGGTTGGTATATCCTATGACAGTTTTAATCTTTTTGGTCATATGCTTACTTCTCACAGCATGTGACCAGTTTTTATTCATGTTTATAATCTTTATAGGTGGATGTGTATGAAAAAAACTTTCACTTTCCTGATTATACTATATCTAGACCTTATGGTCTTAATAATGATATATATTTCAACTTATAGTCTTTAATAAGATAGTTGAAATGATTTTGGAATTTGGGTGTGTGAACATTTGATACTTCTTTAAAAAATGCTTTTCAGATGAGTACATCCCTTCTATGTACCATTAATGATTTCCTTTATTGTTATATTATTCAAGGGTAGAGCATGAAGGGTAAACTACCATCTCTCATTTTGTATGAAGAATACACGATCAAGAAGGCTTAAATATCATCATAGTTTCAGTTTTATGGGGAATCGACGATTCTTGCCAATGGATCATAAATACAAGATGATTCATCAGAGGTTTGATAATACTGTTGAGACTGAACGACCACATCACCGCATGTCAGGAAGTAATGTGCTTAATAAAATGAAAATTTTCATTTTTTCATTTGGTAAAGGTCAGAAAAAATCTAGAGAGGAAGAATGTTGACATAAGATCCACTTACAATTGGAAAAGGAGAAGTAATTTTTATGATTTTCCATATTGGTCTACCAATTTGATAAATTTTTTTAGATGTAACACATATATAGAAAAACATATGTGAAATGTTGCTTATAATTATTCTAAATATATAGGGGAATACCAAAGATATCTTCTGATCTCATCAGAACTTGTTGAATAGGGGAATTCGACCAAAACTGCATCCTGTGTGTATCGATGAAAGCTAATAGAAAGTTCCTTGATCTAATTATGTGATGACACCGTTAGATAAAGATCAATTTATATGAGTATTGGAGAATATCATTGTTCCTAGGGGATATTCTGGAAACATATCTAAATGAGTCAACAGAAGAGATATAAAACTAAAATCTATAAAAACTCATGATTATCAAATCCTTATTCATAAATTGATTCCAATAGAAATCGATCGTTTTCTATCCAATAAAGTAAGGGTGATATTGATTCGCTTGTGTAATTTTTTAAGTTACCATTATGCTAAAAGGTTATCCCAATCATTCTGGATAAAAATGCAGTAAGAGGCACCATTAATTTTATGTGAGATGGAAAAGATTTTCCTCCCATACATTTTCAATTGCATATTGCATTTAATCATTCATCATCCAAATGAAACACTTCTTGGGGAACTAGTTTCTTTTTACTGGATGTGTCCTACTAAAAGAAATATGTGCACAATGAAATCATATGTCTAAAACAAGAATTTCCTTGAAGGTTCAATTATGAGGGGTTATCTGGCTCAAGAATGTATAGATTTGTGTTCAATGTATTTATTTGAAGCCACCAATATACATAAAAATACAATGAGAAATAAAGATGAATAGTATGGGGAATTTTTTCCCTCATTTCTATCTCATCCCCAAACAGGAGGAATTGTTTGGTCTTATACATTGGCTACATTGAGATATGAAGATCGGGAGATAGCACATCGTAAATTCTTGTTTAACTATGGTTTTTTTGGTGACTATATCAAGTATGTAATTTGCATATTTATATGTTATCTCATATTATGAAATTTTAGATATACCATAGACTTTTATTATCATTTTATGTAGGGAACATAAACCAATTATAAGTAGAGTTCATCAATCTTTTCCTCTGAGAAAGAGACAGGCTTTTCATATCCTAGAGTTTCA
This sequence comes from Viscum album, assembly GCA_963277665.1. NCBI lineage: Eukaryota > Viridiplantae > Streptophyta > Magnoliopsida > Santalales > Viscaceae > Viscum > Viscum album. The sequence goes on from OY728159.1 coordinate 627,132,334, forward strand.
TAATCGGTTGAAATTAAAGGTATTACCATTACTTTAATTAATTTAAAATATAGATATCCATTTAATTGTATTATTAATATATATTTTATGTGTTTTATTTACCTGTTGAATCTATTTCCCAAGAATTGAGAGCTTTGAATTTTTTTCCTAATTCTTTGGTTTTTGAATGCAAATATTTAATAATCAATGGGTATAATTTTTTTATAGGGGATCGAGCAATGAAAATGAGATCACAACATTATTGAATTATGTTAACCACTATAAAACATTGGTATGCTAGTGTATCAGATAGTTAGCCTTGATATAAAGATGTGTATTATTATGGACTTGTTAATAAAATATTTTTATTAGATTACTACTCTCATGGTAGAGCCACTATGATGAAATTTAATGGTTTGATTCAAGGAGACAATATGGTACATTTATTGATGACTCTTGATTCATAGTGATTGATATGATTTGATTCATGTGTACTGAGGAACGATGCATTTTGGAATCAATGGATAATCAAGTTTTTTATGTGAAATATCATTTGAGACCCGATTATGGTGTCATTAATGACATAATCTCTGGATATATTTTTCACAATACTGGTGATGAAATTTCTACCATTGACGCCCCTGTTGGTGTTGGCCCAAATATTTCATTTGATGAATCAAATTATTCCATTGTGAGAGTTAATGTTGAACTTGAAGTAGTGGTCGGTAATATATATAAGCAACCATATATGTTCACGGTTCATTTAGTTCACATTGAAATGAGTTTATTTGGTTTTTATTATTTTTTTTACATTAATTATGTTTCAGTTTAGAATTTTGTGTGTGTTTTTTGTTTTTTATGGTGATGTTTCATTAAATCAGATTTATTTCAATGTACAAAATGTGGTTTAAATATTTTTTTAAAAAAATGAATAACTTGGTAATGTAATTTTAAAAATTGTGCTGGTCATTTTATTGTATGAATTTTTACAATTAGTAATAAAATGAAGTCATATTGGTTCCTTTTATGAATTGTTGATAGATGTAAGTTTTATGCATGATTTATAAAAACTATTTCTAAAAACATTACATTTTATTCTTGTGTAGATTATTCCAAATACTACAGAAGGTCGAAGGAAGTGACTATTTGATCCCGATTGATCAGGGATTGAGCATGTATTTCCTCCTTTGCTTCCATCAGTGAGTATAATAATTGTAATTTTTTCCTTCTCCATTACATATAATTTCATGTTAATATTCTTTATCAAAAATGTTTGGGACATTCAGTTCCACTAGACTTGAATCCTAATCTAGTTACCATGGGTATGAGTGGGTATGATCCTAGACCTAAACAGAGCACCTATAATAACCATTTCCACACTGAACCACCATTAGACACCCCTTCCAACACACCTTTTCATCCTCCTCTTGAGTCTCTAGGGATGTTTTTATCCATACCTCCATCATCATTTTAACTACCATCTTATTCACATGCCATGTCTGCCTCCTTGAGGGATGATCTCACTGATGCCTCCCTTATCTCATTTTTCCTCTTCTTCCCATACGATGACTACACTTCCACCATAGATGTTTCCACTATTACCATATCCATATACCCCATCCTACTATCCATATAATTCCATGTATACACCACCTCCAATTTGTACCATTCAACCAGTATCTTATGAGTCTGTTCTATTAGCTTCCACTCCAGTTCAAGATGGTCACCCAGAGCATGTACGGGAACAGACACATCCCGCAGAGGCTGTTGTGTTAGGACAACCCATAGATCCATCACAACCTATTGAGCAACCTACATGTGATTTTTTGATTATAACTGTTTCAAATTATATCACATTTTTTTTGAGTTGTACCGTTACTTAATTCTTCTTTCCCCCCTATTTGTCTTATTCAGTGGGATCTAATGTTGGGCGACGTGGGCGCACTCATGTGAAGGAAGTTTTTAATCTCCAAATATAGATAATGGTGTATTAGAATCGAAAAAATCAGATGGTCGGTCTAAATGCAACACAATGTAAAAGTTTCACAGCCACTTTCTCCAAGTATCATGATATCATTCAGGTGGAACCAGTGTCATGCAGATGTATCAATAAAGTTATCAAGGAAAAATAATGGGAGAAAATATGTGTAATAAAATTTTATAATGAAATATATATATATATATATATATATATATATTATTGTATTTAAATGAAATAACATATTGATTTAAGATTCAGTTTAACTTTCCCAAAGGAGAAGATGCTAAGACTACAAGTTTGATGGATGATGGGGAGTTCTAGCGCTCATAAAATAAAGAGTTGTATTTTGGATGGAAGATCAAGGTTGGTACTGACTTAGAGTGGGTACCCATATTCCCTGACTTTCTAAAAAGTCAATATGATAAAATGATTGCACATTGGAAGACTATTAAGTATAAGGTAATCTTAATCTTTAATGCTTTTCATATAGAATTTAATTCTTATTAATTGTATTGGAATTTTTTTAGGAATTTTCTTATCAAAACATAAATAATAGGGATTTAATGACATATTTTCACACATTGGGACACACTAGAATGTATGATCATGAAAATAACCAGGTACTTTAACTTGGTATTATGATGTTATAGATGATGCTCCACAGAAAATATTATTGAATATAGATTGGATAGAGTTTTTTCATTTCTCATATATTTTTCAAATCTATATTTTTTCATTTTTCATTTGTAGCAAGCTATATGTGGAATCGAAGTTTCTACTCCTCATGCCATCTTATTTTTCTCCAGTTGATAGTGAAAGGATGAAAGTGCAGAAAATACAGAAACAAAAGATAAAATTGTAAGGTTTTTTATTTATTTATTAAATATTTAAAAAAAATATATAATTTAAAATGTTTATAATTTCAATAGTCTACCATGGAGTCCTTCGATAGTAAGTAAGGTGACAACTTCTGGCCAGATGATCATTTATGTCAGGTATTGGGTGAGGAGCACCCGGAAAGAGTTCAATATTGACCATGTAAAAACATTGTCCCCTATAGGTATTGGTCATCATTGGGATCCTCAGAAGCCTCCCAGACCTCTGAGATGGAAATCACTCAAGTGGAAGCATTTGAGTAAAATATAATAGATTTAGAGGAGCGTGAAAGAAGTAAGCTGATGACCAAGAATTTAATAAAAGCTATGGAAGTTTTGATTTAGTTGGTTCCATTAGAGGATGTTTCTACTTTTGAATCATATATGGAGTCAATTTTCCCTTTAAATAATGTGTCAAGTGATGTCAATGAGGGTCATAATGGCGATGAAGGTGGTGGGGATAGAGCATTTGGTGTTGAGGATGTTTTTGATGTTGTTGTTGGTGATGAGGTTACTAACGATGTTGTAGTTGATGATGATGGTGGTGATGATGATGGGTATGGACATGGCTATGGGGATGTTGGGGATTTGGGGATATTAATACCCTATATTTTTTTCTTAGAAGGGATACATATGTATGTACTTTAATAACTTGAATTTAATTATTGTAAAGGTGATAATGGTTAATTTATTTTCTTCTGAAAAGTTATGCATAAATATTTTCATGAATTTAAATTAAGATAACATTAGAATCCTTTGTAACGGCTTCTATTATGGTTGGTATTGGATGTGACCACTTCTATTTTGTAGATAAACACTACATTACTTATTGATATACATGAGGTTTACGTTTTCATGGTTCTATGGTTCAGGCACGATTCTAAGAAACTATTTTATAATGGTCTTCAATCAATGATATGATCTTTAGATAAACATTATGTGAATACTCTCAATCAGTTTGTTTCACTTTAACAGTAAAATATTTTCATACAACATCAGTTCCATGATAAAAAAATATGATCAAACTGATTTGAATATGATCGTAAACTTTTTAACTTTTTAGTGATCTCTATCAAAAATATGTTTGAATATAAATTATCTGGAAAAAAAATTATTGCAAGTTACACACGTTAATAAATTTCTAGCACTAATGAGATGACAACTTAGTAATTTATTTTTTATTAGGTTCATTTTTAATATCAATTAAGTAGTTAATGTTGTATTATACTACATGTCATTTTATATATGTATTTAAATGGATTGATATGTTTTGTTAATGTTACCAAACTTAATTTATTATTTATTATTTTTGGAATTATAACCATGTTTTTCTATGATAAATTAGTTTGGTGTGATTACATATTCAAGTGATATTTTTTAAAAAATGTATGGGTTTAGATCCAATTATATTATATAACTCAGTGTTGTAGGATTTAAAGTACTTTATTTATTCATTTCCTTAAATGAAATTACTCTAATGATCATCTATGAACCGGATATTATGATTATAGTCTTTGAACATTGACATTTGGAGTGAAATTACACACTCTGAACATTGATATATAAAGAGGTATTGCACTGGATAATAGGATTTGAAGATAAGTGACATGACTACTATATGTAGTATGTTTTAGAGTGTTTCTGTTGTCTTCTATTACCTTTATTCAAAATCATGGCACAATTAAACAATGTAAAGATGAATATTTAAGTCTGACTATTTCTACTTTTCAAATTTAAAATATTCCCAACAAAGGGAATGACACATCTTGCAAACATTAGATGTTTTCTTTGGTCCTCATAACCGATCTTGGGGAAAATAGTTAAAAACTATTTTATAATATGGAAAAAGGTACATCCTCGATAAGATGTTATCCTATCAACATCAAGAAATCCATTTCTTACCTTGCCTTCATTTGTTTCTTCAATATCTGAAAACAACCACATTGAAGTGATTCTTAAAGGATTGTCATGTGATCAATCAAATTTTTTAATGTCTATCACATTGCATTTGGATGCATATAATATTGGAGAAATCTAAGCACTTTCCTTGATCATAATGATGTAGTTGACCAACAGTGGAAGAAGTCTCCTGATATTGACATCACAGCATGTATGAATCAACTATTTGTTGGTTTTTCATGTTATCATACATCACCTAAAATTAAAAAATGTTTTATGTCATCCCAATCTGGAGTTCCATGTATTAATAACAGGTATAGACTTAGAAATTTTAATCAAATCCATGGTTGAGTTATGGGAAACTATTCTAGGAATATACCACAATTCCATGTTTTCTATGGATTAGGTTATATGGAGTTCTGGTGCTACCAGAGGTTTTATTGCAATTTTTTAAATCTTTCTCATCCTGTTATTGGACATTAAAATCTCTACATACTTTGACTATAATAACCAAATCAGTTCATAATCCAACCTGTTATCCTAACATAGTGATTCAACACATATTATGAAATTATTAGGTAATTATTATCAAAATATTAGAGTATATTATGGTTCGGACAAAAGTATTCATGCAAGGGGGAATCGGTATTCAAATTTCACATATTGGAAATATTGTGGTATATTCTTCTTTCTCAATTATGTTTTCTATTATCCTACTAATATAAATTTTCCATGTTTGGATTGTGTGTGTACTACTATCTACTCATCATTTCTATTTGTTTTCTGGTTATGCATTCATTGACATTCACTGCTGATTGTCTATTGTAGGATTTTCTTCAAACTCATCTATTAAAGGGAAAAACAATTATTCTTAATTAAAAAATAATGAATCTTCATACGCTACTAGCTATTTTAAGTTTGGAAACTGATTTTATATCTTCTATGAACTAATATAAATATAGTAGATAGGGAAGAGATTTATCCTATCTCATTAACTATTTGAAGTCACATTGAAATGGACATCTTTTTAAATAAATGTTGTGGATTCCTTGGATTCTCAAATATAATAGGATTTTCTCCAATATATTCGAGGAACCAGGATGGAAACTGAGTGGAGATTGGTGGCTTATATATTGATCCCAAAGGTAATGGTAGTCTTAATTATTCAAGATTATTTATTATATTATGGATTCAATGGAAATTTGGCATTACTGTTGCATCCATACCAGTCTTGCATTCACAGAAGGGTGAGACCACATTCCCCTACCCTTCACTATCCTTCTCCTTGAGCACCTGACCCATGATAGAGACTGATATAGCCACCTCAGGGATAAAATGTGTACTAAATATTTCATGTTATGAACTAAAATAGGATCATACATCCTCACTACCCACTTGGGTGGCCTGGAAATTTTTAGAATTCCCCTTCCCATCTGTGATGTTGTGACTCTAGACATTTATCTAACAAGGGGGTTGGGAAACATCACTTGAAATAATAATATTGTCAGGATCATCAATAGGGTCATATTACATATTACTATGATCACCCATTTAGTGCATGAGACATTAATTCTATTTTTTTTATGATTAGAGAGTTGTATCCATCATTAATCTTCACAGGCCTACTGACACCATTCGGGTGTTTCTTATGGTCACCATATGAGAATTCCATAAATCCTTAATTTATATATATAATTCCAAAAATGTAATCTAAGGTATTTTAATCTTTTGAAATTTTATCTTCTTTTATTTTGTGAACTTGGTCTAACATTTTAATTAATATTTTATTGGTAGAGACCCTCTTGTCCTAAATGGATTTGATATTGGTATCCTCGAAGATACCTACATGGTACACGTCAATGGGATATTTATGTGTAGTGATGACACTACTCTGGAACCTCATATCAGTTTTGATGTCATGATATATCTCCCTCACTAGCCTCTAGAATGAATTCTTTCATAGTAGCAGCTCCAAACACTTCTGGAACATCTTGATCTCTCTTGCAAGCTTCCATTATAGCTGTATGTTCAAATCACATATATGAATTCTATAGACCCATATATTCTATCATATTTTATCATGAAATATTACTCTATATGACTTTACATAATCTTATATGACTCATCTATTATTCTATATAATTTTTTAGTCAGATAGAATAGTGGGATCTCACAAGGTTTTATCAAATCCCCTTTTTGAGTACCTCTTCAAGGGAATCGATCATTCCTTCATGTGGGATAATGAAGTAGTTTCTTTATATCTCATATCCTTTAAAATTTTCAATTAATAACTTACATGATTTTATAAATTAATATTATAGTTTATTTATATTTTCTTTATTGTCAATTTACAATAAAAAATCACATTTCTCCCATTTTTCTTATTAGATCAATCAGTTTTTCAAGATCTCTTGATTTACTCTATCTATGTGAGCATACTATCAAATCATTATAGTCTTCTAATTTTATATTTTATTACTCAGTAGTCAAACACCCCTTTTAATATTTTATTATCTTGGTGTAGTTTCATTATGATCTAGAATATTTCTTTTTTCTCTATATCTGATTTCATTGTTATTTATTCATTTAATTTCTTACATGTATCTATATTTTATTTCTTTTTTTACATGCATTTGATTTCATATGTCCCATTTTATTTAAACTAAAATTGAAATTTTTTTATAGTTCAAAACAAGATGGAATTGACCCTATCAAATTCTAGGGTTGCTGCTACAGTCGAGGTTTTAGCATTAAAATAGGTAATGTAAAAGTTTTATATTTTCCATATATATATTTTTCCACTGGATTTTCACCCTCTATTCACTTAGATGTTTTTCATGATAATAATTTCTCTATTTTTCTATGGTATCTATTCTGATAAGTTAATAACCAAGGTTGTGTGCTTTTATTATCCAATTGGTGTATATAAATGTTATTAATTGACGAGTTTGGACTTTTTCTATATATTAATTTTATTGTTAGTTTTATTTTCAAAATGAAAGAAATAATTTTATCAATGTTATTTATTCTAAAAAAATCATTTCTACTGAAACAATTAAAGAATTTTTTAAACCCTATATGTAAATTTTATCCTAACAATTATGTATCATTTTCATTAAAGCAATACATATCGATTTACTTTATCTATTCACAATACCTGTCATTCAAACATGACACTGTCATATTTTTTCTAATGTTTGTCCTGTTAGACAGTTAAAAAGTTGAAGGCACACCATTTATGTAGCTGATCAAGTGACATACTGGTTCCAAGCCATAAATGCTGGTGGTTGTTTAGATTCATTAATGAGTAGTATTCATCATGTTTTATTGTGTTCTAGTATTATAATATTTTCCATCCATTCTTATTTGTTTATAATTTTATCTTCCCAAAAATTGGGTTGGATTTTATTTCACTTCATTCATTGATTTAATTGAAAAATAATTGCAAAAAAATCCCAAAAGGTGTATTAAAATGTTCTATATATATATTCACTCTATAAAACTATATTATTTCTCCCAAATTTATATATCATCCCTAATCACTTGGAATAACCTACAATTATTCAATTTCCTCTTCTAACAGCTTCAATATCACATAAAATCTAATGAACAATTTCTCCTATCTATCCATGGTATAGACCAATTTAGAGCCTTATATTCTACCGAATATGACATCACTCATTTATACAGTGACATAATTTATAATAATTTAATTTATATAAGGACAATAAAGGCCGATAGAATGACCATGTCAAGATATCCATTCCTCTTATAAGAGATATTTCCCAGGAAAATAACATGAACTTATATTTTCTGACACTATGAAATTATAACCGACCTAACAGAACTATTCAAGAATTCCCTCAATAAATGATATTTGGGGAATTGACATCGCACATTCCCTAACCAGGCTGCATGCATGAAACCATCACTACCGAGCGCATATGAAAAGAGATAGAAATATAAATATAAATTAAAACCCAATTAGGTGAGACACCCTCACAAAACTCATCTTAGATAGCCTATTCATTTCAAAAAAACAATATCGAGTTCTCTTTTGACAAAGAAACATTGATATTTTCTCTATGCAGATTCACTGAAGCCCATATACAGCTTCCAGTGATGTCCTTAAAAAACATTAAATTAAGATATAATGTCATATAACGAACATGGGTGTATACCCAATAAAAATACTTGGGTCATTACCCCTTGAAAAAAAATTAATCAAATCCTAAATTCAGTTTGAGGTAACCTTGTAATGACCAACTAGATTTTCACAGAAAATCATACCTAGAATTCACATTAAATACATCGGTACACTATTGAAATTCCCATTTATCAAGAACAGTGACTCAGTATGGGTAAGAATACACTATGAAATCAGGTAAAGGGGTCAAGATAGTGTACATGACTACATCCTTTAATTTCTTACATGTTAATTAATGTATCACTCTGGACTAACCATTCCTCTACTAAAAACAATATTATGACTTGCAATCTAATGGTCTCAATCACCAAGACCAATGACATTTATATTTAGCATGTCAGATAACTAAAGATCTCACAATGTATCTAAAGAACATGATGAAAGGGATCATGATCATCAAAACTATAAGATACACCAAGAGGATAAGAAGACTAACCCATAATACTAGAGACACGTACATCCAAAATAATGTGATGTTTTGGACTTGGTTTTCTAACAACCAAACCAATAGTTAAGATAGGGATAACATTCAAACCTCTGATGAATGAATTCCTGTAAAAGATATTTATTTAACCCACGGACACATTTCCACTACTAACAATTCATGATACCTTTAGAACTATTGGTACAGATGTTGGTATATTTTCCTTCCATTATTGAAATTAAAACTATGTCCTCTCTGATTTTGTTCTATCAAATTTCTCTAACATTTTACAGGTATTTTTAGAGATATTTAGAATATGAATTGAATCCAAAAATATTTGTTACACATGAGGATGTAAAAAATTGATTTAGGAAAAATAATTAAAATGAAAGTTAATAATGATAGTTGTAAGATGAAAAAAAAGTATGGAATAAGACAACCAATAATTATTTTCTAAATTCGACTGTTGATTTTTTATTTTGTTTTGTTTGATGTATCAATAATTATTTAATCTAAAATTTATTTATCTTCAATATTTCATGTGTATAAATGTTTCATTAACTCCAATTATTTTCTTCCTGGTCTATATTGTTTGTAACTGCTTCTATTTTGGTTTATATTGGATATGAAATATGGAAGGAAGTAGGAAGCAGGAAGGCAGGTAGCTGTTGGAAGTTGGAAAAAGAAAACAGGTCGGTAGCCACTATATCCTAGGGGAATCACTTATACCCATGGTTTATTAAATAGTTGGAAAAGATATATTTCAGTAAAAATATATACTCAAGGTTTAAGAAAACCATGGGTATTATGTTATTCCCGAAATCACATATACCCACGGTTCATTGAACTGTGGGTATATTATATTTTTGTAAAATTCTTGTAGTTATGAAAACTATGGGAATAAATATGTACCCACAGATTATGTAAACCATGGGTATTATGAAATTTACAGTGGGTATACCCACAGTTTTGTGAAACTATGGGTATAGGGAAATCCCGACGCCTCGAGAGCCCAGAGTTCATAAAACTGTGGGTATAGGGAAATTTTTCTAGTAGTGATTAGTTAGTCCAAAAGGCATTATTGTAAATTCTTAATTCCCATACCTAGTTTGAAATTATATTTTTTGAATGCCTTACTTCCTCATAAGAAACTAATGATATCCATATCAAAGGTCAATCAACGAAAAATATTGAACTACATAAAGTTGATCAAATAAATCATCAATGTGAGGTAGGGGATACTTTTTGTTTATTGTTATTGAATTTATCTCCATGGAGTCAATGCACAGCCTCATAGACCCATTTTTCTTCTTAACGAAAAAAGTGGATCCCCACAGAGATACGCTTGGGAGAATAGATCTGTTATCACTCAATTCCTCTAGTTTTTTCTTCAGTTACACTAATTTCATAGTGGTCATTCTATAAGGGGTAATTGATATGGGAATTGAACTAGGAATTATGTCAATGGGAAAATCAATTTCCCACTCCAGAGTATGTCCATCTAAATCTAATGGAAACGCATAAACATATTCTTACACAATTGATATTCCCTCTATCTGAACATTCCCTTCCTCACCTATAGTTATTACATTACATTCTTCTCAAATAATTCAATTTAGTAGAGATAATAAGGATGGATTTAGATGAAAATCAGAGGGTGATGTTTCTTCCCTAAAGATTATGGATTCCACATCATCCTCAAAAATTGTACTCTCCTTCCTCTTATAATAAATTTTTGCATCTTTGATTGAAATCCAATAAATACCATGGAATATATCAAAGTAAATCATGCGTATAAGAACAAAATCAGTAGATAAATCATGTTTATATGACATAATGGGGACTTCCTGACACAACATTTCTGCAATGATACTTCCATTATGAGTTTTGACTAAAAAATCCTTATTAAATAAAATTGGAAATATCTAATTTTCTTAGAAAATTGGGAAGATAGGAAATAATGTGATAATCCAGAATCAAATAAATAATTGGATAAGTTTCATGAAATGATTAAATTTCCTACCACCGCATCATTAGGAACATCAATATTAGTAGTTGTGATCGCATAAGATTTTCACTGCTCTCTTGGCCTTTTCTATGGAATGTTTCTTTGAAACTTTGAAAAATTATTAGAATAGTGTCCCATATCCCTGAAATTATTGAATTAGACATTAATATATTCTTTCTTACCCTTAAAATCAACAGCAAGATGGACTTTTACCACATTTGAAGCATAGTTTTTTTCCTTTAAGCAGGAATTAGGGTGTTTCCTTACACAATTATCACATTGGTAAAAATTAAACTCTTCCCTTCTTCCCCATTTCCTTATTTCCTTTTCCAGAGTTTTTTGCAACCCTCTTATTGTCTTGTTTTCTTTTCAAGTCATACGGAGTTTAGAATTCCTTTTTGTTCTTGATAGCACATGAAACTATATCTTCATATGATGAGAAACTTTGGGAGACAAGTTCTTGTTAGAGGAATGGTTTTAAGCTATTAAAAATCAATCAATATTGATCCTTGTATTTCATATATAGTCCAAAACATGTATTTCTAACCTTGTGAAGTTAGCTTCATACTTTTCAACACTCTCATCTTCCTTTTCCCTCAAATTCAAAAAATGTATTTCCATATCTGATCCCTGTTCGCATGGAAAGTATTTCTCTAGGATGATTTCCTTAAAGTCCCTCTATTCCATCTCTTATATCTCTTTCTCATCCTTTGTGTTATAGATTAATGACCACCACTAATCCGCATATCCTGATAGAAAATAAAAAACTATGAAGACTTTCTCTCTTTCCTTACAACCCAAATTGAGAAATATCATCTATGGGGAACTTGTCCACTCCTCATCTATAAATGGGTTTTTAGTCCTATGGAATGATCGAGGTTGTTTTCGTATAAAACGATCTAAAAAATTTCCTCCACATGGTTGATCTGAATGCTCCATACAGGTAAGGTTATTGTTTATAACCTATGTAAGTTGTCTAAGTATAGTTATAAGCTACTCTACACCAGTCATAGCACCAGTTCTAACATCATTATCTTGCATCGAACAGAAATCCCTATATGGGATACGCATATTCATGCGATGTCCATTTATTTCACTAGGAGACATTTCTAGATAATGGAATACACTAGATAAGGTTATGGATCATAATATATAATCTTAACTTACAAAAATACTTATAAAAAATTGAAATTATAGGCATGGATAATCCCATAAACACAAAAATGGTTTCTTTGAGGAAAAATTTACATTTAAATCCTTCATAATGGTTTGTGAATAAAATGTAAATTATCATAAGCATATCCCCCGAGAGTGTCAAACTAGGTGTGTAATAATGTCTATTGTTGTGTACCAGGATACCCCGGGTCAAGCTCAAAACTCCTTATTTGAGTTTTCACTCCTATGTACATCTGGGCCAGAACCACATACACTTGTTGCATCTATAAATGGATTTATTTTCTAAAAATATCAACATAATCTATTACTTTCCAAAATACAAGGATGTTATTATATGTTTATCCTCAAAGAATATCTTTGGGGTCTGTTCCCTAATCTATGTTTTCTAAATCTACTTTTATATTTTTCTATTAAACTAATTCTGATACCAACTGTAAAGACGATACCCCAGTTTCCAGGAGCTGGTGCCTTATTACATTCCATCCATCCAACGGCTTGAAGGCCTTCATTTTTTATTTATTTTTGATGATATGCCTTTCAAGGGGTGAGGTGGAACCCTTACAAGGCTTGTAGGCATAAGTATTGAATGTCCCATAAGCCTTAGAGTAATTCACTTCCTATAGGCTTCAAACATTACATACAACCTAGACTAACTACTTGGAACTGCTCCTCCCCAGTATCTTCATCGTGAAATCAGCTCTCCACCTCCGCATGGCTATTCGGCTAGGAATTCCTATGCATGAACAGGATTGTCCCAATAGTAGGTGACATACCCTCTCATACTTTCAATCTGTTTATCTTTTTATGTGGAGAAAGCTCCTTACTGATCCTCCTTGTAGAGTTTGTTCTTTATAGGCTGTCTGGTAGTATCTGCACTTAAAGGTGTCCCAAAAGCCTTGAGGTAGCCCAAAGGCCTTACTGGCCCAAAGGCCTGGGTGGCCTGAAGGCCTTAAAGGACTTGGGGAACAAATCGGTGGACCGAAGGCCCAACCGGGGGAATATTCCCAGCTACTACAGTGCTAAACATTAAGTACTACAGTTTCCACTATAGTGCCTTCAACAATGTTGCATAGTTCTAGCTACAGTACCTGCTACAGTACTGCTACAGTACCCAAAAATGATTCCTCTGCCTGGATTTGATCATGATAATGTTATATCCTAAAGGAATGAATACTTTAGTAGATTTGGATACAATATATATATAAGTTCAACATTGCATCCAAGAAGGTAATACAACACTAATTTTTTACATCAGAAACGTCCATGCCTCCTAGATTATGCCTGCAAATCATTCTTTATTTAATTCGTCATATACTGGAACAAATAAATATAAAAATGGGTGACCTCAAACACCCAGTAAGAGTAAGAAAAATAGTGGAAGATAACATAAACATAAACATTAGGCATGGTGAATAATTCAAAACACATGCCTTTACAAATAATAAACATGAACACATTATGGTAGAAATATGAGTTGAGTAAATAATTCCATAATAAAACATAATCCTGGGTATTGAACTAGTAAAATAACCACATAAACTTTCAATTTATATCTTCACAATGAGGGAGGTGAATATGTCAGAGTTTATGAATCATTCCATCAGGGCCTTAGCTAAGACATCTAAAAATAATTAATGCATCAGCCAAAACAATATCTCAAAATAGGCTAGGCCTTAACCAAGTCCATGTATATTTGTCTCATTATACATAATGATGCATCGAGTGGCTATAGTAGGTCCCACCCATCATAGAATAATTTCATTGAATTCTTCATATGATTAGGTATAAACATAAAAAACATATACATTCATACTGAAACTGACATAATAAATGTAAATAACTTTCCCCAAACATTAAACATAAACACTAACCATTCGAAGAAAATTGGTGAATGGTTTTTGGATATTAAATCCATAGTCAAATTAATCATAAGCCATTAAATTGAATATTGTTGATGATATCATACATATTAATCAAAAATATTGTTGAAATAGATTAATATAATCTTATAAAATCAACTAGCAATTCTTGAGATAAATACTACTTTAATTTGAAAAAGAAGAGTTCTTTTGGAAAAGTATTAATATAAAACCAAAAGTGATGAAAGATAGTATTTTCTCAATAAAATGAGTGATTTTATAGAGATAATGGTTAACAATAACATATTATAGAGTGCCCTTGAAAATATGTAAGAATTTGATAAATTCCCTTGAAAGGAGATTGTTCTTCGGGAATGATTTTTTGAAAGTTACTTTTTAAAACATATAACTCCCAATCAATGAAGGAATGATTTTTTTTGGATAATATATATAGATAATTAACACAAAAATTATGAGAAGTAAATATGAATTAATAATAATTTAATTTTGGTATGTACATAATAAAATTAACCTGAATGAAAATGGAAGTTCTAGTGGAGAACCCTTGCCTTAAGTCTGAATGTTCCGCTCATGACCTTATGGTCCTGAAATATGAAATTAGACTCATTAATAACTTAATTAAGAACCCATTATAAATTTATTTAGTTTTTATTATTTTTTTATTTCATTTATGTTCTTATTAATAAGTTATAAAATTGAATTTTTTTCATTCCGAAGTATTCATTTTCTTGATTTTCATAATCGATTCACTTGTTTTTTAGTAATTAAGTTCATTTCAAGTGGATGTAAATCTCCGGAATTGAATTTACATATTATTTATGAACATACATAGGTGTTAAGGTTCATTTATATAATTTTGTTAGATGTAAAGATGATGAATCATTAGGCGAAATATTAATGACAATCACTTAGATTATTTAGCAGTATTTAGATTATTATGAGCATGTTTGGTCATATAAATTAGTAATTTGTATATATAATGGTTTATGAATATTAAGAAGGTTATAATAAATATATTATAGTCTAGTTCAACCACAAAAATGGTTTCATGACTAGTAATTAAGGAGAAATTAAACTTCATCTTTTATGAAGGTTGTAAATTGGCACCACACAAACAATGATTTCATTAACAAAGGAGAGAGAGAGAGAGAAGATTGATAGTGGTTATTACATTGATATGGTATAATTACAGTATATAGATAATACTAGAGTTATAAGGATCAATTGGTTATAAGAGGTTAGGGGAGAATAAGAAAGAATATAAATTGAAATAAAACTAAATGAAAAAGAAAGATTCTTTACCTCTTGAAATAACCCCCTTGAGAACCTCCTTAAGGGAAGGAGTTTTGGTATTTTGGAAAAACCAATATCTCTTTAATGTGGGGAGTGACTAAAGAAGGGTATTTGGGTATAACATAGATAGGGAACAAGGATTGAGAGGAGTGAATAGAGGAGGGAGTGGGGGGTATAGTGGAGGAGAGGAGTGAATTTTGAATATTTTGTTCATTATTTTATTATTTCCTGCATGACAACCTTGAGTATTTATTATTGTGACCAAGACTATTAATAAGTGCATTTTAGTTCAAATAAAGTGGTATTAAATCACTAATGATGTCACAAATATTGTATTTAACTGATAATTTGTATATACGGTATTTTACCGTATTTCACCATTACAAAAAAATTCATGTATTTCAGAAAAATCCCAAATATTCACCCTAACCATTTTTTGATATGTTGAATTAAAAAATGAACTCCATTTTTTGAAAATAATTTTCTAATTATTATTAATTTATATTTTAAATAAAATTATAGTTTATTCAAAATAACAATTTGAAAACTAAAATTCATTTTATATCATATTGAAAAATTTATCAATATCTCATTATCTTATTACGATAATAAAATAAAATAATATTATTATTTACTATTCATAAGGTTCATATTACTGTTCATATTACTATTAATAAGGGTATGTTACTATTTACCAAAAATTAAGTTTTTCTTATCAGACTCTAAATATCTTACTGAACGCAAATATGTATGTTAGTTTTTCAAATATAGAAACACAAAGGTTTAAAGAATTATGTTTACTATCTATGTTATAAAAAAGTGGTGTTGAGTAGAGAATTAGTGATTCATGCATTAAATATTTATTTTCAAAACCTTTGGATGTTATAGTAAAAATTTAAAATAAAATTCAATAAAGAAGATAAATATACTAGGTTTCATAAGAATACTTGTAGATGAATTTTTCTTCTGTAAGATTCAACATTAAAAATGTTATACTTATTAAATTATGAAAGTGAAAACTTTAACACCACTTTAAATAAAACTATAAAAGTGTCAAAATATATTCAATATTAATCCAAATGGTCAATAACTCTACCCTTGGATTATTATGGTCGATATATACTCAACCAACAAGAATTGGGAATGTTTTTGCATCTTTTGATGGCTATTAGCATTGTTTTATTGAATTCTCATCAATTAATTATTTTGTACACCATCATAGTGTAAGTATTTAATGTAATTATATATTTCCTAAAAATTTAAAATTAATGACTATGATAAATAAAAACATTTTAGATTTAAAATAAGTATTTATAATTTAATTTATCTTATTTATAACCTTATATAAAAAATTTTGAAGTTATTAAAATTTGAGAGAGGGATATTTAAATTTTCATTAAATAAAATAAATTAAAGGTTCTAATATCATCCAAGTGGATTCCAAAAGACACCATTTAGACCCAAATATGATTTAGGTAGAAACACACTCATCCATTGATATTAAGACAAGTGTTAGTGTAATTATATAATAGTATTCTTACCCTTAATTACCTGTTTTACCCTTTTATTATATTAATAAAAATTACAGAAGTTACTTTTCATAATGCCCAAAAATAAAATAAAAATATTTAAATAATTTTGGCCTACTGATTAAAAATATGCAATCTGTTTTTCAAAATTCAAAACAAAGATTTTTGAGTAATTAATTTAATATTATTCTCTTTATTAGAATGAGAGATTGAGTTTTTCAAATGTTAAAACATTACAAAATATTAAAATGTTTTTACATCTGAATTCAATGTAAAATAATACTAATGAAATAAATTATATTTAATGATAAAAATATATTCTATTTATAAATTAAAACTATTAAAAAATATAATTTAATAACATAAATTATTTCAATGAAGAAAGGTTTTTCAATTAAAATTTATTTTAATTTTTATAATAATAAAAATTTAAAAAATATCATAAAAATATCAAAAAAAAATCCATATAAATTTTTTATATCTCTCTTCCAAAGAAAAAGTTTGTTTTGTTAAATATAATATATAAAAGTATTAAAAACTAGATTTAAAACGGGTGTTCTATTAAAAGGTGGAAATCCTACAGTTTTTTGTAAAATACATCTTTTATCTAAAAAATTGAATTGTTTTCTTATATCATGTCTAAAAAACAAATAAGATGAATTTTAAACAATAGATCTAATCCATAAAGAGTTATTTTATTATTTTTTGGAATCCCTTATTTTCATTTAAATAGTTTTTTTAGGAGGAATTTTGTACTATACATACCCACCATTATAATGAAAATGTTATAATATTTAATTATTCACATATACTAGGTCTTAAATGAAATTTATTATATAAAAAGATCTTGAAATTTTTTTTAACACAAGCCAATAATAGTTATGCATATACCATAAACTCATAAAGTGTTTCATATAGTACAAGATAATCTTGGTGTAGCATACAACACAATACATCAATGAAATTAAAAAGAATTCATCTCATAAAATCTTGGGTTGTTACATTCTACCCCCCATAAAATGAATTTACCCCTCAATGTTTTCTGGGGTTTTAAAAGGATTACTACTTGAATGTTTTTGTCACAAAAACCCATATCATAAAAAGAAATATTAAAACATCATTTTAAAAAAGGAAAGTTATAAATGGAATGGTTACCCAAATTAACTCATACCTGGGTTTCCACATAGGATAACATAGGTGGGAACTGAAAATGTGGATATGGAAGAAAAATATAACCATCATGTTCTTATGGAGGGTGATTGATAAAAATGTTTGGAAACATTTAACTACCATAAATCCATAAATTTATAATGATTTAAGGGGCCATCTGATTCGTAGTATAAGAAGGTACTAAGTTAACATTTTTGGTTTTCAATACCCTATCCCTAAAGTTGAACATGAGAATAAATAATAACTTGATTTCAGTAAAATATCACCATTTTTCTTACCTTGAACTATTTCCACTTCATCTCTTATTCAAAGAAATACAGTTTAATTTGTCATTCCTGAAGTGTTATCAGATCATGTGATCCATAAATTTAATGATAGGTCATTCCATATTTCTTTACCACAAAAAAACATATCACAAGATATCAAACATGCATAAGTCTATATATTGTTAGATAATACATTATTATAACAAACTTCATCTGATGTTTAACTTAAACTTTTCAAAAAAATTACATCCTTACTATCCATTAGAATGATGAAAATTAAAAACTATATAAAAAGGTCCACAAACTTGTCTTAATATTTATACCCCATATATCATAAGGTATCTCTAGTTGGTCACATTCCAAAAATGTGAACACCTTCATCATGTATTCTCTTGAGTTGCAGTAACAACTTAAATTATCAGATATCCTAATTGAAAACATGTATGTTTCTTTGGTCCAAAACCCAGTTGAATGTTTCATAAGTCCCAAAAAGTTGTATACTTCATCCATTATAGCATAACCCTCTTGTCAAAAAATCCACAATTAGTTCTCAAGAAACTAGAATCATCCTATTTACTTATTAAAATCCAACATATCTTTATCCAAACATAATTATCCTAACATAAGGAACATATTAAGGGTTATCTATCCCTTAATCATGTGTTCTCCAAGTATATCACCTTACCCTTAATTCACTTTTTTGGCTCCTTAGAACTATTCAACATACCCTTTCCAATAATTAATGAAAAAGTTATACTAAAAACACATATATATTTCATGATTAATATAACATAATCTTTGAATTCCAAAACATATACACCTCAATCATCAAAATTTATTCTTAAACCATTACTCAGGATCCATCATCTTCATCTTTTCTAAACTATTAATCATGTCTTAAGGTTTCCCAACCTCAAGATTCTAAGGTTTAATATAAATAATACCAGAATAAAATTACATACCTTTCACATGTTGTTTAAAATTTCTTTATCCTCAGTTTTATGGCCAATACTCATAACATCATCATGATTCTATTCATGATATTTCCACTTACGAAATCGATCTTCATAATTCCCATACTTTACACATCTAAAAAATTCAAAAAAAACATAAACATAATAATGTAACCTATACTTATAATTATCCTTAGTAAATCCCTATACATATCTATATAAATATATCTGAGAATCTCACTAAAGTTTTTTGCATCCTATTTTCCAAAGGTTGACTAAACCTTTACTCTGATACAAACTCTAATGACCCATGATTAACATACATGGACATTAAATTTATTTTGTGGAATAATTAATAAATTAAAAAAATGGATGCCTAATGATGGTATTAGTTTAGTGTATTTTTTAACTCGGAAAACATTATCCTATATTTGTAAAATATCTTCAAGATATTTCATAATGATATTCCCCGTTAGTTTTCCTACCTATAACCTTTCATTGTATCTTGGGGGAAAGAAACATAAAAAGGGTGATATCAAATACTCGATAAGGGTAAACATGGAGAAAATCAAACAAAAAATAAACATAAGAATGTAAAAACTAGAACATATATTTTGAATATAAAAAATCAGGAGTCATAAAATAAATCTTGGATGTATGTAAGGCATAATCATAAAAGAACATTAACCATGATAAAATAGCATTGTAATAAAACATGGAATTATGGAAAACACATAATAATAGAAAATAATATCCATATTATCCAAGGCTCAATTACAAACCATCATAGTGGAAAAATTCCATTATTGAACCAAGTTCACTCCTCATCCTAACTCTGTTTTATTGAACTGGATATACTTGTCATTTCAGCTCGGTATTACTGAACCGAATATATATGTTGTTCAGCCTTGTATTACTAAACTATATTGACATATAATTTCATCCCTCTCTATATAATCAGATATAAATCATTACCCATTTCATGGTATGGAGATATAGGTCCCACCCATATTCATAATGAAATCATTCTTATGTGTTCTAGAAAAAAATCATTCATTATAGCATAACCTAAGTAATAAAATGTGATTCTTAAACATCATTCCATAATAATACAAATTAAAAAAATAAAATTACATCATAAAAACTATCTAACCATAATAATTATAGGGATATAAAAAAACACAATTTAAATAATTTCATCTTATATGGAAAATAATTTTCAAAAAAACACCCAAAATTAAATCTTGAGGAAAATATCATTTCTCCTTCAAAAACATTTTCTTTTCTCAAAATGACACAAAATATTAAAATAAAATAATTTCATTGAAAATAACCATGAGATCATGTAATATAATCTTTTTGTAAATATAGTTTTATGAAAACATAAAAACCCACCATGCTATATAACTTAAAAGAAAACATTCTTCTCATACTTTTATCAGAAAGTCAAAATGTACCTCATATCAAAAGTGATAAAATAATTATTTCATACAATTTAATAAAAAATAACCAATGGGTAAAATTTACATTAAACAATAGTATATGAATATTTTATAATAAATATTTATAAATCATGGATATTAAATATACTCGCGTAAAAACTTACGTATAAACAATCTCGGATAAAAAAATGATATTGCAAAATAATCTCTTTCCTTAGGTCTGATATCCTTCGTATGTATACAAACCTACTATATAATTATTTAAATAATTTAATTTAATTATTCTCGAATCATAGTCATTTTTATGATATCATATATGATCATTTTATCATTTGTTTTTTAGTAACATTTCTTTGTCACTCGTTATTCAGATATTACCAACTTTACGTTCTTATGCATGTTTTGTCGGATAAGTTCATGTTACACTTATTAGGATATAATTTTATCATTTACATAATTTTTTAAGTATAATATAAATCATATTTATTCATTCAATTCATTTATATAATCGTGGTTTAATGAACAACATGTAGAATGAATCACATCGCATCGTGGAGACGGTAGGTCGTTCGTACGCACGAGCGACGATATCATTCCCAAAATTGTTGAATGGTATATAATTTGATGGTATATAACATTTTTGAATAAGTATAATGTTATAATAATCATATATAGTTATTATTTTAATCATTATAACCATCCAAGTTAGGTGGTGGTGGAAAAAATATTACACCAAGGCGTGGAGATGGTATGTCGTACGTACGCTCGTGTAGTGATTTCATTTTTTCATATACTGATAGAAGGTGGAATATGGTTGTTTAATATATTAAATATATATATGTACAATAAAAAATAAACAAAATAATTAAAAATAATTAAATAGGGAAATATATTAAACATTTATTTAATTAAATAAATATTGGTAATGTTAATAAATAGTATATATTAAATATATAGATATACATTAATGAATATAAATATAATTTATATAGTAGAAAATATTATTTATACTTTATATTAAATAGTATTATATTTAGTGAATAACGGTATATAATTAAAAATTAATATGAATTAAAAAAAACTAACTAATTGCATCCAGTAATGAACACAACTAAATGTCATTTTATTTTTCAATTTAAGAGAGATCAGATATATTATTTTTATTTTATATATATGTAATTAATGCATTTTTATATATATACACCCACACATAGATATTTTTTTGGGAATTTAGATGATTTTTATTATTTATTTTATAAATATTTATTTACTATGTTTTAATATTTTTAATATGCATCCATATTTATTACAATATATATACATTTTTTAATGATTTATATTAACCAAACTTATCCAAATTTTTAATATTGTACTCATTTTTAATTATTCAATTTAAATCATTTTTAACAAGCATGCACTTAAGATTAAATTTTTCTCAATAATGTTAATAGTACATTTGTAAAATAGTATTTTTTTAAAAATATATTTATAAATTTATATTTAGTATTTTTATACATTTATAATTATAAATATAGAAAAAAATATTCTTTTAACAAGTAATTAGATAATTTAACTAATTAATTATAAAATTACAATAAATTCATTTAAATAATGAATACATTTACTATATAAATATATATATAATCCTATAAAAATATATAAAGATATAAACATATATAGTGACATAAATATTATTTTTTTAAAAAGTATTTAGATGATTAAAAATAAATAATTATATATTCAATGAATTATAAAATTATTATTTTATAAAAAAAATATTATTATAAGTATTATAATTATATATAATAATTACCCTATTTAAAAAAAATTATTTTTTAAAAAAAGTATTATAACTATTTATCAATTCTTTTTTAGTGATGATAAAAATATAGAATTATCACTACTATAAAAATGCTGATAAAGATTCAAAGTTTCATCACTTATTGACTTAGCGCTGATAAACGTGTCATGGTCTATTTTTAAGAACCCTAACTATCACAAACCAATTCACAATATCTGATGCTCTCCGAAGAAGCTACCTACTGCTAGTGCTCCTCATTGTCAAATCCAAGTAACAATATATGCTATAATCAAGGTTATAACTATTCCAAGACTCGAATCCAAGGCTCAAGCGATTCAAGGGTTAAACAGAAACAAGGCTCAATCAAAATCGATTTTTTCGATATCTCTAATTTCACTTGGTTATCCAACGAACCTTCTCATCCCACATATGTGTATCCCAACAATTCTAGTTGCATTGTCTTATAATAAAATGACCCAGAATTCGTTATCTATTCTTTTTAATGGGGTTCGAGCTTCTTGAAAAAAACACTGTCATTTAGATTAAAACAAAGTTGAAAATATGTACACTTGAAATCTATCGTTGTATCTGGTTTAATCTCTATGTCATGTTATTTTCTCTTTATATTATGTAAACATAAATGAAAAATAAAAATGAAAATAATTAGATCCAAAAATAGATTACTCTACCAGATGAATGTTGAATGAATGAATAAAATATAATATATTTATTATCAATAAGATATAAATTTGAGTATTTCTCAGTGGTTTGGATTGGCCTTCCTCTTTATTTTAAGTTTTGAATGTCATGTTTACATCTTGATGGTATGTTACACACAAATATCTATGAGAGTTAGTGAGTTTCTCTAGTGTGTTTTTCTTCCTAGAAGTAGAAGAATAAATATTCTACAATCAAGTAAGGTATATTATCCATTATATATTTATGTTAATATTTTAATAGTAAGGAGGATTATTTTTATTCTATGTATATTTTTTAAAGATCATATTTTATTTAGAATTGTAATCATTGAAAGAGATTAATTATTTATTTAATTTAACATGGTTTTTTTATAAAGGAATTTATTCTCATATGGAAAATATTTATTCTAATAATTTTTCTTATAAAATTTATATTTCATTAGAATTATAATAATTATATTTTGTTAGTTATTTATTCAGATTAAGTTATTACAAGTGAGTATTTTTTTAATTATGTGAAGAGATATATTTTTTAACAATTACAATATCATGTATATATATGCATATTATATAGATATATGAATATGAAATTGTTTTCACGTTATTATAATTTTTATATCATGTTTTATATTAAATAAATTATTTTAATTTTTAAAATATAATATTAAAAAATAATAGTCTTTCTAGTTATTGTTAAGTGGAATTGATTTTATCAAAATATACAGTTATATATCAAACAATAAATGTTATTATTTTATGCCTCTACCTTAAACAAATGTTATTATAATTTTATTTTTATTACTCATAGTAATTTTTTAATAATTTGAACTTTCATGTCTTGTGTGGAATGTGTATATAAAATCAAGAATGTCATTAGTAATATAATACATGGTCATCATCCTAACTCATGACATAGCATGCATGCATTAGTTTTATTATTCATGTACATGTATGTGTTTTTAAGGAATCATCCATGTATGCCATTATATTATTATTCGTGCACTAGTTTTATTATTCATGTTGTTTTTAGGTATAAAAGTATCCAAATATCAATATTCCATGACATCTACCTCTTTGTAATGATTAACTTTTAAAAAACTAATCCATATAGTGGTTGATGTAGTTATTGGTTTGGAATATTCTATTGAAAATCAGCTATTAACCTCATTTTCATATTTTTATTGATAAATTAATGTGCTATGATTTCCTTTATTCTTATATAAACTAATCAAAATCTTTCACCGATCATAGACATCTCGATATCATACCTCATATGACCCACAAAAAATTGCTTTATGATTTGTCCAATATTCAAATATTATGTCTTTGAAAATATGATTGCTAACATCATTTCATAATTCTCATTATTGATGTAGAGGATGTTACTAACTCTACCTCATAAAAAACAATCTTTATTAGGTATTGATCCAAAATTAAATAAGAGGTCATTAGTGATTTCTTTATCTTATATAAAAATTCTTTAATATTCACACCTTTCTATCATTTTCATTAATAATAAACCAATCTAATTTCTCAATGTATAATCCCCCCTTAATAACTCCACTGATGAACATAGATTTGACATCCATTTAGTATACCTTTAAGTATATTTTTACTAAAATATCCAAAAAAATAAAATAGTATCCAGCCGGGCTATGGGAGAGTAAATTTATCATAAATATATATTCCTTTGATATGTGATTTCCTCCTTCGTAATATCAATTTTTTGTTTTATCCTCTTTTCCATAGTCAATGATGTTATTACTGAACACCCACTTAGTTCTTGTAGCTTTTTATCCTCCATCCTTGGAACAATTTCCTATTTCCCATTATTCTTATTCAGATCAAGATCCTCATGCATAGATTTGATCCAATTATCATCCTTTTCTTTCCTATCCAAATGATTTGGGAACTACTTTGGAAAAAAATGAAATTTTTTGTAGAGTCTTACTCTTTCAGGTTTTCACCCAAACTATCTAATCACCAATGACTTTTTATTAATTTATTTCGTCCTTGTTTTTATTTCTTGTAGTTGATAATCCCACTTCATTTTCCTCACCATAATTGAATTATTTTATGTCTCCCTCACCCCAATGTGCTCCCACAAATTCTACTCAATTTAACATTAATTTCTTCCTATGTTTCTTTTTTATTTTTATTATTAACAATATCTCTATTATAATTGGTAAAAATTATCTATCAATTTTATCTTGTCATCATAAAAAAACTCAACCATCCCTTTTTAAGTTTGTATTTAGTTGTCTCATTACCTAATATAATAAATTTTTCACTAATAGAAATAAATTTACTCTTTAAATAATGTTTTTAGAGTAAAATCATTATCTATATAATTAATGTATTATTTCATATTTATGTTAAATTTATTTCCTTTTAGTATTTCTCATATAATAATTTTTTCTTATACAACTGTATTATTTTTTTTGAGTTAGGGTAGTTTGTTCAAAGTTTCTCATGCTCGTGAGGGATTGGACTTCAATCCCACAAATGAGATAATTTCAATAAGTAAACGTGTTAATAATGCATACAACCATCACAAAAAGGTGAATTCCAACTACATATTTAATTAATTTTTTCATCGTTTTATCTACTATTTATAAGCTAATTTCCTTATAATTTTTCTCTATTATATATTTTCTCCCATATATCTTTCATAAAGTTATATTTTTATTTCAACTATATATAACAAGTAAAAAAATATATAAACTGATTTTTTTTCTAATGTAACCACGTTTTCTATTTTCATTATCTTTCTTTTTCGAAATTCCAAAAACTCATATTGATTCGATGTTGTTCGATGGAAAAAAATTCTTGTTGTTGAAATCCATAGGAGTAAAGGAAGGTTATGTTCCCATTTTGGAGACTTTTTATGGTATAATGGGGATATGATCTTCCTCTACTCTTCAGAATTTCAGTAAAAAGAAATATATTTTAGCTGAGGATATCGAGTTAAATATGAATTGTTTGAAGTTCAACTTAGAAAGGACATGGAAATATGGTTACCTGAGAAGTTAGGATTTTTTAAGACTTAGGGATGATTAGGAATCAATTGCACCTCAGTCTAACACATGGTATGACTGGTATGACTCTAAGTGATTTTTTAACTTAAAATTGACATTTATTTCAGTAAAAAGAACAATTGAAAAATGCAAGACCAATAAAACATATTCTAATTGTTTTTATACTTTAGGGAAATTATATATAATTTATTTGGTACGTGTAAGAAATACTTATACCTCAATTTGATGCATGGTGTGACCACTATGACTCAATGTATCTGTTATCAGTTTAAAATCTACTATTTAGTTAAGAAAACGCCACTCATTGAAAACAATGAAAATGAAATTAGGCTTTCTAAATATTTTAAGACATAGATTCTTAAGTCATATGTGACATGTATGAATCAGTCTCACCTTACGCTAATACATGATGTGTTCATTAGGAGTCAAAGTGTGTGATTCTATTTTAAAATAAGGTTTTAGTAAAAAAATAGGTGACATACTCTAAAATAAGAAAAAACATTTATATTGTTTTAATAATTTATGAAAAAAATAATTAATTAATTTGCGACTTGTAGGAATTAGATGCACCTCAATATAACACACAGTATGACTGGTATAACTCCAAGTGTATCGTTTTATTTAAAATTGACATAAATTTTTGTAAAAAGGACAACTGGCATACTCAAAATTGAGATAACAAAATCATATTTTCTGATACTTTAGGGAAATGATCCATAATTAATTTTTTTAAATGTAATAATCAGTCATACCCAAAAATGATACACGATGTGACCAGTATGACTCAATGTTTCTATTATTAGTTTAAAATCAACTTTTTATTTACAAAAATGTCGCTTACTAAAAACCAATAAATAATTATCCAATTTTATTTATAATATAGGACATCAATTAATAAGTAATATGTGACATGTATGAATTGGTCTCACATCAAACTAATACATGATGTGATCAGAATGAGTCCAAGTGCATGTTTCCATTTTAAAATGACATTTTAGTAAAAAGTACAAGGGATGTACTCAAAACTAAGAAAACACATTTGTATTGTTTTGATACTTTATTAAAATTTTCCATACTAGACTTGGGATATGTATTAATTATCCTTACCTAAATCTGATTCACGGTGTGATGAATATGACTCCAAGTGCATCTTTTTACTTAAAATTGACATCATTTTTAGTAAAAAGGACAACTGGCCTACTCAAAACCGAGAAAATGCATTCTGATTTTTTTGAAACATTATAAAAATTATATATAAGTCATTATTGATGTATATTAACCATATAAACCTCAATCCAATACATTATATGATTGGAATGACTCAATGTGTCTCTTGTCAATTTAAAATTGACATTTTAGTTCAAAAAGTGTCATTCACTGAAAACCTAGAAAACATGCTCCGATTGTGTTTATAATTTATAAAAATGATTCATAAGTCATTTTATATATATATTAATAGGTATCATGTCAAACCATCACATGATATGATTGGTATGAGTCAAATTTGTGTTTCCTGTTTAAAATGACATTTTAGAAAAAAAGACAAGTGACGTACTCAAAATAATGAAACCACATTTATATTATTTTGATACTTTTAGAAAATAATCCATAAGTCAGCTGAGATTTTTAAGAATAGCTTTCATTTAAATCTTATTCATGGTGGGACCGATATGACTCCTTGTGCATCTTTTCAATGTATAAGTATCATTTTAGTTTAAAATGTGCATCACATCACCAAAGCCAAGAAAACACACCTAGATTGTTTTATCATCATTCTATCTACTATTACTTACTTAATTTCCTTATCATTTTTATATAACACATATTTAGTTTATTTTCATGGATATAATTCTTGAAGATGAATAAGAAATGGCATGATGTGCATGATTCAACCACAACATAATCTTATACACAGAGTTCCTTATGTGACTTAATGTTTAGTTTAAAATTAACTCTTTTTTCAAATTTATTTATTTATATTATTACTAACATAATAATTTTTTTATAATACAGGATTTATTTATTCATGATTTGGGGTTAGGATCAAAAGATAAAGGAAAGGTACTACTTTTGAATGTATATAATAATTTTTACTTATATAATTGTATGAACAAATGTTTGAGATGTCTATAAAATAGTGTATTTTTCTTGTATTTGTGTTTTAAATTTTATTTCATTTAAATTCTATATTTTTACTAGATTTTTCATATTTTTTTGGTATTTTTGAGGTTTCGGTGGGCTGTTATAGCACACTTTAGTATTCCCATTTATCAGTTCTTTTTTATCACTGATAAATACTATGACTTTTAATCTCACTCCATTATTCAACGCTTCTCTATCACTGATAAAAGAAATTTTTAGCACTATTAAAGGCATGTTTTGTAGTATTTATAAGCCAAATTATCTGTAAAATAATGAAGAAAAAAAATTTCCCTATATGATAAATTTTTTTGATGATGTTTATAATCTCTATATGGATTTTAATATTATATAACACCCTTCTAGAACAAAAATAAAATCTTGTTGATCCTAGCTTGGATTCAGATGGGGTACTAGATTACTCAAATATTGAGCAAGAATATGTTGATACACCTAGTAATGAGTAAGAGTTATCAGTTAGGGAGGGTAGTAACCTAGAAATACCTATGATTCTGGAGGTATATTTTGGACCAACTAGTCCTCGAAGATCTTTACCTGTTAGAGAAATCCATCTAAGTGAAAGAGGTGAAGAAGTGAAAAATAAATTTTCAGGTGATGAATAGTTCAATACTTCTTCATCTAAATATTCTAAAAAAAATTTGGGTCTTTCTAATAATGAAATTAATAGTGATGAAAATGTAGGTGATGAAGGAGATGCTGATGGAAATGATGGAAATAAGTAAGGTGATATAGATGATAAAAATGTAGGAGATGGTGATATAGATGATAGTGAATGTTGTTCTGATCAAGACGGTCCTGATGATCATGAGATGACTCATACACATCCCTCTTCTCTAAGATTCTCTATTGCTTATAGGTATTATGAGAGATAAGGTTTTATTCAATACATTATCGAATATTCCTCTGATAGATATGATTTGAAGAAATCTATTAAGGGGATAAAACGCCTAGTTTTATTATTCATCGAGTTGACCCTTCAGTTGGTGAACCTATTGATATTACTATTTTGTTTTCTACTATGATGGGTGTCATAACTTTTGATGAGTGGAAAAGATTCCTCTATTGGACTATTTAGACTCATATGTTGATGAGATAATTCCACCAAAGCATGGTGGACCTACTACCCAAATTCAAGATGAGATATAATCTATGTGGTCAATGGTTGAGTAGAATGATGTTTTAGGATAGCATCAGTGATTTTATTTAGATGTTCTTATAAAACCTAATCTTCTAGAGTCTGTTATGCCTCATGTTGAGAGAGATTATTCACCCCTTCCTTATGTTATCCTCCTATTCCTATAGACACTTTTTCCAAAGTTGATCTTTTGTTTTTTTAGAGAGAGGATTATTTTAAATTTTGGTAGGATTCTAAGGAATATAAAACCTCTGACCACATAGCTGGTTGAGATGGATTCTTAACACTAATTTGAGTTAGTTGTGTGCAACATTCCGCCCAATATGATTCATCATATTCAGTAGGTTTAGATTGGGATCAGGTGGTTATCTAGAGAGATTGAGTCCTTAAGAACTATGATAGAGTGGATGAGGAAATATTTTACTACCAATTTGACTACTTTGTTAGAGAGACTGGAGAATATGTCTTCATTGACATATACATCTAGTGATCCTTCTCCCTCTTGTTCTCTTGATATATATTTGACCAGATCAACTATCAAAGAGGAACATCATGATATTTTGGGAGATACATCTGACACACCTCAAGAGGATTTGTGGAAGCACATATGGCATAGTGATCATGTTTATAAGATGGTAAGGGAATTATTAAATGAGTCCAGTGGTGATCAAGAAGTATTTACAAAGGTTATTAAATATTACATTTCTATGATTTACTCTAAGAATTAATTAAACTTTCACTTCATGTTTCTATATGAGAACCATCATTTTCCACCAATTACTAGAGATTTTAAGGAACAAGTCACTCAGTGGATGAAAATGACACATGTACTTAATCTATTTTTGGAGGAAAATAATGCCTTCTTTAGTTCCATGGATCATGGAGGAAGAAGCATTATAGAATTTATCAATCAGATGAATCCTTTTTTCATGTGTATGGTACAATAGTAGGAGGCTGTGAGGCCATTATAGTGACTGCTAATCCAACTAATCCATCCACTACCCCTTAGTATTTAAGAATAGATATTTTCTTCAATCCAAATTATACTTTGCATGATTAGTTTTGACCTCTCAGTTTTTCTCCCAAGGAATCAATTTGGTATCTTCAACCATTGATTATCTGGGAGATAACTTCTTCTAAATCAGTTTTAATATTCACTACATTAGGTCTCTAAGCCCTTACCTCTAAAATTTTTTCCATTTAAGTGGGAGAAGCACATTTTGATTCCTATTACCCAAGATGAGAGTGGTTGAGATTATATTTGGTCTTTGATAGGGAATTTATTGTATTTTTTCTTCTAGATGTAATACAATATCTTTTGAATTAATGTAATTTCTCTTATTATACACATTTTTATATTTTGACTTCACTGTTTTTATGTTGAATTTCTGATAATCCCAAAAGGGAACAATTCATATGGCATTTATTTATAGGGAGAGTAATTATGGGAATTCACATTTATGTTTATGTTTAGGTTTGTTTTAACCTATCAATGATATGATATTTATTTTTATTTTATTTTTTAAATTTATGTTCAAACCCTAACATTATATTTTTTTCAATGTTAAACATATGTCACTTAATTTTTAAAATAAATCTATTTCATTCCAATTTTTATTTTATACATGGTTCCTAAAATGTCCTGATTTTTTATCATCTAAAAGGGGGATAATTTTAGAACTTTTATTTAAATGATCAAAAATTCATATTAATTATGTTTTTACTATAATTACTATATTATGGTTGTATTTTATAAAATAAGTTAATCTGGTGAAAATTTGACTAAGTGTTGAAAACACATACTGCCAGACATTACCTACTTCAAGACATTACTCACCACCAGACATTACCTACTAATAGACTCAACTCACCATTGAACCTGAGTAAATTCCATACAGGATTCACCATGTGGAATGAGTCACTGGGTGATAAACTCTCATTAAAATGAGTCTCCACTGAATATGAGTCATTTATAGATGATCTACCTCTAATATGAGTCACCATTGAAATTTATTCACCATTAGATGACCTAAAGTAATACCCGAATCAACACTAAGAAAGACCTACTGCTATCTTGACTCGCTACCATACATGAGTCACTGCTAAACATGAGTCACTTCCAGATGACCTACCATCAGATGTTATAATACCTGCATGACTTACTATTTCACTAACTCATCCTTAGACTTGATTCACCATCATCATGATCCACCATCTCTGGTCTAGGGTATTTGAATTAAATTTCACAATATCTTTATTATTGATGTTAATGTGAAGGTTTATTTAATTGTACTTATTTAAGTATTCTATGGAAATATTGAAGGCTATTACAGAGCTCGGTATGAGGTTTTAGGAAATAATTTTTGATTATCCTTCAATATCTTCTCCTTACTTCTGTTATATATTTCTTGAAGGAATATCTCTATATATGCATGTGAGAATATATGATCAAGTGTGTGAGTTACTGGAAACTCTAAGGGTCATTCCACAAGATCTTACATGTTTTATGCATACCTTTGTTTCTATTTTGAAAGAGTACAGTACATTAATCAACCAGATCCATTCCTACAGTCATAATAAATAAACATTTAGGACACTCTTTTTTACTAATACTTTTAGATAATTGGCTCAAATTTCACACCAAGCCACATCTAATAAGACTCAATCATCTAGATCAATTTATATTGATCTACATTATTTTTCTTATATCATATTCCTTTCTCTTTCTATTTGTTTATTTTACATTCGAGTAATGTGCAGTTTTTTTTTTTATAAAAACACACTATCTCCTATGATATAAATGGATAATAATAAATATTTAATTCATTTTATTTTCATTTGTGTACCCACGGTGTTCATAAAATAGGTATTTTTTTCCTTTAAATTCTTTTATTCCCATGGTAATTGTGGAATTGATCAATCTATGTCCTGGACCTCTTGTATGATGTTGTATGTATACACGATCTA
The DNA here is from genome assembly GCA_963277665.1 of Viscum album. Lineage (NCBI taxonomy): Eukaryota > Viridiplantae > Streptophyta > Magnoliopsida > Santalales > Viscaceae > Viscum > Viscum album. The sequence goes on from OY728159.1 coordinate 627,165,215, forward strand.
GGTTTTTAGTCATATTATATTTATATAATCTACTTGAAAATATGTGATTTATGTGTGGAGGATATTTTTTCTTATCTTGAGAATAAACCCAATTTTTTATTACATTATATTTTTTGTTTTGTTTCATTATTTACAAATATTTAAACTATATTTTTTCTTCAAACAAAACTGGTATTTTTATAGTAAATCATAACTAGTGTTAATATAAGTATTTGATTAAGTAAATTGTTTTCAAAAGTTAATGTTATTTTCACATTATTTTAACAGAGCACAAATAATGATTTGATAAATCATTTAAAATATTAAAATTATACTAAACTACTCTTTTGACTAACTTAATGATTTTATTTTAGTTGGGAGATTTTATTTAAACAAGTTTTAAAAGAAATTTTTATTGGGAACTAAATTCAACCCCATCTTGAGTTACTCACTCTAATCAACAAAAACATTAGTGGATTGACAAATAAAATAAAAAAAATTCTATGAAAGAAATTATAATTCAATAAAATGTAAGAAACTCATTAAAAGACTCTTGTAACTAACCACATCATGACTAGAAATTATATTTTCCTATTTTCAATTCACCTAGAACCTAAGTTTTCCCAATGAAATCCACTTTATGGTGGAAAACTAGATTCTGTTTTATGTCAAAAGTATGATGGATTTTAGACTGTTTTATCACAAAACATCATAGAATGAGTTATTTTGATACATAAATGTGAATTGTGTTGTTTAGTTTATTAACACACATAAAAATCAAGCAATGCATTCTATTTTAAAACATCATATATTTCTTATCTAGATATGAAATAGGAATTAATTTCACTAACTAATATATAATCTAAGTATATAGTGCCTACTAAAATGTTTAGTAAATTTATATATATGAAGAAACAACATAATGCTATTAGATTTTATGTAAAAATTCATTTTTTGAATCAAGTGTGATAACTCAAGACATATGAAACTTATCAAAAATCATATCCATAACTCAAGAAAAAGAATATCAAGATAAAGTGTCATTTCATCATTGATAAGGTAAAAAAAGGATGTTAAAGTTTTAGTTCATGTCAACCAAAAATCAGGTTCCGAACATCATGAAAAATACACTATACAAGGTTGAATTTGAAAGGAGTCGGTTAGCACTTGGATTCAACCATATCAATCCAACTATATGGTTTGGATAAGGGAACCGAATACCCTATGGAACTAAATATTTATAGAAATTTTTTGTTGGTTCTAATTCAATAATTTTATCAAATTATATCCCTTTTATGTGAACATTCATATAAGCACTAATTAGGTTCATTTTAAAGGGGGGAGAAATTATCCATGACTATAAGAAGACTGAGATTGAGTGAATTTTTCTCTATTTATTTAAAGAGGGGAAGTTATCCCATGCTTGTGTTTTGTAAAGAGAGATTGTACTTGAATGTCTATTTAGGGGGAGAATATTGGTTGAGAAGTATTTAATATCATGTAGATCCTGAAGTATTTTCATGAAGAAAATTTCATTTAAATTTTGTTTCTAAAGAAATATTCACTCATGTTGTCTTAAATTTGATGATTAGTAAATCATTGATACATTATATGAATGTAAGAGGTTTTAGAAAATATTATTGTTCAGTTTTGAAGTGTTCATATTAATATGAATCAAAACATTTTTAAAGAGGTTTTTAGAAAACACAAAGGGGATATTTTTTATCAAAAATACCATGAGGTATTTTGGGTTGTGTTTAATGACAATACTGGTGTAGTGAGACTTCTGAAAAAGTATTAAGAAATTATACCATGGTGTTTTATAATAAATTTAGAGAAATTTTGTGCTGAGAATATTGAGTCATGATAGGGATTTATTTGATATGTAAGCGTCACCAAAATTTTCCCTATGATATATAAGGTTAAAAAAAATATATGGGAAATGTAATAGTTTTTCTAGAATAAAAGGGTGGGATGAGGAACTAAAGATTCTATCAGTAAAATAAAAACACAAAGGTAACTATTCCATGAAAAGGAATATATATCGGTTACTTTGATATGTAAGGGTCATGAGATTTATATGTTAGGGTAATGAGTGAATACATAAGAGCCAAGCATGTAGTACAAACAGATTTTTATGAGTAATTATGTCAGAACAAAAAAAATATGCTAGGGTAATACCTTTGACACTAAGATTCAAATATCAAGTGCATCAGTGGATGTGTGAGATTAATTAGGGCTGTTAAAATAATCAAAAGAAGATTAAACAAATAAAAATTTGGAAGTGTTGCATCATGAAGCTATGGATCATGCCATAATGGATGATATGGAATAAAAAATAATAATAATAATAATAGAGGATTACGTTTTGAGATTAGTCCATATACTTTTTTAGAATTATATGTATTTTTATTTTTTAAAATATTAATAGATTATACTATAGTATAGATATTCCTACCATAAATTTTCATGTTCTAAGAAGGAATATTTCATGACATAGCGGTTAGGCTGTGTGAGGTGAAGATATGGTATAATATGTAAATATCATGATTGAATAATGATTCATGGATTTGAATAATGATGGAGTGTGTCACACAATCATTGCATGTAATATTGATAATATTTCTAGAATCACACCAATATGTTAATTCTTGAACTATGAAGAAGTAGAGTCAACATATTTCTATATTCAATTATCCTATATTTTAGGAAGGAATTCAATGATTTTAATGGGTGATTTTGTAATAGATTTTAGGAAAAATATTGGATCAATTTTACCATTTTAATTATGGTGAATTGAAGTATAATAATATGGGTACACTATTCCGAAAATTCTATTTATCGTTATTATTTTTTTCTGATTTTAAATGTTATATTATAATTATATTAAATCTTCCGCCATGGTTTTCTAAAACTGTCACAGATACCTATATCAATTATTGCTTCATGATTCTTTAAAAAAATAATTAAATCAATTAACAATTAGTTTTTTAGTAGTGATTCTTAATGTTTAGTGGTTATTTATTATTAAAGTTTTGAAATTTTAATTTAAAAATAGTAATGGAGGATTTCTAAACCACAATAAAAAAATTAGGGAAGTATTATTTGTTAAAAAATATTTATTTATTTTAGAAAATATATTTAGTATATGTTTTAATAACTACTACTAAATAATTAGTGGTGATACATATATACTAACATAATAAAAATGGTTTTCATTGGACTTGGAGACATAACCCATCCCAATTGAAGGCCCATTGAAATTTCATCATTTATTAAAGACTATTAGGATTTGAAACCGAAACCTCTTCCATATATTACAGTTAATTTCCCACTTACCTAACCTTGTAATATATTAATATACCAAAAATAATAGTTTATATAAATATATTTATTTTTATTCTTGTGAAGTCCTGGTGATCAATTATAAGAAGAACAATAGTGTAAGAAGTGAATTTGGAAAAGGAAATCCCACCATGATGAAGATTGTTCAAAATGAATGGGTGTCATTTGTGGAAATACTGTGGGATTACATTATGGTAGCATACAAGGTTTATCTCCATGTACTTCTTTCATATCTATGTAGTTCCTTCATTATCAAAATTTTTTTGGGGAATGCTCACAGAGGTTCCTTACTACCACATTCTTTGCTCATGAATATAAGTCATTCATATTATGCTGGTGGGGATCTTATGTGATCATGAGCTTCCCTCATTCCTAGTATTCATTTGTGTCACCCTTACATTGATCCTTCATAATCACATATTATTAGTGTTCATGTTGTTCCTATGTGATTATGTATATCTGGATGGCATCAAGTATAAATAATAATCTACACTTTGAAAAAGGGATATTTTTTAGAATCCATAAATTTTGTGTTTGATCATCTTTAGAATTGGTGGATAAGAGCTACATCATTCATGAATCATTTCCCTCATGAACTTCTTTAATTAAAACACAGATAGTGGACAAAAACATGAAATTGAAGTATCCGTTTGAGGTCACCCATGTATTTCCTTTATGGGGCCATCTACAAAGGACCCCCTGAAGGCCCCTTCATTAGGTATTTTAATTAATACCACCTGTACAAAAGGAATTGACAAAAACTATTTATAGAGGGTTCTCACATAAATCCTTTCAAGATATACCTATAGCATAGTCCCTAAACAAACCATTACATTATTATCATAAAACCATAATTATATAAAAATTAGGGGATTCCTGGGGTTATTTTAGGCCTTTTCCTCATTTCCCTAGACCATGACATATTCTTGACATAATTTATCATTTTTTGATGCAACCCATTCATGGGAAACCAGACCATTTCATTTCATTTCTTTCACGTAGGTAACCTACCTTGGTCAAACTAATTCAAATGACATTATTATATATCTTTTAATGAGTTTAGATCCCCTAAAACACTATTCATGTAGTGTCTCCACCATGCTCAATTAATACACACAATTGGCTAGTTCACATCAGCATTCACCCCGTCAGTTATGTATTCCTTTGATAATGAAGCTCTCTTGGGATTCCCTCCCAAACTAATAACACCTTTAGGGTAGTTACAATAATGTATTTCATTGATAACAAGGGTCTTTATCGTGATAACATTTGTGAAACCTCCCCCATATCATACTACCAATCATTGAAACCCCACATCAAGAATCTGGTCAGCCCAAGAATGTAGTAGATCACTTTCTTCCACTTAATTATCTAGGAGAATATAATGGTACCCCTACTAGTTTTAAACCCCGAAACCCACCCTCACCTAATTCATCAACCTTATTAGGTGTCTATGGTTAGTATATATTTAATCCCCACATATATCCAAGAGTCTTTCCAATAATATATGGGCCTCCTATTTGATATAAACCCCAATGATCACCTAATTAAGGATCCTATTTTTGTGATTCATTAGTTATTCATAATCATATACCAGCATCCCAGGAATAAACCCCTAATCATACTTATGAGACTATATTCTAATAGATCAATCACTTCCTCAAAGGTTTATATTCTCTTTAAGTCAATAGCCATCATATTCTCAAAGGTCCATATTACATACAAGTATCATTTACTCACAGGCCATATTCCATTAGATATCAACCATTCCAACTCTTGTTTCATTACCAACAAATAGTATGACCCAAAAGGGTCACCTATATGAATGTTTCATACTATCCATCATTATGACCCTTCTTATTTGTTACATGAAATTAAATTAAATATCCTCATCATTACCACACATTGTTAAACTACATGGAGAAATCGTACCATATAAAGATAAACAATGTAACCCAAACTGTATGGGTTTTAATTCATGTTAACCATGATATATATGACAACTATATGAGGTTAAATCCCAATATTCATTTTATCATAGTTTCATGACCATAAAAGGAACTAAATTAGTCCCTATTACATGATCCTAAAATGTGAAATGTGTCCCATTAAGTGGTACCAAAATATATGGATTCTAATTCCCTTTATAGGTATATGTAGGAAGCCCCTCTCATGGGATAAATCCCAACTCCATAATACCTTCAACCATCCTATATTGTGATAAATTCTAGAGTTCCAAGATGTATAGATTTAAACCATAGTATACTCACCATGTAAAATATGATGGAGAAACATTGATATAGAAGGATGCATTCACATTTATTTTTGTTTTTGACTAATCTCTTTCATAGAGGTAACCAGTAATAATACTATTTTTGTGATGGATTCAAAAACATGGCTTAAATTAGTAACAGGGTCATAGAGTGGGAAATAATTTCCTTAAAAAAGGTGAGTTGAGTCTGACATCACATCCTCTTAACCAATAAATAACCCAAAGAATCCATGGAGAATGTCCTAGTGGAAACCTAAATTTAGAAATAAAACCCACAAAAACTAAAAATAAAATGAATATAAAGTTAATTTTGTAAACCCAATGTTGAACATGTTATTAATCCTTTATCAAGGAAATATATTGACAACCCACGGTCTTACTTGAGATGATTCCCTAATGGGATAATTTTTTTGGTTTGTTGATATATTTTTAGACTCCCATAAACCCTCTCATAGCTCAAGTCAGTAAAAATAGAATCATAAAGTCTCAAATAATCTCATGTGAGGATTTTGGGACATATTGGTAGCCATCGTGGAGCTCCTTGGGTTACTATTACATTATAAATGTGGTTATAGACATATAACACAGAAGTGATAATGGTTGTAGCCCCACAATCCTAGAGGATATTTTCACCAACCCAATGTTTTAGTAACAAGTGGTGAATATCCTAGTGAAGGGGTACCACCTCAATGGATCCATTAAAAACATTAATTTATCCTAAGAAACATTCCACGTGATGACGCCCCATCATACATCCCACCAATAGAGGACTCTGATGAAGTCAATGGTTCCTATCACCACATAAAACCACTTCATAAGTCAATTATTGAATAATGAAAATATCCTCCTCCCTTATCATATAGAGACAAAAGAGGATGTTATTTATGTCACAATAATTTTATGTGATATATATAATTATGATCCTTCTAATATTCATTGTAACTAATATCTCACAACATTAACCCTATGGAATATGCTGAGGAATACATGTATGAGATCCCATACAAGGTCATCCAGACTAGAATTCTTGAGAGGAGGTCACTCTAATTGAAACAAATGACCAAAGCTCGAGAATATTCCCATATCCCTATTCCCATGAGAGTAACTCATCATAAATTTTGTTGATAACTACATAGTAGGCTCATATACATTATCACACCTTCCAGACTAATCAGTGTATCCTAGAACCAACATAAAAAACCTATAAAGATATTTTATCCACCACTAGGGGTTAGCCCCATTTTCTTACTACCTCTAACATCAAGGGATCTTGTTGGTGTATCTCTATGACTACCCAAGAGTGGTACCATATTACCTCTCTCATTCTAGAGGATCATCAGTGTAACCTATCGAAGAATAATAAATAGGTATTGGATTACATTTCATTTCCTACTCAAAATCACATAAATATCCTATTAGTCACTCATAGGTAGGATTGTATTATTTTCCCAACCACATGAGTTCTATGGATTATCCCGAAAGTCACTCATGAGCATACTCATATTCATGATCTCACTGATGAAGGAAAATAGCATATTTTAATTATTTCATAAGTTTTGGCCCATATTGCAACCCACAAATATGATTCCCATCATCATATACTGAGTAAAATACCCTTTTTATTTTGAATTAACTTATTTAAAGTATAAAAATCATAAATATTAAGGAAAAAAATTTCTTCGCAAATAAATATTAAATATTTTAATGGAAACTTCAAATAATTATATGGTAAAGATAGTGGGAAATTATGTTAATGATGTTTATGTTAAGACAAATATTCTTTTCACATTTTCATGAAAAAAAATTCAATGTACCTCATTTAGAAAGTGACAAAGAGATTCCTTTTAAACCATTTTTTAAAAAGAAAAATATGGTTAAAAATATCTTTAACAAATCATTGGATAAGATTAAAAAACATTACACTTATTAAGAAAAATATTGAAATAGAAGAAAAATATCATTCCTAAGTAGAAAAAAAATTTATTTTTCCTTAAAAATATTATTATACTATCTTGAGTACTTAAATAGAGTAAAATGAGAGGAAAATTTTTCATTTCTAGAAATAACAAGAGTAGATTCCCATCATTTTGTTTGGGTTTCTTAGTTACAGTCCTTATACTTTTATCATGGTTCCATCATATAAAAAATGTTAATAATGATATAAAAATCATATATATTCATCATTAAAATATTTAGGATCATCCATAAAATATAGATATAGAAAGATGAATTACATTATCCATGGAGAAGGTAGGTCATACGTACGCATGAATGTTGTGTTCAGTTTTCTATAGATGGAAGAAAATAAAATTAAATAATATTTAACCTTTCTAGGGTAATTCATATATAATTTATATATTATTTATTGATAAAATTAGTCTTTATTTCCATTTATGTAAATCAGAAATGAAAAATGAATCACATCACTTCACGGATGTGGTAGTCCACACATATGAAAAAGTGAAATTATCATTTTATAATAAATTAAAAGTTAAGAAGATAGATATGATATTATAATTATAGAATAATAATTATATTATAAATATCATTTTTAAATATTAAATGAATAATAATACTCATCCATAAAATATTGTAATGAATAATGAATTGTATCGTTACGTGGAGATGGTAAGTTTTACATATGTACAAGCGATACTTTAACTTCCCATTTGATAGAATATACGGTGGGTAATAAGGATTTAATATTAATAAAAAAAATTACTATATTTAGGATTCTAAATTTATTATTTTATGATAAATAACAAAAAAATTATGAGGTAAAAGAAGAAATAAATTTGAAGATGTCGAGTAAAATGATTACCACTTCTTATAGAGACCTCCATTAGATCCTTTCTTAAATAACCTTGGGTTAGTATTTTGGGGTGACTATGACATTGAAAATTTAGATAAGGATGTTTAGAATATATATTGGTGTGTATTTTTCAATATATATTGTTCAATGTGGTGTAAATACGAGAGGAAAAGAGTGTCCTTTTAAAATTGAGGGAATGGACACACTTAGAAAAACTAAAAAGATTAAAATATAATTAAATAATTCTCAAGAAAAAAGATTTGAAATGACCATATATTTGAATAAAAATAGGATAAAGTAAAATTATAATACAATTATGAAATTTTTAACATTTTGTGGTAATTCTTAACCCTATATTTTCATTTAACTCTTTAGTTAACCAATTTTAAACATAACCGTGTTAATGATTATTTTAATATTAAACGGTTCTAATTTTACATATAAGGGAAAAATTAGATCCTAAATAGGAATTAGAAGAAAAAAAATTACCATATTTTTTCTTCCCTTGTCCTTTTTTAGTTTTTTTTATTACTTTTAAATAATTTAAAAAATTCTAGTTTCCTAAAATATCATTATTTTCATTATTAATACTATTCATTTATTTTGAATTTAAAAACATCAAGATGAAGATGCAATTAGAATATGATTATTTAACATATCCCTAATTTTATATATCCATATATAAAATTCATATAACATAATAATTCCATCAAATTGTATAAGTTTTAAAATTTCTAAAATCATTTATTCATTTTCCCATTAATTGAATAAATATTAAGTGCTTATGGTAATTATAAAATCACTAAAAATTATAAATAAATATTCATCATAAAAATAAATTTATTATGTATAAAATAAATATTAATATTCTTTCAAAACTTATTTTTATCCCAATGTGAACATAAAAAAAAGTTTAAAGTCAAGAGAGTGTCAATTTTTATTTTTCATTACTTAAAATAATATGAAGGGAAATATCAAAGAAAAATGCCATGAAGTGGAAATATTTTCAAGAATTTAGTAAAAATTGATGAAATAAACTCATACAATAGTATTAAAAAATGTATGAATATTCAAATGCCTTATCCCCAAAGTTTAAACCATATTTTACCCATTTTACCTTTACTAAGGTGATAAATATTTACCAAGGATACTTTCATAATTACCCAAAATAAAAGTGATTTTTTAAAAAAAAATTATCATCATAATTCCAAATATTAAATTAATATTTCAGTATTCAATTTTTATAAGCAGAAGAAGTTATTTTTAAAATAAGTTCACAAAACATGACGAAACCTGTTTTTTAGAAGAAAAAAAATGTTTAAGAATATAATTGGATTTATTCTTATCTATTACATAGAAAAATATTATATTAATTCAAAAAAAATATTGAAAATATAATATCTTAAATTAATTAAAATATTTCTCCAATAGTGATTATTTTAATTTATTTTGATAAAAACACATTACGCTTGTAAAAATAGTTTTTCAGAAAAATATCTCTTTTATTTCCAAATGATTCTTATTTTCATTTCTAATTAATTAATAACAAATAAATTTGTTATATAAATTTTTAAACCATACATTTTTCAAAATATAGTTATTCTTATTCATACCCACAAATCCAATGGCTATGTGATAATTGTCACATTAAATAGTGATATTTTAATAGTATATCACGGTTTTTATAAAACACGTTGCAGCGTGTAAAGAAATATATTAAATAAATAAAATTTATTTATAGAAAAATATTTCAAAAAAAATATTGGTATTATAAAAGAGATTTAATAAAATTTTGGGGCCATTATTTTCAATAGTTTTGGAAGATAATATTGAGAAATATATTATAAATATATCAAAAGAAATTATTTTTCATATTATTGATCCATAATAGTTTCTTTAATTATATATATTCAAATAAAATAATCTATGTAATTATAGAAGATATTTTTAAAAATAATAAAATTAGTAAGGTTTTTGTTTTAGCCGATAAAGATAATTCTTAGAGAATCCATGCCACATAAACCATATAGATTTAGTATAACTCTCTGGAGATCAAAATAATCATTTTTTATACTTATGAGATCCTAATTATCAAAGACAGTATATAAAAAATAAAAATATTCAATTGAGAATGAATAAATGTTATAAGGTTAAAAAATATGTATTCTTGAAACTATTTTTCATGTTCATGTTCATGCCTAACTTTTAGGAAACAATAGGCTTATTTCTATTTTTATTGAGAAATATTGAATTAGTCCTTCCAAGAAGAACTCTTTCAATTGATGGTTAAATATTCAAAAGTTGTTCAACAATAATTTCTTCCTTAACTAGTTTTTAGCAATAACTTTAATAAGGTGATGTGGATTCATGTGCTTTAATTATGATTCTTATATTAATGAGAGGAATATCATGATAATTAAAATGTTTTAAAGATCATATCAACTATATTGTGATCAATTTCATAAAATAAGTAGATCATTGTTCCATGGATTTAACATTAAAATTAATGATGTAGTTTTCTAAATTGTGATACCGATCTTTTAAAAATATTATGCTTCTATAGTTTTTTATTTATTTACTAAATAAAATGTTTTTTTAAATTTATAATATTGAGTCTAATCAATTCACTCTAATAAGTGTATGTGTTTAGTTTATGAGAAATTAGTAAAAAAATATCAAATTAATTCAACCCCCTTATCAGTGTCTCTCGTAAACATTCCCGGTTAACATCAAAATGATTCATCATTAAATATTAGTCAATAGAATGGTTAAAAATAACTTGAAATCATGAAATAAAATGAAAGAAAATTTTAAATTAAAAATAAACCTTTTATTAACCAAATATGTGGAAAATAAAACCTATAAAGAATGAAGAGAATCACTTCAGTATATTTTTTCAAAAGATAAAAGCCTTAAAAATTATCTAAAAGTTTACTTTAAATAATAATATTTTATAATATATGGGTTATCACATTGTGTTGGTAACCACAATTTTAATAAATTTCCTTATCTTTTTAAATATAAAAAATGGAAAAATTACTATAAAAAATAGTCTGATCTTGGATCTTTACACATGTATTTAAAAACAATAACCTCTTATAATAATGTGGTATTTATATCTTAATCTATGTTTTTATACAAGAATATCATGTGATAATAATCTATTAGATAAAATATTTTTAAATAATTTTTGAAATCCTTCTCTTCATCTCTTAGTTAAAACCAAAGAACCTTCATACCAAGAATTCAGAATGTAACTCATACAATTTTGTTCATTTGGTCTCAAAATTATTTCTTCCTAGTTTGGTATTCATATCATAGCCAAAATTCTAGTAATGTTTTCATATTATGGTTAAAAAAATTTATTTTATTATATGAACAATTGTTTTCATATTTTGTACAATGTAAATCTTACCTATGAACAAAATTAATCTTGAAAATGATCATGTTGTAACTGTATCGAGAGTCTGGTTAAGTAAAAATCCAAAAATATTATTCACATTTTTAAAACATCATTCAATCTCTTACAATTATTCTATAGTCACACTAATATACATAAAATAGATGAAAATAGTTATATTGGGTGAAGAAGAGTTCAAAATATCATCAAAATTTCAATAAATGATAATGAAAGAAATTATTTAACAACACCACTTTTTCTACAGTAAAATATAATTTATACTACAATTTATTTTCCTTCACATAAACTAACCCATGGTTATCCTCAAACCAAATTTAGAAACTAGGGAATGATATCCTTCCTATAATCTTATGTATAATACCCTAACATACACATTGAAATACAACATAGACCATGTAGATCATGGTGTGCTATTTAATTATTTATCAAACACACCTATAAAAATTTTCAATCCAATATTCAATAGCTCAAAACTCATTTTAATTATCTCTAACCTTATTTCATATCATCAAATCTCTATTTCATCACATGGTTTATAAAGAACACAACAATAATCATAAAAACCAAAAATTTACTCAATAATTATAAATAGATTCATGGTATTGAATATAAAGAAACGTTTTACCCAGTGGATACGATATAATAAATTCAAATTCTACTTTTCATAGATACATATTATGATTATCATTTTAATTTCAACATTTCATTACATAAAAATAAATTATTCAAGGACATGTATATGATATAATTTGAAGGTTTTGAGGATCCAAATAGGGATAATATTGTTTAAGAATAGAAAAAACAAAATTATATATTAACAAAATCCTATTAAAATTATAGAATTAATTTTAATGATGTTATCAATGAGTTTGGTTTTATTTATAACAAAGATAATTCTTGTGTGAACAAATGAGTAAGTGGTAGCATAATTTTCATTCTTTTTATATTTGTGAAAGACATTCCTCTCATCAAAAATGAAATTCCAAATCTAAGTCTATAAAATCTTGGTTAGGTAAGTATGTATCATTAAAATATATGGGGAAAAAATCCTACATGTTATGTATGAATACCTATATATATAGATAGGTTACTTGGTCTATTTCAGAACACTTATATTGGTAACGTTCTAAATATTTTTATCTTTGAGAATTCAAATAATATTTATTTTCTTGTTTTACATGTAAAAAATACTATGAGGTATCACTTACCATCTAAATATATTTATTGATGTAAAATGTCTTATATTAAATTTAATTTGGAAATATTATCCTTCATGAATGTCATGTTGTGTACACGACTAGATATCTCAAATTCTTTGAGTATAATGAGTAAATTTTGTTCTAAAGTGAGTAAAATTTATTGGGGTATAGTAAAATATTATTGGGATGGTGGATCTAAAATACTTTGATAATATTTTAAAATTATCTTGATTTCCATACATAATAACAGACCATAATATTAGAGTTGACCACCTTCAAAATTAAGTGGATATTATACATTATTTCTATATTGTGTGAATATTATCATTTTAGTAACATGATTTGAATTATGATATCATTTTTAAGTTAGAGATTTTAAAAAATTTAAATATATTGTCTTTTTACTAAAATTAATTCTCCTAGAGATAGTGGATTTTTTAGTCCTCTCTATGAATGAAGAAATTTCCAAAAAAAATTAAAATTATTGTGAATTTTATTTTATGTTTTTTCATTAATGATATGTTATTAGTTCTTCTATTTTATTAATTGGTTCATACAAGTGTCAAGGCATCTACATCATGAAAATAATATAATTTACTAATTTATAAGAACTAGTGAAATTTTTTCAAACTTTAACTTTGAAGAAGAGTTCATTGTACAAGGTTTCAATAAGTTAGCTTTCAAAATGAAAAATATTCTTCTAAATATCACTCATTCTTAGAGTTCTATATGAATTTTGGGGGTATTAGATAAAAAATTAATATATACAACTATAAATAATGATTTAAATAGAATATAAACACATCACAACAAGATATGTAAATATAATATTTTTGAATAAATAATTCCATAGCAGAACATGGCGTAGTAACTAAATTTTCGAATACTACTAATTTTAATTACATTGAGAATAAAGAGGTCTCACAAGAAACAAAACTCAAATATCATAAATAATTAAAACATATACATTATTGAAAACCAAATATTAATGAAATTATTGAGAGTGTTGATATTATTATTATTTTTTATAAACTACAGATAATAATGTAGTTGATACTTTGAAAACACCAGTTATGTAGAAATAATATGTGGGATATGTATCTTCATTTGGTATTGGATACATGAGTATAAAATGTTTATCAAAATATATATCCAAAATTTATTCATGAGATTTAAATCATAAGATCACATGTTTTGTCATAGTTTTTAATTAAATGGAAATTTTTGAATTATAATTCATATATGATTCTTTAAAATGTGATATAAATTTTAACCTCTTAAAGTTAAAACTCTGTGTTTTCTTAAACCAATTATCACCCTATAAATTCTTGGTTTGTGGTTATATATAAATATTATAATGATTAAAAACTTTTTTGGGGATACAAATTTAACACATATAACCTAATTTCTACTTGTTTTTAGAATAGATACATTTTCCATATGCAACATGGAGTGTCATACATATATTACATTGGTGTTCCTAGTTTGTATAATATATAGAAATAAATATTTCTAATTTCAATATGACTCATGCCATGTGAATCATCTTATTTTAATTCATATCTTACATTATTCTTTAGAATAACCCAAATAAATGGTGGATGGTTATGCTGTTGATCATGAAGAGGGATATACCTAACCAATATAGGATTTTTACTCCCGTATGATGAATATTAAATTCAGACCATTTATTAATATTTTGTAATTATATAGTTATTCTTAGGTTAGTGGCATGTTTATTCATGTATATATGGATAAATGAAACATAATTTATTCATATTTTTTTCCATCAACTTGGAGAATTTTGGATCAATGAATAATATAATATGGGATTTATATGTTTCATGTATCATAGATATTTAAATTTAACCGACCCCAAAATACCCTTCCATAGGTTGGTAAAAGGATTGGTTATGTTCCTTCCCCGGACTATATCAAATAAACCTAGGCTTGGGGACTAGTATTGAGGGTATAATCACATAGATGGGAGAAATAACCCTCTAAAACAAAAACAAAAAATAAATAGATTCAATATCAAACACATGTTTCAACAAAGATAAAACTTGAATAATATTAAATGATAATGTTCTATATATTAAATATTTAATAAGAAACCCATAATAGAAATCATAATGATTCTTCTATAAAACAAAAATGAAAAACCCCAAGAATTGATAAAATAGGGATATATCATGAAACTATTATATGTATCAATCTATGGAATATACTAAAATTAAATTCTAATGATATTTCTTGAATATAAGAAACAAAAAAACCACTAAGGTATAATTACAAGAAAATAATAGTAAATATGCACAAATACTCAAAAAAGGGTGAGTAACTCTACTCTTTATTATAGATTAATAAAACACACTAATTTAATGAATGTTGGTATAAATTAATGAAATAAAGAATTTTGGATCAAACCAAGGGTAATTTTTAAAATCATGATCTACCTATTGCTCAAAAAAATGAAATCTATCACATATTACATATAATTCATCAAAAATAAAAATATTATTGTCATCCATATCCAAATCATGATAAATAGTTATCAAATTATACTGAATACATTAAATTCAAATAATCCATCAAGAAAAACATCCTTTTTAGAAAAATTTACATCCTTATCCTGGTTCAATTCCATATGAATGTCACAATAATACCATAGAACACTACCTATTACACCCTGGTCATGTGAAGGGAGTAGTCACTTACTAGGTTAGGAATATCACCCTCAAAACCCAAATATCTCTAGTTAATCACTTATATCACAAGGTATCACTTATTTCCTTCCAAAAACATATTATGTGGGGAGTGGATGAAATCAACTCAAATTTACATCCCATAGAATCACTCACTTGGTTGATGCTTGTTTCACTTATACATGATCTTGTGTGGGGGTTTTATATCATAGAACCTCAATCGTATCTAAATAATTGAAATTAAATAAAATGAATCACATGAAACCACATATATAACATCTAATAAGTCAAAATATTCACATAAATAAGATAAAACTCAAGGGAAACTTATAACCCAATATGGTGGTACTATTTACATGACTAGATCAGTCGGGAGCCTACCTTGTTTGGAGGTAGACTAATTGTGCCACCCCAAGACCGCCTATAATAGGCTAGGGGTTGTAAAGTAACACCAATAAAGAATAACATGAATTATAAGACAAGGAATATATCAACATGAAACTAAAATTAAACTCAACACAGAATATATATCTAGCGTCCACCCTTAACACATAATATAAATATATAACTGAACAATATAAAAAAATCATGTATAGGATAACAACTATCAGATAAAGCATTGCATGGAAAATTCTATAATAATATAAAAATATAATAACAAAACATTATCATATTTCATACAATAGAATAAATGTAATGAACCTACTCATTTCAAGAACTTATAAAATAAACAATGTGGTTTACTACCACTATTTGGAACCACCATGAACCATAAGACATAAAATTTAAATAATATTCTCCATGTGACATCCCCCATATCTCTATTGTGTTGTGTATTACTTAATTATAAGTTATTTTACATTTTATGGTGTTTATAGTTTTTTTTTGGGTGTTTTGGGAAGTCCTAAAAAGTAATAGGTCTGAGCTAAAGTAGGACATTTCATGCCCAAGGAAGCCCACATCGTATCCGGCAACATTTCCTTTGTGAATGTTTGAGTATAGGGTGACCACACCATGGAATAGGGTTTTTGAAATGGTGTATCTTTATTTTACATTTTTTAGTTTCATAGTATTTATGGTTTTCCTATATAATGGTGTTCCATGTCATAGGCTTCCATATATTTCTAGTTAATACCATTCTCATTACCTTTGTGATATTTCACCATGGGAGGTTTACCTTTCCACATCAAGGTACATTATGCCACAGAAGTTGAGGCCTTAGAATTTTGGATCTACCTAATCAAGGAGACCTATTCATTGATGAGAAAGTAGCATTGTGTTGGGTACCTAGATATGAGTGTTGATCTATGGTGTATGGGGATACATCAAGGTGGTTTTCTACCCAGTATTAAATTTTATGAATGTCTAAATATAACACTATTCTATTTTAAGGGATTTTAGAGTTATTTTTTCTCAATATCGCATTGATACAACATGTATGAGGGCTCATGGGAGTTCTTTCTCCATTCTCAATTAGACCTTTTCCTTTACTTCTTCAATTTTAGGTAGTTTTTCAAGGTAATTTCTCATTTTCCTTCATTTATTCTTCTCATATCCTACATTCTCTCATCTCCCCTTGATTTATTTCGTACAATTAAATCTAACATATATTTGGGTATGATTTAGGGATCTATTTTGGTATCATATTGGGACTTTGGTTGTATAGGGTTCATAGATACCATTTTCATGCTTAGTAAGGCTTATGTCATTGAAAGTGAATTGTCTACTTACATTGAGGAAGGTGTTTATGTGAAATTAATTTATTTAAAAATTCATGAAATTATTGAGCCTTTAAAATGATTTAGTTATAAAATTGTATCTATATATGATACTCATGATGGGTAAATAAAACTAAATTTCTAGTTTTTTATACTTGAAATAAAATACTTTAATTGTGTTTTTGTTAAATATTTTGAGCGAAAATAGGATTTATTACAAGTCATTGTGAAAATTCCAATGTGGGAATTTTGTAATTATTTGGATAATAAATGAAGGGTTATATACCAATTTGATTTCTAAATGATGTTTTGGTTTACATGTGTCTCTAAAAGGAGGTAATCTATAGTTTTGAAGTGGTAAACCTAATTTTTTTCATAGGATGTTTTATAGGTTAGTTATTCATGAGGGACATAAAGGCTTATTCAGTAATTGATAAAAATATATCTATGGTGTGTGCATTCCATAGATTGTTTTATATATTAGTATTACAAAAATGTTAAAAAGGCCTGGTTGGACATTTGTTAAGTGAGTTTTCATGATGTTGTAGAACACTTATTATGAGCCCCCTTTTTATTTTACCTTTGACCAATTATGGGATGTGGATTGATTTCTATTATGTGATGTTTTTATTATGTGAAAAAATGGTTTTTCATGCAAGGGTGTTTTAGGTGATAATGGTTTATTTTTTATTACTTATTCATGTTTGTGATGATCATTTGGATTGTTTTTTATTGATTACTCACCACCAATTTGACATGTCATGGGAACCTAGGTAACTCAGTAAGAGATTTTATTTAGGAAATAATGACATGTACTAACCTGAATATATTGATATAGATTATTAAAATGTATAATGATATGATTAGACTAAGAGAGCTAATTTAAACTTGTAATGACCCTATTAGACTAAGATAGATTATCAAAATTCATGCTAACCAAATTAGACTGAGAGAGATAATAAAAACTTGTGATTTTAAGATGAATCAAGAGTTTGTAAGTTTATTAAACTTGATTATTCATGAGGATCATGTCACGTTATAACCTAAGGATTTTCCCATAACACTTATTCATTTACTGGAGATATTAATTAGGGGATTTCCTCTCTACACCTTGTTTTTATCACTTTAATCCTATTTTGCTTGTGTGTCAACTCCTACATTATTCTTGTTTTTATATTATTCCTTATATATGTGATGTATCCTATTGATTATTTCTTTAATTAATCCTTTAATGGTTTACTTTTTAACATTTTTGAAAAGATTATTTATGAATAAATTTAATAGAAGAAAAATATGTTTTCATTTTGAATATGTAAACATGGAATTCCATCTTATTAATGGTTGTAAAGTGTTTTACATTTTAAAAGGATGATTCCTCACCCTGGGTAATAAATTTTATTTAGAAAGTGATCTTATTTAATTAAAGTATTGATTTGTTTCATTGGGTTTGAAAATTATTGTTTTGAGTCTAATATGCTTTGTTTCTAAAAAGAAATTACCATGTTTTTTGGAAAAATAAATAAATTAAGAAACTTTTCTTATAAATGATTTATATTTTGAATAATAATTTTAAATTAATTTCCAACATATAATTGATGAAATTTTTATAAAATTAGTTTTATATACTCTTTAGTGAAGTCTTATTGGGAATGTTTAGGTCACACCCTACATGAACACTCATATGTATGTATACAGTATTTTTATTTTTTATATATGTTCATAAGTTGTGAACTCAGATTAATTATTTTTATTATAGTATATTAATGGATATTATTGATATGGTGAGTGATTTTTTATCATAGGTAGGTGTTCAAGTGGTGGCTCATGTTATGCCATTTATTTTCAAGATGTTTTTGTATCGGCCAACTCAGTCATGTGTATTTATATCTATTTTACTTCCAATGTATATTTTGATCAAGATAATTACTTATTATAATTTATGTTCATGAATCATAATAAATATTTTAATTTATTAGTTCTTGTGTGAATGTTTTTCTTTTTTATACCATGTTTGATTTCATTTATTTTAAACTATTTATTTAACCTATAGGGATGTCTAATCTTTGGATGCACTATATGGGATTCTCAATTAGTTTCTACTTATTTATTATTATCTATAACTAATAAAAACTATTCCCAATACTATCTATTTATTTCTTCATCACTATTTTCTATCCCTTGGTGGTCGTGAATTCCCTTCAGACCTAGTGGTAGTTCGGGTCGGGTGATGAGTTGGATCATCATGGACTAGATTGTTACAAATTATATCATACACTACTTTTTTGAAATTCAATGTTTCTTTAAGAGAATACTTTTTATTTAGTGATTATATTAGTATGTAGATAATATTTTTTGTAACTTAAGTGGTAGGTCATGTGTAGGTTTTGGATCCCAACCATTCATAGTGATACTTGAGTTTCCATGGATATTCGGGATTAAGAATTGATTTGGAATTCAATTTTTTATATTTTATGTGATTTTTATATCACCATTGAGTTATATCAAATACTTTATGGGTTTTTTTCTTTTTGGATGGATGTGTCAAGGAGATAGATTTTCTCGGTAATATTTTTTCTGGAAAACCATGTAGATCTCATGCACATGGTCCCATAATCTTTTCGTAGTCTATCACATTATCGGTACATTTTCATCCAAAATGTCTGACCAAATTGTGTATATCTTTTTATCCCTTATATATTTATTATTTGGAGTTCTATGGATTTATTATGGGTCCTAAAGTGGTTCCTATATATTGGATATTGTTTAAGGAAGGTTTTAATGGAGTTTTTATGTTATTGGAGTAGATTTTTTTATGGTCCATGTTTATTTTGTTTACATTTCTGTTTGAAAGCTCTAATGTTTCATGAAAATAATTTAATTAAAAGATTTTATTTTACAACTAGATTTTGGGTGATCTATATGAAAATTATTTCGACTCTCTTGGAGTATGTTTCAAGAGTGACCATCTTTAAAATAAAACTAGGGAATATTTCATCTATGAAATCGAATCTTATGAAATGTTTTGGTTTTTAAAATTAGGTGTTATGGTTTATGTGTAAAGTAATTTTAATTTTTAGGGGAAGTTTTTAATGTGGTTGATTTTCATTTTATTGTTTGCGAAGTGTTTTTGAAATGAAATTTTATTTTTATGAAAATTTTATGAAATTGAAATGAATCTCATGAAAATTTTTGGGTTTTATAAAAGGAATAATTGAGTATTTTGGGAATAAAGGAGAACATTATGCAGTTCTAGTGGGATTATTATTTTAAATAAGTTGTTGGTTTTCATATCCGATGAAAACTTTCTTAAAATTTTTTGTATGTAAGTTGGAATTTTATGTTTGAAATGGATTTTATATAGTTTTATAAATGAAAAAGTACATTTTTAACAAATTTATTCTTTGATAAAATTATATCTAGACACTTTATATAATGTTCTTTGTCTTAAAGAAAACATTTTGGGATATGTATTTGTTTGTGGAATTTTGTGGTTGGGTTTAATCCCTTTATATATATGGATTCATTAATTTCAATTTTTGGATCATATATTGTTTGGATTCTTGCTATATGTAATCTACAATATGCCTCCTATAAAGGTCTTTGTAGAATGTGAATATTTGGTTTCTAAGAAAAATCCTAGGATTAATCATCTTATTTTTTTGGTGTAAATATTTTATTTGTTCACTCTACTTAGACTTTGAATATTGTGTTTTTCCTAGAATGTTGTATGTTTTTGGAATTATTGATCATCTCATTTTAACCTTATGTATTTAAAAATGTTCAATTTAGTCATCAAGGAATTTTAGAAAGATCATTTTCTTTGGAGTGGTCTTTATTAGGACATTGAATTAGTTTTTTTTAGATTTGGACTAGTATCTTACTAGTGGGTGGTTTATAGGGAGCCTTATACCTAATTAAGACCTAGGTGATCATCAATTTTTAATATTTATGCTCAATGAGTTTACAATTGGTTGAGTTTTGAGGTGATAATTGATTGATTTTTCATTTTGGTAATACCTCCATCCTTTTTTATAAAGTTGTTGATTCTTTTGGTTGTGCTCATGCCTTTTTGAGTTTTTATACTCTTGTAGTATATATATAATGATAGCCATGTTTTGATCCTAGGCTTTGGATGGGTTTCTGATGGGAGTCATTGGCTTCAAGCTGGGGTAACTAGGATGAGTGTCTAATGAAATCCAATTTTTCCATAATTATGAACTAATTTTCAAACAAAATTAACTCCATAATCAAGATAAAATATGGAAAATAAATTATTTTTTGATACTTTTGAAATCGATTCATTAATTAATACATGTATTAAAACCTTTTTTAATGATTTATTCAATTTTTTAATTTAATGAACCAACCATATATTCTTGTGTAGAATTGGATTTTCTTTTTCTAATGATTTTTATTTTGATTTCAATTGATTTAATTCATTATAATACTAGTTTAATAAAATACTATAGTGATTATAATTATACTTTTTTGTATGAAATATTTTTTAAAATTTGAAAACACCTTATCAACCATGGGAGTTGAAGTTTCCAAAATGGTCTAAGCTACCATGATAACTATGTAAGGTTTATACTGATCCTGTGTAAACATAATTTGAGTAAGTTTATTTTTTTTATTAATCATGACACACCCATGTGTAAGCATGAACACCCTTTCATAAGCATGAAGTCTTGGTTTACAAGCATCCATCAATTGATCGTGCCTTCACCCAATCAATTATGGATCACAATTGACCATGACATTAAATTGACTAAAATAATATGTTTAACCTACCATGATAAAGTTTTTCAAAGGATTGTATCAACCACATATTGATTCATAAATTTTCCACATGACTAAAGTAACTATATTAATAAGCCATGGACTGACTGTAGACACTCAATCAACTGCATATCCATATGAATGGTTGTAAAAATCAATCAATCATTTTAGGATCAATATAATGTTACTTATCTTGATAAAATATTCCCATTGATCTACCAAAAAAACAATATGTTTATACATGGATTATATTTATGTGGTTTATCCCATACTTAGCTAATATTCTGGTCAAGGGTATGAAAATCCAAAATCCACAAAATATAAAAAATCAACCTAAATAAAAATAAAAACTAAATCCTAATATTTGGAAAAATGGGTATGAGAATTATCAATTGATCCATGTGGTGATCATTAATGTGATAATGGATCATGTGATAATTTGAAAAAATAAGAAACTGGAAGAATTAATAAGATATTCAATTAAATTCATTATTGCCCGTGAGTTTTTCAGGTAGAGGCAATCAAAGAAGAAGGAGTTGGGAAATGAATTTTTCCAAAGGATCAAGAATAATTAGAAGAGGAATATGAGTGTCATTCCACACATTTAGAGTATATATTTTCTAAAATTAACATAATTATTTCCAATTATGATATAAAAATATGATTGTTCACGTATAGAAGGGGGTTTTAGTGATTGAGGTAAAGGGTAAATTTCCATTTACAATGGGAATATATTTGGCATAGAAACTAATGGATTAGTGTGAAATCATTATAGATAAATATACATGAGATAAATAAATACAGAATATTACCTCCTTAAACCCTCAGTCATAGTTGTATCTTGATCCCACCAATTTCTATTTGGGTAAGATGACTATCCCCTCATTCACAATCAAATAAATGTTGACTAATGTGTAGTTCTTATTCATTGAAGACCATCAAGAAATACTAGACCAAAAAATTAAAAACCAATCCATAAAAGTATTATTACAACATAATTCATTTATTATATATTCAAAGTAACAAATTGAACAAGTAAAATTAATCTACTATCATACTTTGAGTCAGTTAAGCGCATCACCCATGATTCTTACAGAATGAATATAGAGCTAAATTGATGAAAAATTATCTTAGTGGTGTAATATTTTTTTCATTATATTCTATTAATAGGTTCTAGAATACTATATTTAATGGGATGGGTATATTCGTGGAAAATAATTCACTCCAAGGGGGACTATTATTAACACTTTTCTTCTGCTTTTTCAATAATAAAAATTTCAGTGTTCATGTTTAGTATTATTTATTCGTCTCTTCCATTTTAATTATTTTCCGCAACCCATGTGATGTAATTTTGATCTTATACTCTAGGGTTATGAAGAAATAAACCATTACAGGTGATTTAAGGGGAACAACATTGGAAAAAATTGAATTTATGCATTTTAATAAAAATATATTTTCTATGATTTTGTATAGTAGTGAATGTGAGGGTCTAGATTTATGATTGAAATTATAATTTCTCATCACTATTGTCACATGATTATAGAAATAAACTTCTATCAAGTGAGACATAGATCTATTTTAGGGTCCTTGAGTAGGTTTTTAACCTCATACTTGATAATAAAAGTGGATGATTAGTTGATACATTATTATGAATCTCTTGTTAAATTAGATAATTTAGAACCAAAGTGAATAATGATAAGAATTAATTGAATCAACTCTGAACAAAGCTCACTTATCATCCAATTTATGCCTTATATATTTTCTTATTTTTTCATTTTTAAAAACCAAAATCCATTTTTCTTTTCATTTCACTCCTTATATTACTTTTTTAGAATTAAGAAAAAAATACATAAGTGATTGAGATTAGTGGAACCAACCCCAAAAAAATTTTAGAATGGACTTATTAATTCCACTATACCTAATTATAGGATTATATACTTTATGTTTAATCATATACTATGACATCCATGGGATTAATTCCCCTTGTTTATATTATTTCTATGACTATGAGATTGTTTCTAATTATACCAACAGTGATATTTTTTGGGTTTCAAATCCAGTTCTCCATGGATGAGTGTTCTACGAGCAATGTTCTATGTTTTCTACCCTTTGTATCTATGACCCATGGTAAGAGCCTAAGTTTTTTATTCTTTAGGTTTGTTTTTTAATGGTTATATTCTTACCTTTTTTTAATTTTTTTGAGATTTTGATGAATTGGTTGACCGTGATTGTGTTCTTTCAGTGTTGTATTTAATTTATAGAATTTCAAGATGGTTTTTGGTGGTTGTTTTTTATTAGTACACTTTTTAATTTCCCTGATGATTTGTGAGTTTTATCCACTAATTCATCATTTTAAATTAATTGTAAATGGTGGAGATACTTATTATAGGTATCTATTTTCTTAAAACTTTGTATTGGATCGTTGTAGAATGGTTTTTTCTAAAGATTTCATGATTATGTTTGAAGAATATTTTTTTTAGTGGTGTTTCTTTTTTCTTGGGAGAATTTTTAAGTCCCCCCACCCATCACCTCATATAATTGGGTGATGAGGTTTTTAACTATCATTGATTCTTCTCCGATTTATAAATTTATAGGGGTTGAAAGTGACATGTATGGGAGAATTTTGACACCCCCATGTCACTATTGTATGGTTTATTAATTAATTATGACTTATTTCAATGGTTATAGTGTTTCTAATATTATTTATGTGTTTCAAGTAGATGTTGGGATCAGATAATTTGAACTAAATTTGGATTCATCATAGAAAAGGGAGGCCATGCTACTACCCACCTCTTTACCTTTATGAATTTTTTGGAATATGGTGACCACATCATATACTAGGTTTTGTAGAATAGTGTGTCATTATTTTCTAATTTTATAGTATTGGGGTTGGGTTTGTTTCATCATGGTAGGGTGTGCCACACAGCAGACATCCTTGTTTTTTCAGTGAAATCCTTATTCCATATTGTTTTTAGATTTTTCCAAGGGACATTTACCATTCCATAGTGGTGTGTATGAATTTCCATATTTTGGGCCTTATGATTTTTGCATTGTCTGATCAAGTTTCCCAACATTATGATTGGATGACCTACACTATGGTACATAATTAGACATGGGCACATCATCATGGTGGATGGGGCTCCCCTATGGTGGTTGTTTTTTCAATTTTAAATTTTATGAATTTATTAATCTAACCCTACTCAATTTTAATTGGGTTTAGCCTCATTTTACCCTCTCTCATTCAATCAACGCATTAAAGGGATCAGGATAGTTCACCCCTATTCTCTCTTTAATATTGGCTTTATCTCCTTTGATATCAAGTGGTGTTCAAGGTAATCTATCATTTTCCTTAATTACATCTACTCCTCCATTCCCTACTCCCATGTTACCTCAATTGGTTTACTCTCACAAACCCAAATATTTGTGCGGGTAAAATTTATTGTCTTGGATGGGTCTAGTTATGGGTATTTTGTTGTTTACTATAAATAGAGGTTGTTTTCCTGCTTATTGTGGCTTTTATTATTGAAGGTTAGTGGTCTTTGATATGATTTAAGTAGGGTTATTTATGGAATAAATTTATTTAAAAATTCATGAAATGATTGAGAAAATAAAATTAATTTCTTATTAAATTATACCTATATGTGATACCCATTATGGGTTATTAAAATGTTTTCATGGGTTTCTATGATAAACATGAATAATTTTCATTGTATTTTTAGTAAATATTTTAACTTAAATGGGATTAATTCCATGTGTTTTTGAAAATTCATGTGAGGTACTTTTGAAATGGTTTAGAAGATAAATTGAGGGTTTTAGCATAATTTTGATTTCTAAATGATGTTTTAGTTTTTAAGTGACTTCTATGGGATGAAATATTTAGTATTAAAGTGTTAGACCGCATTTTTTTCAAAGGATGTTTTGTAGCTCTTTTTTCCATGTTGGAATTAAAGGAGCATATTGAACTTGATAAAAAGGATTCAATGGTGGGAGTGTTCCATGGAGGGTTTTGTATCTTGGTCTTCCAATTATATTTTAAAGTCCCAGTAGGAACTTTGTAAAGTGTGTTTGTTTAAGATTGTATAAGACTTATTGTGAGATCCCTTTTTATTATTCATTTCCCCATTCATTGGATATATATTGATTTATATTATGTGTCATTTTAAATATGTGAAAAGGTTTTTTATTACAAGGGTGTTAGAGGTAAGATGAGATTTATTTTTTATTCCTTATTAATGTTTTTTATGATCATTTATGTAATTGGATATTGATTGATCACCTCTATTTTGATATGTCCTGAGAACTCGGGTAACTAAGATATGGATTATGTTTAGGCCATACTAACATGTACCAACCCAATTATAAGATTAGATCTAATAAAAACATTAAATAACCTAATTGTATTGGGAAATATAATTGAAACTTTTAATGAACCAATTATATTTATAGAGATAATTAAAATTCATATTTACCCTATTTGAATAAGAGAAAAAATTGAAAAAAATTTCATTGAGATGGAACATAAGTCTAGAATTTATTCCACTTGAATATTGGCTAGAATCATCTCACATTAGGCCCATGGGTGTTTCCCATAACACTTATTCATTAATCAATTATAATACTGAGGTGATATCCTTTTCACACCACGTTTGAATACCCTTTTTCCCATTGGGTTTGTGTGTAACCTCCTTTATTATTAATGATTATTTATATTTTTCCTCTTGGATATGATGGTTACCATTGATTTTTTAATTATTTCTATCATTTTATGGTTTATATTTCAATATGTTCTGAGAAGAGGATTTATGATAGAATTTGATATAAAGAAAAATGGTTTGAATTTGAATATTTAAACATGAAATTTCACATTCATTTCTATTTTGAAGTTTTTTCTATTTTAATAGGTGGATTATTACACTTTGTAAGAAGGTGTATTTTTAAATATATATTATTTACAAAAAGTATATTTTTATTTTCTTGGGTTTGGAAATAATTGTTTTTAGTCAGATGTTATTTGTTTCCATGAATTATAATTTACTAAGAAAATTAATTCATTTATTTATCTTCCATTTATTTTTTAAATTATCACACCATATTATATTTTTTTTAAAAATTACTTAATTGGATTTCTACTAGATTTTTGGGCTGGGGTTCTCCCAGTCGGGCTGCCTGCATGGCCCTTATCACCTATTGGGTCAGTTACCCAAGCCCCTTGAGATGATATTGGGATGTTATTTTACCCTACGAGGGTGATCTATTTGTTTCCCTAAAATCATTTAAATTATTTCTAAAAATTATTCATTTACCTTGTGTAGGATGTTTATATGGTTGTTTTTCATTCATTGGGCTATTACACTACTCATTGTTTGTTGTGCTCACTCAGCCACATCATTACCTAATCTATCATAGGATATAATAATTAAATATAAATTAAAAACTTGTATTTATCTCTCACCGCCACTCTTTTGAGATCTAGAAAAAAACCCTAGAAAATTATGAGATAAATATAATATTTCTTCCTAGGATGTAACTTACACATCGTCCATTGTAGACCTTTGACTCCATTCTAATTCTTTAGAGAATATTAGATCCTATTGTAGTGTTCTTATGGAGATAAATAACTAATTTCCTATGATTAAAAATAAAAATATTCAGATACCGAGAATATAACATCCTCATATTAAGATTTCTTAAAGGATAACCAGTTATTGGTACACTAACTGGTATTTCATTTTTTATTTTCATTTCCAATAAATTTAGTTATATTTATTTTTCTTCATATTTTATGGATATATTTTCATATTTATTGACTCTTTTTTTACATATTATTAATACTAATAAATTTTTGGGAGTGTGTGGAGTTATTTTTATGAACATAGGACCAAACTTGTATGATTGATGTTAAATAATCATGTCCTCTACAGCATTTTTTTCTTTGTTATTTGATTATTTCTTCTTGATTCACCAAACATCACTTTTATTGTGATATTTTTCTATGATATTTTTTTATTTTATATTTATATGATCAAAATAAATACTATATGTGTATCCATTATACCATCTACTATAGTGTGGCATCATACTTGTAAAACTTATCTCCTTTATTAGTTATGAATTTTAAGGGAAATTTGAATTTTTGGGTTTCTAATGTAGGGCCTATTTTAAAATTGATGATTAGACTATAATTTATAGAGGTGAAGAATACTGAGTTGACTTATTTACATATAGATTCAGGTTCAATATTCATATTTGGTGCTTATAAAAATCTCAAGAGCTTCAGGTTGAAATAAATAATTTTTTTAGAGTAATTTTCCCTAGGAATAGTTAGCACATGGTTTGTAGAAACCATGTGGACGAACCATGAAGATTTTTTTTATGTGGGATAGTGTATAGTCAAAATCTATTTACATAAAAACAATTTGAATTTTTGAATTTGGTTGCAGATCTATTTTTCCTAGTATACGCTTGGTTAGGAAAATTGTGCGAGGTAGTCAGTCTTTGATAGTGTCAACACACAGTTAGTGTATGGTTTGGAAAACCATGTGGAAACCCGGTATCTATTTATAAATGAAAAAAAAATAATATTTTACCTTATTATTTATAACCACTCTCCCCCTTTATCCGTTCTCCCTTGCATACACGCCTAGCCAAGTAAATCCATCTTCTTTTCCTTGTTAATTCCCCCATCAGAATGGGGATATTATGGTATATTTATTTGGTGACTAAAGGTATTTTCATTCCTCCATTTCCCAATTATACTATCTTCCATCATTCATTATTGAATTTTGGATTCTTTGATTTAGGGTTTGTGGTAATTTCCATTAAAGCATGGTATAAATTGTCTCTCCACTTGGGGGTTTTGTGTACAGCTCATAGAGGAGGTCTCAAGAGGATGTAAACAAGTAATTGTTCATCATTTTACATGAGGTATGTGTGTTGTAGATTTATTTAATTTTTTTTAATAAAATTAAATTAAATTTTCTATTGATTTGACGTTTTTTGTTAGGTATTTTTTTACATAAAGTTTTTTGGGTAGGTTGTGGGACTTCTACATGTTTTTGGTCACCGTTTTGATGTGATGGGAGTTTGAGTGAGTCTTTTAGAAATTATTTTTAATTTGATTGATTTAATTTATAAATTATAATTGTTATATTTTATTAAATTAGAGGTGTTTACTAGGATTGGGTGTGTGTTTTGATTATAACATACCCTGTTTCTTGGAGTTTTGGTGAGAAAATATCATCCATGATATTTTAGACTTTAAACCTATTTTAATTAAATTGTGAATTTTTTTATAATTTGTTTAATTAGTTAAATTAAATTGTACTGTTTGTTATAAATGGTATAATTATTTATTTATGATTTTGGGGCATATCATAGGAACTCAGGTTGATGTTGGATCTTAGATGAGCTTATGTGATGATGGTCAGACTATATTTCATAGAATGGTAACTCCAAGTTAAGGTGGGCAGACTTAACATTGTTATGTTTCAGATTAATTTAGATTTTTATGTTTTCATACCTTATTATTAAATATTTATTTATGTTGAATGATTTTTTTGATCTCACCTGTAAGGTTGGGATAGGATTGCATCCATTTGATTTTCCAAATAGACTATATAACTTGTCAAATGGATCGATGGTGGTGCCTTTGTCAAACATGTGTCAGTGTCCCTCCTTATAGATTTTTTGGAGGCATGTGTTATATTTTGAAACAATAATGGATTTACATTTTAAAATATTATTATAATAATATGATTTTATTAAAATATAATTAAAAATAAATTGGTTGGTTTGATAAATGAGTTTTGTAAATGTGATTTCCAAATTGAAACAAGGTTTTGGGGAATGATTTAAAGGGGTCTTGGCTAAGGAGTCCTATGTATGTAAAACTACATGATATGAATTTTCTAAAAAAAATTAAAAGATTTTTTTGGTTTGATTTTAAAAGGAAATCTATAATCTCTTAGAATAACATGTTATGGTTTACTTAACCTTAAGTTGTTGATGCCAAATTTTTTAAATATTGTGGGATTCTTGAATATGGTTTCTTGGTGTGTATGATAGTGCATGATGATGTGTGTTTTGTGTGTAGCACTATGAGAATTGTGATTCTGGTACCAATGTAGTGAGTTGATTTATATATATGTGAAAAACCCCTTAGAGGGTAAAGACACATCTGAATGATCATGGCTAGTTATGGGGGACATTTTGAGAGAAATTTTGGGTTGGGATCAAGATATAGAAATGTGACCAAGGAATCCAAGTATGGTGTTCAAGTAATGGATTGACCTAAGGAAGTCCTGTTGGTTTGTTGGAATTTTTTAGACCCTAGAGATGATGCATGTATAATATGGAAATAGAAAATTACAAGTGTGATGCTTTTGGAAATAAATATAATGTGTGAGCCTACCATGGCGATGATGGTTATGGTTCTTGGACTTCAGGGAACAAACATTGTGATGGGGTGAGTTTGGGTAGATGACCAGTCTATCGTAATATGTTATATGAGGTGATTCGTAGGGTATAAATTTCCCACTGAGATGTATTTATATTCATGGTATGCCTTGTAATTTATCCTTGGATCTGGCCTTCATGTATGAAAACTAATTTGGAATTACTTGGGATTATCCCCTTGGATTCATTATGATCACTAGTTTGGAAAGACTTGGGTCCATCCCCCTTGGATTCATTATGGCTATCGGTTTTGATTACCTTATACAAAATCCTTAGAATTAGGATGGGGGATACAAACCTTCCATTTAGCCTATGGGTAGGGTTTTTATTTCCTTGGACATGTTCCTAGAAATCAAGGCTGGGAGTGTGACCCTCCCAAGTTACCTTTGAATGTTGTTTGTATTTCTAGGTGATGCTTAAAGGAATCGATGGTATATATTGAGACAACTAGATTAGCCGGGGAAGATATTCTTTAACATGGTTCTATGATGTTCTCAAAGACACTCCCACACTGGATGAATTAGTTATGATATTCAGTATTGGTTTTTGAGTAGGACAAGGTCCCCCAGTTGGAATGAATTGTTTAGAGATATTTGGCACTAGTCAAAGGAGGTATGGTTGGGGTTCTAGGTGGTCTATTTGACACCTGGTGGCCTAACATGTATATAGATGTGCTTCTGTTTTATGTTTCTAACTGGGTGTGTTTCATAGACATGACTACACTTCTTATTTATATATCACATGCACATATAATTTATCACAATAAAACTCAAAATTATTGAGGTTCCATGGATTTTTTACTGATTCATTCGACTCACCCCCTATTCGAATACATGACATTGGTTTCGATGTATTTGGGTATACCATTCATTTTTTCTCTGGGAATAGTTATTTCATGGAGTTAGAATCATCGTATAGGCCTAGTGAGTTGTGGAGGATTAGGATTTAAAAGGTTTTATTAAATGAGTTGGGCCAAAGTCCATTGTATTTATTTTTCATTTATTATTCAACATATACTATCCATTTTGCCTATTTTATTTATATATAATTTCATGTTATATGTTTCTTCTCTATTTTATTTTACTATATCAAATAAATATATTTACTACATTATATTTTGTACTATGGGGGATCTTGGGGCTCTTTGTTTAATGTCTATAGATTTTCAGGATGTCTGTTATATACAACGGTAATTATGAATTTTTGATAGATTCAAGCATGATCCCCAAGCCTTCATTTATAGGGAATAGTCTCCCCATAATTATTTTTTTCACTTTTTGTTGGTCAGTAGCCTATGGAATTTGGGGAGGAATTCCTAAGGTCTAGTCATATCCCTACACATGTTCTATTCGAATTTCCTGGGTTAGGGCATTCGAAGTGGAATCAAAGAGTCTTTTGGGAAGGGATCGTGTTGCCAGTGATGGAGATATATTTTCAAGTCTTGGGAGATATATCGAGTACATGCATAGGTAGCATGGCATCAGTGGAAACCTAATTTCTCCAGAAATGTTTAGTTTTTGGATTATGCTCTCTAGTATG
This sequence comes from Viscum album, assembly GCA_963277665.1. Taxonomy (NCBI): domain Eukaryota; kingdom Viridiplantae; phylum Streptophyta; class Magnoliopsida; order Santalales; family Viscaceae; genus Viscum; species Viscum album. Next base: position 627,197,438 of record OY728159.1, read on the forward strand.
AGTGAGATGTTTGTTTAGACTAGGAATCCCAATGTTGGGTGGATGAGAATTAGTTTGATTCATGGGATAAACTTGGATTTTAATGAGTTTTTCATGCATTGTGATAGTGTTATTTTGAGGGAATGATGTATACACATATATAAAGTTATGGTTGAAATATTTCCTCATTAGAATCCATTATTAACTAAATAAACTTATAAAATAATTTTTGTTTTCCCTAATATATTAAGGGGTTATTATATTTATATGGACTTTTGTGGTTATTTGATTGATTTTTGATTTTGATGCTCTTTTTTGGAAACTATAAGGAAATTATTTTTGGAATGGTTGATTTTGAGAAAACATAGGATTTGAAATGAATACTCATTTGGTGGCATGTGGTGTGTGTGAAATGGTTTTTGGTATATCCATTCGACTTGAAATGGATCATGGAGCTAGTGAATTTTAAATTATTGAAATTTTTTTTAGAAATATGTGAGGAAATGTATTTTTAAATTTAATTTCAAATTTATTTTTGAAATGGGATTAGTTTGTCTCAAGTGACTATCCAAGATAGGGAATTTTAGGTGATCTCTATTTTTTATGGAAACCCCTTAGATTCCTAGGGATGTTTTGAAAACTCATATAAGTTTTTGGTGTGTTTAAAATATTTTATACTTAGTTTTAAAATAGGATACATGTGCATGTGTATCATGATGTGTTTTGAATTATTTATTCTCGGACAAGGAAAAACTGGATGTTTCATTTCTCTATGCTCAAATTATGGTGAACCAGTTGTTTAATTTCATTATTCTCGACTAGGGGTGTACTGGGTTGTTGAATTGTGTGTTCAGATTATATATTGTGTCTATTTAACAACTACTAAGTGCATTTGGTATGTGTTTTTTTATTGATTGTTGTTATTCTTGTTGAGAAGTTGGGGTTGATATAGGTCAGCCTATGGGATTCTTAGTCGTTAGTCAGGAGTTACCTAGGTGGATGATTCATGTGTTTGTTAGGTATTTCATGTTTTTTCAAGGGATTCATGTGAATCAGGTTAGTGAATTGGTTGAGTTACATTTTTTTTTTGAGTAGTTGGGGCGTCCTTAGTTTGGATCAATTGATTATAGAGTTTTTATAGGTTATTCATAAGCTGTAAAATACCATATTTTAGAATCAACCATTAGTAGTGGAGTCATGTGGTGGGGTAACCATAAGCCTAGGGGAAGGTTAGTATCAGCACTTTGGGATTTAGAGTTGGCAATTATTGTTGGTAATTTTCTTAGTGTTTCATGATCGTGTGATTGGGTTTTGTGATGTGATGATGATGATACTCCTATGGTAGGGAGTGTCATATCAATTAATGGATAATTGAGACAGAAGTTGGATGTCAGTGGGTCGATAAGCCCAATTTGAAGATTTAGGTGTTATTTCAAATGGAGTTTATGTATTGGAGAAAGAGTCAGTATGATTTTGAAGGGATCCTGGCCTAAGTTGGATTGAAACTACATTGGTAGTATGTGAGTAGAGTGAGATGAAAATTTTGATCGATAGATAATTCTTCTAGGTAATTACACTAAGAACTAGGTTTGGACTTCTTTGTGGGGGTTTCAATGGCTTTGTGATGCCTTCAAGTCTTAACTCATTGAGTTCAGATAATATGATAAAGCATCAATGGGATCAACCAAGCATTTTCTAGAATGGTTGTTGATGTGGAATTTATTCATTACATTTTTTCAACATCCCTTTTGAGATATTTTTTATATATTTAACTCTTGAAATGAAATTAACATGGTTAATTATAACATTGTGGTTAATTTGGAGTGGAGTTTGTAAATTAATGGTTTTCCATTTAATAATGTTTGTGTTATTTTTATTAAATTATCAACTTTAAATAATTTTATTATTCAATTATTTTTGATATATTTATCAAATTATTAAATTTTTTATCATTAATTTTTTTTATTTATTTTTGTGAATCATTTAATAAATATTTATTTCTTTTTAATTTCATTTTTAATATAAGAATTAACTGATTGATATTTACTTTTTATCTTTTGGTTAAATTAATTAAATAATTAGTAATATAAAACTTTATTAGAATTATTTTTTCATATTTATCATTCATTTTACTTATTTTATTATTTAATCAGTTAAATATTCTAAGAAATTTGATTTTAAATATTTATTTTTTTATTGTTTTAACAAAATAATAGTTTAGGGGTAATTTTATTTAAGTAGTTAGTTATCTTATTAATTATTTAACAATTTAATTTTGTTACTTTATTTTTAATGGATTCTATAATTGGTGATATTATTTTTCATCCTGATAGCTTCTAGTGGGGAGAATCTAATTAGAGACAACACTGACACCCCCATATAGTCATTTCCGACAAGTCTAGGCCACAATGGAAACATTATGGTAGAAAATTCATAAGTATTTCATGTATAAATTTTCAAAATGTTTATCCATATTGATGTCGCTGATTTTTCAATCAATTCTTGTATCCCATTTGGAAACCACCTCATGTTGTCGACTAGGTATCTCTTTAATGCACATGTTTCTAGAGAAGTTTCTTTATTGATATAGTTGAGCTTCATTGAAGACTAACGAAGTAAAATTGAATAACACTGATTTGGCCGAGATTTTTAGTGTTGTTTGAGGATAAAGGAGTTGAACCAGTCTAATTTGAAGCTTCGCATCTGATTCTGGTGAAGAAATCTGAGTCGATGTCGAGATTTATAGGTTTCCAAGCTCCGACTAAAACCATTGTTGTCTGATTATGAGCCGATCAATGACACCTAACACTGAGATTCAGACTGATTTCATTAATAAATCTTTCAATCCATAAAGAACATTGAATAAATAATAGTTGTGATTTGCTTATGTCATGTCTTGTTTGAGGTATCAATTTGAATTTGATCCAAGATGCAAAGATTTTCCGACATGTGTTGAAGAAGCTTCATGACTGAGCTCGTCATCTAAATATGACAGTGAGATTTTATGATTGCTGATGTGATACCCAATGATGATAGTGGGAATTGAAATGCTTTTTAAGATCTCAAAGATGCTGATGAAGTTTGGAATCAGAAAAGTTGAGGGTTTTGAGGACATATGTACTTGATCTAGGAAATATCACCACCCGAGCGCAGATTTGAAGAAGATGACCAAGGTCGAGCATCGAATCCAATGAATGAAGAGGTAAATTTGATTTTATCACTTGATTGAATAGGAAAATATAGTTTATTTATTCAAATTGAATCTATGTGGATCGAAGATTGAATTTTTTTGTCCATGGGTTTGATGTAGTCAGTCGAATGACGCATTCCTAAGATGTGTTTATAGGTTTTTTAACCTACGCCCAGACCAGTTGAATCTGATTTTAGGTATATATCCCAACCGAGAAAAGATGGAATATATTATGATTCACTGATCATGAAGAAATATGAATGGATTAAATAAAGCAACATTTATTTCAATAATAAAAAATGGATACAAAGGCCCCCCACATATGCTTTTTTTTCTCACATGGAACTCTCAAGGTTTAATCAATTGATAGATGGTATCAATTTGACTAGAAGTGATGAATGCTCAAGATCCCATGAAACTCCTTATATAAACTTTTTGGGGGTGTCAAGTTTCACAAAACTCCATCAATACACACCTTCTATGGACTCTTCCCGTGACTTCCTAATGAATAGGGGTTGCACATGTAGAATGTGAAGAAGCCATGTTTGAAGTCCTTGGTTGGTGAGGTAGTTTCACCATCCACCTAATTGAATCCTGATAAAACTCCATAAATTATCCCCCTCTAGCTACAATTTGATGGAGCATCTACAAAGGTCCAGCTTCTCCAGAGAAACTACCTTTTTCAACTTATCCATCAGGTTCACCTTCGTGTGGATATTCAAAAGTCATAGTTGTTTTTGATCCATCTCTTCACATATCCAATGATATAGAATGTCTATGTGCTTCATCAGAGAAAGGTACATGGAGTTCTTTCTAAAGTCTAAAGCATTATGACTATCGCACTGAAACTTTTACTCCTAGATAAATCTGAGATCCTAGAGAAAATGATTTACCCACAATAACTCCTTTCCAGCTTTTGAAGAAACCATATACTTTTCTTCAATTGTGGATAAAGCAATGTACTTCGGAAACCTTGAATTACATGATAAAGAGCCTCCTTCAAATTAATAGATGTATCTAGATGTGGAATTTCATCTATCAGGATATCTAACCATATATACACTTATATATCCCTACAAGAGAGGTTCGGCTCCCCTATAGCACATATATAGCTTTGATGTTCCATTAAGATACCTCAGAATCCATTTGAAAGCATCCCAATGCTTCTTACCGGGATTGGAGGGAAATAGGATCACGATTTACACCGCAGGGGTAATGTCTAGTCTTGTACTCACCATAACATACTTCAAAGTATGGTATCATATCCATCACATAAATTTCATCCTTGAATGAAAAGAATAAACTTTTTCTCAACTTCAAATGGTCGGGAAGAGGAATGCACACTTGTTTGGATTTTTCCATGTTGAAACATTTCAGAAAAATCAACATACTTCTCCTAATATAGCCATAACAATCTTTTATTTCTATCATGAATGATCTGTATCCAAAAATTCTTTTGAACATCACTCAATTCCTTCATATAAAAAGACTTAGATAACTCATTCTTCAACTAGAAATTATCGATGTATCCTTCCCAATGATCAATATGTTATCAAAATAAAGTATAATAATAACAAAGTTGCCATCCTAAAATCTCTATATGCAAACAAATTGGTTCTCCTATGTTCTCATGTTTCCAGGACTCACCATGAATGAGTAAAAAATTGTGTACCACGGCATAAGAGATAATTTAAGTCTATACAATCTCTTTTTCAATTTTCAGAGGAGATATTCTTGTTCTAAAACCTCTAAACCTTCAGGATCCCTCATATAGATCTTCTTAGAGAGGTCACTGTGAAGAAAATTTGTCTTCCTGTGATTCTGTTCAAACTCTAAGCCCAAGATTGACACAAATCTTAAAATGACTCAGATTTAATCCATATTCACCATGGGTGAAAAGATATCATCAAATTACACTATTTTCTTATAAAGGAACCCCTTGAAAACTAACTGATCTTTGTGCCTAAACTCCTTTTTGCTTCTATCCTTCTTCAGTATGAACATCTATTTGTTCGTTATTACCTTTTTACCTTTGGGTATTTCCACCAAATCATAAGTTTGATTCTTCACTAAAGACTCCATCTCATCCTCCATTGCATTCATCCAGTTGAGTTTATTAGGATGAGACATTATCTCCTGGTATTATTCTATACCCCCCTCATCAGTCATCAATAGGTACTCCAACGTTGAATATTTTTTGGACTGAATCCTTCCTCATGAAGGTCTTAGAACCTATGAAATGTTATGTTCAGGAAGCACAACACCACTTATCTCTTGTGATGGTTCTAAAACTTCTTGTAAAGAGGATTGAGTCTCTTCTGGCTCAATATTCTACTCCACTACCTCCTAGTATATTTTGGACAAGTCTCATTGCACCGCTTCCCACTTATTGAAAGTTGGTTCTCTTATAGGTGTTGGATCATGAATTTATTCCCCAACACTTTATATTATATTTATTCTAGGATTTTTAATGTCTTCAAATGTTTGTTTCTCATGGTATATGGAATCTCTGCATCTGGTCACCTTCTTCTCATTTAGGTCCCAATGCTTGTGTCTGAACTCCTCATATTCATAGTCGATGAAGATATAGGGAGTTGATCTCCCATCTAGCTTCTTCATGAGCTATGTGGATACTTTTGCAAATTCAAAACATCCATATACACAAAAATGAGAGTAATATAGATATTTACCATAACATCTCTTCTATGTAATCTCAAAATTCAGTGGTCCCGATGGTGATCTATTCCATCCAATGGCCTGAAGGCCTTCAAATTTTTTTATTATTATAGATCCCCCTTTTAAGGGAAGAAGGGGGAACCGAAACACTTCATGAATATAAGATGTAATAGGACCATAAGGTCATAGAGAGTAAAAGTAGACTGACCAAATAGAGATGCCCCTCCCCAGAATTTGATCATGAAAAATCTCTCCCCTATTTCATGAATGTTTGACTAGCATATTTCCTGTGTCAATGCACTGACCCGATCCGATGGTTTATGCCATACCCTCTCAAACAAAAAATCTTAAAACCATTGCAAATATGAAAGTCTAGCTTTGGAATCACCTTTGGGACCTATTCTATGTGGTTGAGTCAATGTGCAACACCATTCCAAAAGACCACTCAAAAATCATTCCACCAATCCAAAAAATAAACACTGACTAAAAATCATCAACCTAATGAAATTGTTCACATCACAACAGAAATGAATCATGAATTTGGCCTTAATGGGGGAAGCTATGTAGACACTGGAATCTCCCTCTACAACACACCAATAGAACCAAACCCATAGAAACCTTGTTTCTCTCATGAGGCACCCTTTAACACCACATCTACAGCACCCAAAGATGAGGATAAGCCAAGGAGCATAAAGCCAATTCTTTGTCACATAGGACTAGAAAATCCAACAACCAGTCTAAGGATTAGGCAGCATAGCCAAACTCATCATGCTTCTAACCTTCTCTATTGTGGTTATGTTCATCCTTTATACAACTTTGTTGTGTTGTGGGGTGTGTGGAACTATCCCCTCATATCATATTCCCTTAATCCTTCAATAGGAATAAAATTCTTTAGATTTTGACTCTCGTTTGTTGTCTAAATAAAGAAACATAAGCTTCATTCCACTTTCATGCTCCACCATGGTATGTATTATCTTGAAGTAGTTCCATACTTACTCTTTCATCCATAATAAGAAAACCCACACCCTTTTAAATTTATCATCAATAAAGGATAATAAATATTTGTTACTGCCTAGTGAATCCACCTCCATTGATCTGCATACATCAGAGTGCACCGGATTCAGAAATTGTGATCTCCTTGGTGAAGAAGTATTGAATGAGACTCTATGATGCTTCTCATATAAGTATTATTTACAAGGATTAATTGACGCATCCTTGTCAATAATAATATACTTTATCTTCCTCAGGGTAGATAAACTTAATTCACTCATGTGGTCAATTCTTCAATGTCACATATTGGATGAAGTCTCTCCTTCCACCATGTTGAGGATATTTGTACATATCTTCACATTATTTATGTACAACGTAGTGCCTATGATTCCTGAGGAGATAATGATGGGTCCTTTTGTCATCTTCCATGATCCATTCTTGAAAATGTTTTCATAGCCTTGTCAATCAAAGGTTATACCTGATAACATGTTTAATCGAAGGATTGTAATATGTTGAACATACTTTAAGGACATTGTCTATCAAATGTTTTTCTTGACATCGATATCACCCATGCCAATAATATTCTCTAAATTATTATTCATTATTTTCACTGCAGAAAAGTAACCATCTTGATAAGCCATAAAATACTCATGATGCGGAGGGACCTGGTCCAATGTTGCAGTATCGACCAACCATTCTCTGTCCTGGCCTGATGTATGAAAGAATGTATATTTTTTATATTTGGATTAAATCAAAACTTCTCTGATGATACTCACATCTATGTATCTATTTATTCTTTATTGGTTTCTACTTTTTTCCTTTTCATGTAGAATCTTTTGTGATTTCTTCTTCATTTGTCCCACTATGCCACAATGGTTGCATTTTTATGTTATCCTCCTACCATCTTTGACCATCCTCTACTCTTGCTTCAACATCTACTTCCTGCCCCATGACCACCCCTTTTTTCTCCCTCGCTTCTCTAGGATGAGTATTTGTGTTTAGTTATAACTTATGTCCTTCATTCGGCTCTCCTCATTGAACAATGAATCATTTACCATTTCAATGGTAAGTTTTTCTCAAAGATCCAAGTTTAGGAGTGAGACCACAATCTTATCTAAGCTATCTAGAATTGTGTAGAGTATGTGGTTTACCTGATGTTCATCATTCATAGTCTTACCTTCACCCACCAATTGGATCACTAGGCTTTGAAACTCATTGGTCTTCTTAGCTATAGAGCTTACACTTTGTAGTTGTAGGTTTATCAACTTCTTCGATAAGAGTATTTTCTTCTGAGTGGTCTTTTATTGGTATGTATTTTAAAACATCATCCAATGTTTATATATTCCACTATCTTATGAAACATGGTGGTAGATGATCTGATTGGTCCATTGGAAGATTTGACCAATCATCCTCTTGTTCAGCTTCTTCCACTTCACATCCCTACTTGCATAGGGGTTGAATCACATGTTCTCAATGGGGTCAAAAACATCTTTCTCATTAAGAAGATCTTCCATTTAAGTCTTCCAAATGGAGTAGTTCAAAGAAATCAACATGATAATCCATCATATGGATGGTCTTTACATTGAATTGTAACTATATAAAAGTGATTCCTAATAAAGTAAAATGCAGTACACCGTTGCATCTGGAATGTTCTAAAATGGTGGATTCAACTCCTGAATCTGATGAAGATATGACCTTATCAGTGTCAACAGCCAAGATCGACTAATAATGTGGTGTTGATGTGGCGTGCTGGAGCAGTTGTAGAAAATTTGCTGGAAAAGTTTCCATTGTTGGAACAATACCTTCTTCTATAGAAAAGGGGTACTATAGAACCCTATATTTTACCAAAATTTTCCTAATCCAAGGGTGATCATTTTAGCTCTATTTGCAATTCCATTTGCGCTATTGAAATCATATCTCCATGAACATTTATAATATGCCTCCAAAACAGAATTCAGAACAAGATTAATTTTATGATCACTGAAAAAACGCAAGAACTCACCAATGTTTCATTGTACAAATAATTGATTCCACATGTCTTTATTCCCTGATCATGAAGAGATGGGAGGGAAGAAAAAAAATTATTTAAACAAGAAAAAATGGTTTAAAAACGCCTCTCCCATACCTCCATTTGTTTCTCACATAGAACTCTCAAGGCCTATCAATGGATAGATGATCTCACATTTCCTAGAACTGATGAATATTCAAGCTCCAATGTCCCTTATTATATAGACATGGTGGGAGGTGTCGTATTTGATACAACACCACCAACCTACAACTAACATGAACCTCTCCCATGGCTACTAAATGAATAGAGGTTTTCATGTAGAAAGTACAGAAGCCATGTTAGAAGTATTTTTTGGTGAGGTAGGTGAACAAGACACCTAATAGAAGTTTGAAAAAATTCCATGAAAGTCTTTGTGAATGTTCTGAACCAAAAAATTGAATCTGACCAGACTGGTAATGTAAAATTTGAAGTTGGATATGGGGATAATGCTGATCTTTTCTTAACTGTGGGAAGTTGACCTCTTCCATGGGTGTGTTCAACTTGATGCAGATTGCAGTTTATTTTTTTATGAACTGAATTGAATGAAGGGTATTTTGTATTTTGTAAAATACCATGGAGGTCTCTAGTATTTCATCTATGAGTCTATTGAAAAGTTAACTTTTCATACACAACAAATTGATTACACTAATTTCAGAGAGGATGAAATTAGATATATAAGATGTTCATATACCTATTGAACTGGACTTAAGTTTTATGAACATACATCAATTCATTTAAGGAAACATTATTATCCCATTATTAACACTGGGATGATAGTAGAAATACATATTAGATGGTGTCACCTATTTATGTGCTATGAGGAAACAAATAAAGTCATGGAAAATAAGTCAGTGTATTTGGGTGTAAGTTTTAAAAAAAAAGAATTATGATATTTTTTAGGGGAATATAGAAAACAAATTACTAGAAGGAGATGGGAGGGGAGAGAATATTTCTCAAACAGAGATATGGATAAAAAGTATAAATACTCTCAATATAGAAGTTACAGAAGATGGAGAAAGGATGAATAAAGAGACATCAACAAGGATCCTTCTCCCATCTTTCTCATCTTATTTTTTCATATTTTTATATGCACTTTATTGAATATTTTTTTATGTCATTGTAAACTTGAGTTATTACTTTCTTTAGGGTTTCATATTATTTTTAATTGATAAATTTTCAATCTATTTCATTTTATTTTCATAATATTTTCAATACATTTTTCTATACAATGATCTTTATTTCCATTATTGATGATAATTTTTTCATTCTATTCTATGTTTCTGTGGGAGGTGATAATAAATCCATTTCATTTAAGAATCATCAAAAGTATCAAAAATACAAAATGGTTGACCTCTTTATTTTTAGTAAATAAATATCTCTCTTCCTAAAGTTGGGTTTATTGATCAACTTTATGAGATTTCATTACATTTTGTTGAACACCCAAATTTTATTTAGGTGATTCTACACACCATTATTACATTCATTGGCACAATTGTGTTAATTGAAATTGAATAGAGAAAAATCATTTTATATCAGTTCATGTGAATTTGATTCCCCTTAAATATTTTACTCTCAGTCTTTCCCTCGTCTCTATTATTTCATTTCTTCTAGCACACTATCACTTCCACTATTTAGTTTAGTTTTATTTTCTTTGTTTTTGTTTCTTCTGGTCACACAATTGTATCACCTTATCTATGGTTTGATAATATTTCTATATGAAATACAAGTAGTTTTTTTACAATAATTAAATTTTTCACGTTCTCAATGAATACATGATCAAATTTTGGTATCCATTTCATGGAAGGCGTGTGCGACCAAAAAAATGTAAAACAACATAAAAAATTATAAACTATTTCGAAAAAATCTATAAAAAATTCTAATAAAATATTGTGTCATTTATTCTCATTTTTTATGTTGAATTTCAGATTTCTCTATCTGTATAGTGTGTGTTTAGCTTTGTTTCATAACTAGTTTTCACTATATTGAATTATTGAGGAGATAAATTATTTCTTTTTTTCCTATTATATAAATAGATTATCATGTAGTTTGGGTTCAAAAAAATAAAAATTATTTTTTTTGTTGTGCTATTTATGGGAACACTACTTGAGATTGTGTCTATAATGCACCATGAAAAATTAATCACCCTGAAGAGTACCAATACATTAATGATCCTGAACATGGAAATCATGGACACTTAAAATAAATGTTGATACAAATAAATGATAAACTTTATCAAGACTGGGAAATAATTTTCAAGTTGAAAATTCAATTTTGCGAGTTTTAAGACAATATTGAAGAACAAGATCAAAGATAAATGATTTTGAATAATCAATTTGATGAATCCGTGGGTTTTTGAAATGAGAATGCTGAAGAAAATTTGGATAATTGGAAACCAAGTGAGCTATACACAAAAAAAAATTAAATTCATGAACAAAACTTTTCTCAATATATTCATGAGGTTTTAGAAGTGATAGATGTATATCCCATAATTTTTATGACACCTAAGCCTGTTCACATTAAATTTTTTGATGAAATGGATTCTCAGGTTGAAGAAAAACATGGAAATGTGGTTTCTAATGTTGAAAACACTACAACCATTTTTATAGAAATAATAGTAAATGAACATGAGCTCAAAGTTGGGAAACCTTCAGAAGAAAAAATCAAAATTTAATTTTCTAATTATGAAACTTTTGAAAATGATTTTAAATTTGATCTTCACTATTTTAAAACTAAAACGACATAAAAATTGAACATGTTTCTATAGAACAGGAAGAGGGAGTGGAATTTGATTTTGAAAATTATTTAATAAAACATATTCATTACACCCCACATTGATGTTGAGCCTCAAATGGAAGTAAATAATGAATTGAAACCAAAATTTCCCCAATTTGGGGACAATTTTATAAATCTGGAATCACTTGAAACTATTCTTTATAGATATAAAAAGAACAATTTTTCTCTAAAATAGAACTGGAACAATCAACTCACTTTGACTTATCGGATGAATTTTTGGATCTTGAAATTGATGGAATTACTGAGCATAGACTTAATGGATTAGGTAGAGATTATTTACCAAATGTAGTGATTGATGAGTTTTCATTATCAGTTGATGAAACTTGGGAAGGGTATTATATAATTGTAGAATCATTATATGCGGATAATGAAAAAATAATATTCCCTATACATCTATTTATTCACCAATTAATTGGGTGATGTTTATCATGTACAATATGAGAGTAGATTATATGGGATATTTCTATTATTTTCCATTGATTATAAATATTCTCAGAACATTATTGTTTCCATGTTCTTGAACCTATCTATTTTATTTCATCCCGTTACACCATTGCTTTGGTTGATTTCAAGGTTGATTTTGATAGAGAGAGCTATGAGGTTAACGTTTTTCTCCTTGGAACATCAATTTTATGGCTATCCCATCAGAAAAATCTTGATTTTATCAAAATTTATTTTTATCTAGAATTGTACAACACTCTTTCCAAGAGAAACAATGGTTATTTCTTTCTATTAGTGAGACCAAGTGGTTCTTGGAAGAGCATGAGGGAGTCCCATATTTTGCACGAGAGTTTGATTGTTTTTTAATTCATAGGTTAGTGATATTGGGTAATAAATATTCATCTCTTCTAGTGTAACACTATAAGATTTCATGGTATGATTCCCTTTGAATAATATAGTAGCTTGTGGTGTATGCATCTTTGAGTTCTAGCACACCACGACCAATCAAACTAGTAGTTTAAAAAGAAGTTTGGAATAGTAATACCCACTTTTTGAAGTTTTAGAAATTTTATTTTTCACAATGGAATTCATTTTTTTATTTGGAATTTCAAAATTATCTTAGGCTGATTTTCGTTATTTTTCTGAAAACATTCAATTTTTGATGAATAGTGGAAAACATTGTGTTATTGTTTATAACTGATTTTTTATTAAAATATATATTTTTTAATTTAAATATATTCCAAAGTAAAAAGAGATATATAATACCTATATTAATCCAATTTAATTCATTGGATTCATTTTAAAATAAAATTAGATATATAAAATTTTATTGAACTTTTTATCGTCTTCTTACTACCTTCTAGGAACATTTGAAAATTTTTATAAAACGTAACTTTACCGCTTCTATGAATTGAATTTCAAAAATCTGACAGAAATGGTTTTCATGAGTAAGTAAAATGTGATTCAATGGGATGAAAGTAATTTTGTTGAATAGTAACTTTTCAATTTTATTTACCACGGTTAAAAGTAAATATGGTAATTAAAGGTAAAAATAATATTATAATAATATAAAATTACACAAACACATGTACTAATTCTATTGGATAAGTGTTCTCCCCACTAATTTCACAACCTATCTCTCTCTCTCTGATTCCACTATCATTGTATCTACAATTAGCTCGTTGCTTATTCCTTTGTGAGCAGTGGTTTTAGTGGCCTAAAAGGAGTGCTGAATTTTTCAAAGCATCATTTAAAGCCATCATTTCTTATTTATTTTAAAGTCATTTATTTTTTTATTTGATTCATTTCTAGTTAGTTATAATTTTTTAATTAATTAGTAGTTTATTTAGTTAGATATAGTTTAGAAATAATAGTTATTATTAATAAATAAAATATTATTATTTATTTTGGAATTTTGAGTAAAAAATTATATTTATTATTAGTAATGGATTTATTATTATAATAATATTATTTTTTTAGTATAACATAATAGTTTTTTAATATTATTCACATTATTAGTAATTAATATTAACTTGATGATGAATAAATATTAGTGAAATAATGGTTTACTAATAATTAACTATTAAATAAGTAATGATTAACTAATGCTAAAGTAATAAGTAACTTATTATTAACTAGTGAATAACTTAGGATTAAATAATGATTAACTAATAATTATAAAATGAATATAATATTCTTAACTAATGATTAAGGCATAATTAATTAGTAATTATGTAATTTTTAACTAATTATTATCTAACAAATAACTAATTAATAAAAAATGATTAACTAATGAATAAATAATGGTTAACTAATGATTAAAGAATGATTAATTAATGATTAATTAATGATTAAATAATGTTTAAATAATGATTAAAATTGATTAAATAATGGATAAATAATGGTTAGCTAATGATTAAAGATTGAAAATAAGATTGATTTTACTTCACTTTTGAAGTCAGACTCATCTCATTTAAAATCTATTATGTTGAAAAATGTAAAAGATTTTATTGTCTATTGTAAAACATTCATGTGTTATTTAATGAGTTTTTTCTTGTCCATTTCACTTTATATGATCATAATTGTCATTTTATCATTGAGAAATAAATTGATTTTATGTTCTCTTTTTTTTACCTCACTTTCCAAAACATTCTATGATTTATTTTCTAATAAACCTTTAAAAAATTAATACAAAATGTTTATATATATGACTATATCAAATGATATCTTACAAAACACCATTTTCAAGATAAATCCATATCTAAAACCAATTTAGAAATATTCTTTGGGAAACTTGAACACATGACTTTTTCTTTTGGTAAGAAAAACATTATAAGACAATGAAAATACACTTGTTATGTCTTACATTCTACCAGTTATAACATTCTTATAACCATAATGTTATATTTATATTTTACATTTAATAATTATTTCATTTTTATACATAGAGATGGATGATACTATGGTACTTACTAAGTAGTATAGACATGTTTCAGGTGATGTTCTTGCGGGACATGAGGTTCGAAAAATCATGGTATATAGAGAACAAGATAGGCGGCATTATGAGAAGATTTGTGTGCTCGCATATAGGAAGAGGTATGGTGGCACCACCATACAGGGCGACACAACAGTGATGGAAGTGCCAGCATAGGGAGGTGTGAGTGGGAGCAAGGAGTCTATAGTAACCGATTTATGGAATGAGGTTTTCATGGATTGTATATAAAGAAGAAGAAAAATAGTAGTTGTTTCGATGTAGGAACAAATTTATATATTTACTATGGCTCCAAGAGAACTACTTCCATTTTATCTACACATACAATTTTAAGAGTCGTGTGATTAGTGATTTGTGTTTTCTTCTCCATCAAGCCCAACTGCATTGTCTTCTCTTGTAAGCCACTGAATGCATTGTTTGTCGATGGAGATCTCAATGTGAAGTCAAACAAAACTCAATCTGATTAATGTAATCAATATTTCATTATTATGAAAAAATGAATCTAATTGAAATAATCTTAATATTTTTTTCATTATTCCAAAAAAATTAAATAGATTAAAAATAGTGTCGAGAAAAAAATTTGATGATGGTGATATTTAGAATTGCAGGAGTATAGAAGTGGAAATGAACTAGGTTGGTTGACTATTTCTCAAATGTTCTAAAATATTTAGTTATTCCAATAAATACATGAGAGAAAGTTAATTTGGTTTTGTTAATAATTTTGGTGAGAAGATATTGTTATCGGAGAAATATAGAATTTTGAGTTCTCTAGTTTTCATTACACTATGGTTACACACATTCCCTATATGCGAAGAAGAAGAGAACTCCATGAACTTTGACAAGTGTATAACACTCTTGAAACAAGGTTTCAGACAAAACTGAAGATAGTGTAGTACTGTATACGTATATCTCCCATTATATTGAAGATATATGAACCTGTACCTGCTTATGCTTGTGAATAGATGTTTTCAAGGCTGTATTTTGAGATAATGGTACCACAAATACAAGCAAGGGAAGTTCTCGGGTTTTATCAGTGCTAATTAGAAAGGGTTGATAAAAGGTGGAGGATGATTTGGGTGTAAGGGTTTTTTTAGTTTAATGGGGTAGGGTTTATTTTAAATGGGGAAAGGGGTTTATCAAGTGCCACTTGAAGTGGCACTGGAGAAAATCGTGGGACAGCGCCACTTGAAGTGGCGCTGACCCCTTCCAACCCCAACCCCCCATATATATATATATATATAATAAATATGTTTATAATAAAATTATTTATTATAATAAATATAATTATTAAAATAAATATATGATTATATTTATTAAATTTATATTTATTGTAAAGACCCGTAAAATTCAAGGGAATTTTTTTCTTAATTTTCTTTAGAATTTTACAAGAGCGCGGTTTCAGACGGCACCTGATTCCGAGGCCCGGAGTGCCCGGAATTAATTTCCGAAGTTTGGCTCGGGTACGTTCAGTGAACGAACGAGCGGGAATTCCTAACTTTTGATCCGGTGCTCGGAATTGAAATCCGAGGGCACCGATGAACTCGCAGCGCCGATATTCGCTTAAAGATACCTTTTCGGGAGTTGCGTTTGTTGCGGGTTGAAAGTTAGTTTTAGGGGTTATTAGTTTGAGTTAAATAAAATTGTGTAGAACAATTTTATTTTTAACTTGATAAAACCTATCATAGGAGGTTGGAAGTGGGACCCACACCCACTTAACCTCCCTTGGGAGGATTAAGTGTGGTGGGGCCCACACGATCCCCTAAACCTTTCAAATTCTCTCAACATACTTAACCCCTAATTAATTGGCTTAAGTTACTCTTAATTAATTTTGGGAGTTAAGTCTTTTTGAATTTCAAACTTTGAAATTCTTTTGTGTTATGTGTTAATAAAATAAGAGGTAGTCTTATTTTATTTTGAGTTCTTTGTTTGTCATTTTGAGAGCTCCTCTTCATCTTCAAGCTCTGACGAAGAACGAAGAACGCTCAAACTCCGACGAAGAACGACGCCTCTCTTCTTCGTCCTCGGAGTCAACAAGAGGGAACGCCGTTTCCTCCTCGGACCTTCTTCGTCGGCAAACGAAGATCCGCCAACGACGTGTCCCCACGGGCTTAACTCTTCGTCAACGGATTTGACGAACGACGACCGCGACGCCCGACCTCCGCGACGCCGTCTTCCGCGGAACGTAGACGAATCTCGAACCTTAAACCAAGGTAGGGGTTGTCAAATTCTTTTTGGTTTCCTTATTTTATTCTTGAACGTGATTTTTAGCAAGACTAACGTGAGGCTTGATTTATTTTTAAGTTGCGTTATTAATTTAACGTGAGGGGGCCGGACCGTACGAACACGGCCGAACCCCCTCCAACGTTCTTGTTTGTTCTTGCGGGTGGAAGCAAGTGGCGTGGTGCCGTCGCACCACGCGGTTGATCGTGCATTTATTTTACGCAACGCCGTCGCGCGCACACCGAGGTAGAAACTTCAAGAACGCGACGCCGTCGCGCCGCGTTGAAAAGAATCAAAGTACGGCGAAGGGGCGCGGTGCCGTCGCACCACGCCGGATGACGAACGCCGCGGCCGGTTCCGGGCCGCGGCGGGACGAGGAGACCGCGGCCGGTTCCGGGCCGCGGCGGAAGAGAAGACCGGCGGCCAGGCCGCCGGCGTCGAAAGCCGAAGAAGGGGACCGGAAATTCCGGTCCCGTTTGAGAAAACCGGCCGGCCAGCTGGCCGACCGGATGTCTTAAAACCGGGGAATTTAATTCCCCGGCCACCTCTTAAAAACCCCCCTCTTAAAGAGGGGGGGCGGTTCTTGAAGGAGGGGGGGGCAGCCGGCCCCCCTGGTTCGCTTAAATAAACCGGCCCCCACGTGGGGGGGGGGGGGGGGCGGTTTTCAATCAAGGGCGCGGCAAATGCCGCGCCGTTTTTTTCAAGGAACCGCGGGGCTTAGCCCCCGCGTGCGCAGCCTCGCCGCGGCCCGCCGCCACCGCGGCCCGCCGCCGCCGCGACCCGCCGCCGCCGCCGCCGCGCCGCCCGCCGCCGCCTCCCGCCGCCGCCGTCCGCCGCCGCCGGCCACCGCGCCGCCCAGGGGGGGGGGGGGGGGGGTCGGGCCGGGTCGGCCCGGACCCGGACCCCCCCGTTTCGAACCAGTTTGGGTTTTTGGCTCATAACTTGAGCCTCGGACCTCCGAATGACGAACCGTCTGCGGCAACGCGATCCTTGGATCGAGACGGTCGTTTAGGTATATCGCACTCAAGGTTTCGGATTACTTTGAGTTCGGCCGGGTTAGTTCGTTCACGAAACCAACCGGGCTTTCGGAGCGGAAACGCTCATATCTTGAGCTACGGACGTCCGATTGACGTGCCGTCAGTCGCGTAGTGTTCCTCTTAGTGAGACGGATCTTTTGGCATACTCCGCCCGAGGTTTGGACGCAGGTGGAGTACGGTCGGGTTGGTTTTTCCTTAAAAACCAACCGGGCCCCGGAGACGAAAATGCCAATAACTCTCAGACCGGGCGTCTGATCGACGCGCCGTCTGTTGCGTTGAGTTCCTGTTGACGATACGGAACTTTTGGATACATCAACTTCGGTCTTCGTGACAATTGATGTATCAGCCTCTCGGCTCGTGGAGCGGACCCTCCGAACGAGCTTGCTTTGTGCGGGAACCCTAGTGCTGGCTGCGACTGTTCTACTGCTACGACTGCTACTGTGACTTCGACGACGACAGTACAGAGATCCTGTGTGGATTCGACGGCGACGACTACAGAACTCAGCGATTCTACGCGAGCAGTGCTACCGAACCTGTATGAGCTGAATCTTCTGTTTACCTTGGGCGATGGAGCGCTTGGGTGTAGCGGCGGACCCGTGGTACTTGACAGTGGTGGTGCGCTTGAATGCAGCAGCAGACCCTTGGCGGTGGAGCGCTTGGTTGTAGCGGCGGACCCGCGATACTCTACGGAGTGTGTGCGCTTGGTTGTAGCGACAGACCCGCGACGATGGAGACGTGCGTGCGGAGTACGGAGACCGTGTAGATGACTGAGACCTGACGACTGCTCGACCGACTCGACTTGGAGTGAGTCGACTAGCCCAGTGGACGGAGCGCCCAGTAGTTGGCAGCAGACCCACGGCGGACGGAGCGCCTGGTAGTTGGCAGCAAACCCGCGGTACTCGACAGGAGGAGTACCTCAGTAGGCTATCTGGGTGAGCGCCGAGTATTTGGCAGCAGACCCTCAGCGGACGGAGCGCCCCGTAGTTGGCAGCAGACCCGCGGTACTCGACAGGAGGAGTACTTCAGCAGTCATAGGTTACTGAGCAGTACCTCGGAGTCGTGACAGGACTGCTGCACACTTCAGAGACGGGGCTCTTCAGCAGCTACGGTTTCGATAATGAAAATCCTGGTTTGAGCTGAGTCAATGATCTTTGTGATTCCTCATGATTGAGATGGGTCGCTTGATAACTTAGGTATATGTATGGGCATATACCTGGGTAATGGTTATCCGTTGATTTCATAATCTTGTTATAATCTGTGTGAATTTTACTGTTTACTCTTCTTTGTGGATTGGGTTGTTCTTGGGCTCGGTGTTGGAGCCGAACGGAATTTGATGACTTAGGTATATGTATGGGCATATACCTAAGCAGTGTCGGTTGTTACTTCGTGATTGTACTTTTCTTCGTGGTTTATCCTTTGTGGATTTGAGAGACCTTCAGGGGTCTCGGGGTCCCTACTGAGTAGCTTATACTCACCCCTGCACGGGCTTCGCCCGCACTACGTTGTGTTGGTTGTAGACGACGGACAGCGTTGACTTAGCTGAGGCTTGTAGAGCGGGACGGTACCCGGAGGTGGACCACTGGGCCGGACGTGCATGGAGCGGACGGCGGGACCCGTGGAGCAGAGGAGCTATCTGTACCCACCCTTCAGGTGGGATTTCCGGTGGACAGCTCGGAGTAGCGGCTTTTACATTACAGTTGCTGTTTTTCCCTTTTTGAGTTGTACTTTACTTTCAGTTTGGGTTTGTATTCTGGCCCATTTGCCTTTTCGTACTTTCAGTCGTACTCTGCTTGCTTAGTGTTTACTTTCCGCTTGTTTACTCTGTGGTGTGTGTTTACTTATCAAAGGCAATGCCTTCCCTTTTTATCGGGATTTACGCCTTGGTGCTAGTCGCCAGCCCCTGGCCTATGGAAGGCGGGCTTGGGGTAGTCACGGCACGGACCCCGAGGGCGGGTCGTGACAAATTGGTATCAGAGGAGTTCGGTTCTACCGCGAACTCTGATCTTTTCTATGTGAAGAAATAATGTTTAGCGTATTGAGTGTGGATATCAGTCCAGGGAGTCCAGTGTTGGTGCGGCGGCCGACGTATCCGTACACCAGGACCCTGACTTCTGATTTCCGACTTAATGCACGAAAACATTGATTGCGTGGGTGTTTCAAAGTTTTCTTTGTGATTACTTATATCAGCTCACCAGGTATACTGTTTGACCGTGGCGCACCTGTCTCCTTTCAGGACGGCCCCACGACGACAGCCAGCTAGGGTTCCGAGAGTCGAGCGTGACGACAGCCCACCGAGCGACGAGGCCTCGGTACAGGGCCCTTTGTCAGCAGTGGCACCGGCGGTAGCTCTACCCGCCGAGCCCCCGATGCTTCCAGCAGCAGCCGCTGACGATGCACGTCGCCTCAGCGCACTGCATGAGTTTCAGCGCCAGCGACCGCCCAGGTTTCGCGGGGAGACGGATCCCCAGGCAGCAGAGGATTGGCTGGAGGCAGTGATTCGAGTGTTTAGGCTAGTGAGGACACCAGCAGACCTCATGGTGATCCTCGCTGCGAGCCTACTACACGCAGCAGCAGGACGATGGTGGAGCTTGATGCTCCAGGTACACGATGAGGCATCTCTACTTTGGACGGACTTTGAGAGCATCTTCCGCTCGGAGTTCGTCCCAGCCACCCTTCGTGCGGTACGTATCCAGGAGCTTCTACAGCTGCGGCAGGGCAGCATGACGGTCGCTCAGTACGCGGCGAGGTTCACCGACCTTTCTCGGTACTCGACAGACATGGTACGGGACCCCTTCTTCCGGGCCCGGACCTTCGAGCAGGGTTTGAGACACGAGATCAGGGCATCGCTGATCTCCCTCAGCATACCGACTCAGACAGGAGTACTGGAGCGGGCACTTCTGATCGAGAGTTTCCTTGCTGAGTCTACACCAGCACAGCAACTCACCGCAGGGCGGCACGTGACAGAGTCATCTGCAGCAGGTAGCCGACGGATGACTCAGGGTTCCAGGCAGACCAGACCTACCGGTGGCCGACTGCACGACTCAGGCTCAGTTGTACGGGGAATCCGGGGCGGAGTCAGAGCCAGGCGTGCCGAGAGTGGGCAGTGTTACTCCTGTGGCGGGATTGGTCACATGGCTCGTGACTGTCCGACCCGCCATGCTGATGATCAGCAGATAAGCGAAGAACCTCCCAGGCAGAGGTAGAGGTTCGACCGTGGCGGTCCGCAGGGAGGAGGCGGATGAGGCAGAGGAGCTGGACGAGCAGCCGGTGGTGGGCGACGCTTTGAGGCTCTTCCACCACCACCACCAGGAGGTCCACCCCGACCTCAGGGAGTAGGTGAACATGCGAGAGCTCAACTTCAGGCAGCCGAGGCCTTCGATCATGGAGCTCTGGGAGCCGATGGACAGGAGCTGAACTAGTAGATACATCCTTTGTACTTCTGGTTCCTTTTTGCATTTGTGTAGCATCTTGTATTATGAGATGCAATAATAAAAGACGCATACCTTTGTGATTTTTCGTTCCTGTCCTCTTTCGTGATGTTACTAAGAGGTTCCAGTTTTGACTGTTGACTTGACCCTCACTTGTGAGACATCTACTGGAGGAGACCCAGTTACCACACACTGATGCCGACAGTGTGACTCAACCCTTGGAGGCGAGAGTAACGGTTGAATCTCTTAGTAGTAGCGTCGAGGCCTTACGACGTCATCCTTGGTATGGATTAGTATCATCCATGTTAGGATTGACTGTTTTAGGCAAAGAATGTGGTTCATCCAGGGGATGAGACCAATTTTCTCTTTTCGGCAAAGAAGAAATCTTGCAGCTCTTGTGGGACCTGTGATGGTCCAGGCCACGACAGAGAAGGTCCAGGTCATCCAGGAGCGGATGAGGATAGCTCAGAGCCAACAGAAGTCATACACTGACAGGAGGCGGAGGCCACTGGAGTTCGAGGATGGCGACCACGTCTTCTTGCGGTCTCACCTCGACGGAGTATTCGGAGATTTGGCCGAGGCGGCAAGTTATCTCCGCGCTTCATCGGACCTTTCCAGATTCTCAGCAGGATTGGCGAGGTGGCTTATCGCCTGGCTCTACCACCTCAGTTGCACCGGGTGCACGACGTCTTCCACGTATCCCAGCTGAGGAGATACGTGCACGACCCGACGCACATCATTGACCATGGGGAGCTTGACGTTGACGATGGGGCGACTTTTACGGAGGTCCCGGTGGAGATAGAGGATCGACAGGAGCGGGTCCTGCGTGGG
This sequence comes from Viscum album, assembly GCA_963277665.1. NCBI lineage: Eukaryota > Viridiplantae > Streptophyta > Magnoliopsida > Santalales > Viscaceae > Viscum > Viscum album. Next base: position 627,219,561 of record OY728159.1, read on the forward strand.
CGATCGATTCCTCTTGTGCGCATCAGATGGAAGCACGGGAATCTCCAGGAAAGCACATGGGAGCGGGAGGCTCAGATGCGTGCTCAGTACCCTCTTTTGTTTCCCTAGTTTTTGTTGTATCTTTACGGGGACATAAAGCCCTGAGGTGGGAGTAATGTAAAGACCCGTAAAATTCAAGGGAATTTTTTTCTTAATTTTCTTTAGAATTTTACAAGAGCGCGGTTTCAGACGGCACCTGATTCCGAGGCCCGGAGTGCCCGGAATTAATTTCCGAAGTTTGGCTCGGGTACGTTCAGTGAACGAACGAGCGGGAATTCCTAACTTTTGATCCGGTGCTCGGAATTGAAATCCGAGGGCACCGATGAACTCGCAGCGCCGATATTCGCTTAAAGATACCTTTTCGGGAGTTGCGTTTTTTGCGGGTTGAAAGTTAGTTTTAGGGGTTATTAGTTTGAGTTAAATAAAATTGTGTAGAACAATTTTATTTTTAACTTGATAAAACCTATCATAGGAGGTTGGAAGTGGGACCCACACCCACTTAACCTCCCTTGGGAGGATTAAGTGTGGTGGGGCCCACACGAGCCCCTAAACCTTTCAAATTCTCTCAACATACTTAACCCCTAATTAATTGGCTTAAGTTACTCTTAATTAATTTTGGGAGTTAAGTCTTTTTGAATTTCAAACTTTGAAATTCTTTTGTGTTATGTGTTAATAAAATAAGAGGTAGTCTTATTTTATTTTGAGTTCTTTGTTTGTCATTTTGAGAGCTCCTCTTCATCTTCAAGCTCTGACGAAGAACGAAGAACGCTCAAACTCCGACGAAGAACGACGCCTCTCTTCTTCGTCCTCGGAGTCAACAAGAGGGAACGCCGTTTCCTCCTCGGACCTTCTTCGTCGGCAAACGAAGATCCGCCAACGACGTGTCTCCACGGGCTTAACTCTTCGTCAACGGATTTGACGAACGACGACCGCGACGCCCGACCTCCGCGACGCCGTCTTCCGCGGAACGTAGACGAATCTCGAACCTTAAACCAAGGTAGGGGTTGTCAAATTCTTTTTGGTTTCCTTATTTTATTCTTGAACGTGATTTTTAGCAAGACTAACGTGAGGCTTGATTTATTTTTAAGTTGCGTTATTAATTTAACGTGAGGGGGCCGGACCGTACGAACACGGCCGAACCCCCTCCAACGTTCTTGTTTGTTCTTGCGGGTGGAAGCAAGTGGCGTGGTGCCGTCGCACCACGCGGTTGATCATGCATTTATTTTACGCAATGCCGTCGCGCGCACACCGAGGTAGAAACTTCAAGAACGCGACGCCGTCGCGCCGCGTTGAAAAGAATCAAAGTACGGCGAAGGGGCGCGGTGCCGTCGCACCACGCCGGATGACGAACGCCGCGGCCGGTTCCGGGCCGCGGCGGGACGAGGAGAACGCGGCCGGTTCCGGGCCGCGGCGGAAGAGAAGACCGGCGGCCGGGCCGCCGGCGTCGGAAGCCGAAGAAGGGGACCGGAAATTCCGGTCCCGTTTGAGAAAACCGGCCGGCCAGCTGGCCGACCGGATGTCTTAAAACCGGGGAATTTAATTCCCCGGCCACCTCTTAAAAACCCCCCTCTTAAAGAGGGGGGGCGGTTCTTGAAGGAGGGGGGGGCAGCCGGCCCCCCTGGTTCGCTTAAATAAACCGGCCCCCACATGGGGGGGGGGGGCGGTTTTCAATCAAGGGCGCGGCAAATGCCGCGCCGTTTTTTTCAAGGAACCGCGGGGCTTAGCCCCCGCGTGCGCAGCCTCGCCGCGGCCCGCCGCCGCCTCCCGCCGCCGCCGTCCGCCGCCGCCGGCCACCGCGCCGCCCAGGGGGGGGGGGGGGTCGGGCCGGGTCGGCCCGGACCCGGACCCCCCCGTTTCGAACCAGTTTGGGTTTTTGGCTCATAACTTGAGCCTCGGACCTCCGAATGACGAACCGTCTGCGGCAACGCGATCCTTGGATCGAGACGGTCGTTTAGGTATATCGCACTCAAGGTTTCGGATTACTTTGAGTTCGGCCGGGTTAGTTCGTTCACGAAACCAACCGGGCCTTCGGAGCGGAAACGCTCATATCTTGAGCTACGGACGTCCGATTGACGTGCCGTCAGTCGCGTAGTGTTCCTCTTAGTGAGACGGATCTTTTGGCATACTCCGCCCGAGGTTTGGACGCAGGTGGAGTACGGTCGGGTTGGTTTTGCCTTAAAAACCAACCGGGCCCCGGAGACGAAAATGCCAATAACTCTCAGACCGGGCGTCCGATCGACGCGCCGTCTGTTGCGTTGAGTTCCTGTTGACGATACGGAACTTTTGGATACATCAACTTCGGTCTTCGTGACAATTGATGTATCAGCCTCTCGGCTCGTGGAGCGGACCCTCCGAACGAGCTTGCTTTGTGCGGGAACCCTAGTGCTGGCTGCGACTGTTCTACTGCTACGACTGCTACTGTGACTTCGACGACGACAGTACAGAGATCCTGTGTGGATTCGACGGCGATGACTACAGAACTCAGCGATTCTACGCGAGCAGTGCTACCGAACCTGTATGAGCTGAATCTTCTGTTTACCTTGGGCGATGGAGCGCTTGGGTGTAGCGGCGGACCCGTGGTACTTGACAGTGGTGGTGCGCTTGAATGCAGCAGCAGACCCTTGGCGGTGGAGCGCTTGGTTGTAGCGGCGGACCCGCGATACTCTACGGAGTGTGTGCGCTTGGTTGTAGCGACAGACCCGCGACGATGGAGACGTGCGTGCGGAGTACGGAGACCGTGTAGATGACTGAGACCTGACGACTGCTCGACCGACTCGACTTGGAGTGAGTCGACTAGCCCAGTGGACGGAGCGCCCAGTAGTTGGCAGCAGACCCACGGCGGACGGAGCGCCTGGTAGTTGGCAGCAAACCCGCGGTACTCGACAGGAGGAGTACCTCAGTAGGCTATCTGGGTGAGCGCCGAGTATTTGGCAGCAGACCCTCAGCGGACGGAGCGCCCCGTAGTTGGCAGCAGACCCGCGGTACTCGACAGGAGGAGTACTTCAGCAGTCATAGGTTACTGAGCAGTACCTCGGAGTCGTGACAGGACTGCTGCACACTTCAGAGACGGGGCTCTTCAGCAGCTACGGTTTCGATAATGAAAATCCTGGTTTGAGCTGAGTCAATGATCTTTGTGATTCCTCATGATTGAGATGGGTCGCTTGATAACTTAGGTATATGTATGGGCATATACCTGGGTAATGGTTATCCGTTGATTTCATAATCTTGTTATAATCTGTGTGAATTTTACTGTTTACTCTTCTTTGTGGATTGGGTTGTTCTTGGGCTCGGTGTTGGAGCCGAACGGAATTTGATGACTTAGGTATATGTATGGGCATATACCTAAGCAGTGTCGGTTGTTACTTCGTGATTGTACTTTTCTTCGTGGTTTATCCTTTGTGGATTTGAGAGACCTTCAGGGGTCTCGGGGTCCCTACTGAGTAGCTTATACTCACCCCTGCACGGGCTTCGCCCGCACTACGTTGTGTTGGTTGCAGACGACGGACAGCGTTGACTTAGCTGAGGCTTGTAGAGCGGGACGGTACCCGGAGGTGGACCACTGGGCCGGACGTGCATGGAGCGGACGGCGGGACCCGTGGAGCAGAGGAGCTATCTGTACCCACCCTTCAGGTGGGATTTCCGGTGGACAGCTCGGAGTAGCGGCTTTTACTTTACAGTTGTTGTTTTCCCCTTTTTGAGTTGTACTTTACTTTCAGTTTGGGTTTGTATTCTGGCCCATTTGCCTTTCCGTACTTTCAGTCGTACTCTGCTTGCTTAGTGTTTACTTTCTGCTTGTTTACTTTGTGGTGTGTGTTTACTTATCAAAGGCAATGCCTTCCCTTTTTACCGGGATTTACGCCTTGGTGCTAGTCGCCAGCCCCTGGCCTATGGAAGGCGGGCTTGGGGTAGTCACGGCACGGACCCCGAGGGCGGGTCGTGACATTTATTATATTAATGTTTATTATATTTAAAAATATATTTTAATTATATTTATAATTATATATTTTTCTATTTATTTTACAAATTATATTTACTATATTCATAAATATGTAATTAGTAATAAATATGTAACTACAATAAATACGTTATTATAAAAAATATGTCATTATAATAAATATATAATTATAAATATAATAAATATATACTTATAATATGTTTATTATATTTATTATAATTATAATTATATATTTATTATATTTATAATTATACGTTTATTATAGTTAAATATTTTTTATAATAAGTGTGTAATTATGAAAAATATATTATAGTAATAACTATATATATATAATAATTATAAAAATATAAAAATTATATAATTATAATTATATATTTAATATATAACTATAATAAATATGTAATTATAATAAATATATGATTATAATAAATATATGATATAACAATTATATCAATATAATAATTATATAATTATAATAAATATTTAATTACAATAACTATATTAGATTTAATAAGCTTTATTTTTATAAAGACAAATAATGTTAATAATGTTTATTTATATATAAATTTCTAAACTTTAAATATAAGGTTTATTTATATATAATTATTTATAAATTTATAAATATAATTTTAAATATATAATTATAAAAAAGAATTGTTTTATATAAATATATATTTACAATTATAAATAAATATAATTTGAAATATATATGTGTATAAATATAATTATGTATATATATATAATTAAATATAAGTATATATAAATATAAATCTATTTAAATTTATATATTTAAATAAAAAATATTTTTGTAATTATATAATTATAAACCTATCTTTATAAGTATATATTTTTTATTGTATAAATATAAATATATTTAGAAATATATAATTATGAAAATATTGTTACATTTATATTTAAAATTTATTTATAAATATATTTAATATTCATATATATATATATATAATTATATTTATAGTCTTTCAAAACCACATAATTGGAACTTAAAAAAGTTTCAGGTATGTGAATGTGAAAGCCTATAAAATATAAACTATATGACCAATATAAATAAAACTTAAAACATGGATTAAACATATAATAAATAGTTGAAAATAAATAGAATTTCTTAAACAATGTTTACTAAAAATAATTTATAGTCTTTCAAGACCACCGACTTGAAACTTAAAAATGATTCAAGTGGTTTTTAAAGGTTATAAAATATAAACTATATGACTAATATTATTTAAACATAAAACATAGATTAAACATAAAAGAATTAGTTGAAATTAAAATTAATTTTGTAAACAATGTTGGCCAAAATAGTTCTTGTTTACTATATGTTTGTTTTTATTTTCATTTTTCAAGAAATTATTATATGTTTAGTTTGTGTGATAAATTTTATTTAGATTGTACTTGCAATTTATAATTTATGTGTTTCTAAAGTCACATACATGAAGCATAATAATGTTACAGTTATGAGACTTTGAAAATATATAAATTATTAATAGTTAATTTAAATTAGTTTATATATACTATATTTTTGCTTTTTTTTGTTATTTGTCTTAAACAACAAGTACGTATCATAGTAAATAGGTTTTTTAATATATACAACATGACATATGAAAACATCAATGAAGATGCCCCCTGGTACCACAATGCGTAATCTGAATCTCATGTCCTCTCCGCGTCCGACGTCCGTGTTTCTCTGGTGTCCTAGCTGCAGGTTCCTCTACTTATGGTGCTTCTGTGCCTCCCCATGGTGTTGTATAGAAAACTAACCAAAACCATGTGAGGATGATGGCCCAAAATCATATGAGGTGCCATATGGCTCCGAAGCGCCTATAAACGGTAGAAATGGGGCACTGAAGAAGGCCTCTTCGGGAGAGGGGGCCTCTATAAGTTGTGTTACCGCACCCAGATGGAAGTCTATAGTTATCTATAGAGATGAAATTTGTGGTATATAAGCATCTCCTGGCTGTGAATTATCATTAGTCGGCTGGGCCGGATTGTCTCTCTGTGGTGCGGCAGCATCTGCAGGAGCTGCTCTCGGATGTCGATGTCGTCGCCTCTGCCCCTCCTGATGTACTCGTCTCTATCATCCAGCTGGCGGCGGTGGTGGTGGCGGTGTATCATCCTCAGCAGGCATAGCAGGGACATTGTCATCCTCAAGAGCTTCAGCTGGAGGATATAGATCGGGATATTCCTTTGGCACCTCATCAAAAAAATATCACTTATTAACCGGATATGATTAAGGAGAGCCAACACATCCTGATGAACTACATCCCACCTAATATATGCATCCTCCTGAGGCTAGGTGGTATGTGCAAGATAAAGAATGGCATCTGCCTGCAAATGAAATAACATTCAAATTAATACCAAAAATGAGTTAAACAAAAATAATAAATCTTAGTAAACATACCAACTATTGAATGTCAATCCCCTGACGTGTAAGGTGCATGATGGTGTGATGTCGATACAAGTCTGCATAATCCCCCTAAGCAGATAACTGAGAGCGTGTTGTGGTATATCCAAATGGAAAGAAACTGAATTTGTCATGCGTGTCCCAAAGCTTGATATATGATGCTTGAGTCCGTTGTCAGTCTGTCGTCTGTCTACCTGCAAGCACAATCAAATGTAACTCGGCAGGCTGTCCTGGTGCCATCGGGATATGTTGTATATAACCAAATTGGTGCATGACCTGGTCTGGCTAGTGCCACTCAATGATGCGGAAGTGGATGAGTGGCACTACTACAGCACGATTTCCAACCATAGCTGTGCAGTATAGAGGAAGTGATGCGTAGATAAAACCTGTATACGGATTCCATGAAACCTGAAATGTAAAATCAAAAAATAATTCATATATTAGCATAATAATGTTACTAATTTTATAAGGAAATAACTTAAAATAGTGATAACAAAACAAATTTTCCTACAAAAAAGTACTGTTTAACTTACATCAGCTGGCACTACGGTGTCGAATATTTGTCGAATGTTGTGCAGACTATGTCTCGGAGTATGAAAATACTTATAAGACTGACTCCACCTAGTTAAAATAGAGTAATATACGGTATGTTTATAAAAAAAATAACAAAAGTACTAAATAACTGAAAGTAATGACGTAGATAAACCATTGTCCCCGAGGAAGCTCTGGTGCAAGTGGTGCGATAAATCGAGGCGTGATGCATGGAAAACACTCTCAATCATGCATCTGTACTAACACCATGAAACCTGCAATTTGATGTGAATCGGCCTGACAATTGGTATAGAGACATCTGTACAGATGTGGTGATACATCTGACCCCTAATTGTATGTAGTCTCCTGATCCAGATCCTCAAGTAATGGTAGGTACATCATGTGTACCAAATAGGTGGAGTAGTTGACGCACAACATGCCTCTAAGCAGCCGCAAAATGTATGCATGTTTGTGATGAATAAACATCTCCTCAACTGCATCATCAAGAATGACATCAAAATGCTGATCAAGCAACCTCATGTGCAAGTGCGAACCCTGGAGGTCACCTCGTGTGCCGATGATGTCAATGCCTAGTAGCCTCTATATGATTGCAACCCAGTCACCACTACTGGCACCCATAACTACATGTCCATGTATGGGTAACCCTAGCCTGTAGGCGATGTACTCTAAAGTAATAGTCATCTCCCCCTCTAGGAGATGAAATGTGTGTGTCTCTGGCTACCATCTCTCAACCAACACGGTAATCAAATGGTGATCAATGGTCTTGAAGTCACACATAGTGACTCCATAAAATCCTAAAAGTCTAAGGTATGGACAAATGGATGTCAGGGTTGCCTTGTGATAGAAATGATGCACTCTCCAAACAGCATGATTTCTAACAGGTCGTCATGCCAACACATCACGCGACATGTGCGCCTCCTATGTAGATAATAGTGGCTACTCCATTTGAATGTACAAATAGTAAAACATTAATTTCATGTAAGATATTACATTTATCATTTTAATTTCATATTTCAAAATGTTTTTTTTTCTTAATGTGAACCTTTAAATGGTTATAACTGTATGATTAGCTTTAAAAAAACAACACCAACTCAAAAAAAAGAACCTACTTGTATAATAAAACATTTATGCGTTATGTGTGGGTTCATTTAAATGTTGTATTTTGGTTATTACTATTGTTTTCCTTACTGATATAGTGTGTTGGAAGAATATTGTTGTTTATTTGGCATCGTTAATCAATGAATCCAAAACATGGATTGGTTGTGCATCACTCCCAAATTTAATAAAGAAACTATAGATTCTCTAAGCACTTCACTACTAACAGTTAACTATCTCTTAACAATCTATGTTAAGCTATAGTTAACTGACACTATTGAAATGCACAGAGAATTTATAGTTTTTTTATTAAATATGGGAGTGAAGCACAACCAATCCATGTTTTGGATTCATTGACAGTTTGGATTGTTTTTTAATGTTTATAATAATTTGTATTTATGTAGTTATATTAAACAATGTTTAAATGTTTATAATATGTAAGTACATTTTATAAAAGTTACCTTATATAAAAATAATACAAATATTATTAAAAATGGTGATAATGATAAAAATGATTACATGGAAAAAAATTACAGTAACTGATGGAGTATTTGATTCATTTTAACCATTTGATGATTGTCCTATGTGTCTTGGGCAACGTGTCTTCATATGACCTTCCTGGAGGCATATGTTGCACCTTCATCCATCTTGCTATTCATTAGGGCAATCCATCACATTCTGAATACAAGTTGAATTTGGCCTCCCTTTAGGTTAAAGTCTAGTGTTGTTCGGTAGAAGTGTGGGTGCGCCATTAGATAGCGGAAAATTATTATATTCCCCGATTGGCATCCACAGAGTACTATAGCAGTAGTTGAAGCTCTTAAGTCAATAAGCTAGATCAACGAACTACTCCCAACATACGTGTACATAAGAACATGCTGCAATCACATGGCCGTAAGGATATCTCAATGCCAGGAATTTTCCACATTTATAGTAACTCTTCTCCAGTAAAACAACTCACACACGGCCATTGCTACAAGACACAACATCACCGGGCTCAGCGACCTCAAATCATTTCTCTGGATGATTAAATGCAGTTACACGGTATGTTGCAGCCTCCTGAAGAACTTATTCTAGCTCGCGTTGGAAATGGTGCCCATAGTGCATCCCTCTGTTCAATCCCTCTTCATCCTAGTTTCCTCATTCCAGAAAGTACTTTACACTCAGATAGAATATCTCTTGTACCAAAGTTGTAATTTAGATTTAGGACATTATACTAATATTATATTATAATTGTATCTATTCTGAGTAATATATAATCAAATATTCGTATTTACCTGGGATAGGTAATTTTTGAACTCCCTTGAAAACTCCATTTATAAATTCTACGATGTTGGTCATCATATGAACTCATCTCCTCCCATCATCATATACCAACAACCAATTCTGCTTTGGAATTTTCAACATGTAATCATACACTTCTGGATTCAAATTTTTAATATCATAAAGATGATCCTCCATCCTTTTTTGTTGAGTCTCATATGCTATCAAACAATAACTCATCTAAATAGATATAAAAATAACAAAGACATGAATTTTTAAAACACAAAAGGATGTTCATACCAATCTTTAAGATTTCCTTCTTCATCGACTCATTCTTGAACTTCTTTCACAAATTTCTAGTAATGTGTAAAATATAGTATCGATGATGGGCATAGGGTGGTCTCTACAAAAGACCCTCATACTGTACTACATCCTTGATTTCACAGTGGCGATCTGAAATAAGACAAGTCCTTTTTGCATATGTAACAAACTCTCGGAGACATGCCAGAAACCAGCTCTATGATGAGAAGTTTCTTTCTCCACAATTGAAAATGATAAAGGTAGAGAGGATATATTTCCATATTGTGTGGCGGCAATCAATAATGTTCATGTGTAATTTCTATACAGAAATGTGCCATAAATCTGTATAAACTTCTTTCAATGTCTAGAATCTCCACACATGGTACAAATGTCCAAAATAATCTATCAAACACAACTATTGAGCGGTCAAATTGGTGTTGTTGGTTCACATATTCAAAAATATGAATCTGATAGACCACTTGATAATTGTGGCATAGAAGCTCTAAAAGTTGTGGTAAAACTCGATAAGAGTCATCCCAATCACCATACACTTTCACTGAACCCATCTGTCGTGCCGGCCATACATTCCAATAAGAGATTTCATACCCAAAAAGTTTTTTGATTCGCTCCATCACCATAACCACAAGAACGTTTTGACATTCTCTAATTATTTCAACAGTAATAGTTGAAAAAAACTAAACATATAAGGAAGAGTATGAATGTGACAAGCTTGCATTCACACAGGTGTGTGGAGTAAATATAGTTTTGCACCATCTGTGAAAATTGTTATCAATTATATCTCACATATTCATTTGACAGTTCGATTCATATTTGTCACAACAGATCAAATAGTAAGACCTCCTTGACTATTCTACAAAATAAGAGTAATGACTTTCAATGTGATATTATTTTATCATATTTTTCATTTCTTCTTTGTTATCAAACTCTCTGCCAATATACAGAACATCATTATCTGACACTCTATTTGCGCCACCAATGATTCCTGAAAATTCTGAATTGGGAGTAATAACTGACCAATCAAATTCTATCAAGTGATTCATGCCTTCAGTTGAACATGAAGCCAATAGTACAGGATGGTTCACTAGTCAGTTAAACCTCACATGAGTGGCCACAAAATGATCTTTTTCATGCTCTTCTTCTTCTTCTTCAACTTCCTATTCATCTTCTTCTTCGAAATTTTCCTCATCCTCAAAATCATTGACCAATGCATCTAAAGTATGTGGAGGACTATCCATTGAAATGGTGTCCAATGGAAATGATGGAACAACTACTGATGTTGATGGAACTTCTTGATTTGTAGGAGCATATGAAATAGTCTCATGAATTTGGGATGGGACAAATTCTAATGCCGATGAAACCTCCATTGTTGTTATAGTGACATACAACTCCATCATTTGATTCCCAAGAAGATACTTAACCAATGAAAGTATATATTCCTAGTCATCATAATCATTTACCAGATATATCACATGCCAAAACCAATAAATATATTGCAGATTTATGAATGTGATGGACTCTATTACTTGATTCCTCTCCAGTTTTAACTTTTGATGAATTTTCCTTCGCACAGCTTCCAAAATTGTACATCCTCCAAGCATCACATTGTCTTCTGGATGTATATTATAACTACATACTTGTTATGTCTCAATAATTTGACCATTTCAATGAATATAGGTAGCATCCGTATTTTTTATCTAAAATAAACCATTGTTATTAATTATATCTGATTAGAGAATCAATTTATGTATGCATGCTTCTAGTAATTCAGGTTGGAATCCTAATCCCTCCACCAAATCAATATGTTCAAACCATATTTATGTGTAACTCTTTACACAACCCACAAGTTTGTGTTACTTACCCAAAATTAGAGGTCAAACATATTTATACATATCCACATGAATTTTATGCATGAGGTACACGAACATGTCATGTAAAATCATAGAGTTACATGAAATTTAAAAACTTCACATGAGTAAGCTCATAGTGATGGATAGCCCACCCCATTCACTTTCCTAGACAAGGCATGCATCTAGGAAAGTAGGTGGTCTTACCCAAAACCCCTCTACCTAGGTATACTTTACTAAAAAGAGCATTCATTTCATGTCAACTCTAACGCTTAATATGAAAAAAATATATTCAACTACTAAATTCATGTTCATAACTTCAATTACAAACTAAGGTCAAGGTAGATGAAAAACTAAATTCATTAACATACCTAGAATGTAATGCAAGGATATATTTTAGAAGCAATTTATAACTACTTCCCTACTTAATATAACTACTTCTTTAATTAAGATAATTACTTCGCTAATTAAGATAATTACTTAACTAATTAAGATAACTACTTTTCTAATTAGATTTAATTAATTTCCTAATTACCTTTAATTAATTTCCAAATCGCTTAATTAACATTAATTAACCGAATTACCATTAATTAATCACCTAATTACCATTAATTAGTCACCTAATTGGTATTAATTAATAACCTAATTAACATTAATTAATCACGTAATTACCATTAATTAGTCATTTAATTACCATTAATTAATTACCTAATTAGAATTAATTAATCAGCTAATTAGAATTAATTAATCACCAAATTATAATTAATTAATCACCTAATTAGAATTAATTAATCACATAATTAGAATTAATTAATCACCTAATTAGAATTAATTAATCATCTAATTAGAATTAATTAATCACCTAATTAACCTTAATTAATCACCTATTTAGAATTAATTTTTCACCTAATTACCAGTAATTAATCACCAAATTAGAATTAATTAATCACCTAATTATAATTAATTAATAAACTAATTACCATTAATTAATCATCTAATTAGTATTAATTAATCACTTAATTACCATTAATTAATCACATAATTACCATTAATTAATCACCTAATTACCATTAATTAATCACCTAATTATAATTAATTAATTACCTAATTAGAATTAATTAATCACCTAATTATAATTAATTAGCCACCTAATTACAATTAATTAACCACCAAATTAGAATAAATAAATCACCTATTTAGAAATATTTAATCACCTAATTATAATTAATTAATCACCAAATTACCATTAATTAATCACCTACTTACCATTAATTAATTGCCTAAATAAAATCAATTGCTTACCTATTTATAATTAATTAATCACCTAATTACAATTAATTAATCGCCTAATTATAAGTAATTTATCACCTAGTTATAATTAATTAATCACATAATTATAATAAATTAATCACCTACTTATAATTAACTAATCACCTACTTATAATTAAGTAATCAGCTAATTACAAATAATTAATAACCTAATAACAAATAATTAATAACTTAATTATAATTTATTACTCACCTAATTCAAATAATTAATCAACAAATTATATTTTATTAGTTGCCAAATTACAATAAATTAAACACCTAATTACAATTAATTAATCACCTAATTATAATTAAATAATCACCGAATTAAAATTAATTAATCACTTAATTAGAATTAATTAATCACCAGATTAGAATTAATTGATCACCTAATTAGAATTATTTAATTACATAATTATGATTAGTTAATTAACTAATTACAATTTAATTACCTAATTACAATTATTTATTTAACTGTTTAGAATTCAATTAACTAAATAGTATTACTTAATAACCAAATTACCATTAATTAATAACAATTACTACAAATAAACAATTACAATTTCAAAATATATTACATTAATTATGAATTATTTTTATGAAATAAACAAATAAATAAATAAATCACCGTATTAAACAAATTCAAAATTAGAATTACCTCAAATCGGCGGAAAGGTTATGATTCTTCGAACAGCTTCGCAGGAAAAAAGTGGAAGACCTTTGACAAAGAGAGATCTTGAAGAGAAAGTGAGGAGAGTAGAGACATATATTGATGAGAGAGTTAGAATTTGAGAGGGAGTGAGGATGTGAGAATGAGGAGAGGAGGGGCACGAGCCCCTTGTATAGGGGAGTCTTTGTTTGGGTGCCACATCAAGGGGCGCCAATCCCAATAGTGGGATATTATCAGTGCCACTTGAAGTAGAACTAATAGATTGAGGCTATAAGGTGCAGTGCCACTTCAAGTGGCGTTACACCTATTTTCGGCTGGAAATGGACATCGACACTTCAAGTGGAATTGTAAGGTTTTGGGTAATCAACGCTACTTTATGTGGCACTGATCAACCCCATTTTCCAAAATAAAAAACACACAGACCCATTAAAAAAAGACCACTATGACTAAATCCCCCAAAGGGGGACTTTTATCAGTGCTACAAAAAAGCACTGATAAATCTACCCTTTATCAGTGCTAATTTTAGAGCTGATAAAGTCCCCCACTTTATTAGTGCTACAAGAAGAACTATTAAAAATACACCTTTATCAGCGCTAATAATAGCGCTGATATAACTTTTTAATAGAAAATATTATTAATTTATATAAAAATATTTTAATTATATTCAAAAATAATGTTTATATGTATCCATTAAATAAAATACACATATTTATTATGTTTATTATGTTTATGTTTCATTTATGTTTATTATGTTTATTAGTTTTAGTTATATATTTATTATATTTTTATTATACTATATTTTTATAATATTATATATAAATACTTTTTAATATATATATATATACAAAAACTTATTATATATATATATATATTTCCAAATGAATGTGTCAATTGATGCGTACATTCTTCTCATAAATATATGTTCCTTGTTTTCCCTAATGTTGGCCATATATACTATAGTACTATATATACTTCGTGTATTCATTCATTTCCTAAATATATGAAGCTTTATCTTCTTATAAATACTTAAAATCCTGATAAATATATTTAAATAAATAATAAATGTATTTATTATATTTAAAAATATAATTATTTAGTTATATATAATTATTTACTTTTTAAATATGTTATATATAATTATAATTATATATAACTAATTAAATATAAATATGTTTAAATAATTATAAAATTAGAAAATATTATTTCTAATGATAAATATATATTTATGAATACCTATTGAATATATTTTTAATAAATATATGTCATTAATGAATATATACAAAGACACAAACATATATATATATATATTTAAATACTTATGAAATTAAAAATAAAAATAATATATCAATTTATATTTATATAAATTTAATTGTAATTTAAATTATAAAATTATATATATATATATTTAATGTAATTTAAATTATAAAATTATATATATATATTTAATTGTAATTTAAATTATAAAATTATAAATATATTTAATTATAATTTATACACAAACACCAAATATATATATATTTATTTATTTATTTATTTATAGTTTAATTTATTAAATTAAAAAAATATAGTAATTATATATATTTTTAAAATTATAAATGTAATAAATATATTGGTTATAATTTTATAAATATGAATAAATGGTATGTTTTATTAGGGCTAATTAAAAAAGCAATGATAAATCTACCATTTATCAGTGCTTTTTTAGCGCTGATAAAGATCTGCCTTTATCATCGCTAAAAATGTGATGGTAAAGGAATGTTTTATCAGTTCTTTCAATTGTAGTGTTGATTAAACATACTTTTATCGATGATTTTTCAGTGTAAATAAAGTCATGTTTTATCAGCTCTTTCAATTTTACCACTGATAAAACATACGTTTATTAGCACTTTTTATCTAGTGTTGATAAAAGTGTCACCAGGTTTTAGAAATTAACCCTAACTTTATCCTCCTTCCTTGCACCCTCAAGCTCTCAAAAAAGTAGATCCATGCCACCACCAGTGTCGTCGTTGTCTCCACTGCCGTCATCGCCGCCTCCTCCTCTCCTCCCTCTTATCCCCCCTCCTCATCCTCCTCGACCACCACTACTATCTTTGTTGTCATTGTTGCTACCACCGCCGCTGCTGCCTTCTCTCCTCCCTCCTCCCCTCCCTCCTCTCCTCCCTCCTCTCCTCCCTCCTCTCCTACTTCCTCCTCCTCCTCGATCGTTGTCTCCTTCGTTGTTATGAACCAAATTTGTATTGTGGTATGGATTTTATTTTGATTTGTACCTCATAATTCATATTTATCTAATGAACTTTATGAATTTGAATTCTTCATGTGGTAAATCATTTATTGCACAACCACATGCATTCTTAATGATTCTTTTATGGTTAGGATATTTCAAATAATCATTTTAATGGAGATTCATCCCTTCCAAGTGATTTTGTGGATTACCTAACATCATTGCAGGGAATATTATTATATCCTCAATTTATTCCCTTAGTATCCATCATCAAATGATCCATTGAAGATAACTTTGAGTGGACAGGTTTTAATCGATCATGATTCTACCTCCAACATTTTTATTCTTGATCACTTATAATTTTGTGTATCGTGAGACTTCATAACAGATTATGGTTTAAGGTGTGGGTGTGGATTATGAATGAACAATGGTATGAGGAGATGACGTTAGGAAAGTGGGATAATGGTCAATGAACACAAGGTGATTTTATAGTGGATATTTGGAAAGGATTTGATCAAGGGATGAGAAATAATCTATGAGGGGTGTGTCTAGGAAGAGTAGATTTGCGGTAAAGACCCTCAAGGGTCCAATATAGTAATGAGGTGAACTGTGATGTGATTTTTGGATATTTAAGGTGTAAATGTCTTGAACTGTGGATGAATATTGGAATATGGGTGAAGAACATGACTCCAAGATGTGAAATTAAAAGAAATACAAGATATGTACCTACTTAGATGTGGTGATAGTCTTTTAGGAAATTATAATTATCACACAACATATATTATGGATTCACACACCATATAGTATATATAAAAATAACTTCCATATGCATGAGATTAAGTTGGTAGGCTGAGTATATAACTAGCCACATGAAGTGTAGTTTGAGTACATTCCATGTATACCGACATGATATGACTCATGTAGTGTTACACACCAAAGGTGAAATCCATTGAATAAACATGTGTCTGAAAACACAAATTTTGAAGTCAAGGACTACATGTCTTGACTATATAATAGTACACACAATGTCATCACATGGGAATTTCGAACTGTGTATCACCTCAAAAATGACATGTACCCCGAGATGACATGGATCTGTGTATTATGGATACATTTCAAGTACCTATTGGTCTCATAATTTCTACACATCATAGTGAAATCAATGCACATTGACTTCACATGCCATGTGAAGATTCAATACATTAAAATAATGTTGTTGAAGGTATATACACTATATAACCTTACAATACATTCCTTGTTATTTTTCTAACATTCATGGGTTTTTGTATCACCTAGTTCATGACCTAGATTTAGGTGCATTAATACATCATGTTAATTTTCTATATAGAATGCAGCGGTGAGATTCTCTTAAACATAATTAGTGGGATGTGAGGTGATTCATTCAATTTAATCATCTTAGTTCCATATGAATGAAGATGGGGATTGTGTATGTTGATCAAATAATTCATGGGGTAGGTTTTTCCCATGGTTATGTGCTGATGGTAGGGTGTAGGTCCCCCATATTCTTCAAGAAGTTTGGCACTCCCCCACACACATAGAGCACAAGTATCCCAAATCCAGCATGGGGTCAGTACTCCCTCAACACTGATGAGGTATTGATCCTCCATACACAACTAATAGAGTTCATTACTCTCCCACATATCCATAGAGTTCGATACTCCATCTTCTAAAGAACACTCCTTGATGTGGAGAGGGTCCTCTATTAGTGATTGAAACTCCCTTGAAAAACGTATATACATCACCGAGGTGTTGGTTCCTTTCTATATATTGTTATAGGTGGTGTGGGTTTGCTCATAACTGGGTAGTTATTATAGTATGTTTTAATACTCCCTTGATCAAGATCTACCATTAGTTAAGGCATTGGTTCCCCTATAGGTTTCTTTAAAAGTGATGTGATAATGGTTGGAAACAAGGTATGTTACTCCCCCAATTTATGTGCATACCATAATAAGGAGCAGGATCCCCTTAATATATTTTTGGAGTTTTTTAAAATAAAGGATAAACATATTAGTTACTTTAAGACTTGTGAATCCTCATGTACCCCTTGGTTGCCTTAGAGATGTGACTTACAACTGGGATATCTACTTCAAACATCATGGATTTTTAAATAAAATGAGAATACCTTGTTTCTCATGAGATAAAACCTTCATGGATTTCTTCCAATATAGCTGAGTCTTATTCGCATCGATGAGTCTTCTAGTGGTATAGAATGTATCAATCTTTCCTTGTCTTCCTCATGATCATTTTCCTATACCGTGGGTTGATCTAAGTTGTTTGTTATATTTAATTTATGGATTTAATGTGTTATACTAAGTATTTTTACAATTAACCCTACATAGGATTTATCCACACATGTTATGTGTCCATCAAAGAAAAAATTGGGTTTGAAGGTGGTCTTAGAGGACATGGAGATGGTATAACTTGTTTCGAGCAAAAGGCTGATGGTACCCAGTAGATCTTATTGGTCCATATTAATATTATAGTTTTAGGATAATCTATGAGTCTTTATATTATAAAGGATATATCCCTTGTTCCATGTTCATTGGGTTCTATGACCTCATAAGATGTGTATTACTTGTGGTGTTTTCCCTATGTGGTGATGTACTCACTATGTGATGCCTAATGATTGCATTGTATGTTGAATTTCTTTAGTATATATATACATAGATGTTGTTTCTAATTATTTTATGCAATAGAGACATGTTTTTGTTATAGGTTGATATTGTCTATGGTATCCTATATTACTAGGGGTTGAGTTTTGATTTTTTAATCACATGAATAGTGGTTTGAGAATTTAGGGAAATAATGTTTAGGAGGTTTTGAGTTTGATTATTAGACCAAGGAGACCAACATAGGTGTGGTAGGTGACATATAAATTTTTTAGGACTATAGTGACATTTTAGTTAGACCATATCTCTAATACATTTATTACAAGGTAAAATAAAGTAGGTAAATGCGTCATATAGTGATTGGTTATGATCTTCCCAATCCTTCCTATTTCTTATTATATAGATTCACTCTAATCCTCCTGAGTTTATCCTATCAAATAATGTGTGATACATATTGATAGATAGATTATGTGAAAATATAGATCCAAGATGATCCTACTCTTATATTTGGACCTCTTACTATAAATTAGTGTGCGATGAGGGGTTTTTGATACTGAGTTGAGATATCTTTTTGACCCCCAATATGAATTACTTCATATCTCCTCCATTATGAGTATAGACTTTATTATAGATCAGAAGGTATATCATGTTTAGTGGGATAATACTACCCATATACTAGATATATTTTATGTGTTCTACTAATAGAGGTATCATTGGTTTTTATGGAAATCTTGATCCTTAGTAAAAAGAGGTTTGGTTAGAGTCTATGAATTTTTCTTGCATCTATTTTAGACTATCACTCACTAGCTTCCATTTTTTTCATTAAGATCCTTACATAGCAAAGTGATCCATGTTTTTCTAAAACTAATGATATGACTACATTATTGTGGTTTTATTTTGATCCCTTGTTCAGGATGGTGATTTATTTAAGGATGATGGATACTTTATAAGGAATCTTGATCGTGAATGAGAATGCATCGAGTCCCATGGACCTAGAAAGGTATTCACTGGTCAAGTTTTAATGTATAATTATTCAATATCAGTAATTTTTGTGAAGAAATATAAAGAATTTACTTAAAGTAATGGTTGTGTTTTCATGAAAAAAATCCTATGATATTTTACCCCATGTGAGCATTGAAAGTCGAGTATTCATAGTGAATATGCACCCTTTATATGGGAGTTGGTTAGTGTTTCAACTAAAGAAAACTATAGTGGTTCCATGGATGGACCTCCAACTAGAAGATAACATCGATATTATAGAACCACCTATTGTAGGCCTAATTTCCAACTAGGGAGATGTTCAGTGGAAGTTTCAATGGTGAAAGACTAGTTGGAGATGAATGATGCATTGATCCACTCCTATAATCACTATTGTTAGTTAGTTATTGTAAAGCATAAAGTAATTTCATTTAAATATGGGGAAATAAATGTTTCATGGATGACCATGGTTAAGAATCGATAGGTGTATTATTGAGTGAAATTTGTTTACTCTCTTGATAGACCCTTATACTATATGTCTTTGAAATGAGTTATTCTTCCTACACCGTATGTTTTGGAGTTATATATTACAATGAATCTCATAGACACACCCTTATTGTCTAGATAATTTTGAATAATGGAGACTGTATTTCACTCCCACATAGCTGGTAATGTGAGATTATACATAGTATAGAAATAGGTATTTAATGATATTACTCTATGGTAGAAATGAGGCCCAGTGGTACCTGCCTCAATATGTATTAGATACTAATAATAGTACTATGTGGTGATGAAAAATTGAGTAAGTAATGTGAGATCCATCCCCATTAGTGAGTGGGATCCCCTTTGGTGTGGTGAGAGGATCCCACAATCAAATATTTTTAGTCATATAACCATAAAATGATAAGAATGGATTTATGAACTAAGTGAATAAATGAGAACTTACTCCCTATGAATTTAGATGAGTGCTTCAAGGATTCCAAAGGGAAACCCATAGTTATCCCTCAATAGGAGATTGATGTATACATAAACATTAATTATATAGGTGACATTTAAATGTTACTAAGAGGAATGATAAACACACTTGTAGCCTTTATAGAGAAAATGGATTGAATCTATCCTTTTATCGGTTTAAGGTAGATCTTATTATAGAATTATAATATTTTTCAATGTTCTGACCAAAATAGAGAAATGATATATATATATATATATATATATATTGGAAAAGAAATTATTTTCATTAATTATTATGAACCTAATTGGTTTAATTCTATAAAGGTATCATTGGGATGATGATTCTTGATAAAAATATATGGGTGAATGATCGCGTTGTCGAGCGCATCAAATTAGAGGTCATGTTTTTACAAGAATTTCTGCAGTATAGCAGGAACCCTAGGTCGTCTCTCGACGAAGCCTTAGATAACTTATTTTAAAATATGGTTCTGATTATGTTAAAAAATTGAAATTAAATTAAGTGGTTGGGGTTTGTATGATTTTAAAATATCAATTGAAATTATACTACTAAGTGAGAGAAACTGGTTGGAGAAATCGTGATCAACTCGGGTAAGTGTCCCTTGATGCTCAATCTTTCATCGCTCTCAAGGGAATGGGAAAGATAATTGATTATTTGATTTTATACCCACTTAAACCAGTATTATGTGAGTTCTTACTATGTTAACACCTAGGATTTTATCAATCAACGATATTGATTATCGGCGACCGCTCATAATCAATAAAACTATGTCGATGTAAGAACTGAACTCAATCAAGGCATCACATCAACAACGTGATGAGATGTACAGATTTGGGTATTTATAAAAATTGATCTCAATACAAAAACATGCATATTAATGGGTTATAACTTCTGGATATCATCAAATAAGTCAATCCAAAAGCAAAGTCATGAAAGAGAAGAGGTGAGAAAAGAGGCAAACACACTCAAATCATCACAAGATCTGAGTTATGCATTGAAGCACGAGAATTCTTGTTCCTTTGATTTTTATTTGATCATACCATAATAAACACAAATTCAGAAGGTAAAAATTAAGAACAATAGACAACAAACCTGGAAATTAAATTACCTTACAAAGATTACAAATGTGGAGCTCAGGATTGCAACAATGGACACCCCCTAAGTTGATCATTAAGAAACTTAGAAGTACATGAGAGAGAAGAGAACTAAAATGGGTGAAAAAATCTCTCCAATTAGACTCACCTTCACCCCTGGTTGATGAAAATTATATAATGGGGGTGAGAGGTGTTTTTATGGACATACACATCACACTTTCCACAAAAGAAGTCAAGTGCCTAAGAGACTAGGTCACTATTCAGGGCAGACTTTTTACTCCATTATTATCTGGCTGGTTGACTAAAAAACGTGTGAAACGAATTGAAATTATGTGGCGAGGTGGGACATCATGTTATCTGTCCATGGGAGGTAGAATCAGCCCAATTGGATTTCTGAGGCCTGAGGTATGGCCCAAATACAGAAGGGTCATCTAATGTGGCTCGCCCAGAATTGTTTCACATTATGGGCCTATTATGGGCCTTCAAATGAGAGAATTGGGCTCCATGGTCTTCTAGATAAATGTATACCACACTATTTTAAATTCATACACCAATTTTTATCCCAATTTAATGCATAAAGTATCCAAATAATATATTTTTGTCCACATAAATGCTTGGGACCTCGTGCAGTTTGGCCCGTTTTGCTTGATTTCCATCGTGGGCCCTCCGAATCACCTCCTCCTAAAATGTAAACACTTAAGCAAGTAAAATTGCACTATTAAATAGTAATAAACATTAATTCATTAAATAAAATAGTAAGTGCAATTTATTATTATATTTGGAATATTCATTACAAAACCAGTTTAAAACAGTGGTGTAAGGGTGAAATAAAGCAGTAAATCGTGGTACAATCACACCCCCACACCTAAACATTTTCACTCCTAGGAAAAGTCATATATCCTAATAAAATCTCATTCCAAAATAAAAGGTGGGAAAATATACAAGATTTTTATGAAATGGAATTCATCATGTCTCGTTTATGAAATCAATTTTCCCATCATTTTTCTTTTCTCACATTCAAATGTGGTCAACTTCATTTGTTCACCCATGCAACATGTCGCAACCTACCTCACATAGAAAATTTCCCTCTTCACTCAAGGAACATATGAAAATGGAGGTATTCTCTTTTCCCAGAGTTTATGAGATCTTACTATATGCTTGCCAAGATTCTATGTTCTTTACTGGAAGAAACTAGTGTGCTACTCAAGAGGACTTCTAACAGGTTGTTCTGAGGTTCAAGGGTTGGTAGGATTTAATGTATAAAAAAACTAATGCAGAAGAGGAGTGTTTAATCTCTTAAGTAAAAAACATTTCAAAATTCAGAAAGTGTTCACAATGAATGTACAAACTCATCCCCTCACAAAATGAATCACTTCCAACTCACTATCCCCATTGTCTGTTTGTGTGGGATACATCCAATCAGTGAATAATAATGAATAATCTTCCTCTTTTCTCCATTTTTTTTCTTTGTTCTATTTTTTTCAATGTACAGAAACATTGTTTTTTTTTACAATTTTAATTGGAGATAAAGAGGGAAACATGTTTAATACAATGATATAATATGGCATGTGAACCCACTGCCCAAGTAAAATGTAGGCACCCTTTCTATCAACACACTACAATGATCATTCCCAAAAATTCCCATGGAAACGCCCTCTCCCACACACTTGCTAAAATTCATACTAGAATGTACACAAGATATGGGTAGGTAGGGATAAATTATCTTGTAATGTAGCTACCTAACAGGAATTTCATGGTCTCTAATGCTTAAGAAGGGTAAAATGTAAAGGTGGCCAAAATAGAGGTTAATTGTACAAAGGTCTTTTCAATGCCTGATGGCCTCTATGATGAATGTAGCACACTTGAATATTATGGATTTAACCAGAATTAAGACAAGTTCTAGTATCTTTACATGACCCGAGACTCTCAAGAAAGTGATTAAGAGGAAGAATATACAATAAAGGGCTTAGAATTTCTCTCGAGTAAGAGATTGAAATATTGGTCAGTGCTAATGAGGAATGGGTTTCAAAAATACATTAAATACCTAATAATGATTTGAAAATACAAATTCTAGAAAAATATTTCATATCAACATTCATTTGAAAATCATTTTTCCAAAAATAATGGAATTTTTTCACACAATTGACTCAAAAATGAAAAAATATTTGGATATTATTTTAAGAACAATGTTTATCTAAAGACAAAAAATAAAGAAAAAGAAATGAAAATGTGTTTTTTTGTGTTTTTTTTTGTTTTTTTTTTGTTTTTATATTATATATATCTTTTGTGTTTTTTTTAAATCCTAACTATGACATGTCACCCTCTCCCACACCTAAAAATTACATTGTCCTCAATGCATGTATTTAAATAAATAGACAAGTAAATAAAGGTAGGGAGAAGGGACAGCATGCTAAGTGGTGTCATATGTGGAATTCATCAGTTGGATTTCCTCTATAGGATGCTGGGTAAAATACTCATAGTAGTGTTTGAGCCTCTAGAATTTGACATTAAACCTCTGTCCACTCTTCTCATGCAAAACCTGTATAGCACCAAAAGGGTAAACATCAGTAACAGTATAATGACCGAGCCATCGGGAGCGAATCTTACCTAGGTAGAGCTTTAGCCTGGAATTATACATGAGTACCTTCTCACCAATATGAAACTTCCTCTGATGAATCATCCCATCATGGATTTAATTTGTCTTCTCTTTGTAGGTTTGTGAGTTCTCATATTCATCATGTCGAATTTCTTCCCACTCCTAAATCTACAACTTTCTATACTCACCTGCATCTGAGAGATTCATATAACATTGCCTAACGGCCCAGTATGAATGTTGTTCTACCTCCATTGGGAGGTGAAAATACTTTCCAAACACAATCCTATATGGTGACATTCTGATCCGGGTTTTAAAATCAGTATGATACACCCAAAGTGCATCATCCAAGCACAAACTCCAATCTTTCCTATTGGGTTGTACCGTTTTCTCCAAGATTCACTTAACATCCTGATTTGAATTTTCTTCTTGTCCGTTAGTTTGGGGATGATATAAAGTGGAGACTTTATGAAGAACACCATACTTACAAAGCAAGTTTTTTATGTTACGATTGCAAAAATGTGAACCCTGATCATTAATGATGAATCTTGGTAGACCAAACCTACTGAAAATCTAGGACCTCACAAAATCAACAACTACTCGAGAGTCATAGGTCCTAGTATCCTTTGCTTCCACCCATTTAGAAACATAGTCAACATCTAGTAAGATGTATACAAAGACAAATGAATTTAGAAAAGGCCTCATGGAGTCAATGCCCCATGCATCTAAGATTTCACAGAATAACATGGGTTGTTGGGGAATTTCATTCCTCTTGGAAATATTCCCTGTGAATTGAAATCGAGTACATGATTTACAAAACCTATAGGAATTTCTATAAAATTTTGGCCAATATAATCCTGAGTCAAGGACCTTTAGAGCAGTGTGCTGAGAGACAAAGTGGCCCCCACAAGCCAATATGTGGCATAAGCTCAAAACTAAGGTGAACTCATGGTCAGGGACACACCTACAAACAACCTGGTCACTACAGATCCTCCAAAAATATGGGTCATCCCAAATGTACCATTGAGAATCATGTTTAAGTCTCTGGGATTTTGAAGTGCTAAAATCAGTGGGGACCCTAGATGTTGCTAGAAAACTCACAATATTCTCATACCAGGGGGTAAGGTCCACAACATCACAAAGGTTCTCATGAGAGTAGAATTCTCCAATGGGGAGAGGGGAGTCAACATGATGGTCCAGTGGTGGGGAAATCCTACTAGTGTGGATAGCTACCACATTTTCCACTCCTCTATTATCTCTAATCTCAAGTTCAAACTCCTGGAGGAGGAGCATCCACCTAATGAGGCAGGGCTTAGCTTCAGGTTTTTTAAGGAGAAACCGAAGGGAAGCATGATCAGAAAAGACAATGACTTTTTACCCAATGAGATAGGAACAAAACTTTTCCAAGGAAATCACAATAGAAAGAAGTTCTTTTTTAGTGGTTGTGTAGTTCGCCTGGGCAGGGTCAATGGTACGTGAGGCATACGCAATGACATGAGGGGTCTTATCAACCCTTTGTGATAAAACTGCCTCAACTGCAATGTTAGAGGCATCACACATAAGTTCGAAGGGTAGATCACACCTTGGTGGATGGATGATGGGAGGTGATGTGAGACTCATTTTTAGTGAATTGAAAGAATCCTCACAATTTTTATCAAAAATAAATTCAGAATCCTTTTGTAATAACTGAGATAAGGGAAGTGCGATCTTACTAAAGTCTTTAATGAATCAGCGGTAAAAACTAGCATGACCTAAGAAAGACCGCACCTCATGAACACATTTTATAAATGGAAGGGATGAAATTAATTCAATTTTATATTTATCAACTTGAATTCCCTTATTTGAAATTATATTCCCAAGAACTATCCCCTACTCAACCATGAAATGACATTTTTCATAATTTAAAACAAGATCTTTTTCAATGCAGCGGCAGAGGATAGAACCTAGTTTTTCCAAACAATCATCTAAATAAGAACCATAAACTGTGAAATCATCCATAAAGACTTCCATACAACTCTCAAGGTACTCAGAAACAATACTCAACATACATCGCTGAAAAGTACCAGGAGCATTACATAGGCCAAAAGGCATTCTTCTTTATGCAAATGTGCTGAATGGACAGGCAAATGTGGTCTTTTCTTGATCCTCAGGGGCTATATGGATTTGGAAATAACCCGAATAGACATCAAGGAAATAATAATGGGACTTGCTATCCAGTCATTCTAACATTTGGTCAATTTAAGGTAAAGGAAAGTGGTCCTTCCGCGTGGCTTGATTCAGTCGACGGTAGTTAATACAGACACACCAACTGTTTTGCACACGCAATGGAACCAATTCATTCCTTTCATTTGACACAACTGTTATTACTATTTTTTAGGCAAAATTTAATTTGGGCTAACCCATTTACTATCATATATAGGATAAATGATCCCAACAGTAAGTAATTTACTGACTTCTAATTTTACCACTTCAAGGAGAGTGGGATTCAACCGGCGTTGAGCCTGCCTTACGGGCTTATCCTCATCATCCAAAAATATATGGTGCATAAAAATAGAATGTCTAATCCCAGTAATATCAGCCAATGTCCATCCTATTTCCTTTTTACACTCTCTCAAAAGATCAAGAGGTTTTGATTCCTGTTGTTTTGAGAGGGTATTGTCAATAATGACAGGCAATTGGTCAATACCCTCAAGAAAGGCATATTTTAAATTTGATGGAAGTGGTTTTAATTTCAACACTAGGTGTTTTTGGATTGAGGGAGTGGATTTAGGGGGAGTGAGGTCCATGAAACTATCTATCTGCTCATGTTTATTCTCAAAGTAAAGAGAATCTATTGAAATGAGATATGCAGAATCATCGATAGTCATGGGTATCTCAGAATAAACACACTCATCAATTAAAGCACAAAATTTACATTTTTCTAAACCCACACAACATTCAAAAGAAGAACCAAAACTCAAATCATCCATGTGTGAATAAGAGGAAAATAAATCATAGGATGGGTCAAGTATAGAATTTTGTGTGCGTTTGTCGTTAGAGATCACTTCCATCGAATAGATCGGAAGAGTGTAGTGCTCTTCAACGGGGTGTTTCATAGCCTCAGGGATGTAAAAAATTACCTTTTCTCCACCAAACTCCATGGACAATGTACCATTGTGAACATTGATGATCATCTTTACTGTTTTGATGAAAGTTCTCCCATGTATGAGAGGGCCATGTCCTTGGGTTCAGGTTTCTTCCATCTCAAGAATATAAAAGTCTGCAGGGAAGATGAGATTCTTAACTTTTATGAGGACATCCTCGACCACTCCGGATGGGTGTGTTGTGATTCAGTTATCAAGTTTCACGATAATGCCTGTTGGTTAAAGATCTCCAATTTGCAAATAAGTATACACAGAGTGAGGCATTACATTAATAGAAGAACCTAACTCTAGCATAGCATTAGAAAATAAGGTCTCCCCTATGGTACAAGGTATCGTGAATGTTCCAGGATCCTTGCATTTGGTTGGAATTTCTGGTTGAATCAAGGCCGAGACATTCCTTCCCAGGTTGACTCTCTTATTCCCCTTCAACCTCATTCTATGGGTGCAAATCTCTATAAGAAATTTGGCATATCGAGGTATTTGTTTAACTGCATCTAATAAAGGAATGTTAACTTGAAACTTTTTAAATGTATCCATTATTTCTATATCAATCTCATTATCAAAATTCTTCTTATATTTAGAGTGTCTTTGAGGGAAAGGAAGAGGAATTTATTGTTCATTTGAATCATCAATGACAATTCGATTACCATTTTTGTCTTTTTTTTCTTTACATGGAATTTTTTAGGGTTGGGAAAGAGAGTTTTCATGAGGTGGACATACCTGTTGTGCAGAATCAGTATAAGGAGAAACTTATTTACCACTAAGAATTGTAACTGCACATACATTACCTTTGTCCTTCGGATTGGAAATGGGTTGGGATGGTAGTTTTCCAGAACCTTGCATCTTAAGATCACCAATGGTGTTTTCCAATTGCCCCACTTGATTTCGTAGGTCTTGAATAGCTGATTATGTGGTTTGTTGGAACTTGAGGTTCTAGTTTGTCATTTTATTCACCATATCCTCAAGTGTTGGTTCAGACTTGGGAGGAGGAGGATTGTTTTGAGATGTTGAAGGATAATAAGGTTTCATACCTTGGCCTTGTTGATACCAGTTCTGCTTGGGGTAGCTTGAGTTTCCTCCTTCTCGGTATTGTGGTTGTGCTTGCCACTCGGGGTTTGGATTTTTCCTGAATGGTTCTTTCTTTAATGGTGGTGCTTGTTGGAATGGATTCCCAGGGAACACTACAGCACAAGACATGAATGAATCCTAAAGTTGTTGGCACTGGTCAGAAAAATGAGTATTATCAGAACAAATACCACAATGTAATGGATCGAGAGGAGAGTGTGAGTTACCTTGTGCTTGAGCTAATTGCCTTAGAATGGTATGCATCTCATCAAGTTTATTATCTACCTTTTGTTCTAGGGATGAATGACTTACCTCAGGAACTCCTCGGGTTGGTGAAATAGCTCTTGTACCAAATTGTTGTGCATTTTGAGCCATGTTGGCTATTATGTCATGAGAGGAAGAAAGAGTTTCTTCAACTAGGGAACCACCAACTATAGCATCAATCATTCCATGATCCATGGGGATAAGTCCCTTGTAGAAGTATTGAATTAAAATTTGTTCACTAATCTGGTGGTGGGGGAAACTTGAACAAAGTATTTTAAATCTCTCCCAGTATTCATGAAGGTTCTCTCCTTGTAAGTGCCTAATGCCACAAATTTCATTCCTAATTGATGCAGTTCGGGAGGCAGGGAAAAAATTCTCTAGAAAGATTCGTTTAAGGTCATTCCAGCCCCCAATTTTGGTAGGCAGATAGTATATCCAGTCTTTGGGTACACCATCAAGGGAGAAAGGGAATTCCCTAAACTAAATGAGGTCCTCATACACATTTTGGGGTTTCATGGTGAAGCACATTGTGTGAAACTCCTTTAGGTGTTTGTGAGGGTCATCACCAGGAAGACCATGGAATTTTGGAATGAGGTGGATGAGGCCTGATCTTAGCTCAAAATTGGCCACTTCCTCAGGATATTGGATGTACGTAGGTTGGTACTCTACATCCAGGGTGGTCAGTTCTTTTAATGTTTGGTTATTTGCAACCATGATCTCTGGGGTTTGATTTGGTTCAATTTTTGATTGGTTTAAGACCACTTGAGGTTCCAAATTGGGTTCCTTAGTTTTACTTTATTTCCCTACTCCAGATTACCTGATTTGTGAGTGGAGTGACTTTTCAATTTTAGGGTCAAATTCAAGTAGTGTTTCTTTTCAAGATCTTGTCATGCAACTACAATATCCAATTTTATTGATTGTTTGTTTGTTTTTTTTAAAAAAAATTATGGAAGGTGAATAAAATTAAAAAAAACTTAATAAATGAAAGTATTATATAAAATAGAATGTTATACTACAGAATTAGAGAGATAGAGAAAAAAAGTAGTAGAAGAGAGAGAGAGAGAGAGAGAGAGAACACACAAAAACAAAAACAAACAAAAACTAAAACAAAAATTATAAAATGGGGGTATATTGAATATATTACTGATTAAGATGTAAACTATATAAATACAATGAAATAAATGATCTTGGATCCCCAACAATGGTGCCAAAATTTGATCGTGTTGTCGAGCGCGTCAAATTAGAGGTTAATTTTTTACTAGAATTCCTGCAGTATATCAGGAACCCTAGGTCATCTCTCAACGGAGCCTTAGATCACTAATTTCAAAAGAAGGTTATGATTATGTTAAAAAAAATTAAAATTAAATTAAGTGGTTGGGGGTTCTATGATTTTAAAATAGAAATTGAAACTATACTACTAAGTGATAGAAACTGGTTGGAGAAATCGTGATCAACCCGGGTAACTGTCACTTGATGCTCAATCCGTCATCACTCTCAAGGGAATGGGAAGGATCATTGATTCCTTGATTTTATACCCACTTAAACCAGTATTATGTGAGTTCTTACTAGGTTACCACCTTGGATTTTATCAATCAATGATATTGATTATCGGCAACCGCTCATAATCAATAAAACTATGTCAATGTAAGAACCGAACTCAATCAAGGAATCACATCAACAACGTGACGAGATGTTCAGATTTGGGTCTTTATCAAAATTAATATCAATAAAAAAACATTATTATTCATGGTTTATAACTTATGGATATCATCAAACAAGTCAAACCAAAATCAAACTCATGAAAGAGAAGAGGTGAGAAAAGAGGCAAACGCACTCAAATCATCACAAGATCCAAGTTATGCATGGAAGCACGAGAATTATTATTCCTTGGATTTTTATTTGATCATACCAGAATAAAAAAAAATTCATAAGGTAAAAATTAATAACAGTAGACAAAAAACTTGGAAATTAAATTACCTTACGAAGATTACAAATGTGGAGCTCGGGATTACAACGATGGACACCCCCCAAGTTGATCACTAAGAAACTTAGAAGTACATGAGAGAGAAGAGAACTAAAATGGGTGAAATAAGATCTCCAATTCGACTCACCTTCACCCCTAGTCGTGAAACATTAGATAATGGGGGAGAGAGGTGTTTTTATGGACATACACATCACACTTTCCACAAAAGAAGTCAAGTGCCTAAGAGAGTAGGTCACTATTCAGGGAAGACTTTTTACTCTATCTTTATCCAGATGGTTGATGAACCAAAATGAATGAAAATGCCTTCAAATTCTGTGTCGAGGTGGGCCCTCGTATTTTCTATCCATGGGAGGTGGAATCGGGCCAATTGGATCTCCTAGGCCTGAGGTATGGCCCAAATACAAAAGGGTCTTCTAATATGGCTCACCCAGAATTGTTTCACATTCTGGGCCTATTATGGGCCTTTTAATGGGAGAATTGGGCTCCATGGTCTTCTAGAGAAATTCATCCAACACAAATTTACATTCATACACTAATTTTTAGCCAAATGTAATGCACGGAGTATCCACAGTATATATTTCTGTCCACATAAATTCTTGGGCCCCTGCGCAGTTTGGCCCATTTTTCTTGATTTCCATCGTGGGCCCTCCGAATCACCTCCTCCTACAATGTAAACACGTAAACAAGTAAAATTTACTAATTAAATAGTAATAAACATTAATTCATTAAATAAAATAGTATGTGAAATTTATTATTATATTTGTAATATTCATTAAAACCCAGTTTAAAACAGTGGTGTAAGGGTGAAATAAAGCAGTGAATCGTGGTACGATTAGTGAAAAAACATATATACTAGGTATGAACGAATTTTAAGGTAGATAAAATAGGTTTATTGGATTGTGTTATAATACATATATTGGTTAAAAAATATATTGGTTTTGAATGTATAACTCCAACGATGGGTATTTACTAGTGTTACATGTCATGATTCTTATAACGACTCAATTTTATTCTAATGAGTTAGAGATGAGAAACATGGATAAAATTCCTTATGCGTTCACCAACGTATTAATCATGTATTACATGTTGTGTAATAGACATGATATTTCCTATTATTTGAGTGTAATAAGTAGATACATATATAATCTTGGTGAGATTTATTAGATTTCTATCAAGAATTTAAACTAAGTTTATGTTTTTTATCTTGAAAGGTGAGGATGGGATCATTTCAAGGGGTTAAAATGAATCTAGTTTCCAAACTAACAAAGATGATAAAATATCATAATATAATTTTATTTTTTAACTCAATAGTGGAGATATCAATTGGAATAATTCCATAAAATATAATATGAAACCCTTGACTACATAAGCATAGTACATCACTGCATAAAATGCAGTGAAGGAAGCTTATTGTATTTATTGTGTTAAATATTAATATCACTGAATAAAATAGTACGGATATGAATAAAGAATGGATGGCTTCCAATCATATGGTTAAAAGGTGTGAATATAGATTGAAAGAGTTCATAAAGTTTGAAAAGGATCATCCATATGATCCTTCTCAAATCCTTTGTCTGTGTTTAAGTTGTTGTTACTTAGGACAAGTTCGTCCGGAGGAGTTGGTAGAACACTTTATCTGTCACAGATTAGATCGAAGTTATAAATGTTAGAATGAACATGGGGGGAAATCTAATATATCTAGTGATTGGGATAACACTTCGTTTTATGGATCATTTGATATGATTACAGGCGTGGAAAGTGAATAAGACCGTATCGAGGCTATGATTACAGATGTGCATGATGTTGAAGATCATATTAAAGAAATGACAAGGATAGTTAAAGATAAACTTTATGATTTCCCAAAAAAATTTGAGTAGTTAAAGAGTTTTGAAAATATGTCATTGTATGATGGATACACTAAATATAAAGCATTTTCAGCCATACAGAAGTTATATAATTTGAAAGCATGCAACGGATGGAGTGATGCCAGTTTTACGGAATTACCTTCTCTCTTGAATGAAATGATCCCAAAAGATAATGAGCTCTCGATCCAAACATACGACATCAAATTAATGCTACACTCGATGGGTATGGTCTCTAAAAGAATAAACGCTTGCCTAAATGACCGTATTATTTTTTCAAGGACCACAAATCACATAGAGAATGTCCAAATTGTGGTAATTCTCGATACAAGAAAGATGAATCTGGTCCTTGAAAAGTATCATGGTACTTTCTAACCATTACAAGGTTTAGGTGCCTGTATAGAAGTGAGGAGACTGTAGATAAATTGATGTGGCATGAAGACAGAAGAAATAAATACAAAAAACTATAGCATCTGGAAGACTCTCCTCAATGGAAGAGAATTGATCATGAGTATCCTGGATTTGGAAACAATCTGAGAAACCTTCATCTTGCAGTATCTATAGATGGAATGAATCGGTTTTGTTTTCAATGCATCACTCACAATACATGGTCAGTTATGTTGGTGAATTATATCTTGTCACTATGGTTATGCATGAAACGAAAACACATCATGTTATCTATGCTTATATCTGGACCAAAACAGCCGGGTAATGATATTGATGTTTATTTAGCTCCATTGATCGAGGAATTGAAATTATTATGGGATCCAGGTGCTACGATGTATGATGCTTACCGAAATGAATATTTCATACTGAGAGCCATGTTGTACGGGATGATAAATTACATTTCTTCTTATGGAAGTTTATTAGGATATATAAATAAAGTAACTCTTGGGTGTATCATCTACAAATAAGGTAAACAATCAATTATGTTGAAACATTCATCAAAAACTGAGTTTCTAGGACATCACAGATTTCTACCCCAACGACATAAGTAATTATCTTGGATGATATCATTCTATGGAAGTTTAGAAGAATATACACCACCATCTCCACTAACAGGTCATCTACTATTTGAGAAAGTAAAAGATATGGACATTAATTTTGGTAAACCATTTTTGAAAAACCATATGAATACCAGTTAGAAAAAGAAATCAATTTTTTTTGAGTTACCACACTGGAATTGTCTATACGTCAGACATTTTCTTGATGTTAAGTATGTTTAAAAAATATATGTGATAGTATTATTGGCATGTTGCTAAATGAACTCGGTAAAACAAATGATGGAATTAAGGCTAGGATGGACATGGTTGACATGGGAATACAAGAAGAGTTGGAACTAGTGAAGGGTGAAAATGAACATTTCTTCCTCCTGATGCTTACACTCTTTCCAAGCAGGAGAGATATTAGTTTTGAAACTTCTTGAATGACACAATGGTTCAAGAGGGGTATTCATCGAATATCATGAACATCATTTCAATGCATTATTTGATGTTAAAAGGTCTGATATAATATGACTTCCATGTTTTGATTCAATATCTAATTCCTATAGGTTTACATTGCAGTTTTTCTAAGAATTACCATCATAAATTAACAAAGCTCTCTTTATTCTTCAAAGCTATATGTTGTAAAGTTATAGACGAGGGGAAATTTCCAACTATGGAATGAGAAATTGTTTCCATATTATGTAAATTGGAAGTGTTGTTTTTTCGAAATTCATTGATATGATGGTTCATTGGATGGTTCACTTGGTGAGAGTGATTCAGCTATGTGGTCCTATGCACTAAATATGGATGTACTCCATTGAATGGTATATGACGATTTTGAAAGGGTGAGTCAAAAATTGAATTTGGCCAGAGGGTTGTATTGTGGAGCTATATATTGTTGACGAAGCCATTGAATTCTATAAAAAATACCTTTATGGTGTGAAATCAATTTGTCTAACGAAATATCATCACACTGGGCGACTTGAGGATGAAGGAATTTCTGGAAAGGAGGTTGTCACAATCAATATTACAGATCAGGAGTATGCCCACCTTTATGTTTTTCATAACAGTTTGTACGTTGACCCATATATTGAAACCCAGAAAGATATTCTTAGTCATTTGAATCCATCAAGGTATAAAAATCAATATCAAATAAACCTAATAAATGTTTTATAGGATGGCTTCAGGACCATATTTTTAAAGAGTCGAATGAAAATCCAGACTCAATTTCATCATGACTTCGATGATTAGCCGGAGGACCAAATGTGTGTGGATTATCTTACAATGCTTATGTAATTAATATTTATACATTCTTTACTAATGAACATGATGAAGACAGTACCATATATAAAAGTAAATCTACACTTGTGGCTAAATCAATTCATGTTTCTGGTTCTAAGGATTTAAATCCAATTTATGTGAATATGTCATATTTTGACATCATCAAAAAAAATATGGTAGTTGGATTATACAAAATTCTGAGTGTCGATTTTTCAATGAAAGTGGGTTGATAATAGAAATTACGTTAAAATAGATGAGTTTGGATTTGTGAAAGTTGATTTTGGTAAGGAAGGCTACAAATAATAACTGTTTATTATGGCATCATAGGCAGTACAAGTATTTTATGTTCCAGATCCTGCAAACCAAAACTAGTAAATTGTTCTGTTATCGACCAAAACCACTAAAGAGTCAGATGAAAATTTGACTGAGGATGGCCCTTTCATTAGGACGTCCCAATAATTTTGAAGTCTTCCCAATGTAGAAGGAATTTGTTATGTTAGAGGAGACCATAATGAAAGGATTTGGATAGTCAATAGAGGGGTCAAATCCCTTCAACCTTTAAAAAAAGGAATTCAATAATCGAGTTATATTTTTTTCAAATATACATCATGATACTTTATGTTAATATTTTTCATTTTTTATTTTATTTTATCTAAATTAAATGTTAAACTAATTTTCAAGATAATGACTTCTTCATGTGGTGATGCTCCAAACCCCCAGGCATAACAGGTTTCTCAACCTGTTGTTGCTCGCAGTGCAGACAAATAGTAGGTTTCTCAACCTATTTACTTATGTTAATATCTATTAGTTTATTCTTTTATGTTATCTAAATTAAATATTAAACAACTTTTGCAGATAATGAATTCTTCAAGTGATGATTCTCCCAATCCCCAGGCACAACAGGTTTCTTAACCTGTTGCTGCTCGCACTGCAAACAAACAATAGGTTTCTCAACCTGTTGCCTTATGTTAATATATGTTTGTTGTTGATTTTATGTTATCTAAATTAAATTTTAAACAAATTTTGTAGATAATGATTTTTTTCATGTGATGATGCTCTCAATCCCCAGGCACAACATATTTCTCAACCTCCTACTGCTCGTAGGGCAGACAAACAACATGTTTATCAACCTTTTGTTGCTCCAAATGAAGAGGTATAACCACCATATGCACGGGCTGATGCTAGGCCTCTAGATCCATAGGAACATATTTATGATGGTGGATTTGAGGAAATGAAATGTGAAAAAACATCGATGATGTAGAAAAAATAGGAGCGTATTAGTTTGACAGTATTAGCAAAAATCATTAAGGCTAAAGATAAAGGCATAAAATACAAGATTGGATGGAATTAGTGGGGCCAACATGATAACCCCAACAAGGCCATGTTCAGTAGTTTCATTGGAATAGTCACTCAGAAACATGTGGTGATTGATGTAACTATATGGCACTATGTGGTGGCTAAGATTAAGGCACTTATGTGGGGAGATATGACGGTAATATTATGATATCATTTTTTTAATTTACTAAAAATTAAGTAATTAAACATTGACTTACACTTACTCATCTCTTAGAAAGTGAATTTATAGTAGATGAATCTCAAAAAGACAATGCCTTAAGGGTTGCAAGAAAGATTCAATGGGTTTTTCACACACTTTTAACAAAATTTCATCTTAAAGATGTGGAAGGGAAAATAAAACCACACCCACCTTTAATTTATGCACAATTAAAAACCCATGCATCGTGGGATGCATTTACTGGTTGTCGAGTGAAGTATTATTTCCAGGTACATTGTTTCTGGTAATACATTGTTTTATGGTATGTGTATTCATCACTTTGATTGACAGTGAAGTTTTTATGAAACAACAACTGGGTGATGAAAATAATAAATGGGTATCAAAACTAGCGTACCCCTACCATAATGAAAGGATGGGTTACACATCACTTGGATAAAAAATTTTACATATTTTAAATTTACCATAATACTTTTATGTGACAAAAACAACACAATAATTATGTTATTTTGTTTATATGCAGCTTGAAGAGTCCAAATCCACAACTACTTTCATCCCACGCCATGTTCTATGGAATGAGGTGAGTGTAACTAAAGATGGAAAACTAATAGATAAAAACACACAAAAAGTGTAGGAAACATGTGTAAGTATGACATAATAAAAAAAATTCTTTAAATCGCTATTACATAACAATGATTGCTTATTTTCTAGTATTTTCTATCTGACATAGCCATAAGAATCAACAACCCCCACACTAGATACAGACATACTTTTAGTGGCCTTGAAGCAGCCAGAAAAGTATGGCCGCATCAGAGGTGCGGGTTTTGGGGAGACACCCCTAACATATTTTGAGAAATAAAAAACAAGTGGAGGATCAAACTGTAAAAATGAAAAAATATGATTGAAACATTAGATATGTTTAAATAAGAATTAGAATACTAGAGAGATCTGATACCAAGTTTGATAGGGGAGGAAAAGAGAAGAAACAACTCAAGATCAACCCACATGTAAAGATCCATCCCCACCCCCACCAGTTTTGAGGCGAGCCATTCCCCTAAAAAACAATTCTTAACTGAGGTAGTCAATTTTATAATAATTGTTTTTGTAAAATGTAAATCAAATAGACACTATACATTGATACCTCTCCTGTATTGATATTCTACTCGGTGAAAATTACTGTGATTTATATCTATTAACACCCACCCATCGACTTATAGCGAGGGCTATAGTGTTCAATATCTAGAATGGCATGC
The DNA here is from genome assembly GCA_963277665.1 of Viscum album. NCBI lineage: Eukaryota > Viridiplantae > Streptophyta > Magnoliopsida > Santalales > Viscaceae > Viscum > Viscum album. The sequence continues at coordinate 627,256,864 of OY728159.1, forward strand.
TACACAATAAACCACTTCTGACAGATCATGTCAAAGTGTCAATTACTGTAGCACTAGAGAAAACCACTGAGCTACCTGTTCCATTTAATTATGCATATATTCATATGGTTGAACAATATCTAGGAACATTCATCACATGGTCGTCACATCTTGTAAAAAACATGTCGATAAAGAGTTATTCATTCCCAATTTAATTTTCAATATAAACCTTAAATATTTAATGAAAAAATGTCTGAACGAATGTAATTATTTTAGACAGACAAAGGGAAGGGGTTTAAATGAAAGATCGATTCAAAACCATCTCAAGGATCAACCAAATGATAAAAACTATCAAACCAAAGAACCTTAACCCCTATTCTATATCAACATTTATTATCATTGAAGGGTCATGTGGATACGAAGTTAAAATATGGTAGTAATCACATTATTAATTTTGAATAAAATATGTACATTGGGGAAGATCTAGACTTCATTGTTGTTGAGAGTGAAACTGAAATCCCTGACTATGATTGGTTAGATGGATCAGTTGTAAATGTTTACATGAGGTATGTTTTCATGATTTGATTTTCCAAAAGATTTTATACTATGATAATTATGACTAAATACATTTAATATTTTTTCAGGCATATAAATGAAAACAATTGAAGGATTTCCCCATGAAAAAAAATTGGACTCATTAGTCCTCATGTCACCTCTACAGAAAATGAAGACATAACTTCCAAGAAAGAGGGTGAAATAGTGATATGACTGCTCATATCATTTAACAGAAAAATTATGGATGACATACTCATCTTAATACCAACAATGCAAGTGTACAAATGAGTAAATTTAATCGTATAGAATATATTTTAATTTCTTTCATTACTTATTCTTTTTTGTGTTCTTATGCAGCATTGGATGTTCATTGCGGTCAATTTAGATACTTCAATGATTTATTTTCTCGATTCATTGCATGGATATCCAACAAACTAACCACAAATGATGGTGTTTTTCATTTTTTAATACACTACATCAAACATTTTACAACCAAACATCTTGTAATATAATGTATATTAGCTTTTAATGAGAATTTTATTATGAAAGGGTAGTGTGTGAATATCTTCTACATCATGGAATGAGGCTATGGGAAAAGGACAAGAAACCTAACAAGTACTACAACTGGATACAAATTAGGGTACATATAATAAAATTTTATTATCCAAACACATAAAAAAATTACATATTTTTCTCAATGTTTTTTAAGTGCCTGAAACAAACAAACTGTAAATATTGTAGTTATTATGTTTGTAAATTTATGAAATAGATCATATTCCATGAACAAACCAGTATCTCCGAAGAGGTTTTTTCAAATATAATTGAAATTTCATTTAAAATACTTATTAATCCATTGTGTATTTATATTTTTGCATTACTACCATGACTCTTTAAAATTGTCATATTCACAAGATTATATAGATATGATTAGAAATTAATGGTCAACATTCCTAATGGAAGAATTTACAAATATAAAATGAAGATTGTAAATATCTCAAATTTTTTCAACATTAATAATCTTGTCTACAATATCTTTCTATTTGTTTAATGGTAATGTTGTTATTTGTATGGGCTAAATGCCCTGCTGAAAATCATGGCCATTGGTGGTCCTTGTTTTCACAATAAATTTATTGCATGTTGATTTTTTCTTTAAAAGAAATTGGTGGTCCTCATTTATAGGGTATGAGTGTTGTTGATAGACCACAAAAGATAATGAGTATCCAGAAGTGGTTTCCCCATCCCTTGAGTTTGTTGTGACATCTTGATACATAACAGGACCAAGATCTTACTCCATTCTTTAGTCAACCAGGTGAAGAACCAACTGTCATATATCCATTCAAAGGTCCTGAATATATTCCAATTTGTTCTTCACTAGGCTGACTAAAGCTATGATGTAAATGGAGGATGTTATTATGTGTCAATCCTACCAGGGATCAAAGATGTCACAACAAACTCAAGGGATGGGGAAACCCCTTCTGGATACTCTTTATCTTTTGTGGTCTATCAATAACACAAATACACTGTAAATGAGGGCCACCAATTTCTTTAAAAAAAATCAACATTAAATTCATTTAGTGAAAAAACACAATTGACATATTGAAAATCATGTAAATGCAATATGATTGCTTTTATACTTTAGGAAAATGGTCAATTATCCATTTTTTGACATGTAGTAATGAACCGTGCCTAAATCCAACTCACGGTGTCACCGGTATGACTCAAAATGTGTCTTGTAATTTAAAATTGACATTAATTCAAGTAAAAAAACACAACTGACATACTGAAAACTGTGTAAATGGATTTGGATTTTTTTTCTTTAGTAAAACAATCCATGAGTTAGATGTGACCTATAGGGATCAACCCCACCTCAATCTGATGAACGGTGTTGCCGGTGTGACAAAAAGTCTTCGTTATCAGTTTAAATTTGACATTTTAGTTCAAAATGTGTCACTCACTAAAAACCAAGAAAATTCAATTTTATTGTCTTTAAAATTATGTACAGTGATTCATAAGTAATTTTTGATGTGTATGAAGCAGTCTCACATTAAACTAACGCACAATGCGACGGGCGTGATTCAAATTTAATTTTTTCAGTTTGAAATGACATTTTAGTAAAAAGACACAACTGAAACTAAGGAATTCATTCCAGTTGTTTTGATACTTTAGTAAAAAAATCCAATTGTCATTTTTGAGGTGTAGGAATCAACTGCACCTCAATATGATGAACATTGTCACTAGTATGACTCATAATGTGTCTTGTTATTTAAAATTACCATTAATTAAAGTAAAAAAATCACAATTGACATACTAAAAATTACTCAAATGCATTTGGATTGTTTTTATAATTTAGTACAATGATCCATGAGTTAGTTTTTATGTGTAGGAATTAACCCCACCTCAATCTGAGGAATGGTGTGACCGATGTGACTAAAAGTGTTCACTGTCAGTTCAAAATTGAATTTTTAGTTCAAAATGTGTCACTCACTAAAAACCAAGAAAAATCCCTCTGATTGTCTTAAAAATTAAGGAAAATTATTTGTATGTTCTTTGTGATGTGTATGAAGCAGTCTCATGTCAAACTACTGCACAATGCGACCGGTATTACTCAAATTCCATGTTTTCAGTTTGAAATGACATTTTAGTAAAAAAACACAACTAACGTTTTTGAAAAATGAGGAAATGCATTCCGATTGTTTTGATAATTTAGAAAAATGATCCATCTATCCTTTGTGACATGTAGGAATCAACTTAATCTCAATAATATTCATGGTGTCACCAGTATAACTCCAAATGTGTCTTGTTATTTAAAATTGACATTAATTCAAGTAAAAAACCCAACTGACGTACTGAACACTGAAAAAATGCATTCGTATTCTTTTGATAATTTAGGACAACAATACATGAGTCAGTTGTGACGTATATGAATCAATCCCATCTCAATCCAACGAACAGTGTCACCAGTGTGACTATAAGTATCCACTATCAGTTTGAAATTGACATTTTAGTTCAAAACATGTCGCTCACTGAAAACCAAGAAAACGTTCTCTGATTATCTTCCAATTTAAGGAAAGTGATTCGTAAGTCATTTTTGATGTTTAGAAATTATTCTCTCATCAAACCAATGCACGATGTGACCATTATGACTCAAATTGTATGTTCTTTGTTTGAAATGACATTTTAGTAATAAAACACAACTAACATACTGAAAACCATGGAAATGCATTCCGATTGTTTTGATAATTTATGAAAATGATCCATCAGTCATTTTTGACATGTAGGAATCAAAAACACCTCAATCCAATGCACGGTGTCACCGACATGACTCCAAATGTGTCTTATTATTTAAAATTGACATTAATTCAAGTAAAAAACACAATTATCGTACAAAAAAGTGATAAAACACATTTGGATTGTTTTAATACTCTAGTACTATAATCCAGGAGTCATTTGTGATGTGTAAGAATTAACCCCACCTTAATCCAATGAACGGTGTGACCATTATGACTAAAAGTGTCCACTATCAGTTTAAAATTGACATTTTAACTCAAAACATGTCACTCACTAAAAACCAAGAAAACATTATCTGATTTTCTTTAAAATTAAGGACATAGATCTTTCAGTCCTTTGTGATGTGCATAAAGTAGTCTCATGTCAAACCGATGCATGATGCAACTAGTATGACTCAAATTTCATGTTTTCGGTTTGAAATGACATTTGAGTAAAAAAAGACAACTGACATACTTAAAATTGAGGAAATGCATTTAGATTTTTTTATACTTTAGGAAAATGATCCATTAGTCATCTGTGACGTGTAGGAATCAACCACACCACAATCTGATGCACGGTGTCACCGGTATGACTATAAATGTGTCTTGTTATTTAAAATTGACATTAATTCAAGTAAAAAAACACAACTAACATACTAAAAAATGAGAAAACACATTCGTATTATTCTTATACTTTAGGAAAACGATTCTTGATTCATTTGGGATGTATAGGAATAAATCCCACAACAATTTGATGAATAGTGTGGCTGGTATGACTAAAAGTGTCTGCTATCAGTTTAAAATTGTCATTTTATCTTAAACTATGTCACTTTTTGAAAACCAATAAAACACACTCTAGTTGTATTCCAAATTAAGTACAATGATTCATAATTCCTTTATGATGTGTATGAAGCAGTCTCACATCAAACTGACGCACGATGTGACCGGTATGACTCAAATTGCATGTTTTCAGTTTGAAATGACATTTTAGTAAAAAAAACAACTGATGTACTGAAAACCAAGTAAATGCATTCTGATTGTTTTGATAATTTATAAAAATGATCCATTTGTCATTTTTGAGGTGTAAGAATCAATCCGACCTCAATCCAACACACGGTGTCACCGATACGACTCCAGATTTTTATTTTTATTAAAAATTGACATTTTTTAATGTATTCTTCATATTGATGTTTAATTAATTTCATTATAGTATTAATAATGAAATATTTGTTTTCTCATATAGGTGGAACCTTTTTATCGAGTTGGGATTATTTTTTCGATGACTATTAAAATCATATAACATTTTTTAGAGGGGACCACAGACGTCAAAAGAGAAAACATTAATGTTTTTAACTATTTATTGGATATTTGTAAATAAAATTTTATAAAACATTGTTAAAAACATACATAGAAGTGTTTTTTGGTATATACCATGAGTGAATATTTTTGTATTCATGATGTTAATTAAATGTATATAGCATTGTTTGACAAATATTTGTGTGTCTTGATTGTTTTTTCATCACTTGCATCATGTATGTTGTTATTTTGTATATATATACTATGAGTGGTTATTTTTGAGTAGGTTCTTGCTGGTTTGTGTAGGTTATTTTTTCGGGTTTGATTATTTTGGTTGTTTGTTTATTTATTTTTTTTACAGGTTATTGGGTGTGCTATTATACAAATAGCACGCCTAGATAGGGAAGCCTTTATCTGCACTACTTGAAGCGTTGATAAATAGAGACATTATCAGCGCTTTGAATAGCACTGATGAGGGGGGCCTTTATCAGCACTTTTTTGAGTGCTAATAAATGGGGTCCGTTATCAGTGCTAAAAATAGCACTCATAAAGGCCCCCCTTTACGAGTTTTTTTTAGCACTGATAAAGGTTACCCCCTTTAATAGTGTCTCAATTAAAAGTGCTTTTTTAAAACTGATAAATGCATTTCTATCACTGATAAAATCCTATTTTTTGGTAGTGTAGTGAGTTGCATGAAACATATTGTTGGATATATACTATTTCATGTAAAGTAATAGTGTTCACATGGTGGAATAGAAGTGAACATACGGTTAGAAGATAGTGTGATTCACTCACTCATGCACAAAGGCTTGCACATATGAAACTATGTGTATTCATACTATTTATGAAGGTTTAGCACACACAAGGCATCAGCAAAGCAAAATGCATATGTGTATGTTCTTACATATGTGTGTATAAGAGACGATGTGTTAATTTCAAATTCAGAAGGAATAGAGTGTTGAAAGTGAGTGTGTGCGAACAATGTGTATGTGATGTTGAGCAAGAGTTCAATGTGCATGCATCATACAATAGTAGAGAGGCGGTATTGAGGGAAGTGAGCACCTTGTGTATTAAAGGCATCATAACAATGAGAATTCATCCAGTGGAGTTCATACACTATTATTAATTTCAACATTGTTAAAATACACGAAGGAAGAGTGAAGAGGAAGTATGTGATATATGTGCATAAAGGTAGTGCAGTGAAAAAATTATGATGTGCAATGATACACAAGAAATAGTTCATACAAAATAATTAATACCATTCATTAAATTTTACATGAATTAGGTACATGAAATATACATTGCATAACAAGTGTGAATTGAGTTTTTTCTATTTAAGCTGAGGCATGATATTAGAATTCAACTTGCAGAATATTGAGAAATCATCAGTTGTTCATTTTGATATTGCTTTGAGTTGAAGATTAAGTAATAACATCTACTTATTCAGAATAGTATACTGAATCGACATTCATGTGGTGTTTTTTATTATAATCAGTGGAATTCATTAAGTTTCTGTTTTAGTGAGCAGGTGCAGAATCAGTTTATTCTCAGCGGCTTGAAGGGTAATATCATCTTTTGTGTTGTAGTGGCAGCTTGAATATCCTATGATCATACTCATTATTTTAGTGTTGTAATTATCAAACACTGGTGGGATTCCAGTATAAAGAATACTGGTGGGATTCCATTATAATTTTTAAAAAGTTTCAAACCTATCCACAATGGTTTTAGTGTGATACATGACCAACCCACTTGTAATTGTTGATTGATTCTTAGCATAGAATATGTGTCTCAAATCATCCTAAACATAACAAGGATGTAGTCACCCACTTTGGGGAAAACCTTGTAAAAATTCTATGTGTTATACTTCTTTTTCTTTCTTGTTTACAAGTGGTATAATTGAGTTTGAAAATAGGGAATATCTATTCACTCTAACAATTATAGAGGTTCAGATTAAAAAAGAGTTAAGTAAAAAAGAATGGAAAATTAGTAAAAACTTGTGTACACTAGTCCCCCCCCTCTTAGTGTACCTACATGATCAACTACAGGGTTCAATAGGTATCAAATCCCTAGTTACACCTCTTATTGGATCTATCTTATAGTCCCAGTTGTTTCTATCAGACTTATATGATGTGCATATTTGAATTTGAATAAGTAAAAGAGTTGTCTCAGATGAATAATTCACTTTCTATATCTTTCAATGCCAACAAAGAGAATTTTTAAAACCCCATAAAGTATATAAAAAAGAAACATGCAAGAAATATGAGAATGAATTTGAAGATGAAAGATAACATGTCAAAAACTGGATGTAATCAGAATGATATTCTATCAGTAGTTTTGGTTAAATTAGTTAATAAAGATCTTATGATGATTATTTTTCAAGTGATGATGAAGAAGAATTTTTTGAAACACTCATTTTTTTTATTCAGAAATCAAAAATTATCTTAAGAATGTTCCTACTAAATTTTTCGCTTAGATATTTTCCTTTATCAAGTGACTATATGATGAAAAGTCACAGCTTGAAAAGGAAGCTGAAGTTATAGAGCAAGCATTGTCAAATAAGTTTCAAAGATGTAAACTTATCTCACAAATTATTTATGCCAAATAAGAAACTATATCACTTCACAATGAAAATTTCTCATATGTCGAAGAACAATTGTAATGAAATATTTGTGAGAAAGAAGTTATTGAGAAGGTCCTTACTGAGATGATTCACACACTTGAAGAATCGCATAAATCTATAATGAATATTAAATATTCTAATTGGGATATCAAAAACCAGGATGATATATTCATCCATAATGAAACAATAAAAATAATAGTCTATATTTCATTGAAATGAAAGACTTACATTGATTGAAGATGAATTACAAAGAACTATTTGTGAAAAGGATGTGACTAAGAATGTTTATACAGAAGTGATATGTGCAATAGAGAAAATACATAAAACCTCTATGAATGTTAAGGAGTCTCATTTAGAGGTTAAGACAAATTGAATTATATATCTGAATAATTATCTTCTGTAAGTAAGTCAAATTCATAATTATCAAGTTCACAAAATGAAGAGTCTATGGGAAGACAAACTGAAAGCTGTTGAAGATGAGAAAAATTCCTCAACATGAAGTGTCTTGAAATGAAAGTCAACAGGAAAAATGTTAAATAAAATTAATTAAATACTTCCCAAAAATAATGTGAAGATACAATGAAATCACTTGAAGACCATAAGAACTCTCTATATCTGAAATATCTTGAGTTTGAGGTCAAGTTCCAAAATCTGGAGAACACTCAAGCTGAATCTCTGCAAAATTCAGAGATCACAGAAGCTTCCATGAATAATTATAAAAGGAGTCTTACTCTTGAAAAGACTCATTCAAGTGGAAAGAATATATTGAGATTATCTAAAGGTAAATATCTTGCGGGATCAATGAAACAGGTAACCCTTGATCCAAGAGTCTCTATTTTTACTAATATAGTTTCATCTACAAGTACATGTTACAAAAGGAATTTCAGTCACACGTGGAAGATGAAAACTGAGAAAAGATCCACTATAACATCAAATGTGTATATGAATAAATTTTTTAATTCTAGTTCCTCAAAAAAATCTCAAATGGAGAGTCATATTATTCAAAATAAAAAGGATTTCAAATTTAGCCTGGTCATAGCACAGAAGATGAAATCAAGATTTGTTGGTTACTGTTGTGTTGTTGGAAATTTGGGCATCATGATATTTAATGTTGGCATAATATATCTATGAATGAAAATTACAAATGTCTAGTTTTAAGGGGGAGAAAATATGATGTGAATATAAATCCTACAAACATGAATCATAATTCACATATGAAGAAGAATCTTTTTATCAATAAAAGATTTGATTGTCTTGAAGACTTTTATGATTATTGCAGTATAAGGGGTAACAATTTTAATGAGTGTTCATATGTACCAACAATGCACTATGCATATGTTGATATGGAGAAGAGACCATATCAAATTTAGAAGCAAGGAAAAAATGTAGATAAATATTCCTTGGGATGTGAACAGAAGAAGAAAGTTAATAAAACTATAAACCATGATACATCAAAGAAGAATGATGATATGAATGTAACACCAATGAAGATGTTATTATACTGTGGAAGAAAAGGTCATGTTTATGGACCATTGCAAACATGTCATAAACACCAATGCTAGTGGAAGCATGCTGAAGCAGAAAAACAAACTAATCTCAAAATCAAATAACATGATTGATTTTGTGCATGAAAATCAAGATGAAAAACACTAATTTCAAGAGAGGTTGTCTAAAAAGTGTAAACCTATGATTTTTGGAGATTTTTGTGATAGGTTAAAAATGTCAAGTCATATTACTGATAAATTCATGGAATGGTTTCCTAAACAAATATAACTACTAAAGAACAAAGGAGATGCAGGAATGGGTTCTCGTGTTAAAAATGCTACTGTGAAGAAGGAGTCTACACACAAGAATAATTCTGAGCATATTCCAAAATAATGCATAATCATATGGCCAGATTAGATGTAATTGGATAGAATGTTGGAACATTAACAAAATAATGAAAGTGAAATACTTTCTAAGGTGAAAAATCTTATTCAATCCAAGATGAATGCTGAAGAAATCAAGAAGTTCATTCTGTCTTTAAATGATAAAATTTGGAAAGTCAAATAAGGGGAAAACATGGTGAGTTTTCCGGAATATGGAATTGGATTGAAAGGACTTTCTGGGTTGAGAGATAAATCTTATCCATGCTGCTCTAAGTGAATTTTTTTGAAGAACCACCTTATTCCCATGTATATTTTGTGTTTTTTATTTTTTGTTGAAAATTCAAGGTGGGTCATATATTCAGAGGGAGTCCTAGAGATGTGAGTGCTATGAAAATATTATATTTTATTTAGGATTCTATCCATTGTGGAGTTATTTATTGAAATTGTTATTAGATTTTTTCTTGAAGATCATTCTTAACGAAAGTCAGTCATGATGAAAAACATGGATAAAGCTCATCCCTTTAGGGGGAGTAAAGATAAAAAAATTACCATAGTTGAATATCTCTGCTGGTTTCATTGAATATTTGATGTTACTTTAAGAGATTTATTTTATGATATCAAATTTTATAAATTGAATCTTTTCAATAAATAGGTATGTTCTCCTATCTCTATATCAATAACAATTCTGATCCAGAAGAGGAGAATCTGATAATATGATGAAAAAAGTAAAATGGATTGATAAAGGGGACGTGCATTCTTATAATTAAAATATTTTAATATGTTTGTCATGATTAATGTAGGATATTGGTTGAATATATTTTGAACAACTCATGAAAGAATTTCTCAGTGTTGGCATCATATTCTGAAAAATTTATTGATTGCATTGTTTTCTAAGTTGATCACTCATGTTTTCTAAATCAGGTTAGCTCATGTAGACTTGGAAAAAATTAATTAAAGACTCATTTCTTTAATAAAGGAAATTCATTCCTTCTCTCAAGCACATAAATATAAATTTCTCAATGAGAACATTAAAGGATAAAAGAATTTTAGTTATTACAGAACTAGATCAGTTGAATTTCTTCACATACTTATTTCTTTAGTCTTATTACCAAGGGGGAGAAGAAAACATTGACTTTGAATGTAAAATGAGTATTGATACTAAATCCAAATGAAGAGATTGAAGAACCTAATTTGGTTTAAAGTAATATTTTGTGTTTAAATTGTTGTCAATACAGTTATTTGATAAAAAGTCAATGCGTCAATAGTTGAAAAGTCAATGTGTCGGTATTCTTGTACTCTGGTAATCTGACATTGGGTTTCTCTAGATAATTATTCACATGTTGGAAATTAAATTTTGATTTGAAGAAGATTCTTAAAATAAAGCTATTTTTATTTGAAAAATTTCTTTAAATAATGCAAAAAAATTAATTGTCGTAGCTTATTAATTTCTTATTTGTAGTTCATAGAAACATATGTCATTGGTTGTTTGAATTGTCGTATGTTTACAACATTGAATAATGAAGAATAAATAAGGGATTGATTAATTTATTATCTGTGTATGTTAGTTTTGGAATTCTTATGAAATTTGAAAATGTTTTAAATGGTGTTACCAAAAACAGTCCAACCTATATAGACCATAAGGGATTGGGGAATTTGAACAAGCCAAGCGAGGATGCAAAGAGAATGGATGTTCTAGGGGGAATAAAGACTCTCTAATAAAAATAATATAAAATTGTTGTAGATTATTATATAAAGAAGAAGAAAAATAGTATCTGTTCTGATGGGGGAACGGATTTTGTGGGTTACTGTAGATCCAAGAGAAGTATCGCCTTCCGATCTGCTCATCCGATTTTAAGAGAATTCGGATCAGTGATTTGTGATGTCTTCTCCATTGAGACCAACTGCATCATCTTCTCCTGTAAACCACCAAATTTTTTGAAATTTCAAACCAAAATAAATGTTGTATGTTGGGTTCCAGGTCTTCCCCATGCAGCGCCTATTTCTTATGTGGCTTTTCATTTATCCAAGCATTTGTTTCATTCCAATGCAAGAAATTAATATTGCTTTGGTTTTTTGTTCCTTTTATTAAATGTATGGGCTGTCCATTTTGATGTAATTTTAATAGAAAATAAATATGGTTCAAATGTAATCCATTGAAGTTAGTGAGAAAAAAAGCTTGAAAGCCTTGTGGTGTTTCATTGTCTATTTTTCTCCCTATTATATTTTTCTATTTCTTTGGATTGTATAGCTAGCAAACTGGTATCAGTGGTAGTACCAAAGCATCGTCTATTTTTTCAAAGATGCCCACCGTAATTCAGTCGCATCTTCCGAAGCTGTCTAAGGACAACTAAAAAAGTTGGTGCATCCAAATGAAGGCATTTTTCGGGTCGCAAGAATTATGGGAGATCGTCACCAAAGGGTATATCATACCCACTGCGGAGGAAGAAGCCGCCTTCATGAATGAAAAAAATATGTCCGTCAAAAATCAAAGGAAGAAATACAACAAGGCGTTGTTCCTCCTATATCAAGGGTTGGATGAATCAACGTTTGAAAAGATTACCGAAGCAACATCGAGCAAGAAATATTGGGATACCCTGGCCACCATCTTCAAAGGTGTTGATCGAGTGATGCGGGTTCATCTTCAAACTCTAAGAGCGGAGCTCAAAGTGGCGCACATGAAAGACAGTGAGAGTATCTATGATTACTTTTCACACCTAATTCTCATTGTTAAAAATTTGAAAAGAAATGGTGAAAAAATGGAGGACATTTGTATTATTGAGAAAGCACTTTGATCTCTCACAACCAAATTTGACCATGCGGTTTTGGAAATAGAAGAATCAAAATATTTGGAAAAATTATCCATTGAAGAATTGATGGGGTCGTTGCAAGTCCATGAGCAGCGAATGAAGAGGAATGTGAGTTCTACAATAAAGCATGCCTTAGAGTCCAACTTGACTCTACAAAAGAAAAATAATGGCCAATAATAATGAGGTGATTATCGTGCAAGAGGTAGAGGGTGTGGATACCATCCAAGCTATCAACAAAAGCAACAAATTTTCACTAGATTCTAGGGAATAGGACACGGTGGAGGATGATTCACGCGTGGTCGTGGAAACACAATTAATGTTCAATTCCACAACTATAATAAATTTGGCCATTACGCCTCTGATTGTTATAGAAATGTGGATCATGATGAACGATCCAACTATGCTAAATCATCTCATCGGGAAGAAGAAGGTACCACACTCTTACTGGCACAAGAAAAGATGTTTGAACACCCTGATGTATGGTATCTAGACACGATTGCAAGTAACCACATGAGCGGTAACAAACAGCTGTTCGAGGAACTCACCGAAGAAGTTCGTGGCGACGTGAGTTTTGGAAACTCATCGAAGGTACCTGTGATTGGAAAAGGTAAAATCAAAATATATCTAATGAATGGATAGTAGAATTACATTTCCAATGTGTATTACATACCATGTATGAAAAATAATATCATCATTCTTGGCCAACTCCTTGAGAAGGGGTATGTTATACACAAGTAAAAGTCTTCTTTGTCTATAAGGGATTCTTACAGGAGACTTTTCGCTCAAGTCCAAATGGAAAAGAATCGCATGTTTCCTCTGCATATCAACACAAAGGCCGAGTAGTGTCTCTTTGGGCTCATGAAGAATGAATCGTGGAGATGACATATGCATTTTGGGCATCTCTATTTTAACAGCCTTAAAATTTTATCTTCATCCAGCATGGTGCGTGGCTTACTGGTGATTGAGGTTTCAAATCATGTATGTGAGGCGTGTACACTCGGCAAACAACAAAGGAACTCCTTTCCAAGTGAAGTGTCTAGAAGGGAATTAGAACCACTTTAGTTGGTTCACGCTGATATATGCGGGACACTTGAAAAACCATCACTTGGAGGTAATAGGTAGTTTATTACCTTTATTGATGATTTCAGCAGAAATTTGTGGGTGTATTGCATCAAAGAAGAATTGTCTTCTTTCACTGTCTTTAAAACATTCAAATATCATGTTGAAAATGAAAGTAACCACAGAATCAAAGTACTCAGATTTGATAGAGGTGGATAATACACCTCAAATGCATTTCAAGATTTCTGCAGGGAATATAGCATCAAACAGCAATACACTGCAGCCTATACGCCAAAACAGAATGGAATTGAAGAAAGAAATAATTGCACTGTCCTCGACATGACAAGGACCATGCTGAAGGTGAAAGGGCTTCCAAAGAGTTTTTTTTGGTAGAGGCAGGGGCATGTACTTCCTACTAGCTCAATATATGTCCAATGAAGATTGTCAATAATGTTACACCACAAGAGGCGTAGAGAGGCTATAAACCGAGTGTGGAACACCTATGAATCTTTGGGTGTGTTTCATATGCTCAAGTTACAGAAGTGAGAAGAAGGAAATGTGATGATCGTGGTGAAAAGTGCATCTTCATCGGCTATTGTGAAGCTTCTAAAGCCTACAATATTTACAATCCACTAACGAATAAATTACTGGTTAGTAGAGATGTGGTCTTTAGTGAGGAAAAAGTGTGGAAATTGAATGATGAAGAATCAAACAAATATGTTCTGGTCTAGACAGAGGTTCCTAAAGAATGGCATGAAAATCAAGAGCAAACACCCACAACACCATCCTCATGCGCATCATCAATTGGAAGAAGTTATGGAGTACATTTTACCACTCCTGAAAGCTCTCCAACAAATCAAAATCAGGCCAGATCATCCTCTCCTATGGATTGTATGAAGATGAAAAATCTGAGTGATATTTATGAGAAGGCTGAAGAGGTAAATCTTTTTTTCTTGTTTGCAGATCATGATCCTCTGACGTTTCAGGAAGCCATGAGGGGAGAATACTGGAGAATGGCTATAGTAGAAGAAATTCATGATATGGAGAGAAATGACATGTGGGAGTTGACTACACTCCCAAAAAGCCATAAGAGAATTAATGTCAAATGGGTGAACAAAATAAAGTGAAAAGTCGATGGTAAGATCGATCGATAAGAGGCAAGGCTCGTAGAAAAGGGGTACAAACAGAAGTACGGGAGGACTACGAAGAAGTCTTTGCTCTTGTTTCTCACCTTGACACTAAAAGGATGATTATATCCCGTGTTGTCCATCACAGCTGGATGATCTACCAATTGGATGTGAAGTCTGCATTCCTGAATGGAATTCTGGAGGAAGAGTTCTATGTTGACCAGCCTAAAGTCTTTGTTATGCAAGGGGGGAAGACAATGTGTATCAATTGAAGAAAGCTCTTTACGGGTTGAAGCAGGCTCCTCGTGCTTGGAATGCATGCATCGACAGTTATCTTTGAGACAACGGCTTCACTCAATGTCCCTATGGGCATGCAGTTTACATCAAGAAGAATGATCGAAGTGAATATTCTTATTGCATGCTTTTATGTTGATGATTTGTTGTTTATAGGGAATATTCGACCGATGTTCGATGATTTCATGGAGGCCATGTTCAAGGAGTTCGAGATGACTGATGGGGGTCTCATGTCCTTCTTTCTAGGCATAGAGGTAAAGCAACAACATGGCGGCATCTATATATCTCAGGAGAGGTATGCCAAGGAGTTTCTTGAAAAATTCAAGATGGTCAATTGCAATATTGTAAACACACCTGTAGCAACAAGCTTAAAACTAACAAAAGATGGAGAAGGAAGATGTATTGACTCGGCTCTGTTCAAGAGTCTTCTTGGAAGCCTGAGATATCTCACAATCACAAGGCCCGATATTGTCTATAGCGTTGGGCTTCTAAGAAGGTATATGGAGGCACTGAAAGATTCACATTGTTTAGCGACAAAACGTATCTGCAGGTACGTTAAAGGAACGATGGATTTTGGTCTCTTTTATCCATACAATAAAGAAGAAAAGTTGTATGGATACTCAGATATTGATTTGGGAGGTGACCAAGATGAAATGAAAAGCACTACTGGGTACGTATTTTTTTTGGATTGACTGTTTTTACATTGAATTCAAGAAAGCAGAGTTTTGTTGCTTTATCCACATGTGAAGCAGATTATGTGGCAGCATCCTCTACTACTTGTGAGGGAATTTGGTTGAGAAATTTGTTGAAGGAGATGAAACATCCATAGGATGGATCCACGGTGATATATGTGGATAGCAAGTCAGCTATTGAACTAGCCAAAAATCCAGTGCAGCATGGGAGAAGCAAACACATTGATACTCGATTTCATTTTTTGAGAGATCACGTGAGACAAAGAAGGATAAAATTAAAATATTTCCACACTACGAAACAAGTGGAAGATATTTTCACAAAAGAACTACTAAAATATGCATTCAAACAGCTAATAATGATGCTCAGGATGAATCCGGTTTTGGTTTGAAGGCTAGTGTTGGAAATTGAAAACCAAAATAAATGTTGTCTGTTGGGTTCCGGGTCTTCCCCATGCAGCGCCTATTTCCTTTGTGGCCTTTCATTTATCCATTCATTTGTTTCATTCCAATGCAGGAAATTAATATTTCTTTGGATTTTTGTTCCTTTTATTAAATATATGGGATTTCCATTTTGATGTAATTTTAATAGCCTATAAATATGGTTCAAATGTAATCCGTTGATGTTAGTGAGAATAAATCTTGAAAGCCTTATGGTGTTTTGTTGTCCATTTTTATCCCTGTTATAGTTTTCTGTTTCTTTGGCTTGTATATCCAACAAACTGGTATTAGAATTAGTACCAAAGCATCCTCAAATTTTTCGAAGATGGCCACCACAATTCAGCCACAAGTTCCAAAGCTGTCTAAGGACAGCTACGAAAGGTGGTGCATCCAAATGAAGGCGTTGTTCGGATCGCAAGAATTATGGGAGATCTTCACCGATGGGTATATCATACCCACTATGGAGGAAGAAGTTGCCTTCACGAATGAAGAAAAGACGACAGTCAAAAATTAAAGGAAGAAAGACAACAATGCGTTGTTCCACCTATATCAAGGGTTGGATGAATCAACGTTCGAAAAGTTTTACGAAGAAACATCGATCAAGAAATTTTGGGATACCCTAGCCACCATATTCAAAGGTGTTGATCGAGTGATGTGGGTTTGTCTTCATACTCTAAGAGTGGAGTTCGAAGCAGCACACATGAAAGATAGTGAGAGTATCTCTGATTACTTTTCACGCCTAATTCTCATTGTTAACAATTTGAAAAGAAATGGTGAAAAAATGGAGGACATTTTTATTATTGAGAAAGCACTTCGATGTCTCACAACCAAATTTTAGCATGCGGTTGTGGAAATCGAAGAATCAAAAGATTTGAAAAAATTATCCATTGAAGAATTGATGGGGTCGTTGCAAGTCCATGAGCAGTGAATGCAGAAGAATTCGAGTTCTAAAATAGAGCATGCCTTAGAGTCCAAGTTGACTCTACAAGAGAAAAATAATGGCCAAGCACAACGAGGCGGTTATTGTGAAAGAGGCAGAGGGTGTGGATACCATCCAAGCTATCAACAAAAGCAACAAAATTTCACTAGCTTCTGTGGAAGAGGACACGGTGGAGGCTGATTCACGTGTGGTCGTGGAAACACAAGGAATGTTCAATGCCAAAAATGTAAGAAATTTGGCCATTATGCCTCTGATTGTTGGAGCAATGTGGATCATGATCAATGATCCAACTATGCTCAAGCATCTCATCGGGAAGAAGAAGGTACCACACTCCTACTGGAACAAGAAAAGGCGTGTGAATGACCAGATGTATGGTATCTGGACACGGGTGCAGGCAACCACATGATTGGTAACAAACATTTGTTCGAGGAACTCACCGAATAAGTTCATGGTGACTTGAGTTTTGGCGACTCATCGAAGGTACCTGTGATTGGAAAAGGTAAAATCAAAATCTATCTGAAAAATGGATAGTCAAATTACATTTCCAATGTGTATTACATACCAAGTATGAAAAATAATATCATTAGTCTTGGCCAACTCCAAGAGAAGGGGTATGTTATACACAAGGAAAAGACTTCTTTTTCTATAAGGGATTTTCACAGGAGACTTGTCTCTCAAGTCAAAATGGTGAAGAATTGCATGTTTCATTTTCATATCAACACAAAGGTTGAGGAGCGTCTCTTTGGGATCATGAAGAATGATTCATCGAGATGGAATCTGTATTTTGGGCATCTCTATTATAGTAGCCTTAAACTTTTATCTTCATCAAGCATGGTGTGTGGCTTGCCGGTTATTGAGGTTCCAAATCATGTATGTGAGGCATGTACACTCGAAAAACAACAAAGGAACTCTTTTCCAAGTGGAGTGTCTAGAAGAGCAATAGAACCACTTCATTTGGTTCACACTGATATCTGCGGGCCACTTGAAACACCGTCACTTGGAGGTAATAGGTATTTTATTACCTTTATTGATGATTTTAGCAGAAATTTGTGGGTGTATTGCATCAAAGAAAAATCATCTGCTTTCACTGTCTTTAAAATTTTCAAGGCTCGTGTTGAAACTGAAAGTGGCAACAGAATCAAAGTACTCAAATCTGATAGAGGTGGAGAATACACCTCAAATCCATTTCAATATTTCTGTAGGGAATATGGCATCAAACAGTTATACAATGCAGCCTATATGCCACAATAGAATGACATTGCAGAAAGGAATAACTAAATTGTACTTGACATGACGAGGACCATGCTAAAGGAGAAAGGGTTGCCAAAGAGTTTTTGGGTAGAGGCAGTGGCATGTACTGCCTACTAGCTCAATCGGTGCCCAACTAAGAGCATCAAGAACATTACACCACAAGAGACGCGGGGCGGCTACAAAACAAGCATGTCACACCTATGAATCTTTGGGTTTATCGCCTACGCTCAAGTTCCAAAAGTGAGAAGAAGGAAATTTTATGTTCGTGGTGAAAAGTGCATCTTACTCAGCTATTGTGAAGCTTCTAAAGCCTACAATATTTACAATCCACTAACGAATAAATTATTGGTGAGTAGAGATGTGGTCTTTAGTGAGGAAGAATCATGGAAATGGAATGATGAAGAATCAAACAAAGATGTTTTGGTCGAGACAGAGGTTCCTGAAGAAAGGCATGAACACCAGGAGTAAACACGCACAACACCTTCCTCGGGTGCATCATCAATTGGAAGAAGTTCTGGAGTCCATTTTATCACTCCTGAATGCACTTCAACAAATCAAGATCTGGCCAGCTCATCCTCACCTATGGCTCCTATGAAGATGAAAAATCTGAGTGATATTTATGAGCAGACCGAAGAGGTAAATCTTTTTTGCTTGTTTTTGGATCATGAGCCTCTGACGTTTCAGGAATCCATGAGGGGAGAATGCTGGAGAATGTCTATGGAAGAAGAAATTCGTTCCATGGAGAGAAATGACACGTGGGAGTTTACCACACTCCCAAAAATCTAGAAGATCATTAGTGTCTAATTGGTGTACAAAATAAAGTGAAATTCTGATGGTGAGATCGATTGATATAAGGCAAGGCTCGTAGCAAAGGGGTTCAAACAGAAGTACGGGGGGACTACAAAGAAGTCTTTGCTCCTATTGCTCGCCTTGACACTGTAAGGATGATTATATCCCTTGTTGTCCATCACAGTTGGATGATCTACCAATTGGATGTGAAGTCTGCGTTCCTGAATGGAATTCTGGAGGAAGATGTCTATGTTGACCTGCCTGAAGGCTTTGTTATGCAAGGGGGGGAGACAAAGTGTATCGATTGAAGAAATCTCTTTACAGGTTGAAGCATGCTCCTCGTGCTTGGAATACACACATCGATAGTTATCTTTGAGACAATGGTTTCGCTCAATTTTCATAAGAGCATGTAGTTTACATCAAGAAGAATGATCGAGGGAATAGTCGACTGATGTTTGATGATTTCAAGGAGGCCATGTTCAAGGAGTTCGAGATGACTGATGGGGGTCTCATGTCCTTCTTTCTAGGCATAGAGGTAAAGCAACAACATGGCGGCATCTATATATCTCAAGAGAGGTATGCCAAGGAGTTGCTTGAAAAATTTAAGATGGCCAATTGCAATGTTGTAAACACACCTGTAGCAACAAGCATAAAACCGACAAAAGATGGAGAAGGAAGAAGTGTTGACTCGACTCTGTTCAAGAGTTTGATTGGAAGCCTGAGATATCTCACAATCACAAGGCTTGATATTGTCTTTAGTGTTGGGCTTTTAAGCAAGTATATAGAGGCACCGAAAGAGTCACGCTGGTTAGTAAAAAACGTATCCGCAGGTACGTTAAAGGAACGGTGGATTTTGGTCTCTTTTATCCATACAACAAAGAAGCAAAATTGTATGGATACTCAGACAGTGATTTGGGAGGTGACCAAGATGAAAGGAAAAGCACTATTGGGTACGTAATTTTTTTTTTGGATCGACTGCTTTTACATGGAATTCAAGAAAGTAGAGTGTTGTTGCTTTATCCACATGTGAAGCACAGTACGTGGCAGCATCCTCTACTGTTTGTGAGGGAATTTGGTAGAGAAATTTGTTGAAAGAGATGAAACATCCACAGGATGGATCCACGGTGATATACGTGGATAACAAGTCGGCTATTGAACTAGTCAAAAATCCCGTGCAGCATGGGAGAAGCAAACACATTGATACTCGATTTCATTTTTTGAGAGATCATGTGAGACAGAAAACGATAAAATTGGAATATTACCACACTATGGAACAAGTGGCCGATATTTTCACAAAACCACTACTGACAGATGCATTCAAACGGCTAAGAACGATGTTCTGGATGAATCCGATTTTGGTTTGAAGGGGAGTGTTGGAAATTGGAAACCAAAATAAATGTTGTCCGTTGGGTTCCGGGTCTTCCCCACGGAGCGCCTATTTCCTATGTGCCTTTTCATTTATCCAGGCATTTGTTTCACTCCAATGCATGCAATTAATATTGCTTTGGTTTTTTGTTCCTTTTATTAAATGTATGGGCAGTCCATTTTGATATAATTTTAATAGCCTGTAAATATGGTTCAAATGTAATCCGTTGAAGTTAGTGACAATAAAGCTTGAAAGCTTGTGGTGTTTTGTTGTCCATTTTTCTCCCTATTATATTTTTCTGTTTCTTTGGCATGTATAGCCAACACCAATGCACTGTTTGTCGAGTGTGATCTCCATGTGACGTCGAACGAAACTCGATCCTATTCATATGATCGTTGTTTCATTATTCTAAAAAACTGAATCTGGTCGAAATCATCTGGGGATCTTTGTGCCTGATTCAATGAAATTCAAATAGATGAAAAACAGTGTGGAGCAGAAATTATTTTTTGGATGACGGTGATATTCAGAGTCGTGGAAGTATGGCTGTTGAAACGATCTACGTTGGTTGTTCCTCAAAGGTTCTAGGATGTTGAACGATGCCTATAAATACCCGAGAGCGGGTTCATTTGGTGTTGTCGATCATTTTGGTGAGAAGCTCTCGTAAGGCTGTGGTTCCACACATTCTCTCTTGTGCGGAGAAGTACAGAAATCTATGAGACTTTGACCAGTGTGAAACACTCTCGAAGGCTCTCATGAAGAAACAAGGTTTCACGCAGCACTCAAGATAGTTCAATACTCCATGTGTATATCTCCAGCTTTGCTTAAAGCACTAAGAACCCGCACCTACTTATGCTTGTGCAAAAGATGTTTTTAAGGCTGTATTTTGAGACAATGAGTTGCGAAAAAAAATTGTGGGGTCATAGCACGCACAAGGTGGAAGGGTAGTGAACATACAGTAAGGAGATAGTGTTATTCACACACTTATGCGCGAAGTCTTGCGCATATGAAACTGTGTGTATCCATACTGTGTATGAAGGTGCAGCGCGCACAAGGCAGAACAAAAGAACAATGCATGTTCATATGTTCTTGCATATGTGTGTATAAGAGACAGTGTGCTAATTTCATATGCGGCAAGAATAGAGTGTGGACAGTGAGTGTATTCATACAAGTGTATGTGATGTTGAGAAACTGATCAGTGTGCATGCATCATACAACAACAGAGAGGCAGTATTGAGGGCAGTGAGCATCTCGTGTATTGAAGGAAGCATAACAGAATGAATTCATCCAATTGAGTGCGTACATTATTAATAATTTCAACAATGATAAAATACACGAAGAAAATAAACTGATCAGTGCGTACATTATTAACTCATCAGTGTGCATGAATGTGGTGTAGTGTAAAAAATATAATGTGCATTTATACACATGAAATAATGCATAAAAATAAATAAGATCATGCATTGAATTTTACATGCATGAGGTAAATGCAATATACATTGCCTGGAAAGTGTGAATTGATTTTTTGAGATTTAAGTCGAACCATAACATTAGAAAGCAACTTGCAGAGTATTGTGAAATCTTCAGTTGTAGTATTGAGAATTCTTCAGTTGTAATTGCAAACTTCAACTTATCCAGAAGAGTATAATGAATCGACTTGCATGTAGTGCTTTCTATTATAATCAGTGGCGGTCGTTGAGGTTCCATGGTAGTGAGCAGGTGCAGAATCTGTTTATTCTCAGTGGCTCGAAGAGGACGATCAACTTTTGTGTATTAGTGGTAGTTTGAGTATTTTTTGATCTTACTCATTGTGTTGGTTTTGTAATTGTGAAACACTGGTGGGATTCCAATATAATGTACACTGGTGGGATGCGAGTATAATTTGGGAATAGGTTCATACCTAACCACAATGGTTTCAGGGTGATACATGTCCAACCCACTTGTAATTGTTGACTGATTCTTATTGGAGAATATGGGTCTCAGATCATCCCGAACACAGCAAGGTCGTAGTCACACACATCAGGGGAGAACCTTATAAAAATATTGTGTACTATGCTTCTTTTACTTTCTATTTTTCATGTGGTATAATTTAGTTTGTAAATAGGTAAGATCTATTCACTTTAACAAGTGCAGAGGTTCAGATTTAAAAGGGGTAACAGAAAAGAAAAAGAAAATGAGTAAAAACATGTGTACACTGATTCACCCCCCCCCCCTCAGTGTACCTGCATGATCCACTGAGCACTTCAACGTAGACTTGTTTCACCCGACATGCTAGCGGGCCATGAGGTTCGACGGATCATGGTACATAGAGCACATCATTATCATCACATTCCACCTCCATCTTCAATTATACCATACCTATGCCATGCTGGATTCTATAATATTATTGTATTTGATTTTACATTTTTTGATCATCACCTCTTTGTTGCGCTCACCGAGTGATGGACACCTGAGACACACACATTGTAATGACCCAGACTTTTTCAATGAAATTTATTTCCTGAGAAAATGTGTGTTATATTATATTGTATTCAACAAAACTATATCTATTTAATGATGATGTGAGTATAAATTGAAATGTGACTATAGATATTGAACCATTATATGACCATTGGAAACTTTACTCTTGGTAATAATTTTTATGTTATAATTTATAAGTAGAAATGATAAAGAATAATTAATATAGAAAAAAGAAATGATGGTCTCAACGAGTAGATTCGTTCCATATGAATCCCATTTGTTGGAGCTTGAGAGTGAGGTAGAGTCATTGGGGTTCACCCTTGATCAATACCAACATGATCTTCAACAAGTGAAGATAGAAAAAATCACATACGAGATAAGATCAAGTCAGTAAAAATTACCACTTGGGTGATGTTAGCCAAACCACCCCATGATTCTATCATCATCACACATCGTACCCTTAGGATGTATGTGAGTGTTATAAGGGGTTATGTTTCGAGGCCTTATTTACCTAAAGTGTAACTCCATTGTATAAATAAAAATTTTCTTCCATGAGTTTCATTTTAATAAATTTTTTTCTTAATATAAAAATATGAAGAATTTGATGAAAAGATTTTTCAAAAAAATGTTATTTAAAATAAGATATAAATTATTATAATAAACTAAGGTTTTATTTATGTTTATTTTAATTAAATAGTATGATAAAACACTCTTGTTTAAATCTAAATGATAACATTAATTTTTTCCAGTGTCATAAATTTTACTATGAATTTTTAGCCCCCTATTATTTTTAATAAATAAAGATTTTTATATTTAAAAGTTAAAATTGTCATATTTATAGAATTATTATGATAAAATAAATATCATTTTTGAATTCATGACATCAAAATTAGGTTAGAGTGAATTTATGAAAATTTTCTAAAATACATTTTTTTTAATAGTAAAAATACAATTTGAGTTTTTTGGTATGTTTAATGACTTCATAATTATGACATAATGGTGTAAAAAAATTAACCAGAATTAAAAACCCAAAATATGTTATTTTATTAAAATAATGTATTTTAATAGATTTTAATCGATCTCAAAACCTATAATTTACTTTCCAAATGTTAATCAAGATTTGTTGGCTACTGTTGTGTTGTTGGAAATTTGGGCATCATGATATTGACTGTTGGCATAATATGTCTATGAATGAAAATTATAAATGTCTAGTGTTAAGGGGGAGAAAATATTATGTGAATATAAATCCTACAAACAGGAATCATAATTCATATATGAAGAAGAATATTTTTGTCAATAAAAGATTTGATTGTCTTGAAGACTTTTATGATTATTGCAGTATAAGGGGTAACAATTTTAATGAGTGTTGGTATGTACCAACAATGCACTATGCATATGCTGATATAGAGAAGAGACCATATCAAATTTTGAGGAAAATAAAAAATGTAGATAAATATTCCTTGGGATGTGAACAAAAGAAGAAAGTTAATAAAACTATAAACCATGATACATCCAAGAAGAATGATGATATGAATGTAACACCAATGAAGATGTTATTATACTGTGGAAGAAAAGGTCATGTTTATGGACCATTGCAAACATGTCATAAACACCAATGCTATTGGAAGCATGCTGAAGCAGAAAAACAAAATAATCACAAAATCAAATAACATGATTGATTTGGTGCATGAAAATCAAGATGAAAAACTCTAATTTCAAGAGAGGTTGTCTAAAAAGTGTAAACCTATGATTTTTGGAGATTTTTGTGACAGGTGAAAAATGTCAAGTCATATTACTGATAAATTCATGGCATGGGTTCCTAAACAAATAGAACTAGTAAAGAACAAAGGAGATGCAGGAATGGGTTCTCATGTTAAAAATGATACTATGAAGAAGGAGTCTACACACAAGAATAATTCTGAGCATATGCCAAAATAATTCATAATCATATGTCCAGATTAGATGTAATTGGATAGAATGTTGGAACATTAACAAAATAATGAAAGTGAAATACTTTCCAAGGTGAAAAAGCTTATTCCATCCAAGATGAATACTGAAGAAATCAAGAAGTTCATTCTATCGTTAAATGATAAAATTTGGAAAGTCAAATAAGGGGAAAACGTGGTGAGTTTTCCAGAATAAGGAATTGAATTGAAAGGAATTTCTGGGTTGAGAGATAAATCTCATCCCTACTGCTCTAAGTGAATTTTTTTGAAGAACCACCTTATTCCCATGTATATTTTGTGTTTGTTTATTTTTTGTTGAAAATTCAAGGTGGGACATATATTCAGAGGGAGTCCTAGAGATGTGAGTGCTATGAAAATATTATATTTTATTCAAGAGTCTATCCATCATGGAGTTATTTATTTAAATTTTTATTATATTTTTTCTTGAATATCATTCATGAAGAAAGTCAGTCATGATGAAAAACATGGATAAAGCTCATCCCTTTAGGGGGAGTAAAGATAAAAAAACTACCATAGTTGAATATCTCTACTAGTTTCATTGAATATTTGATGTTCCTTTAAGAGATTTATTTTATGATATCAAATTTTAGAAATTGAATCTTTTCAATAAATAGGTATGTTCTCCTATCTCTATATCGATAACAATTCTGATCGAGAAGAGGAGAATCTGATAATATGATGAAAAAAGTAAAATGGATTGAAAAAGGGGGTGTGCATTCTTATAATTAAATTATTTTAATATGTTTTTCATGATTATTTTAGGATATTAGTTGAATATATTTTGAACAACTCATGAATGAATTTTTCAGTGTCGACATCATATTCTGAAAAATTTATTGATTGCATTGTTTTCTAAGTTGATCACTCATGTTTTCTAAATCAGGTTAGCCCATGAAGACTTGGAACAAATTAATTAAAGACTAATTTCTTTAATAAAGGAAATTAATTCCTTCTCTCAAGAACATCAATACAAATTTCTCAATGAGAGCATTAAAGTATAGAAGAAGTTTAGTTATTACAGAACTAGATCAGTTGAATTTCTTCCCATACTTATTTCTTTAGTCTTATTACCAAGGGGGAGAAGAAAACATTGACTTTGAATGTAAAATGAGTATTGATACTAAATCCAAATGAGGATATTGAAGAACCTAATTTGGTTTAAAGTAATATTTTGTGTTTAAATTGTTATCAATACAGTTATTTGATAAAAATTCAATGCGTCAATAGTTGAAAAGTCAATGTGTCGATATTCTTGTACTCTGTTAATCTGCCATTGAATTTCTCTAGATAATTATTCACATGTTGGAAATTCTATTTTGATTTTAAGAAGTTTCTTCAAATAAAGCTATTTTTATTTGAAAAATTTCTTTAAATAATGCAAAAAAATTAATTGTTGTAGCTTATTAATTTCTTATTTGTAGTTCATAGAAACATATGTCATTGGTTGTTTGAATTGTCGTATATTTACAACATTGAATAATGAAGAATAAATAAGGAATTGAATAATTTATTATCTGTGTATGTTGTTTTTGGAATTCTTATGAAATTTGAAAATGTTTTAAATGGTGTTACCAAAAACAGTCCAACCTATATAGACCATAAGGGATTAGGGAATTTGAACAAGACAAGAGAGGATGCAAAGAGAATGGATGTGCTAGGGGGAATAAAGACTCTCTAATAAAAATAATATAAAATTGTTGTAGATTATTATATAAAGAAGAAGAAAAATAGTATCTTTTCTGATGGGGGAACAAATTTTGTGGGTTACTGTAGCTCTAAGAGAAGTACCACCTTCCGATTTGCTCATCCGATTTTAAGAGAATTCAGATCAGTGATTTGTGATGTCTTCTCCATTGAGACCAACTGCATCATCTTCTCATGTAAACCACCAAATTTTTGGAAATTGCAAACCAAAATAAATGTTGTATGTTGGGTTCCAGGTCTTCCCCGTGCAACGCCTATTTCTTATGTGGCTTTTCAATTATCCAAGCATTTTTTTCATTCCAATGCAAGAAATTAATATTTCTTTGGTTTTTTGTTCCTTTTATTAAATGTATGGGCTATCCATTTTGATGTAATTTTAATAGAAAATAAATATGGTTCAAATGTAATCCATTGAAGTTAGTGAGAATAAAGCTTGAAAGCCTTGTAGTGTTTCGTTGTCCATTTTTCTCCCTATTATATTTTTCTATTTCTTTGGCTTGTATAGCTAGAAAACATGTATCAGTGGTAGTACCAAAGCATCGTCCGATTTTTCAAAGATGGCCACCGTAATTCAGCCGCATCTTCCGAAGCTGTCTGAGGACAACTAAAAAAGTTGTTGCATCCAAATGAAGGCATTTTTCGGGTCGCAATAATTATGGGAGATCATCACCGATGGGTATATCATGCCCACTGTGGAGGAAGAAGCCACCTTCATGAATAAAAAAAAGATGGCTGTCAAAAATCAAAGGAAGAAATACAATAAGGCGTTGTTCCTACTATATCAAGGGTTGGAAGAATCAATGTTAGAAAAGATTACTGAAGCAACAACGAGCAAGCAAGTTTGGGATACCCTGGCCACCATCTTCAAAGGTATTGATCGAGTGATGCGGGTTCATCTTCAAACTCTAAGAGCGGAGTTCAGAGTGGCGTATATGAAAGACAGTGAGAGTATCTATGATTAATTTTCACACCTAATTATCGTTGTTAAAAATTTGAAAAGAAATGGTGAAAAAATGGAGTACATTTGTATTATTGAGAAATCACTTTGATCTCTCACAACCAAATTTGACCATACGGTTGTGGAAATCGAAGAATCAAAAGATTTGGAAAAATTATCCATTGAAGAATTGATGGGGTCGTTACAAGTCCATGAGCAGCGAATGCAGAGGAATGTGAGTTCTACAATAGAGCATGCCTTAGATTCCAAGTTGACTCTACAAAAGCAAAATAATGGCCAATAACAATGAGGTGATTATCATGCAAGAGGCAGAGGGCGTGGATACCATCCAAGCTATCAAAAAAAGCAACATAATTTCATGGATTCTAGGGAAGAGGAAACGGTGGAGGCCGATTCACGCATGGTCGTGGAAACACAATTAATGTTCAATGCCACAACTATAATAAATTCGGCCATTATGCCTCTGATTGTTGGAGCAATGTGGATCATGATGAACGATCCAACTATGCTCAATCATCTCATCGGGAAGAAGAAGGTACCACACTCCTACTGGCACAAGAAAAGGTGTTTGAACACCCTGATGTATGATATCTAGACACGAGTGCAAGCAACCACATGAGTGGTAACAAACAGCTGTTCGAGGAACTCATGGAAGAAGTTCGTGGCGACGTGAGTTTTGGCGACTCATCGAAGGTACCTGTGATTGGAAAAGGTTAAATCAAAATCTATCTAATGAATGGATAGTAGAATTACATTTCCAATGTGTATTACATACCAAGTATGAAAAATAATATCATCATTCTTGGCCAACTCCTTGAGAAGGGGTATGTTATACACAAGGAAAAGCCTTCTTTGTCTATAAGGGATTCTCACAGGAGACTTTTCGCTAAAGTACAAATGGAAAAGAATCTCATGTTTCCTCTGCATATCAACACAAAGGCTGAGGAGTGTCTCTTTGGGCTCATGAAGAATGAATCGTGGAGATGAAATCTATGTTTTGGGCATCTCCATTTTAACAGCCTTAAAATTTTATCTTCATCCAGCATAGTGCGTGGCTTGCTGGTGACTGAGGTTCCAAATCATGTATGTGAGGCGTGTACACTCGGAAAACAACAAAGGAACTCCTTTCCAAGTGAAGTGTCTAGAAGGGAAACAGAACCACTTCAGTTGGTTCACGCTGATATATGCGGGCCACTTGAAACACCATCACTTGGAGGTAATAGGTATTTTATTACCTTTATTGATGATTTCAGCAAAAAGTTGTGGGTGTATTACATCAATGAAAAATCGTCTGCTTTCACTATCTTTAAAACATTCAAAGATCATGTTGAAACTGAAAGTGGCCACAAAATCAAAGTACTCATATTTGATAGAGGTGGATAATACACCTCAAATGCATTTCAAGATTTATGCAGGGAATATGGCATCAAACAGCAATACATTACAGCCTATACGCCACAACAGAATGGCATTGCAGAAAGAAATAATTGCACTGTCCTCGACATGACGAGGACTATGCTGAAGGGGAAAGGGCTGCCAAAG
Organism: Viscum album; assembly: GCA_963277665.1. Classification (NCBI taxonomy): domain Eukaryota; kingdom Viridiplantae; phylum Streptophyta; class Magnoliopsida; order Santalales; family Viscaceae; genus Viscum; species Viscum album. Next base: position 627,285,839 of record OY728159.1, read on the forward strand.
ATCTTTTTGGTAGAGGCAGGGGCATGTACTTCCTACTAGCTCAATCTATGTCCAACGAAGATCATCAATAATGTTACACCACAAGAGCCATGGAGAGGCTACAAACCGAGCGTGGCACACCTATGAATCTTTGGGTGTGTTTCCTACGCTCAAGTTACAGAAGTGGGAAGAAGGAAATGTGATGATCATGGTGAAAAGTGCATCTTCATTAGATATTTTGAAGCTTCTAAAGCCTACAAGATTTAAAATATACTAACAAAAAATTACTGGTCAGTAGCGATGTGGTCTTTAGTGGGGAAAAAGAGTGGAAATTTAATGATAAAGAATCAAAAAATATGTTCTGGTCTAGACAGAGGTTCCTGAATAAAGGCATGAACATCAGGAGAAAACACCCACAACACTATCCTCAGGCGCATCATCAATTGGAAGAAGTTATGGAGTACATTTTACCACTCTTGAAAGATCTCCAACAAATCAAAATCAGGCCAGCTCATCCTCGCCTATGGATTGTATGAAGATGAAAAATCTGAGTGATATTTATGAGAAGGACGAAGAGGTAAATATTTTTTTCTTGTTTGCAGATCATGAGCCTCTGACATTTCAGGAATCCATGAGGGGGGGATACTGGAGAATGGCTATGGTAGAATAAATTCATGCCATGGAGAGAAATGACATGTGGGAGTTGACTACACTCCCAAAACTCCATAAGAGCATTAATGTCAATTGGGTGAACAAAATAAAGTGAAAAGTCAATGGTAAGATCGATCGATACAAGGCAAGGCTCATAGAAAAGGGCTACAAACAGAATTACGGGAGGACTACGAAGAATTATTTGCTCTTGTTTCTCACCTTGACACTATAAGGATGATTATATCCCGTGTTGTCCATCACAGTTGGATGATCTACCAATTGGATGTGAAGTCTGCATTCCTGAATGGAATTCTAGAGGAATAGTTCTATGTTGACCAGCCTAAAGTCTTTGTTATGCAAGGGGGGAAGACAAATTGTATCGATTGAAGAAATCTCTTTACAGGTTGAAGCAGGATCCTCGTGCTTGGAATGCACGCATCGACAATTATCTTCGAGACAACGGCTTCACTCAATGTCCCTATGAGCATGCAGTTTACATCAAGAAGAATGACTGAGGGGAATATTATTATTGCATGCTTGTATGTTGATGATTTGTTGTTTATAGGGAATAGTCGACCGATGTTCGATGATTTCAAGGAGGCCATGTTCAAGGAGTTCGAGATGACTGATGGGGGTCTCATGTCCTTCTTTCTAGGCATAGAGGTAAAGCAATGACATGGAGGCATCTATATATCTCAGGAGAGGTATGCCAAGGAGTTTCTTGAAAAATTCAAGATGTCCAATTGCAATGTTGTAAACACACCTGTAGAAACAAGCTTAAAATTGACAAAAGATGGAGAAGGAAGAAGTATTGACTCAGCTCTGTTCAAGAGTCTTCTTGGAAGCCTAAGATATCTCACAATCACAAGGCCTGATATTGTCTATAGTGTTGGGTTTCTAAGAAGGTATATGGAGGCACCAAAATATTCACACTGTTTAGCGACAAAACGTATCTACAGGTACGTTAAAGGAATGATGGATTTTGGTCTCTTTTATCCATACAAAAAAGAAGAAAAGTTTTATGGATACCCATACAGTGATTGGGGAGGTGACCAAAATGAAAGGAAAATCATTACTGGGAACGTATTTTTTTTGGATTGACTGATTTCACATTGAATTCACGAATGAAGAGTTTTGTTGCTTTATCCACATGTAAAGCAGAGTATGTGGAAGCATCCTCTACTATTTGTGAGGGAATTTGTTTGAGAAATTTGTTGAAGGAGATGAAACATCCATAGGATGGATCCATGGTGATATATGTGGATAACAAGTCAGCTATTGAACTAGCCAAAAATCTGGTGCAGCATGGGAGAAGCAAACACATTGATACTCGATTTCATTTTTTGAGAGATCACATGAGACAAAGAAGGATAAAATTGAAATATTGCCACACTAAGAATCAAGTGGAAGATATTTTCACAAAAGCACTACCGAAAGATGCATTCAAACAGCTAATAATGATGCTCAGGATGAATCTAGTTTTGGTTTGAAGGGGAGTGTTGGAAATTGAAAACCAAAATAAATGTTTTCTATTGGGTTCCGGGTCTTCCCCATGCAGTGCCTATTTCCTTTGCGGCCTTTCATTTATCCATTCATTTGTTTCATTACAATGCATGAAATTAATATTTCTTTGGTTTTTTGTTCCTTTTATTAAATATATGGGATGTCCATTTTGATGTAATTTTAATAGCCTATAAATATGGTTCAAATGTATTCCATTGAAGTTAGTGAGAATAAATCTTGAAAGCCTTGTGGTGTTTTGTTGTCCATTTTTCTCCCTGTTATAGTTTTTTGTTTCTTTGGCTTGTATAGCCAACAAACTGGTATTAGAAGTAGTACCAAAGCATCCTCAAATTTTTCGAAGATGGCCATCGCAATTCAGCTGCAAGTTCCAAAGTTGTCTAAGGACAACTACGAAAGGTGGTGCATCCAAATGAAGGCATTGTTCAGATCGCAAGAATTATGGGAGATCTTCACCGATGAGTATATCATATCCACTATGGAGGAAGAAGCCACCTTCACGAATGAAGAAAAGATGACAGTCAAAAATTAAAGGAAGAAAGACAACAATGCGTTGTTCCACCTATATCAAGGGTTGGATGAATCAACGTTCGAAATGTTTTCCAAAGCAACATCGAGCAAGAAAGTTTGGGATACCCTAGCCACCATATTCAAAGGTGTTGATCGAGTGATGTGGGTTCGTCTTCAAACTCTAAGAGTGGAGTTCGAAGCGGCGCACATGAAAGATAGTGAGAGTATCTCTGATTACTTTTCACGCCTAATTATCATTGTTAACAATTTGAAAAGAAATGGTGAAAAAATGGAGGACATTTTTATTATTGATAAAGCACTTCGATCTCTCACAACCAAATTTGAGCATGCGGTTGTGGCAATCGAAGAATCAAAATATTTGGAAAAAGTATCCATTGAATAATTGATGGGGTCGTTCCAAGTCCATGAGTAGTGAATGCAGAAGAATTCGAGTTCTAAAATAGATCATGCCTTAGAGTCCAATTTGACTCTACAAGAGCAAAAGAATGGACAATCACAATGAGACGGTTATTGTGAAATAGGCAGAGGGTGTGGATACCATCCAAGCTATCAACAAAACAACAAAATTTCACTAGCTTCTGTGGAAGAGGACACGGTGGAGGCCGATTCACGTGTGGTCGTGAAAACACAAGGAATGTTCAATGCCAAAAATGTATGAAATTCGGCCATTATGCCTCTGATTGTTGGAGCAATGTGGATCATGATCAATGATCCAACTATGCTCAAGCATCTCATCGGGAAGAAGAAGCTACCACACTCCTACTGGAACAAGAAAAGGCATGTGAACGACCCGATGTATGGTATCTGGACATGGGTGCAAGCAACCACATGATTGGTAACAAACATCTGTTCGAGGAACTCACCTAAGAAGTTCATGGTGACTTGAGTTTTGGCGACTCATAGAAGGTACCTGTGATTGGAAAAGGTAAAATCAAAATCTATCTGAAAAATGGATAGTCAAATTACATTTCCAATGTGTATTACGTACCAAGTATGAAAAATAATATCATTAGTCTTGGCCAACTCCTTGAGAAGGGGTATGTTATACACAAAAAAAAAGACTTCTTTTTCTATAAGGTATTCTCACAGGTGACTTGTCTCTCAAGTCCAAATGGTGAAGAATCGCATGTTTCCTTTGCATATCAACACAAAGGTTGAGGAGCGTCTCTTTGGGCTCATGAAGAATGATTCATGGAGTTGGAATCTGTATTTTGGGCATCTCTATTTTAGTTGCCTTAAACTTTTATCTTCATCAAGCATGGTGTGTGGCTTGCCGGTGATTGAGGTTCCAAATCATGTATGTGAGGCATGTACACTCAGAAAACAACAAAGGAACTCTTTTCCAAGTGGAGTGTCTAGAAGAGCAACAGAACCACTTCATTTGGTTCACACTGATATCTGCGGGCCACTTGAAACACCGTCACTTGGAGGTAATAGGTATTTTATTACCTTTATTGATGATTTTAGCAGAAATATGTGGGTGTATTGCATCAAAGAAAAATCATCTTCTTTCACTGTCTTTAAAATTTTCAAGGCTCGTGTTGAAACTGAAAGTGGCAACAGAATCAAAGTACTCAGATCTGATAGAGGTGGATAATACACCTCAAATCCATTTCAAGATTTCTGCAGGGAATATGGCATCAAACAGTTATACAATGCAGCCTATACGCCACAATGGAATGGCATTGCAGAAAGGAAGAACTAAATTGTACTTGACATGATGAGGACCATGCTAAAGGAGAAAGGGTTGCCAAAGAGTTTTTGGGTAGAGGCCGTGGCATGTACTGCCTACTAGCTCAATCGGTGTCCAACTAAGAGCATCAAGAACATTACACCACAAGAGACGTGGAATGGCTACAAAACAAGCGTGTCACACCTATGAATCTTTGGGTTTATCGCCTACGCTCAAGTTCCAAAAGCGAGAAGGAAATTTTATGATCGTGGTGAAAAGTGCATCTTACTCGGCTATTGTGAAGCTTCTAAAGCCTAAAAGCTTTACAATCCACTAACGAATAAATTATTGGTGAGTAGAGATGTGGTCTTTAGTGAGGAAGAAGCATGGAAATGGAATGATGAAGAATCAAACAAAGATGTTTCGGTCGAGACAGAGGTTCCTGAAGAAAGGCATGAACACCAGGAGTAAACACGCACAACACATTCCTCGGGTGCATCATCAATTGGAAGAAGTTCTGGAGTTCATTTTATCACTCCTGAATGCACTCCAACAAATCAATATATGGCCAGCTCATCCTCACCTATGGCTCCTATGAATATGAAAAATCTGAGTGATATTTATGAGTAGACCGAAGAGGTAAATCTTTTTTTCTTGTTTGTGGATCATGAGCCTCTGACGTTTCAGGAATCCATGAGGGGAGAATGCTGGAGAATGGCTATGGAAGAAGAAATTCGTGCCATGGAGAGAAATGACACGTGGGAGTTGACTACACTCCCAAAAATCCAGAAGAGCATAGTGTCAAATCGATGTACAAAATAAAGTGAAATTCCGATGGTGAGATCGATTGATATAAGGCAAGGCTCTTAGCAAAGGGGTTCAAACAGAAGTACGGGGGGACTACGAAGAAGCCTTTGCTCCTGTTGCTTGCCTTGACACTATAAGGATGATTATATCTGTTGTTGTCCATCACAGTTGGATGATCTACCAATTGGATGTGAAGTCTGCGTTCCTGAATGAAATTCTGGAGGAAGATGTCTATGTTGACCAGCCTGAAGTCTTTGTTATGCAAGGGGGGAGACAAAGTGTATCGATTGAAAAAATCTCTTTACAGGTTGAAGCATGCTCCTCATGCTTGGAATGCACACATCGACAGTTATCTTCGAGACAATGGCTTCGCTCAATTTTCATAAGAGCATGTAGTTTACATCAAGAAGAATGATTGAGGGAATAGTCGACTGATGTTTGATGATTTTAAGGACGCCATGTTCAAGGAGTTCAAGATGACTAATGGGAGTCTAATGTCCTTCTTTCTAGGCATAGAGGTAAAGCAACAACATGGCGGTATCTATATATCTCAAGAGAGGTATGCCAAGGAGTTGCTTGAAAAATTTAAGATGGCCAATTGCAATGCTGTAAACACACATGTAGCAACAAGCATAAAACTGACAAAAGATGGAGAAGGAAGAAGTGTTGACTCGACACTGTTCAAGAGTTTGATTGGAAGCCTGAGATATCTCACAATCACAAGGCCTGATATTGTCTTTAGTGTTGGGCTTCTAAGCAGGTATATAGAGGCACCGAAAGAGTCACGCTGGTTTGTAAAAAACGTAGCCGCAGGTACGTTAAAGGAATGGTGGATTTTGGTCTCTTTTATCCATACAACAAAGAAGCAAAGTTGTATGGATACTCAAACAGTGATTGGGGAGGTGACCAAGATGAAAGGAAAAGCACTATTGGGTATGTATTTTTTTTTGGATCGACTGCTTTTACATGGAATTCAAGAAAGTAGAGTGTAGTTGATTTATCCACATGTGAAGCAGAGTACGTGGCAGCATCCTCTATTGTTTGTGAGGGAATTTGGTAGAGAAATATGTTGAAAGAGATTAAACATCCACAGGATGGATCCACGGTGATATATGTGGATAACAAGTCGGCTATTGAACTAGCCAAAAATCCGGTGCAGCATGGGAGAAGCAAACACATTGATACTCGATTTCATTTTTTGAGAGATCATGTGAGACAAAATATTACCACACTACGGAACAAGTGGCAGATATTTTCACAAAGCCACTACCGACAGATACATTCAAACGGCTAAGAACGATGCTCTGGATGAATCCGATTTTGGTTTGAAGGGGAGTGTTGGAAATTGGAAACCAAAATAAATGTTGTTCGTTGGGTTCCGGGTCTTCCCCATGGAGCGCCTATTTCCTATGTGCCTTTTCATTTATCCATGCATTTGTTTCACTCCAATGAGTGCAATTAATATTGCATTGGTTTTTTGTTCCTTTTATTAAATGTATGGGCAGTCCATTTTGATGTAATTTTGTTGTCCATTTTTCTCCCTATTATATTTTTCTGTTTCTTTGGCTTGTATAGCCAACACCAATGCACTGTTTGTCGAGTGTGATCTCCATGTGACGTCGAACGAAACTCGATCCTATTCATATGATCGTTGTTTCATTATTCTAAAAAACTGAATCTGGTCGAAATCATCTGGGGATCTTTGTGCCTGATTCAATGAAATTCAAATAGATGAAAAACCGTGTGGAGCAAAAATTATTTTTTGGATGACGGTGATATTCAGAGTCGTGGAAGTATGGCTGTCGAAACGATCTACGTTGGTTGAGTGTTCCTCAAAGGTTCTAGGATGTTGAACGATGCCTGTAAATACCCGAGGGCGGGTTCATTTGGTGGTGTCGATCATTTTGGTGAGAAGCTCTCGTTTCCGGAGAAACAGAGAATTGTGAGTTCTCTGGTCCGCGTAAGGCTGTGGTTCCACACATTCTCTCTTGTGCGGAGAAGTACAGAAATCTATGAGACTTTGACCAGTGTGAAACACTCTCGAAGGCTCTCATGAAGAAACAAGGTTTCACGCAGCACTCAAGATAGTTCAATACTCCATGTGTATATCTCCAGCTTTGCTTAAAGCACTAAGAACCCGCACCTACTTATGCTTGTGCAAAAGATGTTTTTAAGGCTGTATTTTGAGACAATGAGTTGCGAAAAAAAATTGTGGGATCTATCTTGTTGCAGGTTAAGGAATAGCACGCACAAGGTGGAAGGGTAGTGAACATACAGTAAGGAGATAGTGTTATTCACACACTTATGCGCGAAGTCTTGCGCATATGAAACTGTGTGTATCCATACTGTGTATGAAGGTGCAGCGCGCACAAGGCAGAACAAAAGAACAATGCATGTTCATATGTTCTTGCATATGTGCGTATAAGAGACAGTGTGCTAATTTCATATGTGGCAAGAATAGAGTGTGGACAGTGAGTCTGTTCATACAAAGTGTATGTGATGTTGAGAAACTGATCAGTGTGCATGCATCATACAACAACAAAGAGGCAGTATTGAGGGCAGTGAGCATCTCGTGTATTGAAGGAAGCATAACAGAATGAATTCATCCAATTGAGTGCGTACATTATTAATAATTTCAACAATGATAAAATACACGAAGAAAATAAACTGATCAGTGCGTACATTATTTACTCATCAGTGTGCATGAATGTGGTGTAGTGTAAAAAATACAATGTGCATTTATACACATGAAATAATGCATAAAAATAAATAAGATCATGCATTGAATTTTACATGCATGAGCCAAATGGATTGTCAGAATGAGAGGGTATCACTATGTCATCGGTACCAGCCTGTGCTTGTACGGGAAGCCTAGCCAGACGGTCATGCAAAGGTGGAGAGCTACTATAAAGATGCAGATGCTGGGGAGGGGCAGTTCCTTGTAGATAGTCTGGTTGAATTCCCTAAAAAGACCTTCGGGTCATGTAATCTTCTAAGCCTACGGGCCATGTAATCTCTGAGCCTACGGGCCTTGTAAGGGTTCCCTCTCATCCCTTGAAAGAGGAGTTATCAAAATCAATAAAAAATGAAGGCCTTCGGGCCATTCAGGCAGGCATTGCATGGAAAGTGTGAATTGATTTTTTGAGATTTAAGTCGAACCATAATATTAGAAGGCAACTTGCAGAGTATTGTGAAATCTTCAGTTGTAGTATTGAGAATTCTTCAGTTTTTCATTCTGATATTGCATTGAGTTGAAGAGTAAGTGCAAACTTCAACTTATCCAGAAGAGTATAATGAATCGACTTGCATGTAGTGCTTTCTATTATAATCAGTGGCAGTCGTTGAGGTTCCATGGTAGTGAGCAGGTGCAGAATCTGTTTATTCTCAGTGGCTCGAAGAGGACGATCAGCTTTTGTGTATTAGTGGTAGTTTGAGTATTTTGTGATCTTACTCATTGTGTTGGTTTTGTAATTGTGAAACACTGGTGGGATTCCAATATAATGTACACTGGTGGGATGCGAGTATAATTTGGGAATAGGTTCATACCTAACCACAATGGTTTCAGGGTGATACATGTCCAACCCACTTGTAATTGTTGATTGATTCGTATTGGAGAATATGCATCTCAAATCATCCCGAACACAGCAAGGTCGTAGTCACACACATCAGGGGAGAACCTTATAAAAATATTGTGTATTGTGCTTCTTTTACTTTCTATTTTTCATGTGGTATAATTTAGTTTGTAAATAGGTAAGATCTATTCACTTTAACAAGTGCAGAGGTTCAGATTTAAAAGGGGTAACAGGAAATAAAAAGAAAATTAGTAAAAACTAGTGTACACTGATTCACCCCCCCCCCCTCAGTGTACCTGCATGATCCACTGAGCACTTCAACGTAGACTTGTTTCACGCGACATGCTAGCGGGCCATGAGGTTTGACGGATCATGGTACATAGAGAACATCATTATCATCACATTCCACCTCCATCTTCCATTATACCATACCTATGCCATGATGGATTCTATAATATTATTGTATTTGACTTTTCATTTTTTGATCATCACCTCTTTGTTGCGCTCACCGAGAGATGGACACCTGAGACACACACATTGTAATGACCCAGACTTTTTGAATGAAATTTATTTCCTGAGAAAATGTGTGTTATATTATTTTGTATTCAACAAAAATATATCTATTTAATGATGATGTGAGTATAAATTGAAATATGACTATAGATATTGAACCGTTATATGACCATTGGAAACTTTACTCTTGGTAATAATTTTTACGTTATAATTTATAAGTAGAAATGATAAAGATAGAAAAAAGAAATGATGACCTCAACAAGTAGATTCGTTCCATATGAATTCCATTTGTTGGAGCTTGAGAGTGAGGTAGAGTCATTGGGGTTCACCCTTGATAAATACCAACATGATCTTCAACAAGTGAAGATAGAAAAAATCACATACGAGATAAGATCAAGTCAGTAAAAATTACCACTTGGGTGATGTTAGCCAAACCGCCCCATGAATCTATCATCATCACACATTGTACCCTTAGGATGTATGCGAGTGTTATAAGGGGTTATGTTTCGAGGCCTTATTTACTTAAAGTGTAACTCCATTGTATAAATAAAATTTTTCTTCCATGAATTTCATTTTAATAATTTTTTTTCTTAATATAAAAATATGAAGAATTTGATGAAAAGATTTTTAAAAAAAATGATATTTAAAATAAGATATAAATTATTATAATAAACTAAGGTTTTATTTATGTTTATTTTAATTACATAGTATGATAAAACACTCTTGTTTAAATCTAAATGATAACATTAATTTTTTCCAGTGTCATAAATTTTACTATGAATTTTTAACCCGCTATTATTCTTAATAAATAAATATTTTTATATTTAAAAGTTAAAATTATCATATTTATAGAATTATTATGATAAAATAAATATCATTTTTGAAGTCATGACATCAAAATTAGGTTAGAGTGAATTTATGAGAATTTTCTAAAATACATTTTTTTTGTGAATAGTAAAAATACAGTTTGAGTTTTTCGGTATGTTTAATGACTTCATAATTATGACATAATGATCTAAAAATAAATTAACCAGAATTAAAAACCCAAAATATGTTATTTTATTAAAATAATGTATTTTAATAGATTTTAATCGATCTCAAAACCTATAATTTACTTTCCAAATTTTAAAATGGAAACTTTAACATTAAAAATATAATTTTGTGGAAATATTACTTTTAATTTCCAAAATAAGTAATATATAATAATCATCGACTATTTTGGATTAAAATAACAAAAAATGTGTCCCAAGTATCCAATACAATCAACAAATACCGTTGGAAATCCCATGGTGTTTCATTTTTCATAACCTCAGTTTCCGAGGCCTATATTTGGAAATTAATAAACAAACCCTCCACTTTTTCTATAAGTACCAACCCATTTCACCATTTAATTTCACTCCCAATCAATCATCTATGAAGATATGGTAGTTTTAACTCCCAAGGTGTCCTCAATCCCCCAAGATTCCAATCCTCATGTTTTAGAAGTAACTCTTCAAGGTAAGAGAAATATCCTTCTTTTCTCTTTGTTTCAAAAACATCTTTTTGTATATATCATTTGAATGTTATGATCACTCTCTCTTATTTCATTTTTATTCATTCCCTTCAATCCAAATTTTTTTTATCAATGGGATACCCATGTCCCCTCTCTTTTTACCCTTTTCTAAAGACATGTTTTATACCGGTTATGATGCCGATTTCAATCCTCAAAATCTCTCTCTCCTCTTTAAGAAATTTCCTTTTATTTTCTTTTTGAAAATACCCAAACCTATTTATTTTCTAGGATTATTAAAAAATATTTAAAAATGATTTATTTTATTCTATGATTGACATGCATAAAACCCACATTTCCTTTTTTTGGGTTAAAAATGACATAATAATCTTTCCTTTAAGCGCTTTTTAAAACGCCATGACTTTGATACAAAACTTGTTTCTTTTATTCCCAAGGGGTTATTTATTAAATGTTTGATTATGATCTATGTATATCAAATTAATTAATACATATTAATTTTCAACTCCGATAGTTCTCCAATGAATTGGATAATGAATTTAATCTCTAGAGATGACATGTTTTATGATACCTATGTGAATAACCTTGGTAATTTTTAGACACCTCTATGAAAAACCTTGGTGATATACTTCTGAATGTCTCATTTAAATTTTGTAGAAACATTTAGATTTTATGATTCATGTTATTATTATTATTATGATATTCCTCTTCCTCATTAATTATCGTTATGACTCATGTTTTTATTGGTATTCCTCAAGATCACAAGTAAATTGTTTCCCTTGCTCTCCCTTACTCAAACTTATGCTCACCCTTTACTTTGATGTATGTCCCCAGGTTATGAGATGCAGTAAATGTTCTTAGGATGAAAATTTTAATAATATTTTCATGTGTACTATAATAATTTTTTATGTTTTCATGTATTATGTACCATTTTCCCAAGAAACTAAACTTTAAAAGATCCTCGGTTTGTACCATGTAAATGAAAAGATTATGCAATAAAAGAGGGATGCCATAGTTGGTAACAAAGGAACATTTATTTATTTGTGAATATTAGGATTTTATAACATTAGTAAGAACCCTATAAATAATTTTAAATATAGAAAAACATCTGGGTATTTTGGTCAAGTGTTAAGTTAGTGGTTTCTGAACAAATAAATCTATGTCTGGATATGAGAAAGTGGATGTGGTTCTAGAACATATTTATTTAGGGGTAAAACCCAAAATCACCACTTTGATATAGACTTGAATGATAATTGGTGAATGAAAATTAGCCTTGCTGAACTCCTGGTTTGATACTCCTGAGGGATATGTTTGGTTAATCACAATATTTTTATGAATCATTCTAAAGTATATACAGAAAATTTAATTGTTGTTAAAGAATAACATATTTATGAATGATGTTTTAAGAAATAAAAATTCATTTAGAACTATAAGATTATTGAATTAAAAGTGTTTCTCACTAAGGTTTTCTTTGTTTAGAAAATGGTGGGAAATAGGAGGAACTGAATAAATGGTCAACACAATGGACCATGAGCAGACAACCCTCTAATAAAAGACAAAATGAAAAACTTTATGAGAATGAAGAATCAACTAACTCGAGTTATAAAAAATAACATGAATCAAGATGAGAGACCAGATGCACCTCGAAGGGAACAAATTTTCATTGATTCCTTTAAGTTTCAACAACCATATTATTTTAGTGGATCTATCGATCCATTGATTAATGAAAAATGGATAAGGTTTATAGAAAAAATATTTTCTATAATCCATTGTTTAGAACAAGAGAAAGTTACCATGGTTGTGTACTGCTTAGAGGGAGAACCTGATCAGTGGTGGACCCAGATTAAAAAACATGAATCCAAGAAGGGAGATTGAAGTTATGGAGTTTGAAGAGTTCAATATAACCTTTTTTTAAATGTTTCTCTCGTTTGATGTGAATGAAAATGGAGAATTAATTCCTAGAGATAAAGTAGAAGTAAAATGAATTTGTGGGAAGATATGAGATGAACTTTACAAGAATTTATCATTATAATTCTAAATTTTTCATGGATCCTAATGGGAAGGTTGATAGATTATTTGGTGGACTAAGACCCCATCTACAGAATAATCTATCCAATCGAGACTTTGACAACAACAAGTAGATAATGCAAAGAGTTGGAAAGGTTGAACTATAGTTCGGAGAGACGCAACAGTCTTATGGATCGAATGAAAATAAGAGATCAATGGATCTAGGATTAGGGAATAATTTTTACCATAAAAGAGGAGGAAAGAAAGTGAAACTTCCAAACTGAACAAAATGTTGATAGAACATTTGAGGAATGAATTTATTGGGAGCGAGAAATATTACAAGTTTGGAATAGATGACCATATTTCTCAGAACTAACATAGTGAGGTGAAGCCTCAACTTCTCCACACTAATGAAAAAGGGAATATGGTACAAGCCGAGCCTGAAGACTAATTCTATAAGTTTGTAATGATAGGGAACTTTTCCAACCACTGTTCAAATGTGAATATAATAGACTGAAATCACCATCTACCTCAATATAGGCCAAAATGGAAAGGTCGGGCTTTTTATATCATGAAGGATAAAGTTGAAGGTCTAAATGATGTAGTGGAATGTACTCTTATTTATTCCTCAAAGCTAGAAAGTACTTTTTTTATTCAAGTTCTACACATTCCATTATTTCTTCATGTTTTCAAAGAATATAGAATCAACTCCTGAACTGCTAGAAGTAGAATTATTTGTTAATACCCCTAGATGGATTATTCAGGAATAAATAGTGCATAAAAACTCTAGTATTCACTTTTGCGAGCACAATCTCATCAAAAATTTAGTATTCATTCATTTTATAGAATTGGATACTATACTAGGGGTGGACTGGATCTCAAAATATAATACTAAGATCAGTTGAAGAAGCAAGGAAATCACAATAGTCTTGAATGGAAAACCTACAATTATTTTCAAATGAGAGATATCATAACATGATCTTTGTCTAGAAGAACCTCCCATAGACTTCTTTATGGAAATGATCGGTGAATATGAAGAAAGAAATGAAAGTATATGAATAGTGATTTTCCCCATCATTTAGAAATACATTGACGTATTTCCTGAGAAGTTAGCTGGACCTCCCCTAGAAAGAGAGGTATATTTCTCCATTGAAGTCATTCCAGGATCCATGATGATATCAAAGACCCCATATAGAATGAAAAATGTGGAGCTCGTGGAATTAGAGAAACAACTCCAAGATATTTTGGAGAAGGTTTTTATTTGAACATATGTATCTCCTTAGAGAGAACAACTTCTCTTTGTGAATAAAAATCATGGATCAATCCGGATATGCATTGATTATATAGAACTTAACAGGATGAAAGTGAAGAAAAAATACCCTCTTCCAAGAATTTATGATTTATTTGACCAGATTTGTGGAGCTCAATTCCTATACAAGATTGATATTTAATCTAGTTATCACCAATTGAGGGTGAAGAAAGAATATATTCCAAATACTTCCTTTCGATCATAATATGGGAATAATGAGTCTGTTTTTATGTCTTTCATTTGACTAATGCACCTGCTATATTTTTTGGATTTGATTAATAGATTCTTTAAGGACTACCTTGATAAATTTGTTTTAGTTTTTATTGATGATATTATGATATATTACAAAATTTGTGAGGAGCATGAGGATCATCTACGGGGTATATTGAAAACTATGTGGAAGGAGAGTCTATTTTGAAAGTTTGGAATATATGAATTTTTGTTACAACAAGATCATTTATTGGGGAACATTATAACAAATGAATGAATCTCAGTTGACCATTCCAAGACCATGGTTGTGGAGGAGTGGCCTCATCAAACAATAGTAATTGAGATTCATAATTTCATTAGTTTTGTAGGTTATTATAAGTGGATTGTGAAAAAAATTCAGAAATTTCTAATCCACTAACCATGTTAACTCAAAAAGGGGCCATGTTTACCTGGAAAAATGAGTGTGAAGAAATTTTCCAAGAGATAAATAAGAGATTGATTATTGCACCTATGTTAACTCTACCCTCTATCATAGAAGGATTTTTTGTTTTTAGTGATGCATATCTAAACAGGATTGGGTGAATCTTCATGAAAATTGACAAGGTGATTTCTTATGAGTCTTCACAGTTGAATCCTCATAAGAAAAATTATCATACACGTGACATAGAGCTGGTTGTGGTTATTTTTTATCTTCAGATATGGAGGAACTATATTTATGGTTAGAAATTTTGATATATACATAGACCATAAAATTTTGAAATATATTTTCATACAAAAGTAATTGAATATGAGATAGAAGAGATATTTGGAACTTCTTAAAGACCAAATCTGTTTAATTCATTATCACCCCATAAGAGAAAAAAAATTTTCCAATGCATTATGTGGGAAATACCCTATTGTTTTGGAAATTATGATGATTCAAGGAGATCCATTAATTAAGGATATAGTAAGGTTGGACATGGGAATCATGAGGTGAGGGAAATCATCAACCCTATACTAAATGATTTCGCAACCATCATTACAAAAGAAGATCAAGAAATATCAAAGAGGATATCATTTGTTATGGAACAAGATATAGGCTATAAATAATGGGAAGTTTCTTGAGTTCAATTTTGATTAAGAAGGTGTACTCAAATTTCCTACAAGGATATATGTTACATATATTTCATAAATAAAGAAGAAGATAATGAATGATTATCATAGATCTACATTATCTATACATCATGGAAGAAATGAAATGTATAGGGACCTTTATGATCATTATTGGTGGGAAAACATGAAAAGGGATATTGTCGAATACATTAAAACATGCTCGGTGTGTCAATAAATGAAGGTAGAGCAACAATTTCCTAAAAGGAAATTTAAACCACTAACCATACCAATATCGAAGTGGGACCATATCACTATGGACTTTGTCACTAGTCTCCTAATAACATCCAAAGGAAACGATGGGATATGGGTTATAGTGGATCGTCTAACCAATACTGCCTATTTAGTTGCTATTTAGGAAGATTTATATCTTGAACAGCTTGCCAAGATATACATAATGGAAGTGGGGAGGTTTCATGGGGTACCACTTTCTATCATTTATGATCATGATCCAAGGTTTATATCAAATTTCTGGAGAAGTATTAAACATTATATGAATATTGAATTAAATTTCAGTATGGCCTATCACCCCCAAATTGATGGACAATCTAAAATGAATATTCAAACACTCAAGAAATGCTGAGAACATGCTCAATAGAATTTAAAGGGGGATGGGATCAACACATCTTATTAGTTGTGTTATCATTAACAATAGCTTTCATTTGAGTATTAAAATTGCACCATATAAAGATGTATATGGTAATCATTGTTGAACTCTTACATGTTAGGATAAAGTTGATGAGAGAAAGCTTCTTGTGACAGATCTTGGAAAAAAGATGACATAAAAGGTTCAGGCCATCCAACAACACATAAAGGCTTATTAGAGTCAGTATAAGAGATATGATGACAACTATCGAAGGTAATTGGAGTTCGATGTTGGTGAAAATGCCTTCCTTCAAATTTTACTTTGGAAGAAAGTCATGTGGTTTGGGAAGAAAGAGAAGCTTAGCCCTAGGTACATTGGCCCCTATGAAATCCTTGATCACAAAGGAGTAGTGGCATATTGACTTTCACTTCCTCTAAATCCAGATCAAGTTCATGATGTATTCCACATATCTCTCTTGAGGAAGTACATACCTGACCCTTTACCTTTACTGAATCCTAGGGTGGTACAATTGGAAGATGACCTCTCTTATGAGAAGTAGCCGGTGAAGATATTGGACCGTAAAGACAAGGTTCTATAGAACAAGACTACCCACCTCGTCATAGTTTTTTTGAGGAATCATAAATCTGAAGAAGCAACATGGGAACCAGAGGAGAAAATTATCCAAAAGTACCCACACCTTTTCTCAACAAAGAGAATGAGTTGAAATTTCGGGGATGAAATTTCTTAAAAGGGGAAGAATGTAACGACCCAAACTTTTTAAATGAAATTTTTTTCTGGATAAAATGTTTGTTATATTATTTTTTACCCAACAAACCTATATGTATTTAATAATGAAGTGATTATAAATTGAAATTTGACTATCAGGATTCGACCGTTATATAAAAATCAGTCATTATAACCATTAGAAACATTACTCTTGGTAATAAATTTTGTTTTATAATTTATAATTAGAGATTATAAAGAATAATTAATGAATAAAAAAGAAATTATGGCCTCAAGTAGTAGAGTCATTCAATATAAATTCCAATTTTCATAGATTAGGAGGGTGGTAACATCACTGGGGTTTTCCCTTGACCATGACTAAGCCCATCCTCAACAAGTTAAGCTAGAATGAAATTAATGACGGTAGGAGTTCAAGTTAGTTGAAATTACCACACAGGTGATGTTAGCTGAACTACCCTATGAGTCTATCGTTATCGTACACCTTACCCTTAGGAAACATGCAGGTGTTATACGATGTTATGTGTTGAGGCCTTAATTACTTAAATTGAAACTCTATTGTATAAATAAAATTGTTATTAATGAATTCTGTTTTAAGAATATTTTTTCTTGATATAAAATTATGAAGAATTTGATGAATTGATTTTTCGAAAAAAATTTGTACATTTCAAATGGATATAAATTATTATATTAATCTATGGTATATTATTAATGTTTATTTTAATTAAATATTATAATAAAAACACTCTTGTTTAAATATAAATGATAAAATATTTTTTTAAGTGTCGTAAATTGTACTGTTCATTTTCAACCAGTAATTATTTTTAATAAATAAGTATTTTTTATTTTGAAAATTTAATATTACAAAATTTAGAAAATTATTCTGATAAAAAAAATATAATTTTTTAAATAATCACATTAAAATTATGTTAGGGTGAATTTATGATAATTTTCTAAAATACTTTTTTTTTCATGAATAGTAAAATTACAGTTTGTATTTCTCGATATGTTTAAGGACTTCATAATTATTTCATAGTGATTTAATAATTAATTAACCACAATAAAAGACCTAAAATATTATATTTCGCAACCATCATTACTAGATAAGATCAATAAATGTCAAAGATAATATCATTTGTTATGGAACAAGATATAGGCTATAAAGAATGGGAAGTTTCATGAGATCAATATTGATTCAGAAGGTGTACTCAAATTTCCTACAAGGCTATATGTTACATCTATTAATCGAGAATGTCAAGAAATATCAAAGAGAATATACTTTGTTATGGAACAAGATATAGGCTATAAAGAATGGGAAGTTTCTTGAGTTCAATGTTGATTAAGAAGGTGTACTCAAATTTCCTACAAGGCTATATGTTACATCTATTTCAGAAATAAAGGAGCTAATGAATGAATATCATAGATCTACATTCTCTATACATCTTGGAAGAAATGAAATGTATAGGTATCTCTATGATCATTATTGGTGGGAAAACATGAAAAGGGAGATTGTCGAATACATTGAAACATGCTTGGTGTGTCAAAAAATGAAGGTAGAGCAACAATTTCCTAAAAGGGTATTTAAACCACTACCCATACCAATATTGAAGTGGGACAATATCACTATGGAATTTTTCACCGGTCTCCTGAGAAAATCCAAAGGAAACAATGGGATATGGGTTATAGTGGATCTTCTAACCAATACTGCCTATTTAGTTTCTATTTAGGAATATTTATATCTTGACCAGCTTACCAAGATATACATAATAGAAGTGTGGAGGTTGCATGAGGTACCACTTGATATCATTTATGATCATGATCCAAGGTTTATATCTAATTTATGGAGAATTATTAAACATTCTATGAATATTGAATTAAATTCTAGTATGGCCTATCACCCCCAAATTGATGGACAATCTAAAAGGAATATTCAAACACTCAAGAAAATGCTGAGAACATGCTCAATGGAATTTAAAGGGGGATGGGATCAACACATCTTATTAGTTGTGTTATCATTAACAATAGATTCCATTTGAGTATTAAAATGGAACCATATAAAGCTCTATATGGGAATCATTGTTGAACACTTACATGTTTGGATAAAGTTGGTGAGAGAAAGCTTCTTGGGACAGATCTTGGGAAAAAGATGACATAAAAGGTTCAGGCCATCCAACAACACATAAAGGATTCTCAGAGTCAGTATAAGAGATATGCTGACAACTATCAAAGGTACTTTGAGTTATATGGTGGTGAAAATTTATTCCTTCAAATTTTAATTTGGAAGAAAGTCATGTGGTTTGGGAAGAAAGAGAAGCTTAGCCCTAGGTACATTGGCCCCTATGGAATCCTTGATAACAAAGGAGCAGTGGCCTATCGATTTTCAATTCCTCCAAATATAGATCAAGTTCATTATGTATTCCACATATCAATCTGGAGGAAGTACATACCCAACCCTTCACCTTTACTGAATCCTAGGGTGGTACAATTGGAAGATGACCTCTCTTATGAGGAGTAGCCGGTGAAGATCTTAGACTGTAAAGACAAGGTTCTATAGAACAAGACTACCCACCTCATCATAGTTTTTTGGAGGAATCATAAATCTGAAGAAGCGACATGGGAACCAGAGGAGAAAATGATCCAAAAGTTCCCACACCTTTTCTCAAAAGAGAGAATGAGTTGAAATTTCGGGGATGAAATTTCTTAAAGGGGGAAGAATGTAACAACCGAAACTTTTTAAATGAAATTTTTTTCTGGAGAAAATGTTTGTTATATTATTTTCTACCCAAAAAACTATATTTATTTAATGATGAAGTGAGTATAAATTGAAATGTGACTATTAGGATTTGACCGTTATTTGACAATCGGTCATTATAACCATTAGAAACATTACTCTTGGTAATAATTTTTATTTTATAATTTATAATTAGAGATGATAAAGAATAATTAATGAAGAAAAAAAGAAATAATGGCCTCAACCAGTAGAGTCATTCAATATAAATTCCATTTTTCATAGATTAGGAGGGTGGTAACATCACTGGGGTTTTCCCTTGCCCATGACTAAACCTATCCTCAACAAGTGAAGATAGAACGAAATTGATGATGATAGAAGTTCAAGTTAGTTGAAATTACCACACAGGTGATGTTAGCTGAACTACCCTATGAATCTATCATTATTGGACACCTTACCCTTACG
Organism: Viscum album; assembly: GCA_963277665.1. Lineage (NCBI taxonomy): Eukaryota > Viridiplantae > Streptophyta > Magnoliopsida > Santalales > Viscaceae > Viscum > Viscum album. Next base: position 627,305,787 of record OY728159.1, read on the forward strand.
AAACATGCAGGTGTTATATGAGGTTATGTGTTGAGGCATTAATTACTTAAATTGTAACTCTATTATATAAATAAAATTGTTATTAATGATATCTGTTTTAAGAATACTTTTTCTTGATATAAAAATATGAAGAATATGAAGAATTGATTTTTAGAAAAAACAAATTGTACATTTCAAATGGATATAAATTATTATATTAAACTATGTTATATTATTAATTTTTATTTTAATGAAATATTATGATAAAAACACTCTTTTTTAAATAGAAATGATAAAATATTTTTTATGTGTCGTAAATTTTACTTTTCATTTTCAACCAGTAATTATTTTTAATAAAAAAGTATTTTTATTTTGAAAAGTTAATATTCTACAATTTATAAAATTATTATGATAAAATAAATATAATTTTTTAAATCATTACATTTAAATTATGTTAGGGTGAATTTATGATAATTTTCTAAAATACTTTATTTTTTCATGAATAGTAAAAATACAGTTTGAGTTTCTCGATATGTTTAATGACTTTATAATTATTTCATAGTGATTTAATAATTAATTAACCACAATAAACAACCAAAAATATTATATTTTATTAATAGTAAGTATTTTAATATATTTTAATTAATTTCAAAACCTATATATTACTTTTGAAACCATAAAATGAAAACTTTTTCATTAAAAATATTATTTTGTAGAAACATTACTTTTTCATAACAAAATAAGTAATATAAAATTATGGTATAATCATTTGGATTAAAACAAAATAAAATTTATCCAAATTTTCCAATACTATGGGAAAATACCTTGGTAAATCCCATGGTTTTTAATTTTCCACAACCTAGGTTTCGAAGGCCTATATTTGGAAATTAATAAACAAATCCTCCACTTTTTCTATAAATATCCACCCATTTATCCATTTCCTTTCACTATAAATCCATAATACGTGAATATTTAGAAGTTTTACCTCCCATGTATTCCTCCCAAGGTGTCCTCAATCCACAAGATTTCAATCCTAATGTTTTAGGATTAACTCTTTAATGTAAGGGAAAAATCATTCTTTTCTCTTCGTTTCAAGAACCTCTTTTTGTATATGAATTATGATTGTTATGGTCACTCTCTATTATTTCCTTTTATTCATTACCTAACTAAGAAATTATTTTTTATCAATGGGTGAATCTTTTACCCACTCTTTTTAACATTTTCTTAAAAAAAATTATACCCATTATGCTGCCAATTTCACTTCTCAAAATTTATCTCTTCTCCAAAATAAATTCCCTTTTATTTTATTTTTTGTGAATAATAAAATATCATTATTTTCTAGTGTTATTCTAAAATATGTAAAATTGATTTATTTTATTCAGATATTTACATAAAAAAACCCACATTTCGTTTTTTGTGGGTTAAAAATGACATAATAATCTTGTATTTACGCACTTTTTAAAACACCATGATTTTGATACAAAACCTATTTATTTTATTCCCCATGGGTTATTTCTGATATGATTTATTATGATATATGTGGGTAAAATTATTTAATACATATGAAGGGTTGTCCCTAATAGTGCTCTAATGCACTGGGTAAAGAATTTAATCTCTAGAGACGTCGTGTTTTACGACACCTTATTGAATAACCTTGTTAATTTTTATAACACCTCGATGACAAACCATGGTGATATTCATATAAATGACTCATTTAGATGTTTTTTTTCACATTTCTATGTTATTATTAATTTTCGTATTATTATTATATTTCTATTTATCATTATTTATCGCTATGATCCATGTTCTTATTGATATTCCCCAATATCAAAAGTAAATTGTTTCCCTTACTTTCCCTTCCTCGGCCTTATGCTCACCTTTTCCTTTGATATATGTCCCCAGGTTATGAGATCAAGTAAATGTAATTAGGATAAACCTTATAAGAATCCTATTAATTATATTATAATAATATTTTAAGTTTACATGTATTATATACCTTTTTTTGAAGAAACTAAACTTTAAAATATCCTATGTTTGTACCATATAAATGAAAAGTTTATGTAATAAAAGGCGAGATGCAATACACATTCCACTTTCTCGAGGGAGATATCAAAATCACCATTTAGGATGTGGTAATTTTTATAGGTATTCCTGTATATGGGATGTTTTTATAGGACCCACCTATGGATATTGGCCTAAGATTGTACTGTGGCATCCCACATTTTTATTACATAAACTTTTCATTACATGTTATAAAGTAGATGATCTTTTAGAGTCTAGTTTCTCAAAAAACAATAAAATAATACTTGAAAAAAAAATATTCCAATACACTTAAAAGTATTTTTAATGTGTTCATCCTATGTACATTTACTACATCTCATATCCTCATGACATATATCAAAGGAAAGGGGTGAACGTTAGGCCCAATAAGAAAAACAATTTACATATATTTGAGAGGACTATCAATAATAACTTGAGGAATGTTATTAAGTCATGATCATAGAAAAATAAGTAATATCATAATAAAAATAACATGAATCATAACATGTAAGTGTGACTACAACAATTAAATTATACATTCATAGGCATATCACCTAGGTGTTGTAAATGAATATTATTATGGTTATTCACCAAGGCAATGTAAAACATGTCATCTCTTGAGATTAAATTATTTACCCAATGAATTGGAGTGGTATTATGTCACAAAATTAACATGTATTAATTAATTTGATTCAAATATATCATAATAAAAAATTTCATAAATAACCCATAGAGAATAAAAAAAGGGTTTCATATCAAAATCATGGTGTTTCAAAAGTGTTTAAAAATATGATCATTATGCTATTTTCAACCCACAAAAAGGGAGTGAGGGTTTCATGTATTTTAATAAAAAAATAAAATAAATCATTTTTACATTTATTTTAATAGTATTATAAAATAAATAGTCTTGGTTATTCAGAAGAATAAAATAAAAGATAATTTCAAGAGGATAAGAGAGAAATTTTGAGAAGTAAATTCGGAAGCATAACAGGTATAAAACGTTGTTTTAAAAAAGGGAAAGTGAGAGGGGACACAGGTCTCAAATTTATAAATTATAATTTTGAAGTAATTTTATGATAAAAATATTAATATAATAGATTAAACATAATATTTAGAAGACATATATGAAAATAGTTTCTTGAATCGAAGAGAAAAGAAGGATAATTCCCTTACCTTGAGAGTTGCTCCTAAAACTTGAGGATTGGGGTATTAGGGTATTGAGGACACCTTTGGGGACTAATTTGGAAGTAAAAATATCATATATTCATGGAGTATTGATTTTTGAGTGAAATTAAATAGATAAATGGGTAGTTATTAATTGAAAAATTGGAGGATACGGTTAATAATTTCCAAATACAGGCCTTGAAAATCTAGGATGTGGAAAATGAAAAACCATGATATCTTCTATGTTCTTTCACATGGTTTTGAACATTTGGGACATATTTTATGTTTTTTTTTCACCCAAATTAATCTATAATAAAATTATATAACTTCTTTTGTCATGGGAAAATAAATTTTCCACAAAATAATGTCTTTAAAGTAAATTTTCCAATTTAGGCTTTGGAAAGTATGTTCTACGATTGGAAATTGATTAAATTATATTAGAATAATTAATATTAATAAAATAAAATATTTTTTGTCTTGAATTGTGGTTAAATAATTTTTACATCATTATGACATAATTATTAAGTCATTAAACATACCTCAAACCTCAAACTGTATTTTTACTATTCACAAAAAATAATGTTTTTTATAAAATTATCCTAAATTAATCCTAACCTAATTTTGATGTGATGATTTCAAAAATGATTTTTACTTTATCGAAATAATTCTCTAAATATGATAATTATATCTTTTAAATATAAAAATCATTATTTATTAAAAATAACATCGGGTTGAATATGTATGGTAAAATTTCTAACACGTAAAAATTTTCAAGACATAATAAAATTATTTTATACATTATATTTGAAAGAGTGTGTTTTTATGAAACTATTTATTAAAATAATTATTATTAATAACACCTTAGTTTATTATAAAACATTATATCTTCTTTAAAAAGTATACATTGTGTTCAAAAAATCAATTTATCTAATTCCATCTCAATTAAACCTATATTTTTATTAAGTAAAACTATTCATAAAATAGAATTGATGGAAGAATGTTTTATTTATTAAATGGAATGAAACATTAAGTAACTATGATCATGATACATAACCCCTTATAACACCTACATATAACTTAAGGGTATGGTGTGTGATTGTGATATATATATATATATATAGGGTGGCTTAGTTACCATCGATCGAGTGGTAATTTCCTTTAACTTGTATTTCTACCCTAATAGATTTTATTATAACTTTACTTGTTGAAGATCATATTAGGCTTGGTAAAGGGTGAACCCCAGTGATGTCGCCTCCCTCTCATACTCTGAAAAATGTGCTTCATAACATATGACTCTACTAGTTGAGGCCAATGCTTCTCCATTATGTATTAATTATCCTTTTTTATTTCTACTTATAAGCACTAATTATAATGTTAAAATTATTATCAAGAGTATATTTTCTAACATTCATATTGACCAACTGTCATATTTGACCAACTGTCATATAATGGTCAAATCCTAATGGTCAAATTTCTCTTTATACTCTATAAACACCACTTCATTATTAAAGAGATATGGTTTTGTTGTGTAAAATAAAACAACAAATTTTTTTAGGGAAAATGTAATTTAAATTTTTTGGTTCGTTGCATTCTTCTCCCATTAAGAAACTTCATCCTTGAAATTTCAACTCGTTATCTCTCTTAAGAAAAGGTGTTTGTTCTTCTGTCTCATTGTCTCCTCAGGTTACCATGCCACTTCTTAAAATTATCATTCTTACACAACCCTTTGATGAATTGGGTAGTATTTTTTGTGTAGAAACTTGTCTCTATGGTCCAAGATCTCCACTGATTTCTCCTCATAAGAGAATTCATGCTTCAGTTTTACCACCTACAGATTCAGTACATGTGAATGGTCAGGTATGAACTTCCTCAAGAGAGATGTGTGGAATACATCCTGAACAAGAGCATGATTTATTAGAAGTGCTAGCTGATCAGCCACTACTCCTATACGATCAGAGATTTCATAGGGGCCAATGTACTTGAGGCTAAGCTTCCCTTTCTTCCAAAACTATATGACTCTCTTCCATATAGATATTTAAAGGAACACTTTTCCACCAACACAAAACTACAAGGCCCTTCTATGGTTTCTAGCATAGCTCTTTTTTTGACTCTGAGAACCATTTATGTGTTGTTGGATAGAATGAAACTTTTCTATCATCTCTTGGACAAGATCAATCCTAAAAAACATTCTCTCACCAACTTCATCCCAACATGTAAGATTTATACATCACTTACCATATATAGCTTCGTATGGTTCCATTTAAATACTAGTGTGAAAGCTATTGTTTTACGAGAACTCAACTAATGGGATATGTTGATCCCATCCACCAATAAATTCCCTTGATAATGTTCTCAACATTTTCTTCAGTGTTTGAATAGTCCATTCATATTATCCATCAGTTTGGGGAAGATAGGTTGTACTATAATTCAATTCAATACACATAATATGTTGAAGAATTCTCCATAATTTTTATTTGAACCTTGTATCATGATCAAAAACGATATAATGTGGAACCTCATTCTACCTCACCACTTCCTTTACATAAATCTTGAAAAGATGGTCAAGAGGTAAATAATCCCGAATGGCGATGAAATGCGAAATTTTGGTGAGTCAATCTACTATAAACCATAGTGCATTGTTTCCTTTGGATGTTATTGGGAGACTAGTGAAATGTCCACAGTGATATTTTCCTACATCCATGTTGGTATAGGGAGTGGTTGTAATACCCCTTTAGTAATTTTTCACTCTACCATCACTTTTTGACACACCAAGCACCTTTTAGTGTATTCGGAAATCTAAATTTTCATATTATCCCACCAATAATGATCATGAAGGTCCCTATAAATTTTAGTGCTTTAAGGATGTATAGAGAAAGTAGATCTATGAGCTTCATCCATCGGTTCGTTCTTTATCTCTAGAATATATGGAATACATTGTATTGTATGAAATTTTAGTACCCCTTCTTGATCAATATTGAACTTAGGAAACTTCCTATTCTTCACAGCCTGTATCTTCTTTTGTAATAAGGGGTCTTCTCTTTGATATTTCATGATATTCTATAATAATGATTGTTGATATATTATTTGGTATAGGTTTGATTATTTCCTTTACCTAATGATTCCAATTTCTAGTTTTTCAAGCTCTTTGAACACATGATCTCATCGAATCCTCATCATTTACATCACAATAAGGTCTTTAATACTTAATTAATAAGTGACATTATTTTCTATTATAGGGTGATAATGAATCGAAATGTCACAATATTTAAGAAGTTCCAGCCATCTTCTTTGTACCATGTTCAATTTATTTTTTAGTGAATATATAATTCAAACTTTGGTGGTCTGTGTATATATCACTTTTCTCACCATAGAGATAGTCCCTCTATATTTTTAGAGAAAAAACAACCTCAACTTGATCCATGTCATGAGTTGGATAATCATGCTCATGAGGCTTCAACTGTTAAGATGAATAAGCAATAACCTTATCATTTTTTCATGAGGATGCACCCAATACCTTTTAGAGATGCATCACTAAAAATAAAAAATCCTTCTATGATAGAGGTTAGAGTTAACACAAGTGAAGTAACCAATCTCTTCTTTGGATCTTGGAAAATTTTTTCACTCTCCTTTTTCCAAGTGAACTTCATCCCTTTTCTAGTTAACATGGTTAGTGGATTAGAAAGTCATGAAATTTTTTTCACAACCCTCATATAATATCCTGCTAAACCAATGATACAACAAATATCATTTACTCTTGTAGGATGAGTCCACACCTTAACAACCTTTTTATTGTTAGGGTTAACCGAGGTTCCTTTATTGGTTACAATGTTCCCTAAGAAAGTAACTTCTTGTAACCAAAATTCAAATTTTCTGAATTTTACAAATAGCCACTACTTCCTCATAGTTTTCAATATAACCCTTAGATTATCCTCATGATCCTCATGACTTTTAGAATATATCAGAATATCATCAATAAAAACTAATAAAAAGTTATAAAGGTAGTCCTTAAATACTCTATTCATCAAATCCATAAATATATAAGGATCATTATTCAATCCAAAGTGAATAAAAAAAACTCATAATACCCATATATTGATTGGAAGGCATTTTTTGGAATATATTATTTCTTCACCCTTAATTGATGATAACTAGATCAAAGATCAATCTTTTAGAATAATTGAGCCTCATGAAGTTGGTCAAATAAATCATCAATCCTTGGGAGAGGGTATTTTTTCTTCACTGTGATTCTATTAAGTTCTCTATAATCAATGAATAACTGCATTGATCCATCCTTATTCTTCACATAGAGAATATTTCCTACCCAAGGAGAAACACTTGGTCTGAAAAAACCCCTTCTCTAAAAGACATTTAAGATGTTTATTTAATTACTACATCTATAAATTTTCAATTTTGTATGGGGTATTTGATATCATCCAGGATCTATGTATGAGTTCAATGGATAACTCTACCTATCTTTATGGGGTAGTTATAGGTAGATATTTAGGAAATATATAAATGTATTCCTAAACTATGAGGACATTATCTATCTTTATAATTTCACTTCCTTATTCCCCTCCACCTATCATCACCATAAATAATGAAATGAGAGGTGGTTCTGGACAAAGATTAGGTAGGGATATATCTCCGTTGAAAAAAAACTGTAGGTTGTCCATTCAAGACTACTAATATTTACTTGCTTCTGTAGTTAATATTTTCCTTATACTTTGAGATCCCCTCTATAACTTTTATAATGTAGAATTCTATCATGAAAATGACTACTGGATTTGTGATAAGATTTTGCTTTCCAAAGTCAGTACTAGAGTTTCAGTACACTTCTAATTCTTGGATAATCCCTCCAAGAATATTAACTGATAACTCTACTTCTAGAAGTTTAGGGATTGATTCAATATTCTTTTCAAACTTAGAGAAAATAAAGCAATGTGTAAAACTAAAATCAAACAATGTAATTTCTATATTTGAGAGAATAATGTGTGTACCTACTACCACAACATTTGGAGATTCTACTTGATCCATCATGATAGAAAATGTATGACCTTTATCCCTTGGCCTATAATGAGGTTGATGGTGATTCTCCTCAATTACCTTTAAATTTTAACTGTTATTGGAAAAGTACCCATGTTGTCCACACTTATAGCATTGGAATTCAGGTCAGGCATGCACCATCTTTCATTTTTCATTAGTTTTGAGAAGTTTAGTATTCACCTCACTATGATAGTTCCAATTTATATGTTCTTCCACACTTGAAACATTTTCCACTCTTGATAAATTAGTTCCCTGAATTACTCTTCCCATATTTATTGCATGAGGGAAGTTTCAATTTCTTTCCTCCTCTTATGAGATCAAAGTTAATCCCCATGTTTTTTATCCAAATATCTTTTTTTTTCATTCAATTTATGTGACCACTATATCTCTCCAAACTCTAGTTCAACCTTCATAGCACTCCGCATTATCTCCTCAGTATTTTCATAGTCTCTATTGGCTAGATTCCTCTATAAATGGTGTCTTAGTCCACTGAAGAATCTATGAATCCTTTTATTTGGATCCATTAAAAATCTAGAAGTGTAACAAGAAATTATTGTAATGTTCGTCTCATAGTTTCCCATAGATTTATTTTCCTTCTTCTTCATCTCTAGGAATTATTTCTCCATTTTTTTTCACATCAAACCGGGGTAATATTTATTGAAAAAGGATCCCCTAAGCTCTTCCCTCTCCATTGAACCAATATCCCTTCTTGGCTTCATTTTTTAATAAATTCTCACCATTTATAAGCTTCTCCCTCTAATTGGTATAAAGACAGGGTGAATTTATCTTATTCCATACAATAAAGGATATAAACTATATTTTCTATAGATCTTATCCATTGTTCGGCAATCAATGGGTTGGTTTATCCACTAAAAGAAGGTGTATGTTGATGCATAAAGGACTCAATAAAATGTTGTTCCCTTGAAATTGAATATGGTCTCTTGTCATTATTCAAATTATTATTCATAATTCAAGTTAGTTGATTCATCATTCTCATAATGTTTTCTATTACAAATTCCATTAGAGGTCTATTAGTGCATGGTCTTTTGTTCTTATCATTTATGTGGTTCCTCTAATTTCTCACCATTTTATAAAAGAAAACCTCAATGAGAAATGTGTTGCTTTTAAGAGTCTTATAACTCTAAAGTAAGTTAATGTTTTTTTTCAAAGAGGCGACATGGATTGGTTTCTAAAGTAAGTTAATGTCTTAAAACATCATACTTAAATATGTTATTCTTTAACAATAAATACATTCTCTATAAATCCTTCATAATGGTTCATAAAAAGCTTGTATTTAACCAAACATATCCCTCAGGAGTGTTAAACTTGGAGTCCAATAAGGCCCATTATTGTGCACTAGTTCCCATTAGATTCTAGTTCAAAGCGGTGTTTTCAAGTGTTACCCTTAGACACATATGTGATTGAGCCCCATATACTTATTCACTGTAACACCCCGACCCCTCTAGGCTGGAGCCGGTGCATTACTTGTGATATTGGAATGGTTATAAAGAATGAAAATCCCGAAGGAACGATCATTTTAGTAGTCTTGAAGAAACTAGATACATAGATGTTACTCAAATTATATTGCAAAAGTTTACAAAATACAATACATAACAAAAATAAAAAATGCATCCACAATAACTCAACAAACGATCTCCTCTTTGTCACCTGTTGAAAGTAAACAGTGAAAGGGGTGAGCTCAAACGCTCAGTAAGGGTTACAAATAGTGGAAGCATGAGTACAATAATAAGTAAATCATAATCAATCTGACATAATCAATATGGCATAGTTAATAAATGAAAAACTAATGCCATTAATAAACTGAGAATGAAACTATATCCATAGATTATGTCATAGTAAAAAACTCATGGATAATAATAATTACTAATAATGAATAAAGAGAATGATTATTAATTGTGTGTCATGTATCTGGAACATGAAACCATAATACCGTAAAAACAGTTTAGTTCTATGGGTAGAAACCCGTCTGATTTTTGGAAACAAACTCGAAGGGTTTCTTGCCAAACTGATTTGTCTCATGAGACCTACCGATACATCGAGGGGATATAGTGGGCCCCACCCACCACTTAATGTCCAAAGAATTATTTATACATTGATTCAATACAATAGCAATATTCCTTTTCAATATCCATATAGAGTAGAGTATACATATTCATTAATATTTCCATAGTCAAAAATAACTTTCCAAATATACATCGTATGTAAAATGGTATACGGTTTAGAAAAAAAACATATCCATGATATGAGACTATGGATATTTAATATAAATGAAATTTAAAATGAAAATTGATCTCATATGTGCAGTAAGTACACCACATAAGGATTATTAGGTGCACCACACAAAGTTAGTCACAACAAAATAGTAGTTGAGACAAAGTCTCTTACCACAATGTAATCGGTCGAATCATATGAACAGAACGTAATAAACCTAAAATTAATAATTGAATAACATGAATATAAAAAGAATCATATTATTTTATATCAAGTGGAAGTACACATATACCACATACAAGAAATAAGTGGCGAACAATGAAAATCTCACAGAAATGAAAGTGAGATGAGAAACCCCTTACAAACATTTCGGCATGGTGAAGAGTGTTATTACGAGGGATTAATGAGAGGTAAAGGGGTATTACATTATTTATATGTCAAAATGGTAGTATGGGGTAGGTTCTAAAACATACCCCATCCTTAGGAATTAAAATAAAAAGGGCACAACATAGGGGAAATTCTTGAACAAAAGTGAGAGAGAGGATCCCTTATAAAGATTGTGTCATTAGAGTGACGATAAATCAATGAAATATTTACGTGTGACAAATAAAAATCAACAAAATATAATTTTATATGCAGTATAAAAAAATCATAGTTCATTCACACATATTCATGAAACAATTCAACCAATGAAATAGATGTTTAACTCAAAGAATGAAAATTGAGTTAAGCAATCCCTTACCTTTTGCTCGAGTGTGTTCTTAGTTTGTTTTAATGACCCGAACAATAAAATTTATATTCATTAATTAATAATTACAGAACCTCATATACATTTAATTGAATTAGTAAAATCTTGTTAGGTTCATTCATGGCCCTTTTAATGGGTTTAAGAGGTTCAATTTTATTGTTTTGGAATCATTTTCTTCCTTGGTTTTCATGATTTGTTTAATTGATCTCATGAGTGTAAGTTCATTTGAAATGTGGATAAATATACAGATTTGTTATTATATATTATTAGTGAAATTAAATATATATAAATTATCTTATAATTATTATAGGTTATATACTTGAGGATGAATCATTAGTTAAATTTTTTTGATAAATGCTTGGATTTAGCTTGGCAGTTTTGTATACAATGAACTCGTTTTGTATTATTATTCCATATTATAAGTGTGTAAGGATTACAAAACATTAATGAGATGAAATAAATATATTCTTATTTGTTTCAACCATTAAAATTGTTTCATGACCAGTAATGAAGGATAAAGTGAAGCACAAAACTCCGTCGTCCACAAAGGTGATAAATTGGAACCTCATGGATGTTGATTTCGCTTATAAAAATAAAAGGGGGGAGTAAGAATAATAATGACGGTTATTCAATTAACATGATATAATTCAAGTATATATATGATACTGGAGTTTATCATGGTCATTTGGACAGAGGATGTGAGAAGAGATAAAAAAATATATGAACTTGAAAATAAAAAAAACAGTGAGAGATCCCTTATGAAAATTCGGCAGCCTAACGACATCGCTTAAAATTTCATAAAATGAAATGATGAGAAAACAAGGGTATCTCATCATATTGAAATAAAAAATTTCATTAATAATAATTAATAAAATCAATACCCAACATTTTAGAAAGTAATTTCAAATAGATAACATAAAAGAAGTGTCAACTTAAAGAAGAGAATGAAGGATTCACTTACCTTATAGAGTAACACCTAGATCTTGAAGGATGGGACCTTGGAGGAATAAGGACACCTTGGGAGGACTCCTAGAGAGGTAAAACAATCAGAGATTCTATTATAAGGGATTTTTAATGAATGAAAACGAATGGATGAGTGGGTATTTTTAGAAATAGAGAGGTAATATTTTAATAATTTCAAAGGGACACCTCATTAGTGGTTTTTGCCAAACCATGGGCTTTCCAATGGTATTTGCCCATGGTTTTAGTCACTTGGGACACCTCATGTCATAATGTACTTTACAAAATTCAACCAGACTTTTATATTTAATTATTACTTCATTATGATGTCATTGAACTACCGAAAACTCAAAATTGTATTTTTACTATTCATGAAAAATTCATGTATTTTAGAAAAATCCCAAAACTTTAACCTAACCATTTTTCAATGTGTAGAATTAAAAAATGAACTCCATTTTTTGAAAATAATTTTCTAAATATTATTAATTTAATTTTCAAATAAAATCATAGTTTATTCAAAAAATAACAATTTTAAAGGTATAATTAGTTCTATATCACATTGAAAAATTAATTAAGATCTCATTATCTTATTACCTTAAGAAAATAAAATATTATCATTATTTAATATTTATAAGGGTCATATTACTATTAATTTTACAATTCATAAGGTTATGTTATTATTCATTAAAAAATCAAGTTGGTTCTATCAGACTCTAAATGACTTACTAGTCATAACTCTAGATGACTATTTTTCAAAATTCAAAACATAGAAGTGGAAAATTTATATTTAATGGATAGCTTATAATTTTCTCCTATAATGTTTTGATTCAGAAAATACATATTGCTTCATGCAATATAGACTATGAATAGAATGTAGTTAATATAATAATACCATAAAATGTTTGGGGTGTTATATTCATATCCCGATAAGGATTTATTTTACCAGAAACCACTTACTTAATACTTCACCAAAATACCAGAATGTTTTCCTTTATTTAAACTTTTATCTAGGGTTCTTACTAAAGTTTTCAAATCCTAATTTCCACAAATAACTATAACATTCTTTGATACCAACTATGGTATCTCACCTTTTTATTAAATAAACTTTTCATTACATGGTTCAAAATAGAGGATATTTTAAAATTTAGTTTCTTGGAAAACATGAAAATAATACATTTAAATATAAAACATTCTTATAATCCACTTAAAAGGATTCTTCATAGGATCATACTAATTACATTTACTGCATCTCATATCCTGGGGACATATATCAAAGGAAATGGGTGAGCATAAGGCCTAGTAAGGGAAATACTTTACATATATTTGTGAGGAATATCAATAAGAACATAAGGAATGTTATTAAGGAATGAGAAGGGTAAAATAAGGAATATCATAATAAAAATAACATGAATCATAACATGTAAATTTGGATAAAAAAATTAATTTAGACATTCATATATATATCACTAAGGTTAATCACTAAGGTGCCCTAAATGAAAATTTCTATGGTTATTCACCAAGTATTGTAAAAAATGTCATGTATAGAGATTAAATTCTTTACCCAATGCATTGTAGTGCTACTAAGGTACACCCATTATATTTATTAATTAATTTTATCCATAGAGATTATAATAAAATATTTCATAAATAAGTTGTGATGAATTAAAAAATGGGTTTCATATCAAAATTATGACGTTTCAAAGTGCTTAAAAACATGATTATTATGTCATTTTCAACACATAGAACGGGAGAGTAGAATAAAAATATGTTAATATCATAATAAAAGAAATCAGTTTTAAATTTATTTGAATACCCTTGTAAAATAAACAGGCTTGTGTATTCATAATAATAAAATTAAAGAGAATTTCTTGAGGAGAAGAGATAAATTTTTAGATGAAAATTCGGCAGCATAACATGTATAAAACGTGGTTTTAAAAAGAATAAAATGATAGGGGAAAAGGGTATCCTGTTAATATATAATGATTTTTTAGTAATATTATTATTAAAAGTGTAATATAAGAGAGTGAACCTAAAATTTATATACATATACAAATAGAGTTTCTTGAATAAAAGAGAAAAGAAGGATAATTCCCTTACCTTGAAGAGTTACACCTAAAACATGAGGATTGAAACCTTGGGGGATTGAGGAAACCTTTGGGGGAATCCATGGGAAGTAAAACTACAAAATATTATTGTAAGATGTATTATTTTTGAAAGGAAATGGAGAAATGGATGGGTATTTATGACAAAAGTGGAGGATTTGTTTAATAATTTTTAAATATAGGCCTTCGAAATCTAGGTTGTGGAAAATGCGAAACCATGGGATTGCCCATGTTTTTGTACATTTGAGACATATGTTATAACTAATAAGAACTGGTTATCATATTTTATTACTTATTTTGGAATGGAAATGTAAATTTTCTACAAAACAATGTTTTTAATGTTAAAGTTTCCATTTTAGATTTTAGATAGTAAATTATAGGATTGAAAATTGATTAAAGTTTATTAAAATACTTGATATTAATAAAACAATTTATTTTTAGTCATGGATTGTGGTTATATTATTATTAAATCATTATGAAATAATTATGAATTCATTAAACATACCTCAAACTTCAAACTGTATTTTTACTATTCATGAAAAAATAGCGTATATTAGAAAGTTATCATAAATTTACCCTAAACTAATTTTAACTTTATAATTTAAAAAAATATAATTTTTTTATTAAAATAATTCTATAAATATGATAATTTTTACTTTTAAATATAAAAATCCTAATTTGTTAAAAATAATAGCGGGATGAATAGGCATTATAAAAATTCTGACACAAAAAATTTTCATGGACGTAATTAAATTATTTTATACTTCATATTTTGAAGAGAGTGTTATTATCATACTATTTTATTAAAATAGATATTATTAATAATGCCTTAGTTTATTATAAAAATATATATCTTTTCTAGAAAGTACAATTTGGGTCTGAAAAATCAATTTATCCAATTACATCTCAATTAAACCTATATATTTATTAAGCAAAACTACTCATATAACAGAATTGATGGGATTAAAATTTTATTTATACAATGGAATTAAACATTAAGTAACTATGTTCTGGACATGTAACCTCTTATAACACCCGTGTAAGACCTAAGGGTAATGTGTATGATGGTAATAAATTCATGGGGTGGCGTGACTAACATCAACCAAGTGGTAATTTCCACTAACTTGAGAATATTTGATAAGATATTTCTTTCTAGATTCACTTGTTGAATCTCATATTTGTATTGGTCAAGGGAGAACCCTAGTGATGCTACCTCCCTCCCAAGCTCTAACAAATGTGCTTCATATGGCGTGACTCTACTTGTTGAGGCCATCACACATCCTTTCAGCATTAATTACCCTTTTTCATTCCAACTTATAAGCATTAATTATAACATTAAAATTATTACCAAGAGTTTATTTTCAAATGGTCATATTGACCAATGGTTATATAATGATTGCGACCTGAGGGTTACATTTCCCTTTACACTCTATAAATACCACTTCATTGTTAAACTGATATGGTTTTGTTGTGTAAAATAAAATAAAACACATTTTTATGAAATAGATAGAATTTAAAATGTCTAGGTCATTACATTTATAATGATTACTAGGAACCAACATTGTGGGTAATGATGATGCTATAGATGACGAGTCAATATCTATGAGGTTGATTAGGATGCACTTTTCATAGTTACCCATTGAAGCTTATGAACAAACTATCATGCATCATGCCCATGCATATATATTGTAGTTCATTGGAGGGACACTATGCGTTGATCACTCTGGTATACATGTGCACATGATGTATCTGGGGCTACTAAATTTTTTTGATTAAGCAGGGAGATATAGCTGGGGATCTTCATGCTTTACATACACTAATAGTGCATTATGCACGACATGATGATCTGTTCACAAAAATCCTAGGATATGTTTTATCCTTATTTTTTTGTGGGAATGGGAGTGCATACCGCTCCTCTCCCCTATTTTTGTTGGTCAGGAGCTTCATATATACGTTTTGTATAATTCTATGTGTGGACATAAGTATGATCACTCATCTTTATTTTTTTATGTTACTACGAGATATTAAATTTAATATCTTATTATTTTTCACTTTTTATGTTTTACATTACAGGTGGAGTTAGGAAAATAACTTTTTTAGGACTCTAGGGAACAACATGGGTCCCTCGTTGCTCTCTACTAGGTTTTCTCAGTGGTTCCTTGGCGAGGGATGTCGGTGCACTTCATCTCCATATCCTACCTTTCCTCCCTCCCGCCATCTCCCTCCCCCTTTTCTCTCTTCCCCTGGTTCTCCTTGCTCTCTGCTTTGCTTCTATTATCCCCTCTTTATCACTCCCACTCATCCCTCTTGTGCCTTTCCCCATATTGAACCCTTGTTTCTCTTCACCTACTCTTTCCTCCTAGTAGCTGCGTTTTCGAACCCAATATGGTTTCATGCAATCACTTTCTCGAGGATATTAGGGATGTGAAGGTTGAGTTACATTGGTTTCTTGGGTTGTCATCTTTCCCTATCATGGTTCTTTCAACCTAGAAGTTTTTTTCCTTTAGTAAATTTTCAGGTGTGATTTTCTCAAGGTGGAGACTTCGACCCTTGGGGTTAATGGACCATCTGAGGATGAGCTTCTCCAATAGCACCCTAGATCAATTCGAACATTGATATGGATTTTGTTTCCTCTATTTATCTCCCTATTGGTTTGTTATGGTGGCTTACTAGAGGATTTTGGATGTACGGGTTGTTCGGTCATCGGTTCTCTAGGAGATGTGTCCAAAGATGGATTTTAGTAGAGATGTAGTGGTCCACATTTGATGCTTGTTGTGTCTGACGAATCATGGGTTCTAAGATTCTTCTAGTATGTTGGATGTTCATTCTTATTTTTCATCATTGAAATGGGGTTTTCTATGATGGTGGTGTTTTATCACAATTCATCTATGGTGTTCAAACGAAGGGGAGGTTGAGTTCTGACTATTGGCTCTGGTGGTGATTGGGTGTTGACGATGAGGATTTTTGGTGGTGGTGTGGTTTGTAGTTGTAAAATATTGGCACTATTATTTTTATGATGATAATGGGGATTACTGATAGGGATGTTTGCTTGATAGGAAATATATGTCATACCTAGTTGTAAGAGGTAGTTTTTTAAATCATGGATTTGGTTGAAGCATGTTTTTGTTTTGAATTTTGAATTTGGATGTCTGTTGATGTTTTTGCTTTTTGAAATGTTTGGTCCCCACTAAACCTCAAAGATGATTTCTAAAAAATAAAAAAAATGGTTTAAGGTCTCATGTTGGAAAATCTAGTACCCATAGATGTAATTATATAAAGTATTTCCCTAACTAATCAATTTAAGAATATTGTATTTTTTTAGTTTTTAGTAACAAGTTTTTTAACAAATGTCATGTGTCTTTTCAGATTGCATGGAGTCCATATTGGACTCTATTAGAAAGGCTTACGCATATTGTACTAATGGGATTCATGATGTCATGATTTTAGTGCCTCTCATTCTCATTCACATTATTGAGTGGCACCATCCTGATAGATTCAAGGGATAATTTTTATTTTTTTCAGCATATATCCTTTTTACTTAGACAGTCAGAAGTGATTCATTCCATGAAGTTGATAGGGAGGCAGGATGTCGACTGGCATTGATTACATGAAGAGTATCTATACTTCTAGAATTTTCAAACATCATTTAATATCGAGGGTATGTGTACTATGCAATTCCCTCTAGAATAGAAACTCAAGTATGATCCATGGTATAAACTAAAGTCCATACTGCATCTTACTCCACACAGAAAAGGACTCCATGATCTGTTATGTTAATAAATTTCAATTATTTTGTTTGTTATTGTTTTTAAATTCATTTTTAATATATTTACTACAATATATTATCTGCATGTCTGATCAAGAGGTGGAGGGTCATTTTATCCAGGCAGCATACCATGTTACAGTGTAGGGGATGATGCCGGCATATCATTTTTACATGATAGTATCTTTGATCATCCACCCTAGGGATATGACGTTCTTTTTCAGGAAGTGAAGGTTCCTACTCAAGAACCTCCTCCAGTAGTTACTTATGTTGAGGATCCATGATGACAACAGCATAAACCGCATTGTAATGCACATGGGGCCTCACCTGTTCCACAGGAAGAGGTACACCCTCTAGTATTCCCTCTTTATCTGATTGAGGATGTTCATCAAGTGGCATGAGATTCATTTGTGTTATTAGGATATCCACATTTTTCTTTAGGTACAACTGATTCGAGATTCAATTTGGGGTCATTTCCAATGCCTCCACCTTTTGTGTCTGAGCCTTCACAGGCATTATGGTTCTTGTAGTAGATGATGGTATGTCCTTCTACTCACATAGTGAGTTAAGGATCAGGTTAACAGGATGAAATCCATCTGACACCTCCTCCTGATGAGTCACATCTAGAGCATCTGAAATTCATGGTTCAAACACCTAAGAAAGATTCCTATCCATATCATCATACTACACCTCATCACATAGGTCAGTGATCTCGATACTAGCATCCCATTTTCACACCAGATTGTGGGACGAGACCACATCATAGAAAGTGATTGTACTCATTTATTTATATGTGTACTATTGATTTAAATGATTTGAAACAAAACTATATTATATCCTCTATATGGTTTTTTTTCTATTAAAATGATGAAATTATTTGTATAATCAACCATTTTTACATGTTTATCCACTATTTCAATTTTCATTTATATTTTACTTATAGTTTATATTTTATAATCATTCAAAGTCGACTACTTGAAACATAGAAAAAATTATTAAATTTGAAGTAGTTAACCTGAAAATATTATTAAAAATGAACTATAATAACTATCTAAATAAAACATAAAACATGACCTAAACATTTTTTAAAAAGTTGAAAATAAAAAGAATTTCATAAATATAGTAAAAAAATATAATTTACATGAAACAAATATTATTGATTACAGATATAATATTTACATAGTAAAACATAACTGCAAATAAAATATATTATAATTAAAATAAAAATGTAATTTAGAACATTGAATAAACTAAACATATAACAAATAAAATGAAGGGAATATAAAAAAAGTTATAAATACAAATGTAATTGTTTATGACAATAATATATTGTTCCACTATTTTTTACGTTAGTTTTTTTATTGAATGTTTGTTATTTTCAATTATTATTTATATGTTTAGTAAGTATGCCAAATTTCATTTAGATTTTATTTCTATTTTAGTATTTATAGACTTTCAGTGCCACTAACTTCAAATATAGCTATGTTTCATATAGGTGACTTTAAAAGTGTATAAATTATAAAGTTTAAATATATTCTAAATGATATTTGACAAGCTACCTCAACATATAAAACATAATAGAAAATTAAAAAAATCATAAATATAATAAACATAAGCTAATTTACATGTTAGAAAATTTATTTCTTAAAAACATAACATTTTAAATTTCAAATATTTATGGATATAAATCTATACAAAATAAAATAAACACAATATATATACACACATAAAAATACACAAACATATTTATTTTAAAATTTTTAATTGTTTTAGAAAAATCAATAATGGTGGAATCATCCTTGATGACTTTAGACTAAAACACTAAGGATGAAAGGCTGATGCAACCTTTCGACATTAGAAATCAAAAAAATGCCAACCTAGTATTATTTAAAAAATATTTTTCCAGAAAAATTCATATAAAAAAACTCGCTGCCACCTATTTTTTTGATGTGAAGAAAACCTTTAAGGCGAGAAAAATAAGTCAGTTTATTTGACTATGAGTTAAAAAAAGACAAAAATAAGAACTCTATGATTTCAAAAGGGAATATAGAAAAATTTTACAAGAGATATATGGGTGGGGAGAGTAGATTTCTCATAGAGGGCATTTGATATGGAGAAGAAACACTCTCAACAAGGGAGTTATAGAAGCTGGAGTAAGGAGTAAGAAAGAATTAGTAATAGAAAAGCTTCTCTCATCTTTATCCGCTTCATGTTTTCTTGTTTTTAGATGCACATTATTGAATATATTTTGGTTTCTTCCACTGAAAACATTAGTGCTTAATTTATTAGTGGTTTCAAATTATTATTAATTGATAAATTTTCATTCTGTTCGATTTCTTTTTCAAAAATTGAGTCAATAAAGTTTCTATATAGTGATATTATTTTACATTCTGGATGAGTTTTTTTCATGCTATTCTATGTACTAAAATAAAACGTTAGAGATTCCATTTCTATTGAGCATCATCAAAAGTATCAAAAAATTGGAAAAAGATGGTGTCTCTCTTTTCCATCAATGAACATCACTCTTCCTAAAATTTCACTTACCAATCAATTTTATGTGAGTACACTACAAAATTTAGAACATTTTAATAAAATTTAGGTGATTTTACACTCCTTTATAACAATCACTTACACAATTTTGTTAACTAAAAGATAGAATTGAAATCATTTTATGTCTATTTAGGATAGTCTAGTTCCCCTTAAATATTCTATTTTTTGTCTTTCTCCAATCTCTCTTGTTTCCTTACTCTCATAAATCATCACTTCCACTGTTTAGTTTAGTTTTCTTTTGTTTGTTTTTTTGTTTTGGTCACACAATTTTCTTTCCTTCTCTATGGTACAATACTATTACTTTTCAAAATACTAGTTTTTTTGAGGTTTTATAAATAATTAAATTTCACACATTTTAAATGATTACATGATAAACTTTTGATGTTCTTGTGGGGGATGACATGTGTGACCAACAAAAACAAAACTTAAAAAACATTCTAAACTGCTTTAAAAAATGTTGTAAGAAATTTTCTAAAAATAACATGTTATTGTTTCTTCTCACTGTGTGTGTTGTATTTAAAATTATATTTTCTTTTATATTCGTGTTATTCTTTGTTTCACTACTACTTTTCACTATATTTGACTTTTGAAATGTTAAATTTTTCCTTTTGTTGTGTGCTATAAAAATGCACAATTGTGCAGTTTGGGTTCAAAAAAATGGAAATGTGTGTGTTTTTTGTTCCAATAATGGGAACGCAGATTGGTAATGTGTCTATAATAAAACACAATAAATTAATCTCCTTGAAGAGTACCAATACATCAATGATCATGAACCTAGAAATGATGGACATTTAAAACAAATACTGATGAAAATTAGTGAAAAACTTGATCAAGATGAGGAAATAATTTTCAAGTTAAAAATTATATTTTGGGAGTTGAAAGATAATATTTAAAAACAATATTAGGGAGAAATGAAGTTGAATAATAAAGTTAATGAATTGGTGGGTGTTAAAAATGGGAATACTGAAGAAATTTTGGATAATGAAAAACCAAGTGAGATAGAGTCTGACAATGATGAAATTATTGAAAGTTTTTTTTCCACTGACTTCAAGAGGTTTTAGAAGTGTAAGAAAAATATTAAATCTTTATTATTCCACCTAAACCCATTTAATTTCAAAAAATTTATGAAATGGAAGCTTATATTGCGGAAAATCATGGAAATAAGGTTTTAAATGTTAAAAATCCTACAACATAGTTAACAGAAATAATAAGAAATGAAATTTGGATAGAAGTTGGGGAACCCTTAGAAAAAAAACATTAAAATTTAATTTTTTGATTCTTAATTTTTTGAAATTGAATTTAAATGTGATCTTCCCTGTTTTCAAACAGAAAACCCCTTAAACTTTGAACTGGTTTCTCATGAAGAAGAAGAGGGAGTGGAATTTGAATTTAATATTATTGAATAACAATTATTCATTGCACCCCACATTAATGTCGAGACTCACATGGAATTAAATAATGAATTGAGACTAAAAGTTGACCAACCTTGTGAATAATCTCTAAATCTAGAATCACTCGAAACTATTTTTTATGGAGCAGAAATGATCAATTTTCCCCTTATAACTGAACTAGAATAATCAACTCACTATGAATTAGAGGCTGAATTTTTCGATCTTGAAATTAAGTTAACAGTTGAGAACACACTTAATGTCTTAGGAAGATATTATTTACATGTTGTAGTGATTGATGAGTTTCTATTATTATCTAAGGAAACTAGGGAAATGAATCATAAGATTATGAAATATAATTTTTTGGATGATCTAAAAAATACACTTCCTTACTTTCCATTTTCTTCCTCAACTTTATTGGGTGATGCTTGTCATATAGAAGTTGAGAGTATATTACAAGGGGAATTTCTCTTATGTTCTATTGATTCTAAATTTTCTAAGAATATTGTTGTTTCCCCTCTTCTTGAACCAATCTATTTGAGTTCATCCCCTTTCACTACTTCCTTTGTTTATTATATGGTTTATTTTTAGATAGAGATTCATGAAGTTAATGTTTTACCCAACAAAACATCCATTTCATGGTTTTCCCTTCACAAAAAACCCAATTCTATCAAATCTGAATTGAATCCAGAAGTGAAAATCACTCTTTCCAAAAAAACATTGGTGATTTTTTTTCTATTTTTTGAGCTCAAGTGGATTTTTACGGATCTTGAGGGAGTCCCATATTTTTCATTAGAGTTTGAATGTTTTTAAATTTTGAAGGAAGTGGGCTTGGGTTATAAATATTTTTCTCTTCTAGGAGATTACTTGGAGCAATTATTTGTTGATAAGGGGTGTTTCTGAGGAATGTCTATAGCTGTTAAGGGAGTTAAGTTTTCCTATAACGGTCTTCGTGCATAAAAATTTCAATTATATGTAAAAAAAATTAAGAAAAAAACATTTGGTGGTTCATGGATGAAACAACACACCTAGCTAGTGACTATGGTTATTTTCTAGGGGTTTGTTGGGGAGTTTAAACCCAATGATTCATGGAAAGAAACCCATGGTTTTAAATTATTATTTTTTATTTCTAAAATAAAATTACTCTCACTCTATTCCAATCAATATCTTTAGTTACTGGACCTCTCTTTCAAATGGTTCTCTGTTGATATTTCTACCACTAGATATTTGACTGCTTTTTAGTGCCATACCCGAATGACCCGAAGGCCTTATTTTTTATTTTATTATGGATAATCCCCATTTTAATGGTTGAAGGGGAACCCATACATGACCCCTTTTAATTTCCATAAAAAGCTAAAAAATTGAACAACCTACTTCAAAATTAGTTTCCTTCTTATCTAGATACAATCATTCTTGAAGATTACTCTATGGATACTTATGTTTTTATTTCCAAATTGTGTTGGAACTACATCTTTATGGCTAGATTGATTGAACATAAAGAAAAGAAGTAAATATTTTGTATATTAAACAATGAGATAAGCTTCTTCATACCAGTGGAGTACTTGTTTTAATTGTTAAATTTTAAATGCTCCAATAACTTTTTAAATTCTTCTTCCAGTATATGTTTTTACATGATGAAAATTAATTTCTTAAGTTATGTTTTGTATGAATTATTTATTGTTAAGCCTATTGGTCATTGTTGTTTTTGTTAATTATTATGTGTGCTGAAAAAGTGAATGAGTATGTAATATTCTATGCACATTTGGAAATCATTCTTGAATTTTAAATGTGATAGCATGCATCATATCTAGATTTCATATTATGTTATGAATTTATTTATTATAGCCAATATAATTATTGTGCGTGTTGTGTTTAAAATTAGTGTATGAAAAAACACTTTTCAACTTTAGTGTAACCATTTGCGTGAATTTTATATGCTGAATTTACAATCCTTTTTTATTTAAATTGTCATAAATGTTATTCAACAATGAATTTCAACATTAGGGACAATGTTGGGTTTTATGTGTATGGGAGCGGTCTAATTTGGGCTAATGTATAATTCTTTGTGAACCCTTTAAAAAAACCTTAATTTTTTTTTTCTTAAAATTTATTAGTTTTTTAAAATCACTTATGAATTTTCCTCGGGTGAAAATTTTATCAAATTTGAAGGTTGTGATGTCACTCTTAGGATGTTAATCCTTAATACCTCTTGGATTTGATTGGGTAACTCTTTTTTTCTTTACCTTTTGGAAAAAATGTATCTCAGTAAAACTTTGGGAAAGTGTTTTACAATATTCATTCACTTTGAACAATTTAATTAGAATTTAACTCATAATAGATGCATTAAAATGGATTAATAAATGAAAATCCTAATACAGGTTTAACTCATTCTTTCACTCTTTTCATTCTATTTTCATGAAACTATTGGATGAGTTATTTATTCCAACAATAACTTTTCTCCCCACTCTATCCAATGGTGTGTTTATTAATTAATATCTCTTAAATTATGTGTGTTTATTCACCTAAAATTAATGATATGTTTGAACTTTCTATTTGATTCTAATTGATATTAGTTAATTTCTCTTTAAAATTTTTAAATTAAATCTTTTTTGAAAAAATAATTGTAACATCCCAGGTAAATAAATAATAATACATTTTCATACCTATTAATATTTACGAATTAAATATTTATTTTACATTAAAGGGGTTGCTATGTTCGGTAGCATACCCGATACGCAACAAAGAGTTTCTTTGAAATCTTCCGTTGCACACTAGTAATAAAATAATATTATTTTAAATGGTAGTTAACACGTAGCTGTTTTATTGGCGGGAATGAATATAAATAACTAAAATATTATTATATATGTTTGTTAAATGTTTTTACATTTATCCAATAAAGGATAAATGCTTAAAATACGAAAAGAATTCAATTTTAGGCATATATACTCTAATTTTCACTAAAGGTCCACTTATCGCCTTTTGATGGTGAACCCCCTTTAAATATAGTTTTGATCGCTCTTATACATTATTTTTTACCAAATAAAATTCTTCTTTAGAATCATGACATCAAAATTTACTTTGTGTAAATTTTTGGTATTTTTCCGATAAAGTTTATTTTTTTAATGAATAGTGAAAAATGTTGTATTTTAATTCAAAACCTCTTTTTAATCTAATTTATTTATATGGTTTTAAAGTTAAATTAGAATATATTTTTACAATTTAATCTAATAGTGGTCGTTGGAATTAATTTCACTTTGAAATTGGACTTAAACTAGTGTCAATCTTTTGATATATACTATTTCATAAAAACACGCTATTTGTTCTGATAGCGGGAATTAATTATTAAATTAATTAATGTAACTTATATTTTTTGAATTTTTTTTAAATAGAAATCATTTTTGAATTCGGGATATCAAATATATCTTAAGGTGAAGTTTTGGTATTTTTCTGAAAAACTTCAATTTTTGATGAATAGTGAAACCACTAAGTGGTACTTAAAAAACTGATTTTTCATTTAAATGAAATTTTACCACATCTGTGTTTTGAATTTAAAAAATCCAACATTCATGGTTGTCATTAGGAAGTAAAATATGGTTCAATGGGATTAAAATAATTTTTTGGTGAATAGTAACTTTTAAGTTTTTAATCGCGATTAGAGGTAATTAGTGTAATTTACGGTAAAAATAATGTTTTAATAATATGAAATGACCTTTACACATGTTCGACCCTTATTGGATGAGTCAGGGCCGACCAATAAAATCCATGGGTCAACTTGGTGATCCCATGGAGCCACTTTGGCAGGAAAATTACATTAATAACTTTTTATTTAATGTTAAAATAAAAATGTCACAAACATGTGTTGTTTTACTAAAACAATTTTTAAATGGGGTTATACAAGTCATATTTTTGACTATGAAATATTCATTATAAATCAAATTTTTTTTCCTACATCATGATATATTTTTTATAATTTTTAGACATTAAATAAATTAAATTATTTATGACACCATGATGATGCAACGATTACCTCATTATTTAACGATTTAAATAAAATGAAAAGATAATGTAAAATCTAAGACCTAAACTTGTCAAAAACCAATTGTATGGGTGTATTTATAACTCTTATCACCTTATCCTAGAAATATATAATTTTGGGACCTTTAAAATCCGAAAATCATTTTATAATAAAGTAACCTTTTATAACTTTCCAAGAGTGCCCCTCCTCTCCTCTTATAAAAGGCTCACACATATACCACCTTACCCACACCTCTCAAGCCTTTAGCTCGGCCAAACCCTACCCATTTTGTCTCTCCACGTCCTTATCTTACTCTTAGAATCCTCACTTTGGGCAGAAGTCTTTCCAAGGAAGCCTTTGAGCTCAAATCAAAAAGAGTTACCCGTTTTAAAGGTAGTGTCTTCTCTTGTGTTCTTATGTTTTATTATACTTATCCAACCCCCTAAACTCTTTTTATTCCTTTATTTTATAACAAAACCAGTATCATTAATATACTAGGATGTTGTTATGAGAATTATTAGATCTACACTTATACACACCTTCATCTAATTGTTAAAGAGCATACTGTTTCCGTGGATGGTGAATTTCTACCTCACGAAACGATGATTGTTCAATATTCATCTAACACCTTCAAAGGTGGCCATTAAGATGACACTATATTTATATATGATATATAATATGTTTATGTTTTCCTTAAACTTCTGTATTTTTCATTTATTTCATACCTTTATGGCTTCCATTATGGGTATATGCGATATCTTCAATTTAGGAAGTGCGGACTACCGCCCCCTCAAAGTGATTTGATTTGTTAATGCCATATGTGGGACGTATAAAGGATGGAGTTAATAATATTATATATGACATTATACTGGAATTATAATATAACTTTATGTAATTATGATTTCATTCCATAAAATATGAAATAGAAATGAAAGTAGTGTTCATGCGTACGTACGGCTTACCGTCTCCATGAACGGTACATTTCATTTCTTACCTCTAAATGTTATGTAATATTATAAATTCATGTATATACTGGATATATATGATATATATGATATCTAAATAATGAATATAACTCTGGATATAATGGATACATGAACAACTGGTAATTATAAAGAGTTTATTTTTGACTCAAGTACCAATGATCGTTAAAACGACCGTTATTAACTTAAATAATTACATAGTGTTCATGACATGGTAATAAGTGATATAAAAGGAATAATGAACTTGAAAAATGTTCTTAAGAAAGTAGAAATTAACTTTAGTTTATTATTCAGGAGATTAAAGAGTAAACGTGTCACGTCGGACACGAGGTATGGGACTCCATCTCAATCTCCATTCATTGAGGCATATTTTGTTTTATACACAGCTTTCTTTTATACAGTGTACAAACTCCTTTGACTTTTACGCTTATTCAAAAGGAATATTTTTTTTATATGAAGAGTTTTACTAAATGACAAAAGGAATGTTTTTTTGTCGTACGTATGCGACGACAACGACTTCTCCTCTGCCGTGACCATTATTTGAGTTTTAGCTTCCTCTTCAAGACATAACCTAACTTTTTTTTTAAAATGAAAAATAAATACCATGTATTAATTTTCTTTTATTTTGGTATTGAAAATGTTTTTCATAATGTTTTTATTATATAAATGTGTTTTATTGATATCTTGTGATTGAAATGTGGAAATGTTATGTTTCCTTTATGCATGTTTTACGTGATATGATTATGTTATGGTTCTTGGGAATTGTTATGAAGACGGGTGGTTCTGTGATAAAATAAGGGCGGGTGAGCCCGATATATCTCTCCAATGCATTGGGTAATGCAAAGGAGTTAAACGTTAAGGTTTCTTCGAAGATATTTAGGGAATATATTGTGATGGGTATTCCAAACGTAACCATGAGGGTTACTCCCTATGTAAGAATGTTATGAATGCCTCAAGTTACCTTTATGTCTTATGATTTATATGATTTATTCATGATTTGGTTAGGTATGTTAAAATGCTTATGTTTTATGAGTAAAGTATGATTTCATACATGGACTAATGTTTTCATTTTGTACTTTTATATCCCTTACTGAGCTTTTTATGCTCATCCCAAGTTTTTGAAATTTTTTCACAGGTCAAGGGAAAGGTACATGATGTGATGGTAGTGTCGAGGAAGTGTCATGAAAGAATATATGTTTAATTTTAAATATGTTTCGTTGATTGGAAAAATGAGTACTATCTTTTATGTAACCACTTTGTTTAAATGTGGAATGTAATGAATGATTTATGTCCTAATTCTCTAAAACTCTAACCCTGAAAATATCCTCAATGTGAATTATTCATTTAATTCAATATTAAGTAAGGTTTAAGTTCGGGACCTTATAGTTGGTATCAGAGGTCGTCTTAGACAACTTTAGGAGTTAGAAAATTGTTAAATTATAAATTAATTTATGGTATGATTGAAATGATATAGAATTTTAAGATTACCATGGTCCTTCTCCTAAGATATTTATGTGTTAAGAATGGTTTTTCAAAGAGGAAACAAAACAGATTTTCTGGGAAGGCATACAAGGGGAAATGACCTTTCAAATTAGTATCTTGAGATGGTCAGAATCAGAACTAAACAGTTTGTTGTAGTGATGGATCAGTTGACTCAGGTGAAAAATGTTGGTTGTTTTTATTGATGGTATTTTGGTGTTTTCTAAAAGTAAAGAGGAGCATGAAAGTCATTTAAGGGTTATCTTGAAAACCTTAAAAGAAAATAAACTGTATGGAAAATTCAGCAAGAGTTAGTTTTGGTTGCAACAAATTTCTTTCCTTGGTCACATTGTTTCTAAAAATGGCACAATTGTTGATCCTGATAAAAAAAAGTTGTTGAAGAATTCCCAAGACCCACCAATGTAACCGAGATCTGTAGTTTTCATGGTTTGGCAGGTTACTACCGAAGGTTTGTTGAAAATTTTTCACGGTTATCTAGTCCAATGACTAAGATAACTAGGAAGAGTGTTAAGTTTATCTGGAAAAAAGAATGTGATGATTGTTTTAAGAAGTTGAAAAGAATATTGGTGAATGCTGTAGTTTTGGCACTTCCTTCCAGTAATGGTGAGTTTGTTATATACAGTGATGCTTCGTTGAAGGGACTTGGTTGTGTCCTTGTGCAGAATGATTAGGTAATTGCATATGCTTCACATCAATTAAAAACTCATGAGGTAAATTACCCTACACATGACTTGGAATTAGCTGCTGTTGTTTTTGCTCTAAAAAATTGGAGGCATCATTTGTATGGAGTAAAGTGTGAAATATATACTGATCACAAAAGTTTAAAATATATATTGACTCAGAAAGAATTGGACATGAGGCAGAGGATATGACTAGAATTAATCAAGGATTATGATTGTACAATTCATTACCATCCGGGAAAAGAAAATAAAGTGGCCGATTCTTTGAGTAGGAAAATTAATGCTTCATTAACCATGCTACGTTTGGAACGAGATACATTGGCTTTTGATTTGATGAACTTTGGCATAGAAGTTGTTGGTGCAGTAAGTTCTTCTGTTTTTTTTAGCTATCAGTGAGATCATCCCTATCAGACTGAATTAAGCAAGCACAGAAGAAAAACAGTGGGTTGCAGAAAAAGGTAGAGCTGGTTCAGAAGGGTAAGTTGCCTGAATTTAATATTGATAATGATTGTGTTTTGAGGTTTGATAAGAGATTATGTGTGCCTGGTGATTCACAGTTGAAGAATGATTTGTTATGTGAGGCTCATAGTTCCTCGTTTTCAGTTCATCCTTGCAGTACTAACATGTACAGAGATCTGCGGGAGTATTACTGGTGGGATGTAATGAAAAGAGATATTGCTGATTTTAATGTGAAGTGTTTGACTTTTCAGCAGGTTAAAGTAGAGCGGAAGTTACCGAAAGAGATGCTTCATCCATTACCCGTTCTAGAGTGGAAATGGGAAAATATATACATGGACTTTGTTGTGGGATTACTGAAGACATCTCGAGGTAATATTGCAATCTTGGTTATTGTTGGTCGCTTGAATAAATCTTCTCATTTCCTTCCTATTCGAGATACTTTCTCTCTAGATCAACTTTCTCGATTGTATCTTAAAGGGATAGTCCGGTTGCATGGAGTTCCCTTATCCATTGTATCTGATCGTGATCATAGGTTTACTTCTAGCTTTTGGAAAGGCCTTCAGAAGTCATTGGGCACTGAATTAAATTTTAGTACAGCTTTTCATCCTAAATCAGATGGGTAGTCAGAACGAAAAATTCATACTTTGGAGGATATGTTATGTGCTTGTTCGATGGATTATCAGGGAAATTGGGACCAACATCTTTATTTGGTTGAATTTTCATATAATAACAGTTTTCATTCCAGTATACCGATGGCTCCATTTGAGGCATTATATGGTAAAAGGTGTCGAACACCAGCTTTTTGGGATGAAGTGGGTTAAAGGAAGCTGATGGGACCAGAATTGGTAGAAGAGATGGAAGAAAAAGTTCAGTTGATTCAGAAACACATGAGAACAGCTCAGAGCAGACAGAAAAGTTATGCAGACAACAGGAGGAAGGATCTATCTTTCAAGGTAGGTGATCATGTTTTTCTCAAAATTTTACTGTGGAAAAGTGTGATTCGATTTGGTATGAAAGGAAAGCGGAGTCCAAGGTTCATTGGACCATATGAAATTCTGGAGAGAGTTGGATCATTTTCTTACCGAGTGTCTTTACCTCCGATTTTATCTCAGATACACAATGTTTTTCATGTTTCGATGTTGAGAAAGTATATGCCAGATCCATCTCATGTTTTGAGCCCAGAGGTAGTTCAGTTGTAAGAGAATCTCTCTTATGATGAACAACCAGTCCCGATTCTTGACCATAGAGAGCAAGTGTTGCGGAATAAGTTAATTCGTCAGGTAAAGGTTTTGTGGAAAAACCATATGGTTAAAGATGCAATGTGGGAATCTAAAAATGCTATGAGAGATAAATACCCCCACTTATTTTGATAAGTGAATAAAATTGCAAGGACGCAATTCCCAAAAGGGGGGAAGGATGTAACATCCCAGGTAAATAAAGAATAATACATTTTCAAACTTATTAATATTTACAAATTAAATATTAATTTTACTTTAAAGTGGTTGTTATGTTCGATAGCATACCCGATACGCAACAAAGAGTTTCTTTGAAATCTTATGTTGCACACTAGTAATAAAATAATATTATTTTAAATGGTAGTTAACACGTAGCCGTTGTATTGGCTGGAATGAATAGAAATAAATAAAATATGATTATATATGTTTGTTAAATGTTTTTACATTTACCCAATAAAGGATAAAGGCTTAAAATACGAAAAGAATTCAATTTTAGGCATATATACTCTAATTTTCACTAAAGGTCCACTTATCGCCTTTTGATGGAGAACCCTCTTTAAATATAGTTTTGGTAACTCTTATACATTCTTTTGGACCAAATAAAATTCTTCTTTAGAATCGGGACATCAAAATTTACTTTGTGTACTTTTTTTTTATTTTTTCGATAAAGTTTATTTTTTTAATGAATAGTGAAAAATGTTGTATTTTAATTCAAAACCTCTTTTTAATATAATTTATTTATATGATTAGATTATCATTTGAATTGGTTTTAAAGTTAAATTATAATATATTTTTACCATTTAATCTAATAGTGGTCGTTGGAATTAATTTCACTTTGAAATTGGACTTAAACCAGTGCCAATCTTTTGATATATATTGTTTCATAAAAACACGCTATTTGTTCTGACAACAGGAATTAATTATTAAATTAATTAATGTAACTTATGTGTTTTGAATTTTTTGAAATAGACATCATTTTTGAATTCGGAATATCAAATATAGCTTAGGGTGAAGTTTTGGTATTTTTCTGAAAAACTTCAATTTTTGATGAATAGTGAAACCACTAAGTGGTACTTAAAAAACTGATTTTTCATTTAAATGAAATTTTACCACCTATGTGTTTTGAATTTCAAAAATCCGACATACATGGTTGTCATTAGGAAGTAAAATTTGGTTCAATGGGATTAAAATAATTTTTTGGTGAAGAGTAACTTTTAAGTTTTTAATCGCGATTAGAGGTAATTAGTGTAATTTAAGGTAAAAATAATGCTTTAATAATATGAAATATCCTTGACACATGTCCTAACCTTATTGGATGAGTCATGTTTGACCAATAAAATCCATGGGTCAACTTGGGGACCCCATGGAGCCACTTTGGTAGGAAAATGACATTAATAAATTTTTATTTAATGTTAAAATAAAAATGTCACAGACATGTGTTGTTTTACTAAAACAATTTTTAAATGAGGTTATACAAGTAATATTTTTAACTATAAATATTCATTAGAAACCTAAAAGGTTTTCCAACATCATGATATTTTTATAATAATTTTTAATCATTAAATAAATTAAATTATTTATGGCACCATGATGATGCAACAATTACCTCATTATTTAATGATTTAAATAAAATGAAAAGATAATGTAAAATTTAAGACCTACACTTGTCAAAAACCTATTATATGGGTGGAGTTCGAACTCTTATCACCTTATCCTAAAAATATATAATTTTAGGACCTTTAAAATCGGAGAAACATTTTATAATAAAGTAACCTTTTATAACTTTCCAAGAGTGCCCCTCCTCTCCTCTTATAAAAGGCCCCCACCTCTACCACCTTACCCACACCTCTTGTCACACCTTGACTGCAGATGTCCTTATTTTTTATTCTTTCTTGGTCCTGGTTTAAATTTTTCGAAGTTTAATTGTGTTGGCGGTTTCGCGCCGGTGCGCGGTCACCGCATCGTTAGCGGTGACCGTGCGTTCAGCCCGGGTGACCGTGTGTTCACCCGGCGTTTTAAATATTAAATTTTTTTATGTTGACATTTTATTATTATTATAATTAACTAGTTTTTTTATCATTATATTATTATTATTATTATTATTATTATTATAATGTTTTATTATTATTATAAAGTTTTATTATTTTTAGGATTTGTTTTATTTAATTACTTATACTATCTTTCAATATTATTATTAGTATAGTATTTTTATTTTATTATTATGATTATATTATTTTATTATTATTATTATTATTATTATTTTAGATATATATATATATATTTCTAACCCTAATTCCCCCCCCCCCCCCCTCTCCCGCAGCCCCCCCCTTCTCTCTCTCTTCCCCGCGCGGCTCCCCCTCCCCTATCCCAGCCTCACTCCGCCCGACGCCCTACTCCCGCACCCTCCGGCGCTCTGGTCGCGCCACCCAGGCATGCTCTGGTGTCCCCTTCCCATCACCTCCGTCACCCACCGGCGCCCGCGGCTTGCCGCGCCGGCCCTGTTTCCGACCTCCCCTCCTGCGCGCTTCCCTCGACCGGCCTCCCGACCTCCGGCGCACCACCCCCCGTTCGGCCTCCGTTCCGGCACACAGCCCCGCCGCACCAGCTCGCCGCTCCCGTGCCGGCTCGCTGCCCTCGCGTGACCCCTGCTCCGCCCAGCCCCCGCTTCCCCTTCACCGGCTTCCCGTCGCCGCACTGACGCCGCTCCCTCGCGTAGCACCCCGGCGACCCCGTTTTTCCTTCGCCGCCACCCCCTAGCCCGTCCGGCTCCTGTTCCGGCCACCCCGACTGCCGGCCGACCCTCCCGTCCAGCGGCGACCAATTTTCCGGTGGCGACCCTCCTGTCCGGCGGCGACACCCCCAGTCCGGCGGCGACCTGCTGTCCGGCCAGCCTGCTCCGGCCAGCCCGCTTCCGGCCAGCCGCCCCCGGTCGCGCCGCACCCGACCTGACCTGCTCACTGTCGCGCTTGCTTCGACCCGTAGGCCTTCCGCGGTGTCGACGTGCCGTACGGTCAGCCTCTTGCATCGTCGTCGCACCATCTAGCGCCCTCACGACCAGTTGCGCGTCTCGTTCTTTTTTGGGCGAGCGGCGAGCACCGCTGCTGAAAGTGAGCAATTCGGGTTCATCCGTTTCACCTGCTCTGGTGTCGAGGTGAGGTTTTCACTTCTTTGGCTTGAAATATTTTATATATCAACGTCTATATATTTGTGTATATATATATATATATGTATATATATATATTAGTTTATATATGAATTATTATTAGTCGGTGGTTATGTGATTTCAATTGGTGTGCGTTTGATGCAGCGTGTTGGCGAGATAACCTCGCGATACTGTGGTCGTCAACGTGCGTGTGTTTGTGCGTTTGTGCAAGGTGCGACACACCGTGCGTTTGGATTTCAAGCTGAGGTAGGTCTCCCATTGCACTCGCCTTTAAATTTAGAATTTATTTATTCCTTGTATTTTTATTGAGTTTCAGTAAATTTAAAAGTATTATTAAGTAGTTATTTATAGTGTGGTGATCTACTGATAATGAAAGCTGTTTAATTCTAGTGTTTCATTGAAAGTGTTTTTCTTGGTTTTAATTGTGTGCTTCCATAGTAATATTGCTAAATGGGTTCTTTATGAAATTTGAAAGTCATGTTGAATTGTGTTTTGAAATGTTTTTTATGTGTGTAAATTGGTAGGTGTATTGTTTATGGAAAAGGTGTTTCTTAGAACCTTGATTAAAGGAAATGCTGTATGACCTTTAAACTTGATTTTGGGAAACTTTAAGCATGGTTCTTGGTTGTTGAAAAATGTTTTCCTTTGACGTGTGAATAAAAGTTTGGATTTCATTTGAGAAATAGAATTCCTTCAAAAAATGATTAAAGGCCCATTTGGCCCTTGAGCTGGATTTTGGAATTTGTCAGTGGTGGTTTGGTTTTCCTTAAATGGGTTTCTAAGTATGTTTTTCGGGTTTTCAACATGATTGCGTGTGTTATATCTTTTGGAAATGCTTTGATATTAAATGGTTTAAATGTAGTGATGTGGCGGCCCGGTTGGCACTTTATTGAATGTGAAGTGAATATGTAAATATACGTACTTATGGGGCATCTCTACAGAGGGACTTCACTTCAAGGGTTGTCATGTAGCGGTTTCCGTGTAAGGGGTTGGCAAGTGCGGTGAGATGAGTCACACATGCGAGGGCCTCCTACTTAGACAGTATTATTAAAACTACCGTGGGTTCCTGGGCGTCTTTTATAGAATCGAGCGACGGTTGCTGGCAAACCCCGATTAGACGGGTTAGTCCCCCCTTGGTAGGTAAGGCCTTATGGGGCGCTCCACTGATTGGCTGTTAGGGCGTCCAGTTGGTTATTGACTATGTAGTACCATGCCGGTAGGTAGTCTAAACTCGAGTATATCCAGGGGTTTTCTAGGGATGTTTAGGATCACCCATGGTTACTTGATTTTCCTTTCTTGTTTACTTTTAGTTTTTTTTCTTTATAGATTATATTGGTTACTTTGTGAAAATGGCTTTCAAATGAAAATGTGTTATTCTCTTGTGTAAATTTGAAAATGTAACACTTCTTTCTCTTTTAGAACGAATTTAGCACCAATGAAAAGAAATTGAACTTTTGAAAAAAAAAGTAAGGGTAATGGCCCGTGTTTTGATTTTCAAGTGAAAAATTATGAAAGCTTACTTTTATACATTGTAGTTCAAACCTAGAATATGTATATTCTTTATTTACTAGCAGTGCTTTGGGATTTGTTGTTGGTCTCACCTACTGAGTACTTTCTGTGCTCACGCCTACCTTTTACCTTTTCAGTTGCAGGTTCCTTGTGTTCAGGTTTTTCCTGGTTTGAGTTGCTCAGTGATGGAGCGATGCTGGTGTTTAGTTGGGTGGTGACCGTGAGGTCACGTGGAGGTATGTTTGTGACGTAGTTTTGTTTCTGTTGTTAGTGTTTTCTGTTTTGTTTAGTTATATTCTTTCTTTTGATCCTGTTTTTGGTTTGGGCTGAAATCGTTCCCAACGATTAAAATTTCAATGCCCGGCACTAGTTTCTATCCCGGGGGGATCGGGAACGCCCCTCGGGACTTGCCGCGGACCGTCTTGGGTGACCGGTTCAGGGTTGGCCCGGGCTGGTTCGTGACAAAATGGTATCAGAGGGAGGTTCTTGTTATTTGGGTTGTCTGGTAGGTGGAGATTAGTACTGTCGGGACTCGAGAGGTAGGTACGGGAAGGACGTCATGAACCCTCACCCGTCCCGCACCTCGAGTCGCCAGGGGTGGTCTGGGAATTGTGTCCTTATCTCTTTCTGGTTTTTCTTGGATTGAGAGATGACAACGGAGGCAAGCCGACGTTACATCGTGATTTCACATGGAGTAGTGACCCATGTGGAGTCTGAGTACACGGTTTGAATTCCTCCTAGTGGTCGACGCTGACTTGGGACATGGCCCACTACTATGTCGCCAGGTTGAGTGTGACTACTAGTCCCTCACTCCAGTGGTTGATGCAAATTTGGATGCTGCTTTTGTTTTGGTCTGTGTAAGTACATTGTTGGAAATGGAAAAGGTTTTTGAAAAATTGGACTGGTTTCTTTTAAAAGACTTTAAATGTATGAAATGGGTTTTAAAACTGAAATATCTTGAATTTTAAATTCGTTATTGCTTGGAGTTGGTCAAGAATGGTTCGGGATGAAACCCCAGGTCCTCTTTATGAATGTTTGCACATGTGTGAGAATGCATGGAAAAAAATGCGTGTTGGTGCGAGTATTATTGGATAGTGGATGAAGACATGTGCAATCGTTCATGAGATTACCTGGGTGTGTATTTGAATTTAAAGTCTTGACCTTGTTTTCTAAATTGGTTTTTAAGGGGAAACAGTTTTGGAATGTTTTTGGATTGAAAGTGGATTGGTTTTGGAAAGTAGTCTTGAAAGAGGGTGGTTTTAAAGTCTAAAATAAAAAGGGGATTTTAAAAAGGAGATTTTATTTTGGGTTGTGTTTGTGTTTGTTTGGTCTTTGTGATGACTGTTTTTGATGAAGGTGGTTTTATTGATGTTCCTTCGGTTTGATATTGGTTTTGGCTTTGTGTTTTATATGTCGCTCAGGAAATGCCGCCCAGAAAGGTCTCTAAGGATTCAGATAAGTCATGCCCAGTTTTCGGTCCTCCTCCGACTTTGCCTATTCTCCATGGTGATCAGGGTCCGTTGGAGGCAGTGGAATGGCTCGAGGGAGTGGAGCGTGTCTTTAGAAGGTTGGGAGCTCCCGATAATGTTAAGTTTCGTGCAATTTATGGAGTTGTTTGAGGGTCCAGCTCTGGACCGGTGGAAGATGGTTACCCCATCGTCAACGCAAGTTGGAGTGACGTGGGATGTCTTTAAAATCATTTTCATCCAATGGTTTGTACCTGAGGAATTGAAGCTGGAGAAAAAGAGGGAGCTTGTTCATATTCAACAAGGCCAACGAACAGTGAAGGAATATGTTGACCATTTCAAGGAACTGATTTACTTTTCTACAGAGGTAGCGTCACATGAGCTCATGAAGGCCTCTCTTTTCACCGGGGGTCTTCGTCCAGAGATCAAGGAGTGAGTCCTTCCTTCTAAAGACCAACATTTCGAGAAGCTGATGGAGGAAGCATTTTTGGCTGAGTTGGTTTCCGAAACACAGTTGGTTAGTACTCCAGCATCCCCGGTTGTTCGTAAGAGTTCCCCCTCTGGTGTGGAAAATACGCCAGAGATACCTGTTCCTCAGGAGTTATCCCCCTTGGTCCCAGCTTACAGTTCATCAAATCGTTTAATGGTATGCTGTCAGTGTGGTCGTTTCGGGCATTTAAAGTCATCTTGTCGCAACCCTCCGAATATGTGTCATCGATGCGACTGTCTGGGTCATCTGGAGAAGTTTTGCAGGAAGCGCCGCTTGAAGAGGACTCCGTGATGGGAGAATGTCAGTACCTGACTGTGAGGCATAAGATGCTTCAACCATCAGAGCCCCAACCACAGGTCTCAGGGTGAAGCTCGCGCACAGTCAGGATTTCCCAAGGCTATGAAGCTTTGGTCCAGGTTTTTTCCATGTTGGCGGTGGAACAATTAGAAATCTTTTCATATTTGCTTATCTGCTATTAAAGTTTCAACATCGTTGTAAGTACATTGTCCTGCTATGACGTAATGATTAATTTGTTCAATTAAAATCCAAACAATCTTGTTTGTGTTGATGTGATCTTTCAAATCATGTGTCTTTCATAAAGTTTGTTAGACCTTTGTGTAGGTTGACCTTGGTTTAGTTATGCTTGTTGGATGTAGTTATGTTTCGTGGATTTATGTGGGTCATGTTTCTGACTTGATTTCTGGTTAAGTATTTTTTTTGGGTTATCCCTGGTGTTGAAGTTTGTTGACTCTAGTCGAGGGTTCAACATTCGATGGAGGTGTTGTTTTGATCATGTTATAGGAGTCATTTTGGATCGTTTATGAGTCCCCGCACTGGAACCAACCCCCCTTATGGTAGTATGTTTGGAGTGTTAAAATTTTTGAACTAGTTGAGTTCTTGTGGTGGCAAGAACCCCTTCGTATTCTCCCCTAAACCTCAGACTTCAGTTTTCTCTTGAATCGGTCAGGTGTGACCTGTGTAGAGTAAGTTCATCCCGAGATTCTCATTCCTCTTCTGTTCCTTTAGTTCCGTTTGGGCATAGACCTGAATCTTGACCGACTTTTGGCTTGGTGACTTTCTGGGGGCAGAAAGTGTCTGTGGTGGGGAGAATTGTCACACCCTGACTGCATATGTCCTTATTTTTTCTTCTTTCTTGGTCCTGGTTTAAATTTTTCGAAGTTTAATTGTGTTGACAGTTTCGCGTCGGTGCGCGGTCACTGCATCGTTAGCGGTGACCGTGCGTTCAGCCCGGGTGACCGTGTGTTCACCCGGCATTTTAAATATTAAAATTTTTTATGTTGAAATTTTATTATTATTATAATTAACTAATTTTTTTATCATTATATTATTATTATTATTATTATTATTATAAAGTTTTATTATTATTATAAAGTTTTATTATTTTTAGGATTTGTTTTATTTAATTACTTATACTATCTTTCAATATTATTATTAGTATAGTATTTTTATTTTATTATTATAATTATAGTATTTTATTATTATTATTATTTGTTTAGATATATATATATATATTCTAACCTTAATTCCCACCCCTCTCTCCCGCAGCCCCCCCCCCCCTCTCTCTTCCCCGCGCGGCTCCCCCTCCCCTCTCCCAGCCTCACTCCTACCGGCGCCCTGCTCCCGCACCCTCCGGCGCTCTAGCCGCGCCACCGAGGCCTGCTCCGGTGTCCCCTTCCCATCGCCTCCGTCACCCACCGGCACCCGCGGCTCGCCACGCCGACCCCGTTTCCGACCGCCCCTCCTGCGCGCTTCCCTCGACCGGCCTCCCGACCTCTGGCACACCACCCCCCGTTCGGCCTCCATTCCGACGCACAGCCCCGCCGCGCCGGCTCGACGCTCCCGCGCAGGCTCACTGCCCCCGCGTGACCCCTGCTCCGCCCAGCCCTCGCTTCCCCTTCACCGGCTTCCCGTCGCCGCGCCGACACCGCTCCCTCGCGCAGCACCCCGGCGGCCCCATTTTTCCGTCTCTGCCACCCCCCAGCCCGTCCAGCTCCTGTTCCGGCCACCCCGACCGCCGGCCGACCCTCCCGTCCGGCGGCGACCACTTTTCCGGCGGCGACCCTCCTGTCCGGCGGTGACACCCCCTATCCGGTGGCGACCTGTTGTCCGGCCAGCCCGCTCCGACCAGCCCGCTTCCGGCCAGCCGCCCCCGGCCGCACCGCACCCGACCTACCCTGCTCGCCACACCATTGCCGCGCTCGCTTCGACCCACAGGCCTTCCGCGGTGTTGACGTGTCATACGATCAGCCTCGTGCATTGTCGTCGCGCCATCTAGCGCCCTCACGACTAGTCGCGCGTCTCGTTCTTGTTTGGGCGAGCGGCGAGCACCGCTTCTGAAAGTGAGCAATTCGGGTTCATCTGTTTCACCTGCTCCGGTGTCGAGGTGAGGTTTTCACTGCTTTGGCTTGAAATATTTTATATATCAACATCTATATATTTGTGTGTATATATATATGTATATATATATATATATTAGTTTTATATGAATTATTATTAGTCGGTGGTTATGTGATTTTAATTGTTGTGCGTTTGATGCAGTGTGTTGGCGAGATAACCTCGTGATGCTGTGGTCGTCAACGTGTGTGTGTTTGTGCGTTTGTGCAAGGTGCGACACACCGTGCTTTTGGATTTCAAGATGAGGTAGGTCTCCCATTGCACTCACCTTTAAATTTAGAATTTATTTATTCCTTGTCTTTTTAGTGAGTTTCAGTAAATTTAAAAGTATTATTAAGTAGTTAATTAGAGTGTGGTGATCTACTGATAATGAAACCTATTTAATTCTAGCGTTTCATTGAAAGTGTTTTTCTTGGTTTTAATTGTTTGCTTCCATAGTAATATTGCTAAATGGATTCTTTATGAAATGTGAAAGTCATGTTGAATTGTGTTTTGAAATGTTTTTTGTGTGTGTAAATTGGTAGGTGTATTGTTTATGGAAAAGGTGTTTCTTAGAACCTTGATTAACGGAAATGTTGTATGACCTTAAAACTTGATTTTGGGAAACTTTAAGCATGGTTTTTGTTTGTTGAAAAATGTTTTCCTTTGACGTTTGAATAAAAGTTTGGATTTCATTTAAGAAATAGCATTCCTTCAAAAAATGATTAAAGGGCTGTTTGGCCCTTGAGCTGGATTTTGGAATTTGTTAGTGGTGGTTTGGTTTTCCTTAAATGGGTTTCTAGGTATGTTTTTCTGGTTTTCAACATGATGGTATGTGTTATATCTTTTGGAAATGATTTGATATTAAATGGTTTAAATGTAGTGATGTGGCGGCCCGGTTGTCACTTTATTGAATGTGAAGTGAATATGTAAATATACGTACTTATGGGGCATCTCTACAGAGGGACTTCCCTTCAAGGGTTGTATTGTAGCGGTGTCCATGTAAGGGGTTGGCAAGTGCGGTGAGATGAGTCATGCGTGCGAGGTCCTCCTACTTACACAGTATTATTAAAACTACAGTGGGTTCCTGGGCGTCTTTTAGAGAATCGAGTGACAGTTGCTGGCTAACCCCGATTAGATAGGTTACTCCCCCCTTGGTAGGTAAGGCCTTGTGGAGCGTGCCACTGGTTGGCTGTTAGGGCGGCCAATTGGTTATTGACAATGGAGTACCATGCCGGCAGGTAGTCTAAACCTGAGTACGTCCAGGGGTTTTCTAGGGATGTTTAGGATCACCAGTGGTTACTTGATTTTTCCTGCTTGTTTACTTTCATTTTTTTTTCTTTACAGCTTATACTGGTTAATTTGTGAAAATAGATTTCAAATGAAAATGCGTTATTCTCTTGAGTATATTTGAAAATGTAACAATTCTTTTTCTTTTAGAACGAATTTAGCACCAATGAAAAGAAATTCAACTTTTGAAAAAAAAGTAAGGGTAATGGCTCGTGTTTTGATTTTAAAGTGAAACATTATGAAAGTTTACTTTTATACATTGTAGTTCAAACCTGGAATATGTAGATTCTTTATTTACTAGCAGTGCTTTGGGATTTGTTGTTGGGCTCACCTACTGAGTACTTTCTGTGCTCACGCCTATCTTTTACCTTTTCAGTTGCAGGTTCCTTGTGTTCAGGTTTTTCCTGGTTTGAGTCGCTCAGTGATGGAGCGACGCTGGTGTTTAGTTGGGTGGTGATCGTGAGGTCACATGGAGGTATGTTTGTGACGTAGTTTTTTTTCTATTGTTAGTGTTGTCTGTTTTGTTTAGTTATATTCTTTCTTTTGATCCTGTTTTTGGTTTGGGCTGAAATCATTCCCAATGATTAAAATTTCAATGCCCGACACTAGTTTCCATCCCGGGGGGATCGGGAACGCCCCTCGAGACTTGCTGCGGACCGGCTCGGGTGACCGGTTCAGGGTCGGCCCGGGCTGGTTCGTGACAAAATGGTATCAGAGGGAGGGTCTTGTTATTTGGGTTGTCTAGTAGGTGGAGATTAAGACTGTCGGGACTCGAGAGGTAGGTACGGGAAGGACGTCATGAACCCTCTCCCGTCCCGCACCTCGAGTCGCCAGGGGTGGTCCGGGAATTGTGTCCTTGTCTCTTTCTAGTTTGTCTTGGATTGAGAGATGACAATGGAGGCAAGCTGACGTTACATCGTGATTTCACATGGAGTTGTGACCCATGTGGAGTCTGAGTACACGGTTTGAATTCATCCTAGTGGTCAACGCTGACATGGGACATGGCCCACTACCATGTCTCCAGGTTGAGCGTGACTACTAGTCCCTCACTCTAGAGGTTGATGCAAATTTGGATTCTGCTTTTTTTTTTGTCTTTGTAAGTACATTGTTGGAAATGAAAAAGGTTTTTGAAAAATTGGGCTGGTTTCTTTTAAAAGACTTTAAATTTATGAAATGGGTTTTAAAATTGAAATCTCTTGAATTTTAAATTCATTATTTCTTGGAGTTTGTCGAGAATGGTTCGGGATGAAACCCCAGGTCCTCTTTATGAATGTTTGCACATGTGTGAGAATGCATGGAAAAAAATGCATGTTGGTGCGAGTATTATTGGACAGTGGATGAAGAAGTGTGCAACGGTTCATGAGATTACCTGGGTGTGTATTTGAAATTAAAGGTTTGACCTTGTTTTCTAAATTGGTTTTAAAGGGGAAATAGTTTTGGAAAGCTTTTGGTTTGAAAGTGGATTGGTTTTGGAAATTAGTCTTGAAAGAGGGTGGTTTTAAAGTCTAAAATAAAAAAGGGTATTTTAAAAAGGAGATTTTATTTTGGGTTGTGTTTGTGTTTGTTTGGTCTTTGTGCTGACTGTTTTTGATGAAGGTGCTTTTATTGATGTTGCTTCGGTTTGATATTGGTTTTGGCTTTGTGTTTTATATGTCGCTCAGGAAATGCCGCCCAGAAATGTCTCTAAGGATTCAGATAAGTCATGCCCAGTTTTTGGTCCTCCTCAGACTTTGCCTATTCTCCATGGTGATCAGGGTCCGTTGGAGGCAGTGGAATGTCTCGAGGGAGTGGAGCGTGTCTTTAGAAAGTTGGGAACTCCTGATAATATTGAGGTTCGTGTAATTATGGAGTTTTTTGAGGGTCCAGCTCTGGACCGGTGGAAGATAGTTACCCCATCGTCAACGCAAGTTGGAGTGACGTGGGATGTCTTTAAAATCATTTTCATCCAATGGTTTGTACCTAAGGAAGTGAAGCTGGAGAAAAAGAGGGAGCTTGTGCATATTCAACAAGGCCAAATGACGGTTAAGGCATATGTTGACCATTTCAAGGAACTAATTTCCTTTTCTCCAGAGGTAGCATCGCATGAGCTCATGAAGGCCTCTCTTTTCACCGAGGGTCTTCGTCCAGAGATCAAGGAGCGAGTCCTTCCTTCTAAAGACCAACGTTTCGAGAAGCTGATGGAGGAAGAATTTTTGGCTGAGTTGGTTTCCGAAACATAGTTGGTTAGTACTCCAGCATCCCCGGTTGTTCGTAAGAGTTCCCCCTCGGGTGTGGAAAATAGGCCAGAGATACCTGTTCCTCAGGAGTTATCCCCCTTGGTCCCAGCTTCCAGTTCATCAGATCGTTTAATGGTATGCTATCAGTGTGGTAGTTTCGGGCATTTAAAGCCGTCTTGTCGCAGCCCTCCGAAGACGTGTCATCGATGCTGTTTTCTGGGTCATCTGGAAAAGTTTTGCAGGAAGCATCGCTTGAAGAGGACACTGTGATGGGAGAATGTCAGTACCTGACTGTGAGGCAGAAGGTGCTTCAGCCATCAGAGCCCCAGCCACATGTCTCAGGGTGAAGCTCGCGCATAGTCAGGAGTTCCCAAGGCTATGAAGCTTTGGTCCAGGTTTTGTTCCGTGTTGGCGGTTTAACAATTACATATATTTTCATATTTGCTTATCTTTTATTAAA
Source organism: Viscum album (assembly GCA_963277665.1). Lineage (NCBI taxonomy): Eukaryota > Viridiplantae > Streptophyta > Magnoliopsida > Santalales > Viscaceae > Viscum > Viscum album. Next base: position 627,349,616 of record OY728159.1, read on the forward strand.
GTTTCAACATCGTTGTAAGTACATTGTCCTGTTATGAAGTAATGATGAATTTGATCAATTAAAATCCAAACAAACTTTTTTGTGTTGATGTGATCTTGCAAATCGTGTGTCTTTCATAAAGTGTGTTAGACCTTTGTGTAGGTTGACCTTGGTTTAGTTATGCTTGTCGGATGTAGTTATGTTTTGTGGATTTATGTGGGTCATGTTTTTGACTTGATGTCTGGTTAAGTAATTTTTTTGGGTTATCCCTGGTGTTGAAGTTTGTTGACTCTAGTTGAGGGTTCAAAATTCGACAGAGGTGTTGTTTTGATCGTGTTATAGGAGTCGTTTTGGATCGGTTATGAGTCCCCGCACTAGAACCAACCCCCCTTATGGTAGTATGTTTGGTGTGTTAAAATTTTCTAACTAGTTGAGTTCTTGGGGTGGGGAGAACCCCTTCGTATTCTCCCCTCAACCTCGGACTTCATTTTTCTCTTGAATCAGTCGGGTGTGACCTATGTAAAGTAAGGTCATCCCGATATTATCAGTCCTCTTCGGTTCCTTTAGTTCCATTTGGGCATAGACCTGAATCTTGAACGACTTTTGGCTTGGTGACTTTCTGGGGGTAGAAAGTGTCTGTGGTGGGGAGAATTGTCACACCCTGACCGCAGATGTCCTTATTTTTTCTTCTTTCTTGGTCACGTTTTAAATTTTTCGAAGCTTAATTGTGTTGGCAGTTTCGCGCCGGTGCGCGGTCACAGCATCGTTAGCGGTGACCGTGCGTTCAGCCTGGGTGACCGTGTGTTCACCCGGCGTTTTAAATATTAAATTTTTTTATGTTGACATTTTATTATTATTATAATTAACTAATTTTTTTATCATTATATTATTATTATTATTATTATTATAAAATTTTATTATTATTATAAAGTTTTATTATTTTTAGGATTTGTTTTATTTAATTACTTATACTATCTTTCAATATTATTATTAGTATAGTATTTTTATATTATTATTATGATTATAGTATTTTATTATTATTATTATTATTTGTTTAGATATATATATATATATATATATATATTTCTAACTCTAATCCCCCCCCTCTCTCCCGCAGCCCCCTCCCCTTCTCTCTCTCTTCCCCGCGCGGCTCCCCCTCCCCTCTCCCAGCCTCACTCCGCCCGGCGCCCTGCTCCTGCACCCTCCGGCGCTCTGGCCACGCCGCCCAGGCCTGCTCCGGTGTCCCCTTCCCATCGCCTCCATCACCCACCGGTGCCCGCGGCTCACCGTGCCAACCCCGTTTCTGACCGCCCCTCCTGCGCGCTTCCCTCGATCGGCCTCCCGACCTCCAGCGCACCACCCCCCGTTCGGCCTCCGTTCCGGCGCACAGCCCCGCCGCGCCAGCTCGCCGCTCCCACGCCGGCTCGCTGCCCCCACGTGACCCCCACTCCGCCCAGCCCCCGCTTCCCCTTCACTGGCTTCCCGTCGCCGCGCCGACACCGCTCCCTCGCACGGCACCCCGGCGGCCCCGTTTTTCCGTCGCTGCCACCCCCCCAGCCCGTCCGGCTCTTGTTCCGGCCAGCCCGACCGCTGGACGACCCTCCCGTCCGGTGGAGACCACTTTTCTGGCGGTGACCCTCCTGTCCGGCGGCGACACACCCTGTCCGCGGCGACCTGCTGTCCGGCTAGCCCGCTCTGGCCAGCCCGCTTCCAGCGAGCCACCCCCGGCCGCGCCGCACCCGACCTGCCCTTCTTGTCGCACCCCTGTTGCGCTCGCTTTGACCCGCATGCCTTCCACGGTGTCGATGTGCCCTACAGTCAGCCTTGTTCATCGTCGTCACGCCGTCTAGAGCCCTCAAGACCAGTCGCGCGTCTCGTTCTTGTTTGGGCGAGCGGCGAGCACCGCTGCTGAAAGTGAGCAATTCGGGTTCATCTGTTTCACCTGCTCCGGTGTCGAGGTGAGGTTTTCACTGCTTTGGCTTGAAATATTTTATATATCAACGTCTATATATTTGTGTGTATATATATATGTATATATATATATTTTAGTTTTTATATGAATTATTATTATTCAGTGGTTATGTGATTTTAATTGTTGTGCGTTTGATGTAGCGCGTTGGCGAGATAACCTCGTGATACTGTGGTCGTCAACGTGCGTGTGTTTGTGAATTTGTGCGAGGTGTGACACACCATGCGTTTGGATTTCAAGCTGAGGTAGGTCTCCCATTGCACTCGCCTTTAAATTTATAATTTATTTATTCCTTGTCTTTTTATTGAGTTTCAGTAAATTTAAAAGTATTATTAAGTAGTTATTTATAGTGTGGTGATCTGATGATAATGAAAGCTGTTTAATTCTAGCGTTTCATTGAAAGTGTTTTTCATGGTTTTAATTGTGTGCTTCCATAGTAATATTCCTAAATGGGTTCTTTATGAAATGTGAAAGTCATGTTGAATGGTTTTTTGAAATGTTTTTGGTGTGTGTAAATTAGTAGGTGTATTGTTTATGGAAAAGGTGTTTCTTAGAACCATGATTAAAGGAAATGTTGTATGACCTTTAAACTTGATTTTGGGAAACATTAAGCATGGTTCTTGGTTTTTGAAAAATATTTTCCTTTGACGTGTGAATAAAAGTTTGGATTTCATTTGAGAAATAGCATTCCTTCAAAAAATGATTACAGGCCCGTTTGGCCCTTGAGCTGGATTTTGGAATTTGTTAGTGGTGGTTTGGTTTTCCTTAAATGGGTTTCTAAGTATGTTTTTCTGGTTTTCAACATGATGGCGTGTGTTATATCTTTTGGAAACACTTTGATATTAAATGGTTTAAATGTGGTGATGTGGCGGCCCGGTTGGCACTTTATTGAATGTGAAGTGAATATGTAAATATACGTACTTATGGGGCATCTCTACAGAGGGGCTTCCCTTCGAGGGTTGTCATGTAGCGGTGTCCGTGTAAGGGGTTGGAAAGTGCGGTGAGATGAGTCATGCGTGCGAGGGACTCCAACTTACACAGTATTATTAAAACTACCGTGGGTTCCTGGGCGTCTTTTAGAGAATCGAGTGACGGTTTCTGGATAACCCCGATTAGACGGGTTAGTCCCCCCTTGGTAGGTAAGGCCTTGTGGGGCATGCCACTGGTTGGTTGTTAGGGTGGCCAGTTGGTTATTGACTATGCAGTACCATGCCGGCAGGTAGTCTGAACCCGAGTACGTCCAGGAGTTTTCTAGGGATGTTTAGGATCACCCATGGTTACTTGATTTTCCCTTCTTGTTTACTTTCAGTTTTTTTTCTTTACAGCTTATACTGGTTACTTTGTGAAAATGGATTTCAAATGAAAATGTGTTATTCTCTTGTGTAAATTTGAAAATGTAACACTTCTTTCTCTTTTAGAACGAATTTAGCACCAATGAAAAGAAATTCAACTTTTGAAAAAAAAATGTAAGGGTAATGGATCGTGTTTTGATTTTCAAGTGAAACATTATGAAAGCTTACTTTTATACATTGTAGTTCAAACCTGGAATATGTAGATTCTTTATTTACTGGCAGTGCTTTGGGATTTGTTGTTGGGATCACCTACTGAGTACTTTCTATACTCACACCTATCTTTTACCTTTTCAGTTGCAGGTTCCTTGTGTTCAGGTTTATCCTGGTTTGAGTCGCTCAGTGATGGAGCAACGCTGGTGTTTAGTTGGGTGGTGACCGTGAGGTCACGTGGAGGTATGTTTGTGACGTAGTTTTGTTTCTGTTGTTAGTGTTGTCTGTTTTGTTTAGTTATATTCTTTCTTTTGATCCTGTTTTTGTTTTGGGCTGAAATCATTCCAACGATTAAAATTTCAATGCCCGACACTAGTTGCCATCTCGGGGGGATCGGGAACGCCCCTCGGGACTTGCCGCGGACTGGCTAGGGTGACCGGTTCAGAGTCGGCCTGGGCTGGTTCGTGAAACCTCTCAAGACTTTGGCTCAGCCAAACCCTACCCATTTTTTCTCTCCACATCCCTCTATTACTCCTAGAAGCCTCACTTTGCGTAGAAGTCTTTCCAAGGAAGCCTTTGAGCTCAAATCAAAAAGAGTTACCCATTTTAATGGTAGTGTCTTCTCTTGTGTTCTTATGTTTTATTTTGCTTCTCCAACCCCTAAACTCTTTTTATTACTTTATTTTGTAAAAACACCAGTATCTTCAATATACTAGGATGTTGTTTTGAGAAGTATTAGAGCTACACTTACACACACCTTCATCTAATGGTTAAAGAGAATACTGTTTCCGTGGATGGCGAATTTCTGCCTCACGAAACGATGATTGTTCAATATTCTTCTAACATCTTCAAAGGTGGCCATTAAGATGACACTATATTTATATCTTATATATAATATGTTTATGTTTTCCTTAATCTTCTGTATTTTTCATTTATGGAATACCTTTATGGCTTCCATTATGGGTATACGCGATATCTTCATTTTTGGAAGTGCGGACTACAGCCCCCTCAAAGTGATTTGATTCGTTAATGCCATATGTGGGACGTATAAAGGATGAAGTTAATAAAATTATATATTACATTATACTGGAATTATAATATACATTTATATCATTATGATTACATTCCATAAAATATGAAATAGAAATGAAAGTAGCATTCATGCGTACGTACGGCTTACCGTCTCTATGAACGGTGCATTTCATTTCATACCTCTAAATGTTATGAAATATTATAAATGCATGTATATACTGGATATATATGATATATATGAAATCTATATAATGAATATAACTCTGGATATAATGGATACATGAATAACTTGTAATTATAAAGAGTTTATTTTTGACTCAAGTACCAATGATCGTTAAAATGACCGTTATTAACATAAATAATTACATAGTGTTCATGACATGGTAATAAGTGATATAAAAGGAATAATGAACATGGAAAAGGTTATTAAGAAAGTAGAAATTAACTTTAGTTTATTATTCAGGAGATTAAAGAGAAATCGAGTCACGTCGGACACGAGGTAAGGGACTTCGTCTCAATCTCCATTCATTGAGGCATATTTTGTTTTATACACAACGTTCTTTTATACGGTGTATAAAGCCCTTTGACTTTTACGCTTATTCAAAAGGAATCTTTTTTTATACGAAGTGTTTTACTAAACGACAAAAGGAATGTTTTTTTGTCATACTTATGCTGCGACAACAACTTCTCCGCCGCCGTGACCATTATTTGAGTTTCGGCTTCCTCTACAAGCCATAACCTAACTTTTTTTTAAATGAAAAATAAATACCATGTATTACTTTTCTTTTATTTTGGTATTGAAAATGGTTTTCATAATGTTTTTATTATATCAATGTGTTGTATTGATATCTTGTGATTGAAATGTGGAAATGTTATGTTTCTTTGATGCATGTTTTACGTGATACGATTATGTTATGGTTCTTGGGCATTGTTATGAAGATGGGTGGTTCCGTGATAAACTAAGGGTGGGTGAGCCCGATATAGCTCTCCAATGCATTGGGTAACGCAACAGAGTTAAACGTTAAGGTTTCTCTGAAGAGAGTTAGGGAATATACTGTGATGGGTATTCCAAATGTAACCATGAGGGTTACTCCCTACATAAAAATGTTATGAATGCCTCAAGTTATCTTTATGTCTTATGATTTCTATGATTTATTCATGATTTGATAAGGTATGTTAAAATGCTTATGTTTTATGAGTAAAGTATGATTTCATACATGGACTAATGTTTTCATTTTGTACTTTTATATCCCTTACTGAGCTTTTTATGCTTATCCCAAGTTTTTGACATGTTTTTCACAGGTCAAGGGAAAGGTACATGATGTGGTTATAGTGTCAAGGAAGTTTCATGAAAGAATCCATGTTTTATTTTAAATATGTTCCGTTGATGGGAAAAATGAGTACAATCTTTTATGTAACCACTTTTTTTAAATGTGGAATGTAATGAATGATTTATGACCTAATTCTCTAAAACTCTAAACTTAAAAAGATCCTCAATGTGAATTATTCATTTAATTCAATGTTAAGTAAGGTTTAAGGTCGAAGCCTTATAATAATTCCAATTTTTCAATAATGAAATTTAATTTGAGTGGGAATTCATATTTAATACTCGAGGGAATGCATAACGGAAAATCAATATTAAAATCAATTCATAGTGGCATTTCACCTTTTAAATTCTGATATTTATTTCCTACAATTGAATATGAAGAAAGATTTTTTTGAGGATAATAAATGTCTTAAGTGTTGGGGAATTTGATGCGGTGTTTATTCATTACATTTTTCTACATCCTTTTTTGGAAATTTTATGTGTATTTAATGTTTAAAATGACATTAACTTGTTTAATTATCAGTTTATGGTTATATTTTAGTGGAGTTAGTAAATAAATTGTTCTTTTAATAATTTTTTTATTGTAATTAAATTATTAATTGTTCATTATTTTATTATGTTTGACTTTTTTATCAGATGTTTAATTGTTTATTTTTATAATTCCACATTTTAATTTATTTTTTGTGAATTTTGTAATAAATATTTATTCTTTATTGTTTTGGTTTTAATATAGAAATTAATTAATTAATGTTTACATTTTATCGTTTTTCTAAAATTAATTAAAAATTATTAATATAAAGTTTTAATATAATTATTTTTTATATTTATCCTTCCATTTATTTAGTTAATTAGTTAATCATTTAAATATTTTAAGCAAGTTTATTTTAAATATTTAGTTTTTTTATTGTTTTAACAAATTAATAAGTTTGAATTAGTTTTATTTAAATGATTAGTTATCTTATTAATTATTAAAAAATTGATTTTTTAGACTTTATTTTTTTTCTATTTCTAATTAGTTATTTTATTTTGTATCCAAGCATCTTTGAAATAGCCAATTCATAAGGATATCATGTAGCCATTTTCAAAATGGTTATCCATGTAGCCAAATTGAAGGAGCGGTCGACGCAGCTGATTTTTCAATCAATTCACGTAGCACATTTGGAAACCACCTCACATTGTTGCATTGGTATCTACTTCACATATTCATTTATGGAGAAGCCACTTCATCAATATGGTCGAGCATCATTGAATACCGACAAAGTCGAATGGAAGAACGCTGATCCAGCCGAGATTTATATTTTTGGTTGAAGCTGAAGGAGCTCCACTGGTCATATTTGATGTTTTGTGTCCAAGTCTGTTGAAGAATGTTGAGTCACTACTGTGCCTTCTAGGTTGTCAAAATTTGGATAAACTAGATGTTTTCCGATCATGAGCCAAGAAACATCACTGAATGTTGAGATTCAGACCAACATTTGGAAGAAACATTAGTATCCTCTAAGACAATTGAATAAATATCATTCAAGATCTGACCACGTTGCTTCTTGGTTGAAGGATTGATTTTATGTTGATCCAAGATTTGAAGAGTTTCCAAGGTGTGTTGAAGAAGATTCCTGACTGATATTGATATCTATCGAGTAAGAACAACACCGATATTTTAGGATTACCGATGCGAGACCCAATGATGACCGCATGAGTCATCTTTCCAATGAAAAATATCTCAAAGGAACTATTAAAGTTGGGAATCAGACTAGTTTAGGGTTCTGAGGCCATATGTACCCGATCTACGAATTATCATCACCCAAGATAAGATTTGAAGAAGCTGACTAGGGTCAAGAATCGAATCCAAAGAACGAAAAGGTAAATTCAGTCTGGTCTCATGATTGAGGAAGAAAATGCAGTTATTTTTCATTCAATTCCAATCTAGGTGGAGCTGAGCTTGAAGATGTAGACCATGGGTTTGTTGTAGCTGGTCGACCGAGGTGTGTCTGAGATGTGTTCAATGATTTTTTTAACCTATGCCTAAACCTGTGTTGGGGCGCAGTGGAGGTGTGTAGTACATCAAACATAGAAAAACAGGAGAAAATGGAGCAACACAAGAATTTTTAACGTGGTTCGGTCGTATGACCTACATCCACGGGAGAATGGGGCGTCACTATATTTTTTTCTTCTCTGAATCTCGTCGGAGGATTACACAACGGTTACAACCACTTCCACACATATCAAACATGGGAATACAACCCATTTAAATAGAAGGAGGGAAACCCATTTCTTCCCCAGTTGGTGGGGTGGTTCAACAACCCTTCAGAAGTCCTCCCGCCGCCTGCTGCAGTCCACCTGCGTCAGCTGCCCACCAAGGAAGCTGCACACCAAGTTGCTGCCGACCAAAGCCTCCCAAATTGGAGTGGCCCCCACAAATCTCCCCCTCACGACCAATTTGGGGTATAATCTTGACCTGTAGTCTCCTTGAAGGTTTCGAAAACTTCATCAGAAAATCGAACACGCTTCTTCACGCCAGATGACGTGGCACTTCCATCGTCTTCAGTCAATCTCGGGCTGACTGCGGTCTCCAACAAATGATACAACCCTTGAGACTCTTTCCCAGTAAATATCGCTGCATCCCCACATGAGACTTCCAACACTCCACCTTCTATGGAAATCTTATATCCTCTCGCATCGAGCCTACTCAATGAAATCAAGTTCCGTCACATCCTCAGAACAAACTTCAGGTTATCCAGTTTACGAAATCCTCCATCGGGTGTCTTCAATTTCACCGTATCGACTCCTCGAACCTCGCATGTTGACCCATCACCAAGTCTCACCAAGTCTCACACCTGGTGAAAAGTATCAAATGTACCTCTCGTCGTAAATATGTGTGTCGAGATCCCCGAATCCAAAACCCATCTGTCATCCTTTGGATTTTGAGCCCTCTCGTTCTTCCTCTTAAGAAATCGGCATTCCCGCTTCATGTGCCCGTATCTTTTGTAGTAATGACACTGCACTTCTTCACGTTCAACTCGCTCATCTGAGTGCAAACTTCCCGTTGTCACGCAGATTTCATCATCTGCGGATAATCCTGTGATGTTCAAATCCTCCTCTTCAACTTTATTCTTCCCAGCAACGTACCGTTTGCGCTCTCCACAATCACTTTTATAGTGACCCTTCTTCTCACACCAGAAACATGTGATTTCACTCAGATCACGTCCCCTGGATTTTGGCCGCCATTATTTACCTCCTGACTGTCGATGTCGACTCCTCCCACGCTGATCATCTCGCATCGCCATGATTTGCTCGCTTGAATGCATCATGGGTCTTCGAAATGCTTCCGAATCTTTAAGTGACGCCATCACATCGTCCAGCTTCAATGTCTCCTTCCCCACGAGCAATGCTGCCATAAGCCCATCAAATGAGATTAGTAGGGATGATAAAAGAAAAATTGCTTTATCCTCCTCTCCAACCTTCACACTGAGCCCCAATAACTGCGTCAGGATCTTTTTGAATTCATTGGTATGATCCAACAAATTCGCTCCCTCATCCATGCGCAATTGGTACAGTTTCTTCTTCAGGAACAACTTGTTGGTGAGCGACTACGCCATATATCGCTGCTCCAACTTCTTCCAGATCTCTTTCAGTAATGTCTCATCCAACACCGAGTACTTTACCTCATTCGCCAAACATAGTCGAATTGTGTTGACGACCCGCATATCGAGCTCTTCCCAATCATCGGCACTGGTTGTCTCTGGATTTTCTCCGATCAACGGTCTGATCATGCCCTAATGCACCAAAAGATACTTCAACGTGCTTTTCCATAAGTCGAAATTGTTTCGACCATCGAACATCTTGATATCTAATCTTGGTAGTGCTCCGCCACCCGTCATCGTCGTTGTTGCAAAACGCGATCACCACCGTTGATGTCGCACCTCTTAATCACCGCCTGATAGAGTTCTAATTTTCAAAAAATAACCGTTGGGATGTTTCCGTAATGGTCGAAATAGTGGGAATCGACTCCTGGATCGCCAAAATCGGACACCAATTGACTGAGTTTTGGTCAAAATACGTTCAACGGTCCAGATCACCCGCTGACATGGCGCTGACGTGGCGTTGATGTGCCGCTGACGTGGCATGCCGGAATTCCTGTCGGAATATTGCCAGAATTGTTTCCGGCGGCGTGAACAGTACCGGCTTCTCTGGCACGTGGGTACTGTTCACCCGCGAGTTTGACCAAACTTTGACCGGCCATATCTCCTTCGTTTCAACTCCGTTTTCCTCACCGTTTGCGCTGTTGGAGTCGTCTCGCCGTCCTCTTCCCGAATCTGGCCACGGAAAAATTTTACGACCACCTTTAATTTTCCAGCCACCGGAAAATTTGACGTCGCCTCGCCGGTTCACCTCCGTTCGCCCCGCCTCGCCTCTGATACCACTTGTTGGGGCGCAGCGGAGGTGTGTGGTACCTCAAACACACAAAAACAGGAGCAAACGGAGCAACAGAAGAATTTTTAACGTGGTTCGGTCATATGACCTACATCCATGAGAGAATGGGGCGTCACTATATTTCTGTCTTCTCCGAATCTCGTCGGAGGATTACACAAGGATTACAGCCACTTCCACACGTATCAAACATGGGAATACAACCCATTTAAATAGACAAAGGGAAACCCATTTCTTCTCCAGTTGGTGGGGTGGTTCAGCAACACTTCAGAAGTCCTCCCGCCGCCTACTGGAGTCCACCTACGTCGGCTTCCCACCAAGGAAGTTGCACACCAAGTTGCTGCCGACCAAAGCCTCCCAAATTGGAGTGGCCCCCACAAATTGTTGAATCAGATTCGAAGTATGGATTCCAACCAAGATGGACTGAAATCTTGGAAAATGTGCCGAACCAAAACATGGAATCTTACCAGGTTGTGAATGTTAATGTTGATGCTAGGTCCAGGTATGATGTTGATATTTGGTTGAATTTTTGACACTGACCCCTTCCCTGTGATTGTTAAAATCAATGAAGAAAGTACTAGAATTTGTGATGAGCTGAATTGAATGAAGGTCATGTTGAATATGATCGAAGCCCTTGGAGGTCTCCAGTATTTTGGATGCGAGTCTGTTGAAAATTGAAATTTACCTACATGATGAATTGATTCAAATAGTTTTCAAAAGGATGAAATTGTAATGACATGATGCATAGATACCTATTGAGTCGGACATGAGTTTGTTTCATGTGGTGGACATAAATTCGTTGAAGGGAATGTTATTGTTACATGATTGTCTCCAGAATGATACCAAAAAAGACAAGTTAGATACTGCCACCTATTTCTATGATGTGCGTAAAACCATGAAGGTTTGGAAAATAAGTCGGTGTATTTGGATCTGAGTTTTAAGAAAAGATAAAAATATGATTTATGAGATTTATGAGGGGAATATAGAAGCAGAAACACCCTCGACATAAGAGTTTCATATGTTGGAGCACGGAGGAAGAAAGTGACTTCAATAGAGAATCTTCTCTCCTCTTTCTCCTCTCTCTATTTTCCTATTTTTAGATGCACTTTATTGAATATATTCTTTTTTTTCCTATCAATTCAAACATCATATCTTAATTTCTTAGGGATTTCAGATTGTTATGAATTGTTAAATTTTCAATACGTTTCATTTCTTTTTCATAATTTTGGTACTGATTTTTTTGTATAGTGAGCTTATTTTCCATTATTGATGCACATTTTTTCATGATATTCTAGGTACTGATAAGAGATAATAGAGAATCAATTTCCTTTTAGAACCATCTGAAGTACCAAAAATTGGCAAATGACAACGTCTCTCTTTTCCATCAACGAGAATCTCTCTTCGTAAAATTTTCTTTACCAATCAATTTTAGAAGAGTCCACTGCACTATGTAAAAAACTAGAACGACAGTTAGGTGATTCTACACACTTTTTTTACAGTCACTGGGAAAATCATACTAATTGAAAGAGAGCAGATAAAATCATTTTATATCAGTTCAAGACTTTTTTATTCCCCTTAAATCTTCTACTTCCAGTCTTTCTCTCATGTCTCTTATTTTACTTCTTCCATCACATCATCACTTCCACTATTTAGTTTAGTTTTCTTTTGTTTGTTTTGGTTGAATTTTTTTTTCACCTAATCTATGGTATGATACTATTGATTTCTGTAATAGTAGTAGTTTATAAGTTTTATAAATAAATAAATTTGTCACATTTTCAATGATGAAGTGATCAATTATATAGAGGTGGACCAAAGGGAATTTTACATGGAATTGGATGTGGTGATTTGGAAACCATTTCAAGGGCATTGTTTGGGATTTAGTTGAGGTTGTTCAAGGATAAAACCCAGATATTTGGATAAAACATGACGTGCTTAGGCCTTGTCTTTGGAGTTTCTCAACAAAAGCACTTTTAAAATTTAGAGAGGGAACACAGCTGATTAGTAGTGAATTGGTAACCAGAATAGGTTACGACCAATGACAGAAATATTATTCCGGCTTATCAAGATGAGAAATATAATAGTGGGGAGATTTTAAAACCCCTATCCATCAAATGTTATGAATATAAGGGGGAATTTGAGTTTTTTCATTTTTGGAACATTGGTCACTTTGAAAATTGATTTTTGGACCTGAATTTCAAGTGTTAGAGCATCCTAGTTTGATTTTTATGGATATAGATTGAGGCCTAAGAGGATCTTCATGTTCTCAAGTAACCATCAGGAGTTTTGAGTGTAAATTTGTAGTTTTTTAATGTATGTTTTCCTAAAAATGGTTGACACATGATTAGGGGAAACTGTTCAGCCAAATTGTGTAGATTGGTTTTATTCTGGGGGATGGAACACTATTACCACATGGTTAGAGACAAACTATGTGAATTTTGAAATTTAGTTTCCAAGATGTTATTCTTGGTTGTCACATGGTTTTGAAAATATTGTGGTCATATTTTGTAAGGTGGTGTGTCTTAGGCAGTGCCAACCGCACGGTTGGTGCTCAGTTTGGAAAACTATGTGGATCTTTATAAATATAAAAATTAACATCCCCCCATGATCATTAACCCATCTCCCCCTCTTTTTCTTTACCCATCACACCATTCCCAACCAACAAAACCACTCCTTATCTCCCCTTTGATTCCATTTCTCAATGGGGTTATATTGGTGTAATTATTTGGTGATTAAAGGTATTTTACTTCCTATTTTCCCCTATTATCCACTCTTCCTTTATTATTCATTGAATTTAGGCGTCTTTGGTTTAGTTTTTGTGATGATTTCCATTAGATAATGGTAGAAATAATCCCGCCAGTTAGGGGATTTTCATGTGGCTCGTAGATGAGGTCCCGACAGAATTCAAATAAGTTTAAATTAATAGTTCATCATGAGGTGTGTGTGTGTGTGTTGTAGATTAATTTAGTGTTTTGGAAAAAATTTAAATTAAATTACCTATTGATTCAATGTGGCATGTTGGGTATTTTTTCTGAAAATGTGTTGGGGGTGCGTTGTGGGATTTTCGCATGTGGTTGGTCATAGTTTCGATGCGACATGGGTGTCAATGAGTGTTTTTTCAATTATGAACAATGATATTGATCTGGTTTATTAATTATAATTGTTATATTTACTTGAACTATAGGCGTGACCTTGTTTTTGGTGCATGTTGGGAGTGGACCACACCCCGTTGCTTGGGGTTTTGATGAGAGAATGTTTCTAGTGATATTTTAGGCTTTATGTCTATTTCAATTAAATTGTGAATTTGATTTTAATTTATATAATTTATTAAATTAAAATGGATAATTAATTATAAGATGTTATAATAAATTATTTTTGATTTTGGGGCTAGGGATAGGCACTTAAGTTGACATTGGAGCTTGGATGAGCTTGGGTGATGGTGATTGGGATTTGTTTCAAAGGATGGTGACTCCTATTTGAGGTTGGCTTCCTTGACTTTTTTAAGTCACTTATTCATTTATAATTTTATGTTTGTGTGCCTCATTATTATATCATCCTACATGCTTCATGGCTTGTGTGATCTGGCCTCCAAGGTTGGGATGGACTGATGTTGGCCTAATAGTCAACATAGATCGTTTATCCTCATAAAGGGTTTGATAGTGGTGTTATATCCATAGGAATATGGGAACTCCCTGGTGCATCACCTATCACATTTAAAGATGCATACTTATCATGAATAAACAAATGGAGATTGGGAATACAATTTTTTAAGGAAAAGATAAATTACTGATCAAAGGAACCAGGATTACAAATCCAATCAGGGAACGAGTTCACCCAACAATGATCACCCCAATGTTTCCCAAACTGAGCCAAACGATGGGCTTTCGAATTGCCATCTATTTTGATGAAAGAAAATTTGCATGCATTGAATCCATCGGTCAGGGACCAGATCTTCCTTAAGATGAGTCTATAAGGCTGGGAATCCACATCCTTTGCAGAGAGAGCGTTCACCACTTCGATGTAGTCGGATTCCACCAAAATCATGGGCCATACTTTTGAACGGGAAAAAATAATCCCCTGGAGGATGGCCGAAACTTTTTCCACCACAGGGCTCCATGAGATAGACACTACCCTACACTGAGCTTCCACAATCTGGCCAAAACTTTTATGAGAAATGAGCCCAATACCGACTCTTGAATTGGGAGAGACAACAACATAAGTATTAATCTTGATGAAACCCTCAGGGGGGGAGACCAAAGAGGAGAATCCCGTCGAGTGTGGCTCAAAGAAGGCCCCACATCACATTTCTTCCAACCATTTGTCCACTCTAAATCTCTATCCACCCAAAGTTGATCAGGGGTCATATTCATCTAGAAAATGCATTCATTCCGTCGTGTCCAAACCAACCAAGAAATTGTGCATATCATCCCTACCACTCTCGGTTCCAGAGAAGACACCCAATTAGAAAGGTTTGGGACCAACCCAATTGAAGGATCAAAGAAAATGCCAAACTCTAGCCTCCACACCTTCCACACCCTTTCCACCCCTTACAGGAAAGAATTGCATGTAGAGGGGATTCCACTTCCTGGAGGCACAAATGACAAGTGTCGTCCTCCGTCAAATGTCGCTGCACCAGAAAGTCACGGGTTGGAAGAACCCCAGCATAGGCCTACCACCAAAAACATTTCACCTTAGGGGGAGCGTTAAGGGACCAGAGGCACTTCCCACTGACTATCAAACCACTGTTAGTGGGGATCCCATAGGGATTCAACACTTTAGAACTCCTTGATATCATGGTCTATCTGGTGTTTTCACCTATACCATAATAAAAAAATTATGTTTGAGTGTGATAAATAGGTTTTAGAAATGGAATTTCAAAACAAAAAACACAGGTTTATGGAGTTATTGTATGGGTTTTTTTCCTAAGGGAATTATGTGGGAAAAATGGAATGTGATTCCTTTTATAATTTTTTTGAAAAGTAGGGGTTTATTTTAATCTTTAAAGGAATTATTGAAGGTCTTGGATTGACATATTTTGGTATATTTGACCTTGTGTGGGCGATGCCTAGTTTTCTAATGATTTTGTGATGATTGAATATTGTTGCACCATGTGTATGTTGGTGCCTGATGAGGTGTGTTGTGTGTGAAGCCTTGTGAGAATTGTGCGTGTGGTATCAAGATAATGGGTTGATATATACAGATGTGGCAAACCCCTTATATGGTAGAGAAGTGTTTGAAAGACCCTAGTGAGTGACAAAGGATGTTATGATTGGAATGATGAGAATGGATTGAGATATGGGAATGTGATTTAGGAACACAACAAGGGTATCCATGATGTGGATTGACCATCGGGACTCATGGTGTGTTCCCAGTATGGTGTTGAATCTAGATAGGGTGTGTGCAAGATATGGGTATAGGTGATTGTGGGAGACACCTTAGGTTCCAAATTTGATGTGTGATATATTCATGGTTATGGTGGCAATGGATCTTCCACTTGAGAGGCCAAACTTTTTCAGAATGTATTGGTTCGTGAAAATTTATAACCCATAAAAATATGTTATATTTGATTCTTTTGGTGGGGACACTACCTACCAATATGTATTTATAAATATGTGATTCCTTGGACTAGCTCATTGGATCTGACCTTCGTTTATGGTTATTGTTTTGAAATTCCTTGGGGTAATCCCCCATTGGATTTATTATAATAACTTGTTTATAATTCCTTGGGGATATCCCTAATAAGGTAAAAGATTTATAAAACCCTTCATATTTGTTTTCACATGGCGTAGAAGTGTTGAGAGGCTGATGAGACTGTTTTTACTTCAAAATTTATAAGTTTATCTATTATCTAAAACTTTATTACCCTTATGTCGAACCCCCTTCATATGTAAATGTATAATTGTTTACCTTTACATAGAGGATTTTTTTTGTGATATACTTAAATTTAATTTTACTTTAACATACGAAAAAGGGAATAGATAAATTTTATTAGTTACATAAAGGTATCTCACCATTTTCATTACATGTGTAAAGGCCAGCTTGACTTTACAAACCTCACGTCAGTGCCAGTTATTCCATGAATGAGGGTAGTTTCACCACTATATAATGGTGTTTATTAGTTTCTAAAGCCCACATAAGGGTTCATACATGTTTACAATTCTTATGTAAGGGTAACTGATTTCATAAGGGTAAACCCATATTACCCTTACACAATGCATGGATGTTGGGTATGGGTAAACCTTTTTGTCCAAAATTATCTTTTCTCTACCAATCTTGATTCTATAATGTAATTTTAACATAAAATAAAGAAATATATACCTAAAATCATGGTTTTAAAATTTAAAATGATGATAATGAATTTTCTTTGACTTTTCTAAAATTTAGAATGATTAAAATGAGTCATGGGAAGAAATAAAATTGAAACAAAAATAAATGTGAATTAAATGGGCAGTTTTAAATAAAATTTCTGGGATATTTCTAAGGATGCTATATATTTCCTAAAAACCAGATATTCTTACCTCCCTCATCTGAGTATCATGTTCCATTGATGTTCGTAAAAACTATTTTTCCCTTTAATATTAGAGAGTCTTCTGTAATTTGTATGAGGATTCTTCTACAAATTTACTACATGTGTATATCACTTTCTCTCTTCTGTTCTTGAGCACAAAGTTATGTGTGGAATTCATATAGGTAGGGGACTTATTACTTCTCCTTTGTTATAAGTGTAGGTGTGGTTGAATCATTCCTATGTTTTTTTTCAAAATGGGTGTGACAAACCTTAAAAGATAATAATCTAATTATGTTGCATGAAGAATGATTCTTTGATAAAACTAGGAAACTATTTCACATACTATATATTTATGAAAAATGATTATGTTATAATATAGAAATATTTATACAGTACGAAGGAAAAGATATAATCACATGTAGTGAATATATTAATGTAATATTATCCATTCCATAATTGAATCAGAAATAATATTGCATGTTGTTGTTAAATTTAATCATTGGAATTACTTTCATGGTTAGAACAATATTAATATCCTTGATAAAGAAATATTTTCATTTAAAATCCCAATAATTTTTTATAATATAGGAATTTCTTTTTGTTGGTTTGTATTGTTTAAGATCACCATATGTTGTACAAAAATTAAATTTTTCTATAAATTATCCAAGAGCGAGAAAAGGATAATAATATATTATATTCTTAAACCAATTAATAATTCATGACAAGAATTACTTGCATAATTATAGAAATAAAATAAATAAAATAAGGATTATCATGTGTTAATGATAATTAATATTTCATATTGGAAAATCAAATAAGTGGTTGGGTTGTGATCACATGTGTTTTATTCTTTTGTTTATGCTGCCTCTTGTTGTTTATTGAATAGTGTATTGTTTTTTTGGTAGTTTTTTGTTATTGATTATTTTTCATGGTTAATTTCAAGAAACTATTAAAAAACATAAATCTAGTTTGATGATATAATTTAATGAAATGAGAACATGCATAATAATTAATGCTCTTCTTAGAATTTATTTAATATGAAAATTACAGATGAATCATGTTTTTTTTGTTTTGTAGTAATTGTCAGCTACTTCCCATAAATTTCCTTATTTCAAAAGGACTATTCTTGATGAACCATTTAATTAAAGATGGAATTATAAATGATTATTCTCTAAATATAAATGTTGGGGATAAATGAGCTCATTTCTTATTACATGTGGGTTAAATGTATTGATTTCATGGACCTAGTGCCTCTATCTATGTGCATAAATCATAAAATTAATATGTATGTGTGCTCTAGGGTGTTTAGAGACTTTTTTGACTTCATGTGTTTTTAATAACGTGATATAGTTTGGAACCTTTGACAACCAATGGAATGGGAACTGAAACAACAGTTATGGTCGATACTGGTGATGACATGATGAGTTATATTCTTTGAAATGACGTGGGAGTACCTGTTGGGTGGTTAAGAAAAGTTCATATTAGGGATCTCATATCGATATATTTGATCTTATTTTACGCTTTAATATCAGTTGGATAGATAGATGTTATTTATATGATCAGATTCTAACTGCTCGATACATCTTTATGCTATGCACTGTAATTGATTTTTTGATGTGGTAACTTAGGATGATTATTAGAGTACCTATATAATTTATAAATTGATAATTTAACTAATAAATCAATAGGTTTAGTTCATGGTGTTGATAGATAAGGATGACATAGTTTAGAATATAGGAAAATAAATTAATAGTTTCATAGAAAATTGGAAAAGAAGATTAAAGTGTAAGTCATGGAAATGAATCTGGATTAATATCAATTTATGGATAATGAATTAATTAATATGTAAGTTGATTCTTGTTTTATTTTTTGATATTTTTCCATTAGCATTGGAAATCATGAGTCTTTTGTGAAAATATTGGAAGATGAGTCTAAGACTGGGTTGTTTCCCTTTGTGGGGTTGTGTGTGATACTACTTTATATTTTTTAATTTCATACACTTCACCACCAGCATTGGTAGGAAAATTGATACCCAGATGTTTTGGGGGTGCTTTCTCCAATATCTAGGATGGAGAGGGTATGGATTACTGAATTCTACCTCTCCCCCACTCTCCCTCTACATGTAGATTAGATGTGTATATCGGGATATAACGACTTATGGTATATGGTGTGTTTCTACTTGGGATGTGATGAATCATAGTTTTACTATGGATTTATGTGTGGGTTTTAATGTATTAAGGTATATCATATGCTTGTATCTAGTCATGGTGGCTCTAGATTTTCACGGGTGTATATTCATGGGTTGTGACTTCTTGATGTATAATTCATTTGTGAAAGAAGTAGTGTTTTCTGAACATACCTATGGTAATTATTTGGTACATGATGTTGAGATATTGGGATACATAGGATGTAGTAATGAATTTGATACTATTTTATGAGGTTTTGGATTATTTATATGGGAGATGAGGACAATACATAACTGTTTGGGTGTGAGGGCGAAAAAATATAGAGAAGTAAAAGAGGGTTAACTTCATGTATATATATATATATGGATTTCTTCATTTATTCATACATGTTGTTATTTTGTGGATTTCTCATTTTATATCTTACTATGTATAGAGGGTAATTCCTCTCATGTGTTCGACTTATATACCCTCAGTGTTAGTTGCCAATCCATGGCCTACTAGAGGCTTTCATTAGGCATCATTATCTCTCTTCCTTAATTACCAACACTGGAGGCGTGTTTTTTGATGGATAAGGTCATGAAAGGGTGGTATGGAAAGAGGAAAAATAACAAGTGTTTTTCTAGGGAAATATTTTTGTTCCTTCAATAATGCATGAGGTGGTTCTCCCTAACATGAAAAATATGTATCATACTATGAGAGTTTACATTTGGTTGTCTTGTGTGAAGAACTCAATGCATAGTTTATCTTTCGATGTTTAGTCTACCAGAAGGTAAAGGTTGAACATCATGCTCTTGATGGTTTGATTCAACAACTTGAAGTTCCCAAGTGGAAGTGGATGTATATTTCAATGGGTTTTTTCACCGGATTACCCATATCACATGGTGTTTATAATTATATATGGGTTATCATGGACTATTTGATAAATTCATATAACTTCTAAGTGATTAAGGAGTCAATCTCAGTATAGTTATTATCAAGGAAGAATCTAGAGGATATACTGAGGCTTCATGGGGTTAAGAAGACAATAATATAAGATCATGATCCCCTGTTTACCTCTAGGGTGTGAAGTGGTATCTATAATGCTTTTAAATCTCATTTATAACTTAACAAAACTTTTCAACCACATAGGGTTAGTTAGACAAAGTGTAATATCTAGACTTTATAGGATATATTGTGCACATGCATTATGGTTTTTTGAGGTTCATGGATGAGGAACCTACCCTTAGCAGAGTAAGCTTATAGTAACAGTTATTACTCCAAAATTGGTATGAAACCTTTCAAAGAGTTGTATGTCTGTCTTTTATGATCTGTTCTTTTGCTCAAATTAGGTAGGAGAGTAAGATGTTCTTGGCCCAGAACTGGTAAAGAGTACAACGGATAAAGAATATGTTATCTATGGGTAAATAAAGGTGGAACAATATCTCAAGAAATCTTGTGTTGATCACCAGATGAGGATTTTGGAGTTTGAAATCAGAGATCATTTGTTCTTGAAGGGATATCCTCATCATGGGTAGTGAATTTTTAATCGTAGAAGTAATCTTTCTCCTATATTTGTTGGGAGTTTTGAGGTGGCGACTGATATTGGAGTCATGGTGTATCAGTTAGCACTACACCTATAGATGATCTAGATTCATGATGCCTTCTATATTTCTCCTTTTCATCAATATCTTCATATTGATTCTCATAACATCAAGTAGGGTGATTTGGATGTTGAAGATTTTGGTACCTTCAAGGAACAACCTATCGAGATTTATGACCATTGGGAGAAGGTGTTATATGGGTGAGTTCTTCCCTTGGTTCGTGTCCTGTGGTGAAATAATGTTAGTGAGAAGAGCACTAAAGAGCAGGATTCATAGATGTTAACTTAGTACCCTGATTTGTTTGGATTCTTTTTTTCTTATCTTCTATTGAGATGATGTGTTAAAGTTATTTTTTATATGATATTATTTCTCTTTCTTGTTGATATTTTGTGCTTATATGATTTGTTTCTCCAATGTATGGGTATGTTCTTATTTTAGCGAGACTGTTGATAGGTATCTCATGGGGTGGATATTTGGAACCCTTTATTTTCATTTGAGTCTGGTTTTAAATTCTATATGTAACTGAAGTAAGGTCTCAGGGTTATAAAATCCAGACTTTTTGTTTTCTTGAGGCTTAGAAGTGTTTAGAGGGTGCCAAGAATGTTCTTACGTAACAATTTATAAGTCAATTTAATAAAAATTTAATTATTGTTTAAAATTTTCTTACCCTTACATGGAACCCCCTTCTTACATAAAGAAAACATTTTCTACCTTAACACAAAGGATATTTTTTGGATCTATGTAAAGGAAAGTTTATTTTTTTCATAGAAATGTAAAGGAAACATGGAAATTCTATTAGCTACATAATGGTAGCTCACATTTTTCATTACTAGCATAATGATAATATTACTTTTCTAAACCTCATGTATGGGTCAGTTCTTCCTTATGTAATGGTAATTGCATTGTTGTGTAAAGGTGTTTAAGAGTTTAATAAGCTAATGTAAGGGTTCATCGGGGTTTTCCATGCTCGCATCAGGGTAACTGGCTGGGTAAGGGTAAAACCATATTACCCTTACCCAGTGCATGGATATTTAATAAGGGTAAACATTTTTTTTCCAGAATTTCATTTTACATCCCATCTTCGATCCTACAACAAAATTTGAATATAGATAAGTAAATATCTTCCAAAAATCATATTTTTAAAATATGAATGGGTGATAATGATTTAACTTTGACGTGCCAAAAATTTATAATGATAATAATTATTCATGACATTAAATGAAATGGAATCTAAAATAAATGTGAATTAAATGGGAATTTATAACTGATTTTCATGGTAGATTTCTGAGGTCACTATATTTCCAAAAAACTAGATAATTATCCATCCATAATCCAAATATCATGTTACCTTCAAGTCTAGATGATCCAACCATTCCCTCTGAGATCATAGAAACATATTCAATTCTCCAAGGCTTATTCTACAGATTTACAAACTACACACATCACCTTATCTTTCTTGTTCATGACAACCTTCTGGATAAAGTCTTCTTCCAGGTTGTGTATTTTTACATCTTCTTTGTTTTAGAAGAAATTTTGATTAAATCATTATTAAGTTCCTTTGTGTATATTGGTTTAATTGACCTTAAAATATAGTAATATATTTATGTCACATGAATAATGTTATTTTTATAAAACTGGGAAATACATTCTTATGCTATGGACTTATGAAAAATGATTATGTAGTAATCTAGAAATAATTATAAAGAAAGAAAGAAAAATAGAATTGAATGAAGTCAGCATAAAAATTTAATATAACTCATTCAAGAATTGAATTAGAAATAATATTCCATATTGGTATTTAAATTATTCATTATAATTAATTGAATGACTAAAATAATATTATTATTAGTGTAGTTGGAATATTTTCATGTGCAGTCCCATTAATGTTTGATAATATGGAAATTTATTATGTTTTTATTTTTATTTTTTAAGATCATTGTATATTGTGGAATAATAACATTATTATGGAAATTATCTTAGATAGAGAAAATGATAATCACATATAGCAGTCTCAAACAACATAATAATTTATAATGGTAATTAATTATATAAATATAGAAATTAAAGTATTTAAATAGAAATTATCACATATTAAATATAATTAAAATTCCGTGTTGGGAAATCAAAAAAGTGGTTTATTTTCGATCATATGTGTTTTATCCTTTTGTTAGTACCACCTCTTTTTGTTTATTAGATAACATGTTATATGTTTAGTAATTTTTATTGTTTATTTTTTAGCATGGTTAATTAATAGAAACTATTAAACAACATAAAGATGGTATGATGTTGTAATTTAATGAAAGAGGAGAAAGAAAAATAATTAATTTTTTTAGAAATTATTAAAAATGGGAATAATTTGTGAATCTTTTTTATATCTATTTTTAGATACTTCCCATAGGTTTCTTATTATGAAATGCCTATGTATGGTGAACTAGTTAATTAAAGATGAAATTATAAATGATTGTTTGTAAAATAAAAAATTTGTGGTTGAAAAATATTGTTCCTTGTTATGGGAGGAATACATGTATCAATTTCATGACCTTAGTGAATTTTACTTTATACTGAAAACATATAGTTAATATCTATTTGTGAGGTTCATTGTTTAGATCCTTCTGGTGAATTGATGTGTTTTTGATAACTTCATATGGTTGGGAACCATTGACGAGCAATGGGCTAGGGGACTAGGCCACATTGATGGTCAATGATGGTGATGGAAGGACAAATTATATTATGTTAAATAGTGTGGGAATGACACTATGGTTTTAGAGTGAGTTCATAGTTTGGATTTATCATCTATATATTTGATCTTTCTCAGTGCTTACTTGGTGGTTGGATAGCCAAATGTTATTTATATGATCAATTTTCATATGTTTGATAAAGTTTGATTCTATGAACGATAAGTTAATTTTTGATTTAGTAGCTTATATAGAGTCTTAGAGTACTTTACATAGCATTTTCGTGGGTTCCCTCAAATGATTAGTGTGATTTTGGGGTAATTAGGTGCAGCAGAGTGGCTGACCAAGGTCATCTCTCAAAGGAGGAAGTGAATTAAAACAACTTCTAAGAGGTATTCTAAAAATAAAATAAAATAGAATAAAAATAATAATTTAATGGATCGGGGTTGTTTATAGTTTATAGATCTATAAGCAGTTTGCTGGAAGAATATTGCATTTTTTTTAATTTTGAAATGATGTTTGATTAAAAAGACACAACAAGAAGATGTTTTTTTAGAAAATATTTTAAAAGGCGTAATTGATCTAACTCTACCTATTCACTCTATTATTAATAATTATAATTTAAATTAACATTAACTTAATTATGATCCCTTAATTTGTTAAATCCCGAACCCTACGAGAATTAACTTTACCATGAAGATGAAGTGAATTTAACCCTAGGCTAACTTCGAACATGCAATCGCAACACCCTGCTTTGATTGATGTTCTAAGATTAGATTATGGTCAGTGATAAATTAAGGCACATAACCAATCTATAAATGAGGATTAATTGAGTTTATAGATTGTATTTTAACTCTACAAATTGATCCCGTGTGGTCTTGTATTATCGATTAAGATTAGGCTCTCACAATTTACACAAATCCCGACCTCGCGTGTTTTGTGTTTATTGTTCAATTGCTTGCATAGTTTAATTTAAATTGAAAACTCAATTAATAGATCATATTTACTGAATTACAGTAGATCATTGATTCAAAATAAATTAATGAAGAAGGTTAGAGGTAGATCGATTACTAAAATACTACTCTTCCATGGGTGGCGTAATCATCGTAGAATCGTTTTGCATGTGCAAAGGTTTATAATGGGCATAACCAAATAACGCTTATATGAAATAATTCCAAACCAATTAGGAAGATTAATAGAAGAATAAATTTAAACAAAGCAGAAGAAAAGAGAAGAAATAAAAGAATAACAAATAAGTATTTTACACAAATGAAAACAATACAAAATGAAGAAGAGAAGGATGCTTCGATGAGGGGATCCTTGCTTCAAGAGCTAACCCTCTTACCATGGTTGGAGAATTTGGGTGAAACAAATTCTCCTCTACCTCCAATATCCTAATTCACATCCCCAACACCTCCAAATGAGAAAAACTCCAATTTATAGAGTGGAGGGGAGGCTAGGTTTAAAGAGGTTTCAAGTGTGAATGGGAAATCTCGGCCAAATATTTTAATACAAATTTCACCGCCCATTTTACCTCGAACACGCGTGAACTAGCTCTCCTTCCAGAAGGATGATTTGTGGTAAAATGAATCCCAGAGATCCTCTAAAAATATGGGATTAATCCAAGATAGGATATAGAGGATATGACCCAAATAAAGAACCCAGGTCCATTCTGCCGAGTCCAGCCCACCATTGGATTAATGTCCCATTTACTCTATCCAAATGACCTTTTTAGCTCTAGTTTCATGAATGGAAGTTGTAGAAATTTAAGTTAGGAACATTTTTACAAAATTTCAAATTACAATAATAAATATAAAAATATTTATCTTCGAAATACTACAGTGCACTATAAAGGGTAAAACTGGAATTTTGCACCAAATTTTCAAATGAATGATCAAATCCCAAATATTTTATAAATAAACATATTTAGCACAATGTGGGGAAATTATATCGTTTATTATCAGTAAAATATTCAACAAAATAGTTTTTTATCAACTCCCCCACACTTACCCTTTTGCACTCCTGAGCAAAATCTCATATTAAGTAAACATCAATATCAAATCAAAACCAATTTTAAAACACATATCCTTGAGATCAATCAATTTCTCACCAAGAATCAAAAGATATCATGACTCATAAAAAACTTTATTTCAAGTTCTCCATTTATATCATTCAATATATTTCCACTTCATTTATCCTCCCATGCACAAAACACTTACCTCGCTTGAATTTTCTCTCATCACTCAAATATCAATTTTTTTTTGCAATGTATTTCTCATCCAAACTCATACAAGGGTCACCATAGGTTTGATAGATTCCTACATCGCTACCCGATGCGAGTCAATGACATATGTTTATCACGAGGACTTTTCAGGGTTGTTCTGTGGCTTTCGGTTGGTAGGATTAAGATGTGAAAAACTCTGAGGCTGAATGAGGAGGGCTTGACTCTTTTGAAGAAAAATTGCATTAATCTAATTTTCACTTAAATATGGTCTTATCCAAATTCCCCATAGTATCAATTCAGCCCCATCATCATGAAAAGTCATGAAAAGTTTACACCATTCATTATTTCAGCATAAAAAATGTCAATCTTCTCAAACATGATTTTCTTGAAAGCTCCAGATGGGCACAGCTTTCCACCTCAATTAGAAGCTCCAAAAAAGGCACAACTTCAATATAATGGCTTTCTTCAGTAGAAAACACATCTCTTCAAAATTTAATTTTCCACCCAAAGTATCACAGAATGTGGTGGCACAACACAAGATAGCTTCCCCCGCACTTAAGCTCAACTAGATTATGCAATTCACTTCAAGAGTTGGTTGGATGGGGAAAATTGGCTTGTAATGCGGCTAACCTAACAGGTTGTTCATGAATTATAAGGTCTACAAGTATTAAATATTCAAGTTAGGCCATTATAAAAAAGGATTCTTTGAAATAGGGGCTTTAATACCAAACAAATGCCTCAATCATTTAAACATATGTACCTCAAACCCTCAAGTTTTGACAGGAATAGATCAAATTCTGGTTAAATCAAGCATGGTTTGGTTCTCTCAAGAAGTGAGGTGAATGTAAAGAATATGAAAATAATGGTTCAGAAGCCACACAAGAATGTGATTTCAAATATAAAGACAGTGAGATGTGGCATGGGATTCAAAATTCAGTGTACTTTTCATGAAATTACTAAATATTTGAACTTGAAACAAAGTCATTTCAGCATTCATTTAATCTTAGTTTCAAGGGATAAATTGTTTCACTCATTGATATGAATTTTTAAAATTGTGATGAGAATCATTTCAGTTCAAAATTTTCAAAAACAAAAAGAAAATTGAAAAATAAACACACAAAATTTGAAAAAAACACACAATAGTTTTTTGTTTTTTTTAAATCAGGAAAACAATTGAAATTACTAAACTAAAAGGTTCCCTCCCCCACAATTAAAACATTTCATTGAACTCAATGTGAACCCATGCGATTATATATGCACATGAAATGCATAATTTTCAAATAGGACAAATAATATAAAAGTGAAAGGGTTGGGAACATCCTGATGTGATCAAGCGATGATGGGGTCATGCAATGTGATAAAATCCACTGCATCAGTATGAAGTCCCTCAATGTATCTCTTCAAACGTTTCCCATTGACTGTAAAGCTCCTTCCAGTTTCCTCTTGTGCGATCTCGACTACACCATAAGGAAAAACATTAGATACAACATAAGGACCTAACCATCTAGAATACAACTTACCAGGCATCGGCTTCAGTTGTGAAATTTAGAGAAGGACTTTCTCTCCAACATGAAACTCCCTTTGTTGGATCATTTTGTCATGAGATGCTTTTGATCTTTCCTTGTAGAGCCTTGAGTTCTCATATGATGATAGTCGAATCTCCTCAAGCTCTTGAATTTGCCACAACCTTTGAATTCCAGCTTGGGACAAATCCATGTTGCATTTCTTTATAGCCCAATATGCCCGATGCTCGACTTCCACTGGGAGATGACATGCTTTCCCAAAAAAATCCTAAATGGGGACATACCAATGGGTGTCTTTTATGCTGTCCTATAAGCCCACAATTCATCATCCAAGTGCTTGCTCCAATCCTTCCTATTTGGCTGCACGATTTTCTCTAATATTTGTTTCAACTCACGATTTGAAACCTCAGCTTGACCATTTGTTTGGGAGTGGTATGGTGTTGATGTTTTGTGTGTCAACCCATACTTTATAAGGAGGGAAGCAAAATTACTATTGAAAAAGTGTGTCCCTTGGTCACTGATGATGGCCTTTGGTACTCCAAACCTGCAAAAAATCTGTGCTTTGACAAAGTCCACAACAACATGAGAATCGTCAGTTCTGGTGGCCTTGTCCTCCACCCATTTACTCACATAATCAACAACAACCAAAATATACAAAAATCCAAATGAACTAGGAAAAGGACCCATAAAATCAATGCCCCATATATCAAAAATATCACAGAGTAGTATGGGTTGTTGGGGCATCTCATGTCTCCTAGAAATATTCCCAGTGTGTTGGCAACAAGAGCAAGACTTACAAAACACATGGGCATCATGGAACAAGCTAGGCCAATATAATCTAGAGTCCAAAACCTTCCTAGCTGTCCTTGGGGGTCCAAAGTGTCCACCACAAGAAAGTGTATGACATAAATGCAAAACTGACTCAAACTCAAGATCGGGAACACACCTCCTAATGAATTGATCACTACACATGCGCTAGAGGTAAGGATCATCCCACACATAATACCTAGACTCACTTTTTAATTTTTGGACTTAATATTTCTTTAAATTTGCAGGGATTTCAGAGGAAAAAATGTAGTTCACTAAATCAGCATACCAAGGATGCATACCTGAGATGGAATAAAGATGCTCATCAGGAAAAGTGTCCCGAAGTGGTACGTGGTCCAAGGTGTCATCCTCTAGTGTGTGAGTAAGCCTACTCATGTGGTTCGCCACCAAATTCTCTGACCCATTATTTTCCTTTATCTCAAGGTCAAACTCTTGAAGAAGGAGCATCCAATGAATAAGTCGTGGCTTTGTATCTGGCTTCTTCAGGAGGTACCTCAAAGCTGCATGGTCAGAAAAAACAACTACTTTAGAGCCCAATAAATATGAACGGAATTTATCTAAAGAAAATATGACAGCAGGAAACTTCTTTTTCCATGTTTTTGTAGTTTTATTGGGCTGAATCCAATGTCCTTGATGCATTGGCAATCACATGTGAACGTCCTTCCACCCTCTGAGATAAGACAGCTCCAAACGCGAAGATAGAGGTATCACACATAAGCTCAAATGGAAGGTCCCACCACGGGGGCTGTATGATAGGTGGAGTGGTCAGACGTTGTTTTAGCTCATCAAATGAATTCGTGCAAGAAACATCAAACACAAAATCAGAATCCTTTTGAAGTAATCTTGACATAGGAAGAGAAATATTACTAAAATCTTTGATGAAGCGCCGATAAAACCCTGCATTCCCTAGGAAAGATCTAACATCACGCACACATGTAGGATATGGCAGGGATGAAATAATGTATATCTTAGATCTATCAACCTCTATCCCATGTTTTGACACTACATGCCGTAAGAAAATGCCTTGATCTACCATGAAATGAATCTTTTCAAAGTTTAGGACCAGATTCTTCTCAATACAGTGACTCAATACCTTTCCCAAACTCTTTAGACATTCATCAATTGAGGATCCATACACTGTAAAATCATCCATAAATACATCCATGTAGGTCTCAATAATATCAGAAAAAATACTCACCATGCATCTCTAGAAGGTACCTGGGGCATTGAAAAGTCCAAATGGCATCCTCTGATAGGCAAATATGCCAAAGGGACAGGTGAATGTAGTCTTCTCCTGATCCTCTAGAGCTATAGGAACCTGAAAATATCCAGAAAATCCATCCAAGAAACAATAGTGTGTTTTCCTAGCTAGTCTCTCAAGCATTTGATCAATAAATGGGAGGGGGAAATGGTCATTGCGAGTGGACTGATTTAGTTTCCTATAATAAATACACACACGCCAACTGTTTTGCACCCTCATTAGAACTAACTCATCTCTCTCATTTTTAACAACTGTAACACCGCTCTTCTTAGGCACAACCTGAATAGGACTTACCCATTGAGAATCTAAAATGGTATAGATTATACCTTCCTCGAGCAATTTTTCAACCTCTTTTTTAACAACTTCCAGGAGGGTGGGATTGAGTCTCCTTTGTGGTTGTCTCACCGGTTTATCCCCATCCTCCAAGATAATCCTATGCATGAAAATGGAGGGGCTAATACCTGATATGTCTGCCAATGTCCAACCAATTTCCCTAATGTTATCTCTCAAAAGATTCAAAATTTTTTCTTCATGTACAAAAGAGAGATTGTTAGCAATGATAACAGGTAATCTATCACCACTCAGCAAGTATGCATATTTAAGAATTGGGGCAATGTCGTGAGTTCCAATGTAGGGGGGTGATGTATGGATGGAGAAATTGATGCAAAAGACATATCTACACAATGAACATTAGTATCAGAATATAAATCATCATAATTAGAGAATAAAGCACCAAATACATTAGCCTACTCAATATCCATGTCATAATCAGAGTTCACATGATCAAAATAAGAATATGATTCCATTTCAAAAATCAAATCTTAGAGAGTCTTGTTCCTTAAAAACGGGTGTAGAAGTACTCTTAGACATCAAACTAGAACCAATACTCATAATCTCCCTAAGCATAGGACAATCCAATTACGTGGGGTTTTTACTTGGTGGTTCAAAATGGGAGATAACAAAAGAATAATGGTCCTCTGAGGGGTACTTCATTGAATCCATAACATTAAATATCACAACTTCATCTCCAAATTCCATGGAAAGTGTACCCTCATTAACATTTATGATAGTTTTGGCAGTTTTGAGGAAGGGCCTACCTAAGATAATGGGGGAATGAGAACTTACCTGATCATCCTCCATGATAAGCACATAGAAGTTTGCTGGAAAGATCATGTCTCTTACCCAGACAAGTATATTCTCAAGGACTCCCACGGGATATTCCGTAGCTCTATTCACCAAATGCACCACTACTCTTGTTGGCTTCAACTCACCAACCTGCAAGGAAGAGAATACAGAGTGAGGCATCACATTTATTGAAGCTCCTAAATCACAAAGAGCATCAGAGAAGTGCTACTCCACTATGGTACATGGGATGGTGAATGTCCCGGGATCCTTGCACTTTGTTGGCATTGCTAGAGATGGTGTAATGAGTGCCGAGACATTCCTTCCAAGGTTGATCCTCTCATTTACCTTGATCCCTCTTCGATTGGTGTAGAGTTCTTTTAAGAATTTGGTATACCTTGAGATTTTATTAATGGCTTCAAGTAGAGGAATGTTGATCTCCACATGATTGAATGTGTCCAGAACCTATTTTTTCATTGCTTCTTCAGCCATCTTCTTGGTTTGAACAACCCTGTTTGGAAAAGGTAGGGGTTTAGGAGGAACATCATCAATCTTTTTCTTACCTTTATCTTTCTCCTTAGATTGCTCATCAGTTGTTATGGAATGCGGCTTCTCTGGTGTTGAGGTGAATCCCGGTGGAATTGTAGGTACAGATGTATCGTTCATTTGCTTCCCACTTCTCAATGTGATGATACTAACATTCCCCTTTCGATTTGGAGTGGGTTGGGAAGGTAGACTTCCAGAATTATTACTCACAAGTTCATGGAGGGCGGTGGCAATCTGGCTCATTTGAGTCTTCAACTCCCTCAACTCCGAACCTTGACTCTTTAGCTCATTCTGTTGATTAAGAACAATTTGATTCAAAAGATCATCAGTGTTAAAATCTACCTTGGGTGGGGGATTACCTTGTTGTTGGCTTGTTGATGTTTGAGCTTCAAATCTCCTTTGGGGTTGTTGGAAACCCTGCTGGTAAGGCGGAGGCTGTTGGAAGTTTGGTTGAAAAGGGGGCCTTTGTTGTTATCCAGATCCATACCTCATGTCTAGTTGATCTTTCCACCCTTGGTTGTATGTTGGAGCAAGTGAATCAAACTTCTTTTGGGGATATGGTTGTTGTTGCTGCTGAAATGGTCTCCCTGGGAATATTGCTGCGCAATCCTCTGTCTCTTATAGTTGTGGGAAATAGTCAGTTGAGTGGTTTGTCTCAGTGAAAATGACACAAGGCCTTGAAGGAGGGGGTAGAGATGTCTTTTGTGCCAAAGAAATTTTCCTCACCATAGTTGTCAATTCTTCTAACTTGGTATCAATCAAATGACTCTCAAGAGAAGAAGGAATTACTTGATGTACTCCCCTGATATGTGGTGTACCTCGATCACCAAATTGTTGGGAGTTTTGGGCCATCTTTTCAATCAATTCACGTGCGGATAATGGTGTTTTGTCCACCAATGCTCCACCAGATGCAGCATCCACCATGCTCCTCTCCATGGGTGTGAGTCCTTCATAGAAGTACTGAATGAGGAGTTGCTCGCTGATTTGGTGATGCAGACAGATTGCACACAACTTCTTGAATCGCTCCCAGTACTCATACATTGACTCCCCTTGTGCTTTCTTGATCCCCGATATCTCCTTTCGAATGGAAGTGGTCCTTGATGCTGGAAAAAATCTCTGCAAGAAAAGACGTTTCAAATCGTTCCAATAAGTTACATCTTCGGGTTGTAAATAATACATCCAGTCTTTTGCAGCTCCATCAAGTGATAATGGGAATGCTCTTAATTTGATTTGATCTTCAGAAACATTTCTTGGTTTAAGGGTTGATAAAACCACATTAAATTCTTTAAAATGTTTATTGGGATCCTCACAAGAGAGGCCATGAAACTTTGGATGTAAGTGAATTAACCCAAATTTCAATTCAAAGTCCGATTCGAGATTTGGGTATGCAATACAATTTGGTTGATAGTAAATATCAGGTGCATCCAATTCTCGAATGGTTCTATTAAGTTAATTTCCATTGTTTTCAGCCATTGGTTCTTCTTTTATGTTTGAATTTGAATGACTTCCAATTCCAATGTTTCCAGAAGAGAGGAATTCACCAACTGGTTGAATATTGAAACTTCCCGTTGATTGAGAATGTCTAATTCATGCCCTAAATCTATGATCAATCTCAGGGTCAAGATCTAAGAGATCTTCGGGATTAGTTCGTGTCATAGATAAAATAAAAATGAAAAGAAAGAAAGTGGATCATAGTAAAATAAAAATGAGAAGTTTGAGTTGATGGTCCAAAAAGAAGTAGAAGAAAATAAAAGAAGAAGAAGAAAAATCAGATTGGGTAAAGAAGGAAGAAAGAAGAGAGGAAGAGAATAAAATGTAAAATAAAATAAATACCTCTAATTGGTTGAAATAATTCCTTTCCTCCCCTGCAATGGTTCCAATTTAAAATAGCACTATCGCGGGTTCCCTCAAATGATTAGTGTGATTTTGGGGTACTTAGGTGCAGCAGAGTGGCTGACCAAGGTCGTCTCTCAAAGGAGGAAGTGAATTAAAACAACTTCTTAGAGGTATTCTAAAAATAAAATAAAAGATATTAAAAACACTAATTGAATGGATTGGGGTTGTTTATAGTTTATAGATCTATAATAAGTTTTCTGGAAGAAGATTGCATTTTTTTTTGTTTTTAATTTTGAAATGATGTTTGATTAAAAAGACACAACAAGAAGATGTTTTTTGGAAAATATTTTAAAAACAATAATTGATCTTACGCTAACTCTTCACTCTATTATTAATCATTATTATTTAAATTAACATTCACTTAATTATGATCCCTTAATTTGTTAAATACCGAACCCTACGAGAATTAACTTTACCACAAAGATGAAGTGAATTTGACCCTAGGCTAACTTCAGAACATGTAATCGCAACATCCTGCTTTGATTGATGTTCTAAGATTAGCTTATGGTCAGTTATAAATTAAGGCACATAACCACTCTTGAAATTAGGATTAATTGAGTTTAGGGATTGTATTTTAACTCTACAAATTGATCCCGTGTGGACTTGTATTACCGATTAATATTACGCTCTCACAATTCACACAAATCCCGACCTCGCGCGTTTTGTGTTTATTGTTCAATTTCATTCTTAGTTTCATTTAAATTGAAAAATCAATTAATAGATCAAATTTAGTGAATTACATTATATCATTGATTCAATTTAAATTAATGAATAATGTGAGAGGTAGATCGATTACTAAAATACTACTCTTCCAAGGGTGGCGTAATCATCGTAGAAGCGTTTTGCATGTGCAATGGTTTATAATGGGCATAACCCAATAACGCTTCTAATCAAGAATTCCAAACAAATTAGGAAGATTAATATAAGAATAAATTTAAACAAAATAGAATAAAAGAGAATAAATAAATGAAGAACAAAGAAGATTATAACACAAATATAAACATTACAAAATGAAGAAGAGAAGGAGGCTTCGATGAGGGGATCCTTGATTCAAGAGCTACCCCTCTTACAATGGTTGGAGAATTTGGGTGAATCAAATTATTCTATGCCTAAATTCTCCTAATATGCGTCCCCAACTGCTCCAAATGAGAAAAACTCCAATTTATAGAGTGGAGGGGAGGCTAGGTTTAAAGAGGTTTCAAGTGTGAATGGGAAATCTCGGCCAAATATTTTAATACAAATTTCACCTCCCATTTGGCCTCGAAAACGCGTGAAACAGCTCTCCTTATAGAAGGATGATTTGTGGAAAAATCAATCCCCGAGATCCTCTCAAAATATGGGCTTAATAAAATACCGGATGAAGAAGATATGACCCAAATACAGAACCCATGTCCATTCTGCCAAGTCCGACCCACCATTGGATTAATGTTCCATTTACTCCATCCAAATTCCCTTTTTAGCTCTAGTGTCCTGAATGAAAGTTGTATATATTTAAGTTAGGAACACTGTTACAAAATTTTAAATTACAATAATAAATATAAAAATATTTATCTTCGAAATACTATAGTGAACTATAAAGGGTAAAACTGGAATTTTCACCAATTTTTCAAATGAATGATCAAATCCCAAATATTTTATAAATAAACATATTTAGCACAATGTGGGGAAATTATATCATTTATTATCAATAAAATATTCAACAAAATAGTGTTTTATTAACTCCTCCACACTTACCCTTTTGCACTCCTGAGCAAAATCTCATATTAAGTAAACATCAATATCAAATCAAAACCAATTTTAAAACACATACCCTTGAGATCAATCAATTTCCCACCAAGAATCAAAAGATATAATTCCTCATAAAAAACCTTATTTCAAGTTTCAATTTATATCATCCAATATATTTCCACTTCATTTATCCTATCATGCATAAAACACTTACCTCGCTTGAATTTTCTCTCATCACTCAAATATTAATTTTTTTGCAATGACTTTCTCATCCAAACTCATACCAGGGTCACCATAGGCTTGATAGATTCCTAAATCGCTACCCGATGTGATTCAAGGACATATTTTTATCATGAGGACTTTTTAGGGTTGTTCTGTGGCTTTTAGTTGGTAGGATTAAGATGTGAAAAACTCTGAGGCTAAATGAGGAGGGCTTGACTCTTTTGAAGAAAAATTGCATTAATCTAATTTTCACTTAAATATGGTCTTCTCCTCAATCCCCATAGTATAAATTGAGCTCCATCATCATGAAAATCCATGAAAAGTTTACACCATTCATTATTTCAGCATAAAAAATGTTAATCTTTTCAAACATGATTTTCTTGAAAGCTCCAGATGGGCACAACTTTCCACCTCAATTAGAAGCTCCAGAAAAGGCACAGCTTCAATATAATGGTTTTCTTCAGTAGAAAAAACATCTCTTCAGAATTTAATTTTCCACCCAAAGTATCACAGAATGTGGTGGCACAACACAAGACAGCTTCCCCCACACTTAAGCTCAACTAGATTATGCAATTTCACTTCAAGAGTTGGTTGGATAGGGAAAATTGGCTTGTAATGTGGCTAACCTAACAGGTTGTTCATGGATTCTAAGGGCTACAAGGATTAATTATTCAAGGTAGGACATTATAAAAATGATTATTTGAAATAGGGGATTTAATACCAAACAAATTCCTCAATCATTTAAACATATGTACCGTAAACCCTCAAGTTTTGACAGGACTAGATAAAATTCTGGTTAAATCAATCATGGTTTGGTTCTCTCAAGAAGTGAGGTGAATGTAAAGAATATGAAAATAATGGTTTAGAAGCCTCATATGAATGTGATTTCAAATATAAAGACAGTGAGATGTGGCATGGGATTCAAAATTCAGTGTACTTTTCATGAAATTACTAAATATTTGAACTTGAAACAAAGTCATTTCAGCATTCATTTAAGCTTAGTTTCAAGGGATAAATTGTTTCACTCATTGATATGCATTTTTAAAATTGTGATGAGAATCATTTCAGTTCAAAATTTTCAAAAACACAAAGAAAATTGAAAAATAAACACACAAAATTTGAAAAAAACACACAATTTTTTTTGTTTTTTTTAAATCCGGAAAACATTTGAAATTACTAAACTAAAAGGTTCCCTCCCCCACACTTAAATTATTTAATTTTCCTCAATGTGAACCCATGAGATGATATATGCACATGAAATGCATAATTTTTAAATAGGACAAATAATATAAAAGTGAAAGGGTTGGGAACAGCCTGATGTGATCAAGCGATGATGGGGTCATGCAGTGTGATAAAATCCACTGCATCAGTAGGAAGTCCCTCAATGTATCTCTTCAAATGTTTCCCATTGACTGTAATGATCCTTCCAGTGTCCTCTTGTGTGATCTCCACTGCACCATAATGAAAAAGATTAGATACAATATAAGGACCTAACCATCTGGAATGCAACTTACCAGGCATCAGCTTCAGTCGTGAACTATAGAGAAGGAATTTCTCTCCAACATGAAACTCCCTTGGTTGGATCATTTTGTCATGAGCTGCTTTTGATCTTTCCTTGTATATCCTTGAGTTCTCATATGATGATAGTCGAATCTCCTCAAGCTCTTGAATTTTCAACCTCCTTTGAATTCCAGCTTGGGCCAAATCCATGTTGCATTTCTTTATAGCCCAATATGCCCGATGCTTGACTTCCACTGGGAGATGACATGCTTTCCCAAAAAAATCCTAAATGGGTACATACCAATGGGTGTCTTGTATGCTATCCTATAATCCCACAATGCATCATCCAAGTTCTTGCTCAAATCCTTCCTATTTGGCTGCACGTTTTTCTCCAATATTTGTTTCAACTCACGATTTGAAACATCAGCCTGGCCATTTGTTTGGGGGTGGTATGGTGTTGATGTTTTGTGTGTCACCCCATACTTTCTAAGGAGGGAAGAAAATTTTCTATTGAAAAACTGTGTCCCTTGGTCACTGATGATGGCCTTTGGTACTCCAAACCTGCAAAAAATCTGTGCTTTGACAAAGTCCACAACACTATGAGAATCGTCAGTCCTGGTGGCCTTAGTCTCCACCCATTTACTCACATAATCAACAACAACCAAAATATACAAAAATCCAAATGAACTTGGAAAAGGACCAATAAAATCAATTCCCCATACATCAAAAATATCACAGAGTAGTATGGGTTGTTGGGGCATCTCATGTCTCCTAGAAATATTCCCAGTGTGTTGGCAATGAGAGCATGACTTACAAAACAAATGGGCATCATGGAACAAGCTAGGACAATATAATCTAGAGTCCAAAACCTTCCTAGCTGTCCTTGGGGGTCCAAAGTGTCCACCACAAGCAAGTGTATGATATAAATGAAAAACAAACTCAAACTCAAGATCAGGAACACACCTCCTAATGACTTGGTCACTACACATGCGCCAGAGTAAGGATCATCCCACACATAATACCTAGACTCACTTTTTAATTTTTGGACTTGATATTTCTTTAAATTTGCAAGGATTTCAGAGGAAACAATGTAGTTCACTAAATCAACATACCAAGGATGCATACCTGAGATGGAATAAATATTCTCATCAGGAAAAGTGTCCCGAAGTGGTACCTGGTCCAAGGTGTCATCCTCTAGTGTATGAGTAAGACTACTCATGTGGTTCGCCACCAAATTCTCTGACCCCTTATTGTCCTTTATCTCATGGTCAAACTCTTGAAGCAGGAGCATCCAACGGATAAGTCGTGGCTTTGCATCTGGCTTCTTCATGAGGTACGTCAAAGCTGCATGGTCAGAAAAAACAACTACTTTAGATCCCAATAAATATGAATGGAATTTATCTAAAGAAAATATAATAGCAGGAAACTTTTTTTTCCATGGTTGTGTAGTTTTATTGGGATGAATCCAATGTCCTTGATGCATATGCAATCACATGTGAACGTCCTTCCACCCTCTGAGATAAGACATCTCCAATCGCGAAGATGGAGGCATCACACATAAGCTCAAATGGAAGGTCCCACCGTGGGGGCTATATGATAGGTGGAGTGTTCAGACGTTGTTTTAGCTCATCAAAAGAATTCCTGCAAGAAACATCAAACACAACATCAGAATCCTTTTGAAGTAATCTTGACATAGGAAGAGAAATATTACTAAAATCTTTGATGAAGCGTCGATATAACCCTGCATGCCCTAGGAAAGATCTAGCATCACGCACACATGTAGGATATGTTAGGGATGAAATAATGTCTATCTTAGATCTATCAACCTCTATCCTATGTTTTGACACTATATGCCCTAAGACAATGCCTTGCTCTACCATGAAATGACACTTATCATTGTTTAGGACCAGATTCTTCTCAATACAATGATTCAATACCTTTCCCAAACTCTTTAGACATTCATCAAATGAGGATCCATACACTCTAAAATCATCCATAAATACCTCCATGAAGGTCTCAATAAAATCAGAAAAAATACTCACCATGCATCTCTCAAAGGTACCTGGGGCATTGAAAAGTCCAAATGGCATCCTCCGGTAGGCAAATGTGCCAAAGGGAGAGGTGGATGTAGTCTTCTCCTGTTCCTATAGAGCTATAGGAACCTGAAAATATCCAGAAAATCCATCCAAGAAACAATAGTGTGTTTTCCCAGCTAGTCTCTCAAGCATTTGATCAATAAATGGGAGGGGGAAATGGTCCTTGCGAGTGGACTGGTTTAGTTTCCTATAATCAATACACACACGCCAACTGTTTTGCACCCTCATTGGAACTAACTCATCTCTCTCATTTTTAACAACAGTAACACCACTTTTCTTAGGCAGAACCTGAATAGGACTTACCCACTGAGAATTTGAAATGGGATAGATTATACCTTCCTCGAGCAATTTTTCAACCTATTTTTTAACAACTTCCATGAGGGTGGGATTGAGTCTCCTTTGTGGTTGTCTCACCGGTTTAGCCCCATCCTCCAAGAGAATCCTATTCATGCAAATGGAGGGGCTAATACCTGATATGTCTTCCAATGTCCAACCAATTTCCCTAATGTTATCTCTCAAAAGATTCAAAAGTTTTTCTTCATGTTCAAAATAGAGATTGTTAGCAATGATAACAGGTAATCCATCACCACTCAGCAAGTATGCATATTTAATATTTGGGG
Organism: Viscum album; assembly: GCA_963277665.1. NCBI lineage: Eukaryota > Viridiplantae > Streptophyta > Magnoliopsida > Santalales > Viscaceae > Viscum > Viscum album. Next base: position 627,388,362 of record OY728159.1, read on the forward strand.
GAAATGGATTGAGTTCCAATGTAGGGGGGTGATGTATGGATGGAGAAATTGATGAAACATACATATCTTCACAATGAACATTAGTATCAGAATATAAATCATCACAATTAGAGAATAAAGCCCCAAATCCATCAGCATACTCAATAGCCATGTCATAATCAGAGTTCACATGATCAAAATAATAATTTTATTCCATTTCAAAATCGAATCTTAGAGAGTCTTGTTCCTTAAAAACGGGTGTAGAAGTACTCTTAGACATCAAACTAGAACCAATACTCATAATCTCCCTAAGCATAGGACAATCCAATTCCATGGGGTTTATACTTGGTGGTTCAAAATGGGAGATAACAAAAGTAGAATGGTCCTCTGAGGGTTACATCACAGAATCCATAACATTAAATATCACAACTTCAGCTCCACATTCCATGGAAAGTGTACCCTCATTGACATTTATGATAGTTTTTTCAGTTTTGAGGAAGGGCCTACCTAAGATAATGGGTAATGAGAACTTACCTAATCATCCTCCATGTTAAGCACATAGAAGTCTACTGGAAAGATCATGTCTCTTACCCGGACAAGTACATCCTGAAGGACTCCCACTGGATATGCCATAGCTCTATTCACCAATTTCACCACTACTCTTGTTGTCTTTAACTCACCGACCTGCAAGGAAGAGAATACAAAGTGAGGCATCACATTTATTGAAGCTCCTAAATCACAAAGAGCATTAGAGAAGTGCAACTCCCCTATGGTACATGGGATGGTGAATGTCCTGGGATCCTTTCACTTTGTTGTAATTGCTAGAGTTGGTGTAATGAGTGCCGAGACATTCCTTCCAAGGTTGATCCTCTCATTTCCCTTGATCCCTCTTCGATTGGTGCGGAGTTCTTTTAAGAATTTGTCATACCTTGGGATTTTCTTAATGGCTTCAAGTAGAGAAATGTTGATCTTCACACGCTTAAATGTGTCCAAAACCTCTTTTTTCATTGCTTCTTCAGCCATATTCTTGGTTTGAACAACCCTGTTTGGAAAAGTAAGGGGTTTAGGAGGAACATCATCAATCCTTTTCTTACCTTTATGTTTATCCTTGGATTTCTCATCATTTGGTATGGAATGAGGCTTCTCTGGAGTTGAGGTGAATCTCGGTGGAATGGTAGGTACAGATGTATCATTCATTTGCTTCCCACTTCTCAATGTGATGGCACTAACATTCCCCTTTAGATTTGGAGTGGGTTGGGAAGGTATATTTACAGAATTCTTACTCACAAGTTCATGGAGGGCCGTGGAAATTTGGCTCATTTGAGTCTTCAACTCCCTCAACTCTGAACCTTGACTCTTTAGCTCATTCTGTTGATTAAGAACAATTTTCTTCAAAAGATCATCAGTATTAGAATCTACCTTGGGTGGGGGATTCCCTTGTTGTTGGCTTGATGATGTTTGAGCTTCAAATATCCTTTGGGGTTGCTGGAAACCCTGCTGGCAAGGCGAAGGCTGCTGGAAGTTTGGTTGAAAAGGGGGCCTTTGTTGTTGTCCAGAGCCATACCTCATGTCCGGTTGATCTTTCCACCCTTGGTTGTATGTTGGACCAAATGAATCAAACATATTTTGGGGATATGGTTGTTGTTGCTGCTGAAATGGTCTCCCTGGGAATACTGCTGCACAATCCTCTGTCTCTTGTAGTTGTGGGCAATAGTCAGTTGGGTGGTTTTTCTCAGTGCAAACGCCACAAGGCCTTGAAGGAGGGGGTAGAGATGTCTTTTGTGACAAATAAATTTTCCTCACCATAGTTGTCAATTCTTCTAACTTGGTATCAATCAAATGACTCTCAAGAGAAGAAGTACTTACCTGATGTACTCCCCTGATATGTGGTGTACCTCGATCACCAAATTGTTGGGAGTTTTGGGCCATCTTGTCAATCAATGCACGTGCGGCTGATGGTGTTCTGTCCACCAATTCTCTTCCAGCTGCAGCATCCACCATGCTCCTCTCCATGGGTGTGAGTCCTTCATAGAAGTACTCAATGAGGAGCTGCTCACTAATTTGGTGATGCGGACAGCTTGCACACAACTTCATGAATCGCTCCCAGTACTCATACATTGACTCCCCTTGTGCTTGTTTGATCCCCGATATCTCCTTTCTAATGGAAGTGGTCCTGGATTCTGGAAAAAATCTCTGCAAGAAAAGACATTTCAAATCGTTCCAACAAGTTACATCTTCGGGTTGTAAATAATACATCCAGTCTTTTGCAGCTCCATCAAGTGAGAATAGGAATGCTCTTAATTTGATTTGATCTTCAGAAACATTTCTTGGTTTAAGGGTTGAGAAAACCACATTAAATTCTTTCAAATGTTTATTGGGATCCTCACCAGAGAGGCCATGAAAATTTGGAAGTAAGTGAATTAACCCAGATTTCAGTTCAAAGTCTGATTCGAGATTTGGGTATGCAATACAATTTGGTTGATAGTTAATATCAGGTGCAACCAATTCTTGAATGGTTATATTAAGTTCATTTCCATTGTTTTCATCCATTGGTTCTTCTTTTATGTTTGAATTTGAATAACTTCCAATTCCAATGTTTCCAGAAGAGAGGAATTCACCAACTGGTTGAATATTGAAACTTCTCGTAGATTGAGAATGTCTGATTCCTGCCCTAAGGCTACATTCAATCTCAGGGTCAAGATCTAAGAGATCTTCGGGATTATTTCATGTCATAGATCAAATAAAAATGAAATGAAAGAAATTGGACCATAGTAAAATAAAAATGAGATGTTTGATTTTATGGTCCAAAAAGAAGTAGAAGAAAATAAAAGAAGAAGAAGAAAAATCAGATTGGGTAAAGAAGGAAGAAAGAAGAGAGGAAGAGAATAAAATGTAATATAAAATAAGTACCTCTAATTGGTTGAAATAATTACTTTCCTCCCCGGAAACGGTGCCAATTTGAAATAGCACTGTCGTGGGTGCCCTCAAATGATTAGTGTGATTTTGGGGTACTTAGGTGCAACAGAGTGGCTGACCAATGTCGTCTCTCAAAGGAGGAAGTGAATTAAAACAACTTCTTAGAGGTATTATAAAAATAAAATAAATGAGAATAAAAACACTAATTGAATGGATGGGGGTTGTTTATAGTTTATATATCAATAAGAAGTTTGCTGGAAGAAGATTTCATTTTTTTGTTTTTAATTTTGAAATGATGTTTGATTAAAAAGACACAACAAGAAGATGTTTTTTAGAAGATATTTTAAAAGGCGTAATCGATCTAACTCTACAACTTCACTATATTATTAATCATTATCATTTAAATTAACATTCACTTAATTATGGTCCCTTAATTTGTTAAATCCCGAACCCTACGAGAATTAACTTTACCACGAAGATGAAGTAAATTTAACCCTAGGCTAACTTCGGAACATGCAATCGCAACACCCTTCTTTGATTGATGTTCTAAGATTAGCATATGGTCAGTGATAAATTAAGGCACATAACCACTTTGAAAATGAGGATTAATTGAGTTTAGGGATTTTATTTTAACTCTAAAAATTTATCCTGTGTGGTCTTGTATTACTGATTAAGATTACGCTCTCACAATTCACACAAATCCTGACCTCGCGCGTTTTGTGTTTATTGTTAAATTGCTTGATTAGTTTCATTTAAATTGAAAACTCAATTAATAGATCATATTTAGTGAATTACATTAGATCATTGATTAAAAATAAATTAATTAAGAAGGTGAGAGGTAGATCGATTACTAAAAGACTACTCTTCCATGGGTGGCGTAATCATCGTAGAAGCGTTTTGCATGTGCAAAGGTTTATAATGGGCATAACCCAATAATGCTTCTACTCAAGAATTACAAACCAATTAGGAAGATTAATATAAGAATAAATTTAAATAAAACAGAAGAAAAGATAAGTAATAAAATAAGAACAAAGAAGTTTATTACACAAATGAAAACATTACAAAATGAAGAAGAGAAGGAGGCTTCGATAAGGGGATCCTTGCTTCAAGAGCTACCCCTCTTACAATGGTTGGAGAATTTGGGTGAAACAAATTCTCCTCTGCCTCCAATATCCTAATTCACGTCCCCAACCCCTCCAAATGAGAAAAAATACAATTTATAGAGTGGAGGGGAGGCTAGGTTTAAAGAGGTTTCAAGTGTGAATGGGAAATCTCGGCCAAATATTTTAATACAACTTACACTACCCATTTGACCTCGAAAACGCGTGAACCGGCTCTCCTTCCAGAAGGATTATTTGTGGGAAAATAAATCCCCGAGATCCTCTCAGAATATGGGCTTAAGACAAGACTTGATGAAGAAGATATGGCCCAAATACAGAATCCATGTCCATTATGCCGAGTCCAGCCCACCATTGGATTAATGTCCCATTTACTCCATCCAAATTCCCTTTTTAGATCAAGTTTATTGAATGAAAGTTGTATAAAATTACTTTAGGAACACTGTTACAAAATTTGAAATTTAAATAACAAATATAAAAATATTTATCTTCGAAATACTATAGTGCACTATAAAGGGTAAAACTGGAATTTTAACTAAATTTTCAAATGAATGATCGAATCCCAAATATTTTATAAATAAACATATTTAGCACAATGTGGGGAAATTATATCATTTATTATCAATTAAATATTCAACAAAATAGTGTTTTATTAGTACTCATATAATTTATGAAATGAGTATTAAGCTAATAAATTTATGGGATTTGTTCATGGTGTTTATAGATACTGATGATAAACTTAATAATATAGGAAACTAAATTAATAGTGTCATTGGAACATGACATGAATGATTATAGTACGAATAATGAAACTGAATCTGAATTAATATTAATTAATTTTAAATGAAGTAATTAATATGTAAAATTACGTTTTTATTCTAATTTGATATATATTCTATAGCGGTGGAAGTCCGGTGTCCTGTATGACGATAAAGGTAGATGAGTCTAAGGCTTGGTGGTTTACCTTAGTGTGGTTGTGCATGATATTGCTTTATATTTTCTAATTTCATAAGTTACACCAACTTCATCCATTGAGAAAATGAGATCCATATTTTTTTGTGGATGTTTTCTCCAAAATAAAGGATGGAGAGGGAACATATGGCTAACTTTACCCTCTCCCCCACTCTCCATATCGATGTATATTATTATGTGTATCCTTGGATATAATGGGTTATTGTATAAGGTTTGTTCCAACATTATTTTCAATGGATTGTGTTTTACTATACATTTATATACGAGATATAATTGGTTTATGTATAGCACATACCTGTATCTGATTATTGTGGCAATGGATTCCCATAGCTGTGTTTGCATGAGTTGTGATGAATTGAAGTATAATTCACGTTAAAAGGTTATAATGTTTTCTGTACATACATTAGGTTACTATTTAGAATACGATGTTGTGATTTTAGAACATATAGGATGAAGTAGTGGTTGTGATACTATTTCTAAAGGTGCGAGGTTATTTATAGATTAGATGATCGCAAAATGTATAAGTTGAGGTGTGAGAGCGATAAACTAGTAGAGAAGTGGATGTAGGGTACCTTTATTTTCATATATATGATTTTGATAAGGAATACTTTACTTATATGTTTTACTTGGTGATTAGTCCATAGTGATCATGGAAAAATAGTATTACTTTTTTAGGTGATGAGTTAGTCTTATTTGTTTATTCAATGGGCTTTAGTATGCTTTTTTAATATTTTTTACAATATGTTTTATGGATTGTACTACTAAGTATACATATTAAAGTCACCTTATGTATAAATAAACTAGTTTTTTGTTCATTAGGAGCTATTTGTTATCAAACTGGGTGGTACTATCTTGAGGTGTTTTCCAGGAGTTGTTGGAGTATCAAGGTCACCGCTAATGATTTAATTTTGGTACTTGTAGTTTTATTTTCTAGTTATATCTATTTTTCATGATATTTAATGTATTAGAATTTTTTATTTTAATTATGGATGAAATTGATTGGTGGATTTATAATCTTAATGCTTAATCCTTAAATCCATATAGAGGGTAATTCCTCTCATGTGTGTGATTTATATAGACTTGGTGCTAGTCTCCAACCTGTGGCCTACTAGAGGCAGGCTTCAAGTTTTATTACCTCTCTTACTTCATGTATGGCCCTGCAAGGGTACATTTATAGGGAGGGGTACATGACACCTCCATGATTTGTTATGAGTATGGTTTTTTTAGTTCCTTGGACTAGTTCCATAAAATCAAGAAAACAGATTTGATCCTTCTTTGTGGCATACAAGCGTTTTTTTCATCACCATGGATGAGTTCCTTAGAATCAGGTAAGGGGATGAAACCCTCCTAGGTTGACTATGAGAAAGGTTTATATTTCCTAGGTGATGGACCTTGTAAATATCCAAACATATCATATATATTTATATATAATACATATTTTTATTTGAATATTCATTACATTACACAAACACACAGATGATGATCATAAAGGTATAATGCCTTTGGAAACATGGACACGTAAAAAACTGGTCCATAATTGAGCAAAAACATATCCCACTATGTTATTCATAACTAAAACCCTTATTAGATATATAATATGTAATACCTTTCATCATAACCTAGGGAAAGGAATAATAAGAATGGGTGAGCTCAAATGCTCGATAAGGGTAAACAAGGGAGATATCAACATATCATGGGAATAAGGGTAAGAGAACATGAGAATAACATTTGAAAACCATACCTTACATATCATATATCATAAAACTGAGTCATGAAATAAATATTGGCATTTCAAAAATACTTGATTCATAATGGAATCAAGGAACATTAATCATGAGAGCATAACCTCCAATGGCCCACATGCCTTCATTTTTATTGATTTTTGATAATCCAACTTTCAAGGGGTAAGGTGGAACCCTTACAAGGCCCGTAGGCGTAAGTATTACATGGCCCATAGGCCTAGAGGAATTCATTGCCCGCAGTTCAAGGTTCATATCCAAGACTGTCATAGTGGATGTGTTTAACCCCTAAACCATCATAGTAGTCAAGGTTCACTCTCAAGAGTATCATAGTGGTCATATTACCTTATTGAGCTATGTTCCTTCCCCATTCCATTCCTATTTATCTAATGAGATATCAATCATTACCCAATGTATTATATGTAGACATAGGCCCTACCTATCACATAATGAAAGTCATACATTCCATAAGATAATAAAACATTCATTAAATCAGGACCCATTAAACGAAATGGGTTTTATAAATATTTCATCATAAAATAACCATTATATAAGAAATAGTTTTCAAAATCATTTCATTATTCCATAAAAGCATAACCCATGAAAAAAGAATTAGTCTTGCTAAACATTTTTATCTTGGTATAACCTGTAGAAGATAAATGGGTTTCATAAACATATTTTAATCATAAAAGTAAACCATTTAGAAAGAATAAGAATTTTATCCTTTTATAAAATCCATAGTAAATAATAAGTAACATCAATGGATTTAATCTTAGATGTAAAATTATTTTGAAAGAAAATTCACTTGGATTGTTTCTTGATAAAAATATCATTTCTTGGAAAATATATTTTTTAAAATTAAAAACATATAATTTTTTTAAATAATTTTCTTTGAAAATAACCATTAAATCATATAAAGAAGATTCAATGAAAATAGTGTTCATTACATTGATAATTTTTTATTCCATACACATTAATAAAAATAATCCTTTTATATTTTCAGTAAAAGCCAAACAAACATTATTTGGAAAATGACAAGAATATTTCTTCCATTTTTTTTTGTAAAAAGAAAAACATAGATAAAACAATATTTAAGATACATTTTTGGAATGTTAAAAACATTTTTATGATTTTTTTTAGAAAACATGGTTTGGGAAAGAAAAAATGTTTTTTTAACCGATGAGATAAATAATAATAATTTTTCTTAAAAAAATTATTTTTAACTCTTAAGTACATAAAGAGTGGAAAATGAAGGGAAACATGTATTCTATAGATGTAAACATAGGATAATTAAATAAATTATTTTATTTATATATAGTTCATATGATTTCATCATTGGAATCATAATCATGGGCAATCCTGATAAATGATGAGATTGTAACATAAAACAAAGACCAATTTGGTAACTTTGAATCACAAGCTCCATGAAAGAATAACATTAAATAAAAACTATAATATCATGATAATAAAAAAATTCATTATATTACATGTAAAAGGGGATATATATACTCCTCATAAAAGAAGATATGTGCATAACATAACATATGTCTCAAAGAATGAAAACTTAGACACAAATCCTTTAAGTCAACTCTTGACTTCATCCATACACATTCAAACCTCTAATATAATAAGTATAAGTTTAATATAAATCTATTATAAAACCATATAAATACACATATATATATATATTTATATATCATACCATATATGATTTACATAAGAACATTTATTACCCATTAATTAACAATTCCATGTTAAAGTCATGTTTTAGGCAATAACTACTTTGTGTTTCATGAATGTTTTGATTTGTTATTTTTTTGGTCCTCCTAATTTGATCATTGTTCCATAATCTATATATTTTTAACCATGATATAAATATAATATTTTTTATTATATATTTATTTATAGTAATTTATAAAATTTAGAGATATAAAATGAAATACAGTGATCATGAAGACGGAAGGCCATACATACGGATGGAGGTTGTCTACATTTTGTTGATAGATTGAAAGAAATAATGGTAAATGATATATTAATATAAAAAATAATTTTTATCTCATATATGTCATATATTTTTATTGAAACCATCCTTATTACCTTCTATGTAAAGTTTGAATGAATCACATCACTTCACAAAGCAGTAGTCTGCCGTACACACAAGCGACGTCATCATATTCCTACAGAATGGAAAGTAAGAAGGTTTACACAATATAATAATTAAATAAATAAAATATTATCATAAATATTATATATAAAAATTTAAATTATCATTTTATTCATCCTTTATAGGTGGTTTTGGAAAATGAATAACATCGGTTTTGAGGTGGTAGTCCGTTGTACAAACGAATGATGATTTCATATCCAATTTGATATAAGTGAAGATGGTTGTAGGTAATAAAATTAACATAAAATCATATAATTAAATGAAATATACTAATTTTATTATATCATCATGTTTTAATAATAATTTAAGGAGGTGTAGGAATAAATAAAATAAAAACACTTATTGAAGAACATTACGTCTTCTTCAAGTAATCTCTTTAGGTTTATACAAAAACTCTTACTAGGTATGATATCTGGAAAAAATAAGGATTCTAGGATGAGATAAAGGATTTATGGAATATATTTTGGTACGTATCTTCTAAAACAAATGGTTTTGAAAGTCTGAATAAGAGAGGATAATGGGTGACTTTTTATAAGTGAGGTGAGTGGCACAGTTGTAATTTTTGGAATGAAAAAGGTGAACCCACATTTTTCACATGAAATAAGGATAAAACATTTACCATTATCAATAATTTTCAATTTAAAGGTCTAAATAAGGCCATAAAATGATTTTTAGACATGTTTTTGGTCATTTTTATTCAATGTATTTTTATTTTAATCCCCAGTAAACCCATTTTTACTTTAATAGTAGTAATTATTTTTTACTATTTTTACTATTCATTATGTTAAAAAATTAATTTGACACTATTATATAATATAAATTATTAATTTTACAAATATGGAATCTATTTTCCAAAATTACATTCACAAAAGTGGAAAAACAATAGGAAATTAAACCCGCAGACGTGATGAGAAAGTTGTTTTTCAAATTACTATTCTTTATGGTCAAATATTAATTTTAACTTATTAGATAATTTAAATTATTATGATTACAAATATTTAATCCAATTTTCAAAAATAAGTTAATTGAATTGAAAAAATTTAATTTGAAATTAAACTTGCAGAGGCGACGAGAAAGCGTTTTTCCAATGGGAAAATATTCAAAAGTTTAACAAGTTTTTATATCAAAATTCAATTTGAAAATGATTATAATGACCTTAATTGTATTAATTTATATATTATTGAAATAATATTACATTTAAACCCCTTATAAAACAAAAATTATCCTAATAAATTTTTTAAATGAAAATAATGTTTTAAAAAAAACCCAGTATTTTCGACATTTCATTGAAAAATTAATATTTTTACAAAAATCCCAAAAAATAACCCTAATAAAATTTTGAATTTATGATTTAAAAAATGATGTTTATATTAAAAAATTAAATTTATGAAAGTTTCAAAAACTAATTTTATTATTTTCAATAGAAAGAAATATTTTTTTTTGTGAAAATAATATTTTCAAAACATATAAAGACTATCAAAAATTAAGTTTTTTTCATCAATGTGTTTTATTTATTTAAAATAATTATAATTATTATTTAATATGTGGTTATTCCTATTCATATTACCATGTTTAATGTCTATGCAATGATAGTCTTATTTAAATAATAATATTAATTATTTTTCGTAGTTTGTTAAAACTCAGTGTTGCATGTAATGCAATCTATCGAAGAAATTTAATTTATTAAAATAATAATAATTTCATAAAAAATATGGGTGTTACATTCCCCCACCCCTTAAAATTTATTTATCCCTTGAAACTTCATCACTTAGATACAAATAGATTATGGTACTCTTACCTCCTAATATCCTCAGGTTCCCATATAGCTTCATCAACCTGGTGGTTTCACCACAAAACATTGATTATGTGAGTGTTATTGATTTATAGAACTATTTCTATACAATAAAGAATATATAACGGTTATTCCTAAGCAGCATGACCTCTGAATTCAGTACATGTGAAGGGTCAAGTATTTACTTCCTTGAGATAGATAAATGGAACACATCCCGATCATGAGAGATATTTTATGGAAGCTGCAATGGATAAGATACTATCCGAATATGATCAATAATTTTAAATTGACCAATATAACTAGAGATTATATTTCCATTATTTCTAAATCTAATTACCTTCATCGATAGATAAATTCTTAGAAACACTTTATCACCAACTTCATGTTTTAGATCACGTTGAATATTTTCAACACACATTTTTTATTGACTCTGAACTACCTTGATGTTTTGCGAAATGGTTTTAACATTATCTTCAATTTACTCACCTATATAAATTCCCAATAGCTTTCTTTCTCAAACTTCATTCCATCATGTTGGAGACCTATACTTCTTTCTATATAGGGATTTATAATGATCCATATGAATACTTGTGTGAAAGACATTGTGGAATGAAAACTCAACTAAAAGAATGTGTTGATCCCAACCACCTTTGAAATCCAATGAACAAGATAAAAAAATATCCTCGGGGGTTTGTATTTTTCTCTCATACTTACCATCTATTTGAGGATGATTCCAAGTACTAAAACTCAACTCCATATCATGATCTTACTGAAGAATTATCCAAAAGTTTTAGGTAAACTATAGATCCTGATAAGACATCATTTTATATGGTATTACATGAAAGCTTACCACTTCTTTAATGTATATCCTAGAAATATAATCCGAAGAGAACTATTTTATAATAGAAATTAAGTGTACTGAATTTGTAAGGTGTTCAACTATAACCCATATAACATTATGCCCTTTGGAAATTTTGGGGAGTCCAACGAAAAAAATACATAGTGAAGTTTTCCCATTTACATTATGATATGGGTAATCGATGTAAAATCCACTTAGTATTTTTTCTCTTAGACTTAACTTTTTTAATACTCCAACAACTGAGATACAAACTCTACAATATCTCTTTTAATTCCATCCAACAAGAAGTACTATTTAAAATATCTATAAATCTTCATACTTCTAGGATAAATAGAGAATAAAGACATATGAGATTCCTCTAACAACTCCTTCAAATCTAATATGGACGGAACACATACATGATTTCTGAAACATATCATTTAATCATGATCATGTTAAAACTCCTGAACATTTATAACCTTATTTTGAAGCTCTATATCTTCATTATGTTCCTCTTTAATCTTCACATGGATAGATTGTTGGACATTCAATTGAGCATGATAAGATTTCAACACTTAATTTTAGATTTCTCAATCTATCAATTAAAAATATATAAATATTGGATCTTTTGTGATCCTCATTAGGTATTATCTATAATTATCCATTCAACTTAGTGCATCATCCAATTAGTTCACCTTCCCATGGTGGTAATGTATAGATAAGTCATAATATCTAACCATATCTAACCATCTTCTCTAGTGCATATTCAAATACTTATTTGTGAATACATAATTTAAAATTTTATGAATGGTATATATATCACACTTTTCTCTGTAAAGATAATGGATCCATATCTTTAATGAAAAATTACTACAGCTAACTCTAAATCAAGAGTTGTGTAATTATGATCGTGAATCTTCAATTGTCAGGAGGGAGAAGCTATAACTATTTCATTCTACATAAGATCAAATCCCAATCCCTTATTGTATACATCACTATAGACTACAAAATATTGTCCACTATAGGGTAATATAATCACATATTTACTGACTAATATTCTCTTTAGTTCCTTGAAATTTTCTTCACATATATCTATCCATAGTAACTTCTCCCCCTTTCGAGTTAACTTGGTGAGTGGATTACATAGTTTTGAGAAATTCTCCATAGACTATCAATAATATCCAGCTAAACCAAGAAAAAAATGGATTTAAATCACTGGGATTGGTCTAGGCCAACATTAAATAGCCTCTGTCTTTGAAGGATCTAACAATATACCCTCAATTAAGAATATATGGTCAAAAAATGAATCCTTTTTACAACGAAAATTCATATTCTGTAATTTTTTCATAAATTTTATCTTTCCTTTAGGTCTTTAGTACACTTCTAAAGTGAAATTTGTTCTATTTCTTTCTCTTTGAATATATATAAATATCATCTATAATGACTACCCCAAACTAATCAAGGTAATCTCTAAAGACTCTATCCATTAAATCCATGAAGAGAGAGGGAGAATTAGTTAGACCAAATGGGATCACTATATATTAATAGTGTCACAACCACCTCCCCATAAATTATACCCCTCCTAGGTCAATAATGGGATAAGAGTGATAGTGAAACCCGAGTCCCGCCTCCAGTAGGCCCCGAGTTGGAAACTAGAACTGAGGGTATAGTAAACACACAAATGGGATGCATTACCCTCTTAGAGAACACATGCGAAAGAGAGTGATAAGATAGACACCAACCAACTCCTTATTAGACTCCAATATAAAAGAAAATACAAAGTGAAAATATGTAATGTAATGAAAGACCAACTGCAACTAAAAGGAAAACTAAAAGTACCAAAAGAAATGTAAAGGAAACAATGACCATAAAGCCAAAATAGCTCCTATAACCACAAGATAGAAGTAACCATCCTGATCTCTAACCTACTCCAACTAACCTGAAAATAGTTTATCTATACGTAGGTTGAGTACAACATTATACATAGTAGGATTCTCCTTGGATCCTCTCATGCAAAAGTAAAGAAATCATGCTAAATCATAGTGAACAATAAGTGAAACTATCTCATCACCTAAATAGGTATAATAAGTTACCAACCACACCGTGGATAATCTCACCAAGTATCACATACAAGAGAATATAATATTATAAATCATATCAAGGGTACCATGCTAAAGTTTCCCCAGTAGTTTTCCAGTTTTCCCCAATTTCACACATCATGAGAATATATCTCTAAAAATGCTATCCCACAGACACCTGAACGAATCACCACAACATGAACCTTGTGTAACACACCACCACATTCACATAACCAAAAGTAATGAGGTATTTTCTAAGAGCCACCATATCCCACATAATGTTTATAATACATCGAGTAATATACCTAATTATCCACTAGATGAGACTAATATTAATTGTTAATATACATAATATTCATGTTATTTATTATTCATAAACACCATTTTAGTGCATTTTAAACTTTGAACAACATTTCACATTATGATTGTAATACCTTCTTAAAATGCACTATTATGTGGTACATTTTTGAACATCATTTAAAGTATCCAATGATTCATCTAATTTTAAGGAATAAAATTATACATATTTTAATTTGATATTCTTTTGAACTGGATACTCACTTTAATATGAACATTTTTCATTAAAGGAGAAACGAATGATTCATAAAGGATGATGAAGATATTTGGCAATGAAAGGAAGCAATTCTGGAGAAGGCAGATTGGACACCATCCCACTGATGAGAATGTGGGGCCCAACATAGAGGCCCAATGAATCCCAACTTTTGTGGGAGTCTAGAATACATATATAGGAACAAATAATTCTTCATGATACAGTGCTAATTCTTCCTTCATTGTGGTCATTTAGGCGGCCCAAGTTAGAGATAAAATTCTGGGCCAGATTCTGCGGTCCAGAAAAACAGCCCAATAATTTGATAATATCATGGAATCCAAAACTCCAAATAGGACAAAATTTTACATGAGGTTAGAAGAAATCTGATGATAAATTTTCATTATCTATGGCCCACTCTGATTAGGGCATCTAGAAGGACTTCCAAGAGTTTCTGTTCGGTGAAGGAAAGATGGCTGCCACCTCGGGTCAAGGGTGGAAAAATAAACTCTCCCTTACTTTCCACCCACCTATGGCCTACCAAAATTAATTTAGGAGACTTGGAATGTTTGAGTCTCGACCCAAGAGCTCAAAAATGACTATTTAAGGCAGTGGTGGTGGAGTAGTTGATAATCTTTGGTGCTTTGTTCAATTGTAATGTTATGCTGCAATTTTGTTGTCTCAAATTTGTCATTCACATGTATGTTGTTCAATTCACTTTAGTTTCTTAATAAAAGTTCTTCTTCTACACTTATTATGTTGTTCTTAGTCTCACTTTGATACTGTTTCCTCAAGGTGTGAATTTATTCACACCAAATCTTGTGAAATTATTCACACAACGGTGGAGTGATCATTTTATTTTTGTTGTTTTCTTTACTTCTCCAAATCCTCCCTCATGAGTCTACTTTCTGCTTCCATTGAAAGCATAGAATCAATGGAGGGATAACCCACATATGGGTTGATCCAAGGGAGTATAAATGGGCTGGATTGGATGTTATTTATAACCCCATTAATGTATAATCACTTCTTTAATTGAGATTTTTATTTGATGATTTTTAAACTCCATCATCCTTGTTGAATTTAAGGCCACACACTTCAAGTGCTAATACAAACCTTTACCTTGAAGTGCTCAAAACATTGATCCTTCAAGTGTAAAGGTGATTAGTATTAAAGGGTGTAGGCATTGAACCAGTAAGTGATGATTTTGTTTTATCTTCTTAAATGAACCCATCTCAAATATAAGAAATTGAAATCTTTGAAAAGGAAATACGTCCAATCCACCCCGAGCGATAACCTAGGATCAACTCATTATTTTAAGTTGAATTCAATTAAATATATTATATATCCTCTAAACTCATATAAAATCAATCCAAGTTGGCCACTTCATAGCCGAAAATAGTCCATAGAATGTACGTGTCTATAGGTTTCTTCTTAGGCCTTTGAGGATTCGATAACCCAAGCTAAACTACAAGGACCGTTTTACCTTCATCTCTTGGGTAAATTTGAGCAATAATCAAATTTTAGTGCCATTTCCGGGGACCTAAGTAAATTATCTTAGACACTATCATCCTTTTTTTCATCCATCTTCTCTATTCTCACCCCCTCACTCCTATGGAAATCAATTTTGAACAAGCCCGAACATGAGAAACATATCCCTACATTGATCACCCAACCCCATGTGTGATGTACAATGACCATCCTAATTTATACTTGTGGGATCATCAACAACCTAATGATCCACAATGTTTTTACTCCTATTATTCACAAAAAATTCCAACATATAATGAGTTTCAATCCCCACAAAGCCAATCTAAACACCCTCCTATGGAATTCCAACAACATAATTATCCTCCTGGAATAGACTATCTGTTCAACCCCTTATCCATACCAATTCAAACCCATTACTTGAAAAATTGTGTCAACAAATGGAGATAATGAATTTTGAGGTTTCATCATTGAGGTTAGAACTACAAAGCATTAAACATTGTGAGGAACCCATCCCTACACAAACTGTCCCTTCCATAACATTATGTGAATTGTCTAGTTTCCCACAAACCTCTCATGAATTTACTGAAGATAAAACCTTTGGATTTGGGGACGATGAGGAGGATCATGGAATTGTTTATGGGTGTTTAAATCAAGGGGAAACAGATTTTTTGTATTCACAAGAGGAGAATTTGATATTATGGATTGAGTGTCCTGAATATCACTCCATTGATTCTTCAGAACAAAAAATTACAGAACCATTGGGAGAAATCACAAAATTTGAGTCCATAAAAAATATTAACACTGATCTTTCCAATTTTTTGGTTGAATCTTCTATTAAAAAGGAACCAATTTTGTTGAGAAATTTGGAAAATGAAACTGATTTGGATTCAAAATCTCAATCTTTGTTTGAATGTACTATCCAACCTAAGCTCAAAATTATTGTACTTCCTTCCATGATCAAGTATCCCTTCATAGGATATAACCATGAACTTTTAGTTGGACTCATTCTTCTCTTGAAACCAAAAAATATGGAATGACCATTAATGTCTTTGGAAAAACTACAATGGAAACTGGATCAACCATTTTAAACATTCCTTGGATTTTCCCACTCATTATAGAACATAGGTTTGTACATGGCACATATTATAAACATAAAATCAATATAAAGATAGTAGAAGTGGTGAAACATGCGGTCCATAAAATGTTAAAAATTGGTATTGGGTAAGTTAGGAGGTCTATGTCGAGCTAACGACATTAAACAAAGCGCTGCATGGGAGGCAACCCATGGTTTTCAAGTTTCCTATCATTTTTTTGTTTTAATAAAATTTATATTTTAAATAATCATTTTTATATTTAAAAAAATAGACTTTTAACCATTTCTTCTATTATGAGTATGGATGGGTAAGAAAGGGGAGCACCATATTCATCCGTGTCACGTGGTGCGATCCTTGAGTAATGCCTTACCCAAAAATTTAAAAAGAAGACAATGTATCATTAGTTTGATTTATTTTATTTTTATGAGTTTGTAGGTTAAAATGAAAATACAAAAAAATAAATAAAAATATAATAATAAAAAAGTCCACATCGTAGGTCATGGGGAAAACCCCGTCACAATAGGTGAAGCCTTGGGGATTCGAACCCGGGACCGAAGGGAGATAGGGGCGCACACTTACCACTGACCTATGGTTCACTGTGCTTCCTTATTCTATAATTTATATATATATACTTATATTTTTCTTTCTTTATTATTTATATATATATTGTTTTTTTTTAATTTTTTTGTTTTTTTTCTACTAGGGAACTCTACAAGTGACATGGATATCAAAGGATTAAAAGGGAGCAGTAATAATTTCAACTTCAACTACCAGGTGACATTATTCCATGATCCCCATTTTCAATTTCCTTTTTGAAATTTAATTCTCTACCTCTACCCCCTTCTAAATTTTCTTTTCTTTAAACACTGGGGACAATGTTATTTTAAGTTGGGGGGCGAGATAAAATAAAAAATTATTTTGTGTCAATGCTTTTGTGTCAAAATAAATTAATGATTTGAAAAAAAAAGTGTAAATGGAAGGAAAAATTCCTTTAACTTTGAACATTGTAATACGCATTGCACACTTTGAAACTAAATAACAAATAATTTAGCATGCCCTGATTCTGATTTTAATCCTTATATAATTTCATGAGCATAGATTTTGGAAAGTGTGACTGTCCAAGGTGATATTTCATCGTTTATATTTTCATCCAAATAAAGAAAAGATCACAATGCACATCCCTTGGATAGTGGGGTATTATTTTAAGTTGATGGTGTCCCCTAAATAAATAGCATAGGTTTGGGGATCATTTTAGTTTAATATGAGTATTCAAAAAAAAATTAAAAAAAATTGCGCGTAGAGCAATGAAATAACCTAATGCGTGGATTTCGGCACTTGGGGATCGTGACTCCATAGTTTTCTTGCCCAGAGTTAGTAATTTTATCTCTATTTTTGGTAATTTGAATTTTTTTTGACTGAGTTAACTCGAGATGATGCCCGAGTATGTGGGCTTCACTTGGTGCCCTACTGTCTTTGAGCTTGGGAGTCATCGGCAAAGTCTCGCTACAGGGGTTGACTCTTTTGAGTGCAACTTCAATTACCATGGAAAAATTGGAAAAAAATTGAATACTCATCTTAATATTGAAATTTGATTCAACCTAGCACTTCCGTCATTTCCCCTTAAATAAAGATGAACCCCCATGTCTATTGTGATGCACAACACATCCTCATACTTAATTGATATTGGATGAAATATAGCAATGAATTTGAACAAAGGAATGATCTTGGGATTGAGATCTGATTATGAAACTATCTTGTATTAAAATATTTTGATGTGTTTCATGATTGTTTGGTATAAGGGTTTCTGGTGATCATTGTTTATTAAAATGTTTTTGGAAAAGGGAATTCGAATTTCATATTGTTGAGATATATTTTGCTCGGGACTAGAAAAACTCAAGTTGGGGGAGTGTAATTATCCACTAAATGAGGATAATATTCATTGTTAATATACATAATATTCATGTTATTTATTATTTATAGACACCATTTTAGTGCATTTTATACTTTGAACATCATTTCACATTATGATTGTAATACCTTCTTAAAATGCACTATTATGTGGTACATTTTTGAACATCATTTGAAGTACCCAATGATTCATCTAATTTTAAGGAATAAAATTATACATATTTTAATTTTATATTATTTTTAACTGGATAGTCACTATAATATGAACATTTTTCATTAAAGGAGCAATGAAAGATTCATAAAGGATGATGGAGATATTTGGCAATGAAAGGAAGCAATTCTGGAGAAGGCAGATTGGACACCATCCCACTGATGAGAATGTGGGGCCCAACATACATTCCCAATGAATTCCATATTTTGTGGGAGTCTAGAAGACATATATAGGAACAAATAATTATTTAGGATCCAGCGCTAATTCTGCCTCCATTGCGGTCATTTAGGCGCCCCAAGTTAGAGATAAAATTCTGGGCCAGATTCTACGGCCCAGAAAAACAGCCTACTAATTTGATCATATCTCGGACTGAACAACTCTCAATGATCCCATATTTGACAGTAGGTTATAGGAACTCTTAGGCTAAATTTTATTCTTCTATGGTCCCCTCTGATTCGGCCATCTAGAAGATATTATAAGGGATTCTGTTCGGTGAAGGAAAGATGGCTGCCACCTCGGGTCAATGGTGGAAAAATCAACTCTCCCTTACATTCCACCCACCTATGGCCTAGAAAAATTAATTGAAAAGACTTGGAATATTGGAGGCTCGACCCAGGGGATCTAAAATGTCTATTTAAGGTAGTGGTGGTGGAGGAGTTGATAATATTTGGTGCTTTGTTCAATTGTAATGTTATGCTGCAATTTTTTTGTCTCAAATTTGTCTTTCACATGTAAGTTGTTTAATTCACTTTAGTTTATTAATAAAAGTTCGTTTTCTAATATTATTCTGTTGTTCTTCATCTCACTTTGATACCGTTTCCTCATGGTGTGAATTTATTCACACCAAATCTTTTGAAATTATTCACACAACGGTGGAGTGATCATTTTATTTTTGTTGTTTTCTTTACTTCTCCATGTCCTCCCTCATGAGTCTACTTTCCGCTTCCATTGAAACCATAGAATCAATGGAGGGCTAACCCACTTATGGGTTGATCCAATGGAGTAGCAAGGGGATGGATTGGATGTTATTTATAACCCCATTAATGTATAATCACTTCTTTAATTGAGATTTTTATTTGACGATTTTTAAACTCCATCATCCTTGTTGAATTTAAGGCCACACACTTCAAGTGCTAATACGAACCTTTACCTTGAAGTGCTCAAAACATTGATCCTTCAGGTTTATAGGTGATTAGTATTAAAGGGTTTAGGAATTGAACCAGTAAGTTATGATGTTGTTTTATCTTCTTAAATGAACCCATCTCAAATATAAGAAATTGAAATCTTTGAAAAGGAAATACGTCCAATCCACCCCGAGTAATAACCTAGGATCAACTCATTATTTTAAATTGAATTCACGTAAATCTGTTAGATATCCTCTAAACTCATCTAAAATCAATCCATGTTGGCCACTTCTTAGCCGAAAATAGTCTATAGAATGTACGTGTCTATAGGTTTCTTCTTAGGTCTCTGAGGATTCGATAACCCAAGCTAAACTATAAGGACTGTTTTACCTTCATCTCTTGGGTAAATTTGAGCGAGAATCAATACCTCAAGCCATTACAACCCATACACTGAGTAAGGATCCTCAAGCCATCACAGAATATAGAGGTTATTCCTTTATTAGTCTATATGAAACTATATCTAGAATACACATGTGTGAAATAACCACAAGCCATTACAACCCTCCACAGACATATATGGGGAAAACTAACCGCAATGAATACCAATACAAATAACTACCAAGAGAAGAGAGAGGGGCCAATGTGGGTAGTCAACCATTCATCCTCCCACGAGGATATTGGGGAAAACACCCCCCATGGCTCAAAATCCCTAGGATGTTAGTCACACTAACTAAATGGGTGGAGTAGCATATAGAAACACAAAAAGTACATGATATAATATAGCTCAAAACCACACTATGAGCATAACCTAGTCTCAGAATAAATTGCATCTAACATCTCTCAGACTCATGGATGCCACTACCAGGACAAAATATTCTATAAGCACAAAATCATTTATAGAGCTACATTAAGCTATTTTATTAATTTTCATCGGTTTCACTTTTTTTAATTAATTATTAACCATTAATTAACCATTATCATTTTACACATTTCATTACATTAGCATCAAAAAAATTTACATTCCCTCTAGTCATAAGCAAACTGAGTCTATGACTTCTTAGAATTATAACCTTAGCATTGCACCCCAACAAGCTCCAACCCCATGGGTTAAAAATTTATTTATTTATTAATAACATTGTCACTTTACATATTTCTAGCTATTCTAGGAAAACATTCTATGCTACCAAACACAAGAGGCTCAACATAGTGAGTGGATAAACTACACATTGAGTATTCACCACATATAGAGGAAGCACAAACTCATACAACCACCAGAATCTAAACATGAAAAGCACATGGAATACACCAATGTTATGTAATAAAACACCGACTTTGGGTAACTGGGGTTTAGGCGTTACACTCAATATTGGATTGTCTACATAGTACTACACGAGTGAAAGTGAATATCCTACTCATTGTATTCCACACAAAAGGATTATTTTATAATGGATTGTGTGGTATTGGATTATTTCCAAACTATACCAAGGATGTAACTATTCTTATTGAATAGTGAACCTTGTAAATAATTATGTTCAAGTGGATGTGTATTTGATTTTTTTAGTAGAGAGATAAATCTTTAGTAGAAGGAAAAGGTTGTTTCATTTGCAAGGAAACATAAAAAGAATAGTTATCACTGATTCACCCCTCCCCCTCTCAATGATACAATTATTCTGATTGGACGCTTACATATATAATCTAAAATAATTAACTTAATTAATTTATTATTAGTATTAAATTTAATTAATTAATAAATTAATTTTTTCTTTAAATTCATAATTTTTAGTAATCCAAAAATTTAATCTAATTTTGGTAAAAATTTATTTATTTAATTAATGTAATTGTTGGACATAATATTAAATTATTATCGAGACCAAATAAATTATTTGAATTGAAATAATTCATTTAATTTATTTAAAATACCTATTCCTTTTAATTTAAATATTTTTAATTTTATCTCCTCGAATGGTGTTGAGTACTGACTGAAACTGTGTATATATTGTTTAATTATTTATTACATGTGTACAATGTTTGTAATAAGTAGTTAAATTTATGATGGTCTCAACATCACCTTCTCATGAGACAAACTAGTGTCTTGGCACAAGGCCTTGACAAAATCTTATTTGTAGTCTTGGCAGAAGGCCTTGACTATGTGGTTATGATGTTTGACATTATGAATTCCATCGTTAAGTCTTTGACAGATGTAAACTGTTTGATTGCAGCAGAGATTCCATTCCATTTTGTAGGCAGTACCCTCAGTACTTTTAATGCTTGATTATCTTGTTTAATGGGATCTCCCAAAGTGGTTATGTTATTGACAATCCCTGTCAATATTCCATTCATTTGAGTAATACTTTCACCTTCAACCATTCTGAAAGTATCAAATTTAATCTTAGCAGTTGCATATCTCATTTTCCTGATATTGTTAGTTCCTTCATAAGAAACAACAATAGTTTTCCACATTTCATATATTGTCGGGCATTGAGATACTCTGTTAAATTTATCAGGTCTTAGACCACATATAATTGCATTCATTTCCTTCGAGTTCATATCATATTCTACTTCAGTAGCTTCACTCCATGTTTCTGGTTTTTTTGGTATTTCATATGGAGTCAAAATCATAAAATATACTCTATATCCAAGGTTTTTCAGATAGATAATCATTCGCGACTTCCAGCATCCATATTTTTCTCCATTGAAGTACGGTGCTCTGATCATAGACATTCCCTCTCCTGTATCTGTCATCTTGCTCTGTGTATAATCACTTTCATCTTGTTAAGGCTTTATCAGAAAGCTCATCCTCTGATACCAATTGATGGATCAGATTATATCAAATATACACAAGAGGGGGGTGAATTGTGTTTTTTCATAAATATTTGCAATATTGTGTTCTGCACTTTTACTTTAATCATATGAATTAATGCAGCGAAAATTTAAATATCAGACACAAGATGTATAGTGGTTTGGGGAACATAAGGCCCCTAGTCCACTCCACCAACACTCTACTCCACGAGCTTGGTGATTTTCACTATCTGGTCCTCGTTTCCACAGACCGTTTCACAAATGATTACAGGCAGTTGGCACCTTTACAATTTAAGGAAGAACAAAGACTTCTGGTTGACTTACAGAACCTACACAACTTAGTACAAGAAGCCGATCACTCAAGAATAGAAAATACAGTTTTTTGTATTCTGAAAATACTTTCTATATGTTTTTCACAATTGCAACAACATTCAATTGACAGTAGATAGATCATCACCTTCAGAAATAATGATCTTCACAAAAGAGTTGTTTTGAGTCGATCCCGTTGCAGTAGATATAGAAATATAATTCACAACTTCAGCAGTAGCAGATTCACAAATGATCTTCGATGTAGAATGAATGAATCTTCTATCGTGATTTTTCTTCTTCAACAAACAGAACTTTGTCGTTCTCTTGAATCAGCAAATCTACATGACTTGATAGTCTCTTTTTTTTCTTCCTCTATTTAGAATGATCGAGAGATCAAATAAGATCTCATGTTGCTGTTCCGAAAAACTCATATATAATAACAATGATAAGCACTTCTTCTGCAAATTTTATATCCACAAAAGTCACCTTTTGACTTGTGATATTCAAATATTTGAATTTACAGAGTAGTCATAACTTCCATGAAGACTCGGCATAAGAAATCCTTTTAATTCGATGCCTAAACTATTGATAAAACAGCTTTGAATTAGTCAATGTCATGATTTATAATTATCTTTAAATCCGGCTTGAAACCAGCCTAATAATCAGCTTGCTAACCGTTGCATAAAAATATTGATTTTAAATTATCTGACGCCAAACATAAGGTTGAGTTTTACAATATGCATCCTCTGAACGTAACGTAGATTATAAACGTAAGGTTGATGTCATAGGGTTGGAAATGTATGGTTTATCACAAATTTTAGGTTCATGTCACTTTCGTCAAACAAAAGGTTGATCATAAACGTAGGGTTAGTCATCTATACTTTCCTCTTCAACTTTTAAACATATGATAAAAGATCCATACTTTTACTTGATCCATACTTTTCCAAACATGTATGTCTGTTTACAAAAGTAAGGTTGATTAAAAATACTTTTGAGAAAAAAACATAACGTTTAACACTTATATATGGTTCTCCTTTCATACTTTTCTAATATCCCAAACATAGGGTTCCTTCTTAACGTAGGGTTTTTTTTTCATACTTTTATGATAACATATGGTTCCTCTTTCATACTTTTTCTTTTATCTCATAAAGTATACAACACATTTCATCCTTACGCTATGTTTCTCCACGTAGGGTATGAACAATGTTTCCAGAACACGCTAAAACTGATCCCGAAAATGTAGAGTATGAACAGTGTTTCCAGAACACGCTAAATGGGAATACCTTAGAAATTAATTATTGTTGTTAAAGAATATAAATATTTAGTCTAGAAGTAAAAATATAATGAATAATAAATTCCTGAAAAATAAATAAAAAATAAAATCATTTGAAAATAATTATGCTTATTTGTGAGCATCACAATTGTCATAAAGAGATAGAGTATTGTTCTCAATAACTCCCCCTTTAAAAACAAACAATATTTATTGTTGAAAACAACACATGCTCAGCAATTGATATTGCATGTGATTATTTGACTATTAGAATATTAATGTGAATAAGTAAATGACACTATTTGATTTTATATTTTCCATATTATGCGGATGTTTAAGTTTAAAATTCTTTTTTTAGTCTTATACATTTCCTTAAATGTTTATGCTTATTTATAAAATTTTCCGCTATACTGTTATCCTTACTGAGCATATGAGCTCACAACTTTCTATGTTTTATTTTTCCCAAGTCGTGAATAAGTATTTAGTGGTTGACGTATAGGGATAGGATAAGGATATAAGTGTGTTCAAAGGGGAAAAAATGTTGTTGATGTTTTTATTTCATGATGTAATGTAAAACTTATGAATGTATCTAGTACTTCCAAGGATACTAAACTGATCAGTCTTTTGGGACATGATTCCTCATATCCTGCCAATGTTATTTAATAAAGCATTGAATCTCGGTAATTAGGGTTAGGGCATTATAGTTGGTATCATAGGAAGTTTAGTACAAACCTTAGAAACTAGATTTAGAAAAACTCTAATTAGATAACATTACCCTAAGATAGACTCTGAGGATTAATATAGAATAACTTCCTAGAATTTTGGTACTATTGAGATTTTGTGAGTATTCCAAGAAATACATCCCTCTCTAGATACGAGCAAGTAGAGGTGGCTCTAGCACAGATGTACCTAGGGGTAAAACTCGAAAACACCACATTGAGCTGGACTCGAATGAGAACTATTGCATGACAATGGGTCGTGCTGCACTCTTGGTTACAACACTCCTGGGAGATTAGCTTAGGATAATTCTCATTTTCTTTACAAACCATTATGAAGGGTTTATGAGTATATACTTCCTAAAAAAAACATTTTTATGATTAGGGATTGTATCTATTAACTGTTCAATTTATGTTAAGTGTTTTACAAGTTTGGAATTATGTATTTTGATTCATAAACTAATCTAGTAAATGCCATTTTTTATAAATGGTGCCTAGTGGAAGGAATGGAAACTATATCAACGCACGTAATCCATGTCGGGATTTCCCTTTTACTAAAGATAATTATATTGGAGTTGGTGAAGCAACTGGTTCTGATCAGCTTATGACCATACTAGGATAACTCACTCAGGTTATGAATAATAAACTTACCCATATGGAGCACCTTGATCCTCAATGAGGATGATCAATGTTAGACTACTTCATTAGGAAAAAACCACCAACATTTAATGGGAGTACAAATCCATTAGTAATTGATAAATGGATAAATTCCTTAGAGAAAATATTTCATGCTTTGGGGAGTAGCGAAAGGTAAAAAGTTTTCATGGCAGTTTATCACCTCACGGGAGATGCAGATCATTGGTGTCCATTAATCCAAAACACAAAAGAAGATGAAAAAGTATCAAAAATGGAATGGATGGAGTTTAAAGAAATTTTCATAGAAAAATACTTTCCTCGTGACCATAGAGCGGATATGGAAAGACAATTTCTGAGTCTGAGGAAAAAGGAAGATGAGAATGTCGTAAAGTATGAGGCTAACATTATGAGGTTAGAAAGG
Organism: Viscum album; assembly: GCA_963277665.1. Taxonomy (NCBI): domain Eukaryota; kingdom Viridiplantae; phylum Streptophyta; class Magnoliopsida; order Santalales; family Viscaceae; genus Viscum; species Viscum album. The sequence goes on from OY728159.1 coordinate 627,414,481, forward strand.
CATGAAACATATTATATATGTTACCCAAGGAGTAATATTGATCAATTCTTTGATGGGTTAAACCCATTTATCCATCAAGAATTAGTCTCAGAATCCTTCTCATCGTACGAAGATAGAGTCTTATGCACTATCAAGACAGAAAAGGAATTCTCGAAGTCTTACGACTTTATAGAAAAGCAAGATAAAAAAGAGATATTCTGAACACTCTGGAAATTGAAATAAAAAGAAGAAGAAAAAAGTTGAATATCCATCATGTGGTAAATGTGGGAAGAAACACCCTGGTACTTGCCTGATGAGAATGAGAGTCTGTTACAAGTGTGGTGAAAAAGGCTACCAAGATCGTGATTACAATGGAATGAAAGAGGCTATCAATGTTGAATTATATAATTGTAGAGAAAAGAGGAATTATGAAAATGAATTTCCTAAGCGCCAAGGGATCTTACCACAGGAAAGGCCAAGGGAGAAAGGCCAAGCTTATGAGATCACTACTACTGAGGTTGAATCTCTAAAAGACATGGTGGAAGGTGATTTAATGGTTTCCTCATGTTTAGCCAATGATTTATTTGATTCTGAATCATCACATTGTTTCATATCTTCCCAGTTTTCTAAGAAAATTAGATATTTCCAATTCGATTTAATAGGGGAGTTTTCAGTCAAAACTTCTAAGGGATGAATCATTGCAATAATGTTTTATGAATCAGTTCCCATTAGGGCATATAAATGTTCTTTATCTGCTGATCTCATCGTCATACCCCTGATTGAATTTGATAAAATTCTCGATATGGATTGGCTTTTAGACCATGATGCGAAAAATTATTGCAAGAATAAGGAGGTTACAATTCTAGATGATAATAAAGAGTACCTTATCTTTAGAGCAGAAATATCAACACCTAATTCTTATCTAGATCCACCCCCGGTTGCCTAACTAAATTCAATTATTGGGGAGGAAGAGAATGAAATAAATATTGGTGAGGAAAGGAATGTTCAAATAGAGGATGTACCTATTGTGCAAGAATATGTTGATTTGTTTCCAGAGGATTTACTTGGACATCCTCCAGAATGAGAAATTGAGTTTTCCATTGATTTAATTCCTGGTTCAAGGCCCGTATCAAAGAACCATCATAGAATGGCCACTATAGAATTAATGGAACTAAAGAAACAATTAGAGGAATTGAGTAAAAAGGGATTGATTTTCCGTAGTGTTTCTCCATGGGGATCCCCTAGCCTTTTTGTTAAAAATAAAGACGGATCAATGAGGTTGTGCATTGAATACAGGGAGATCAATGCTATAACAATAAAGAACAAGTATCCCCTACCTCGCATTGATGATTTATTCGACCAACTTCAAGGAGATCAATATTTTTCAAAGAATGAAATTTAATATATATATCATCAGTTGTGTGTGAAGAAGGAAGACATTCTCAAAACAGCATTTCGAACCAGGTACGGGCATTACGATTTTACAGTAATGACTTTTGGATTGACTAATGCACCATATGTCTTCATGGATCTAATGAATAGAGTTCTCAAGGAATATCTTGATGACTTTGTTGTGGTATTTTTTGATTATATTTTGGTATACTCAAAAATCTATGAAGATCATGAAAATCACTTGCGCATTATACTAAGGGCTCTGAGAAGAAATGAATTATATGGGAAATTTAGCATGTGTGAATTCTGGCTTCAGGAGATTTATTTTCTTGGCCATATTATCTCTAAGGATAGAATATCTGTTGATGTTTCAAAGACAAAGTAAATCTAAGAATGGCCAACACCGACGAGTACTACTGAGGTACACAATTTTATTGGTTTAGCATGTTATTATCAGCGTTTTGTCCACAATTTTTTCCGACTGGATAACCCATTAAACAAGCTCACTTGTAAAGGGGTTAAATTTTTTTGGACAAAATAATGTGAAGAATGTTTTGAAGAACTAAAGAGAAGATTAGTTAATGCTTCTATCTTGACTCTACAATCAAAGAATGATGGGTTTGTTATTTATAGTGATGCTTCAAAGAAAGGACTTGGTTGTGTCCTTATGCAGAATGATAAAGTTATTTCCTATACATCACAACAGCTAAATATTAATGAGCAAAACTATCCCACTCATGGTCTTGAGTTAGCAGTTTTAATCTTCACTCTGAAGATATGGAGACACTGTCTCTATAGTGAAAAATGTGAGATATATACTGTTCACAAGAGTTTGAAGTATATATTCTCACAAACATAACTCAACATGAGGCAAAGATGATGGATTGAACTACTGAAGGATTATAATTGCACAATACACTACCACCTGAGTAAATAAAATAAGGTGGCAGATGTTTTGAGTAGAAAGGATCATGGAGTTTTGAACAAGATGAGAGTTGAAAGGGATATTATTTTCATGGAATTGGTAAATATGGATATGGGAATAACAATGGAAGGTTAAACATCAATACATTTTTAAATGGTTGCCAAACCATCTTTACTAGAAAGGATAAAAAATTCTTAGATTGATGATGAGGAGTTTCAAAAGAAGATTAATGATGTAAATGATGGGAGATTGAGTGACTTTGTATATGAAGATGGAATTTTGAAATTTGGGAAGAGACTTTGTGTTCCCGATATACCTAATATAAAAAGGGAATTGTTGGATGATACTCATACCCCAATTTCTCTATACACCCTGGAAGCACCAAGATGTATAATGAATTGAAATAACATTTTTTGCGGGACAACATGAAAAGATAGATTTCTGATTTTGTGTCAAGATGTATGGTTTTCCAACAAGTAAAATATGGAATACAAAATCCTAGAAGAGTCATGCAACCTCTTCCAATACCTGAGTGGAAATGGGATGATATTATGATGGAATTTTTCATGGGGTTTCCAAGGACTCCTAGAAGGAATGATGTAATATGGGTCATTGTTGATCGTCTTACCAAGTCAGCACATTTTCTTGCTATAAGAGAAGATTTACCACTCGAAAATTTAGAAAGACTATATATTAATAAAGTTGTATGAATTCATGGAGTACCTCTATCGATTGTTTCTGATCGTGATCCCCATTTTACATCAAGATTCTGGAGAAGTCTTTAGAAAGCCCTGGATACTGAACTTCGTTTGAGCACTGCCTACCACCCTCAAACTGATGGACAATCAGAATGGACTATTTAATCCTTAGAAGACATGTTGAGATCTTTCTCACATGACTTTCAAGGTATGTGGGATCAATATTTACCTGTGGTAGAATTTTATTATAACAATATCTTCCATTCAAGTATTCAGATGGAACCATATGAAGTGTTATATTGAAAGAGATGTCACACACCAACTTGTTGGGATGATTTTGGTGAAAGAAAACTCATAGGCCTAGAACTTGTTGAGGAAACAATGGAAAATGTGAAGGTTATACAAACCCATATCAAATCAACTCAAATTATGTAGAACAATAATGCTGATAACTGAAGGAAGGATTTGGAATTTGAGGTAGGAGATCATGTATTCTTGAAGGTATCTCCATGGAAGGGAGTTATACAATTTGGTAAGAAGGTTAAATTAAGTTTCAGGTTCATTGGACCTTTCAAAATTCCAGAACGAATTGGGGTTGTAGCTTACCGTTTGGCAATGCCGCCAAGTCTCTCCAAAGTTCACGATGTTTTTCACATATCACCGTTGAGAAAATATATGCCTTACCCAACAAATGTACTCACTTATGAGGAAATTGAACTGGAACCTAATCTATATTATTTTTAAGATCCTATCAAAATTCTTGATACCATAGAACAAGTGCTGAGAAACTGGATGAATCGTCTGGTAAAAGTTCTATGGAGAAACCATACGATTGAAGAGGCAACGTGGGAACCCAAGGAACTTATGATGAAGAACCTCTCAAATATTATTATGAAATAATATTCTAGATATTTCTAGGATGAAATTATTTTAAGAAGGGGATAATTTAACACCCCAAGCTTCCATGGTACATTTCTCTTTGAATAATGCAATAGCTTGCATTGTATGCAACTTCGAGATTCTAACACACCGCGACCAATCAAACTAGCCGTTATGAATAGTAATACCCACTTTTTGAAAATTTATAAATTTTATCATTCAAAATGGACTTCATTTTTGGATTCAGAATATTGAAATTACCTTAGGGTGATTTTTTGGTATTTTTTTGAGAACATTCAATTTTTGATGAATAGTGAAAAACACTGTGTTATTAGTTAAAATCGACTTTTTTTTAAATAATTAGTATTTTTTATTTAAATTTATTTTAGTTCAAAATAAATACATAATACTTATATAAGTTCAATGTAATTCATTGAAGTCATTTTATAATAATTTTAGATATATAAAAATTTTATTGAACTTTTTACCCTCTTTTAGCCACCTCCTAGGAGCATTTTCAAATTTGCATAAAACATAATTTTACCATTTCTGTGAATATAATTTCAAAACTCCAAGAGACACGATTGATATCACTAAGTAAAATGTGGTTCAATAAGATGAAAATAATTTTTGGTGAATAATAAATTTTTACATTTATTTACCGTGATTAAAAGTAAATAGGGTAATTAAGAGTAAAAATGATAACATAATTACACTAACACATGAACCAATTCTATTGGATAAGTTTAATTCTATCAAAAAAAACCTTAGGAATAAAATATTACCCCCTTTTGTCCACTTGGATTAGATTAGGACATTTATTATTATTTTATTTAAAGAAGAGTTAAAAGAGTTAAATTCAATGTTTAATAACTAAACCATTTTTAATATATCGTTATACATAAGATAAATTCGACTATAAATATTAATTATAAAGATAAAAATACTTCCTACATAATAGTATTTTATTTATAATTTTTAGACATTGAATAATTTAATTTATTTATGACACAATGATGATGTAGTAAATTCCTTATTAATGAAAGATTAAAATAATTGATATTTTAAATATCCAAATAAATGTAATATGAGCCTTTTGATGAATTCCACTAATTTTATAGGTTAATATGACATTTTAGGGTTGACTAACTGATTTTTTTTCGAAGTAATCACACTGTTATGATTTTCAAAAAAACCGAATACTAAATAGTGTCACAATTGACATAATTGAGTTTTTAAAACAAATACAATATTATTAATTGATATAATATTCTTAAAAATTTAAGGTTCGACAAAAAAGCATAGATAATGTTATATATATTAATAATTAACCACATGGGGTTCACTTGTATTTTTATAGTATGTTTATTAACCATGTAATATAAAAATAAAAAGAGACATAGTAAATGTCAAACTATTTAACTAAGAGTTAAATCTAAAAGATAAGGTTAATATCACGATCAAAACCTATCTAAAACCTATTGGTTGAGAGTTTTTTGACCCATACCCACCTTATCCTAGAAATAATTTATTTTTGAGCCATTATAAACCAAAAATTATTTTATTATAAAATAATAATTCAAGTTTTTCCTAAAGTGACCCTCACCTCTCTTATAAAAGGGAACTTCCCCTTCTCTTAATTTCACACCTCCAAAGCCTTTTGGCTCAGCCAAAACCTACCCAAATATACTCAAAAAATTCCTCCCTTCCTCATAGAGGCCTTCCTTTGGTCATAAATCCAACTTATGGAGCCCTTTTGATCAAATCAAAAGGAAGAACCCAAAGAAGAGGTAAATATTTCATCACCTCTTTCAAGTTCTTTTCTTCTTCCACTTATTCTTTATTTGTCGTTTCAATTATAAAATAATAACTCTAGTCTCTTCTATATACTATGATGTTATTATATAAATGGTAAAATCATATTCATTATTATATCCATCATATTAATGACGGAGTCACCATACATGCGTACGTACGGCTTACCGTCTCCACGTCGTGGTGCAGTTTGTTATTCAAACACTTCATTATTTGGATGGGTATAATAATGAGTGTAACTATTGTAAATAAAAAATATAAAATTTTAATGATTTTTTATATATTATATACCATCCAATTACATATGATTTCACCATCAATATAATGATATTATCACTCATGCGTACGTATGGACTACCGTTTCCACGAACACGATGAGATTCATTCCCCATCGTAATCATTCAAGAATAATTTCCATTTTATGATTAAAAATAATATTTATGAACATAATATCATTCTGTATATGAATCAAATACATCTTATCCATAACAAACATGGCTTACTTAACGGAGCATATAAAGGAAAAAAAATCAGTTAACACCCGAAACGATGATACTACAAAAATATTATTAACAAAGCAATATTATAAGATCATATATGATATTATATTTATGTATACGAATATTTTATAATTTAATAACAATTTTTTAACTATTATACATGAGGTTAATATACCATCGACGAAGGAAAGGTACAAGTTAAGGGATAATTTCACAATCTCTTTATTATCTGAGGTTGTTTTTACGTAAGTATCTACCGGGACCTCTTTATCATCCACATTCATGTTTCTTAAAAATGTATTTCAAAATATTTTTACTATTTACTAGACTATGGGTTAAAGTAATTTATACCATTTTTTACTTTTTATAAAATGGTTAGAAAAGAATCTTTCTATCATTTTCCAAACAAGGTACATTATGACCTTTTCAAAAAAATTAAGGTAAGAATGTATTTTTTAACTTATACGGTGGGTGTTGCTATTTTCCACCATTATATCATTGTCGAAGCTTCACATACAAGCTTATAATAATATTTTAAAAATAAATGTTTTCTTTTATATTATATGATTTTTAAATGATTTCAAATTAGAAAGAGATATTTCTCTAAAAAAAGTTTTGATTTCATCTATGTCAACATCCTTTGATGGATTTTAAGATTGTTTGAAGTTAATTTATTATGATACAAATATTCCATATTTTATTGATGGGTTTGTTATATGTTTGACTGTGGATGTGTTATTTTTACACCATTCATGGTTTATCGAAATTTTGTTGACATTTCGTATGCTAGTTTTAATACGAGTGTTAATGTTATGTTTAAACCTTTTTATATGAAGAATACATTGGACTTAGTAAGTAACGGGTGGAGCCCGCTATAGCTCCTCGATGCATCAGTAGGTCTCATGAGACAAACTACTGTCTTGGCACAAGGCCTTGAAAAAATCTAATATGCAGTCTTGGAACAAGGCCTTGACTATGTGGTTATGAAGTCTGGCATTATGCATTCCATTATTTTGAAAGTGGATATTGATAATGCATTTGATTATTCGACTAGTAGAATATCCATGTGAATATGTAAATGGAATTATTTGATTTTATATTTTCCATATTATGTTGAATTTTAAGTTTAAAAGGATTTTTTTAGTCTTATACATTACCTTAAATGTTTATGCTTATTTATGAAAGTTTCCATTATATTGTTATCCTTACTGAGCATCTGAGCTCACCCCTTTATATGTTTTATTTTTCCTAGGTTGTGAAGAAGTATTTAATGGTTGACATGAAGGGATAGGCTAAGGATATAATTGTGTTCAAAGGGGAAAAAATTTTGTTGATATATTTATTTCATGATGTAATGTGAAACTTATGAATGTATCTAGTACTTACAAGGATACTAAACTGATCGGTCTTTCGGGACATGATTCCTCGTATACTGCCAATGTTATTTAATAAAACACCAACTCTAGGTAACCGGGGTCAGGGTGTTACATTTTTACCTTAACATAGAACCCCATTCATGCATAAAGTTAAACATGTTTACCTTTACACGAGGTCTATTTTTTGGCAGAACATAAAGATAATTTTATTTTTTCATAGACATGTAATGGTAATAGGGAAATTGTATTATCTATGTAATGGTATGTGTCCTTTTTCATTACCTTCATAATGGTTATAATGCTAAACCTCACATGAGGATTAGATCTCCTTGCATATGGGTAGTTTCACTATTGTATAAAGGTTCTTGTGAGTTTCTTAAGACTTCATAAGTTTTCAAAATACTTTTCAATGATCATGTTAGGGTAACCAATTTCATAAGTGTAAAACCATATTACCCTTAAAAAAATCATGGATGTTTTATATGGGTGATTCTTTTGTCCAGAATTTTCTTTTCTCTCCCAGTTTCGATTCTAAAATATAATATGAAGATAAAACAAGGAAATATATACCTAAAATTGGGGGTTTAAAATATGAAATGATGACAATTAATTACCTTTAACTTGCCTAAAATTTTGTAATATTAAAATGAGTCATGAAAATGAATAAAATGGAACCTAAAATAAATGGGAATTAAATGGGAAGTTATAACAGAGTTTCCTAAGATATTTTGGAGGATGATATGTATTTCATAAAAACCAAAGAATCTTCCCTTACTTATCCTACTATCATGTTACATTCAAGATAAGGTGATCCAAACTTACCCTTAGATATCATAGAATCTTATTTCATTCATCTAAAGCATCTTTTAAAAAATTTCACCCTATGTGCATCACCTTCTCTCTCTTATTCCTGACACAAGGTCACATGAGTCTTTATTCTAAGTAGGTGATTGGTTACCAATAATTCATTTTAAGTGAAAGTGTGATTGAATCATGCCTAGGTTCCTCTGTTGAATTGGTACGATTGACCTTAAAAGACAATAATATGGTTATATCACATTATGAATGCTATTTTAATAAAACTAAAAAAATTCACATTATATATATTTATGAAATATGATTACATAATAAGTTGGAAACAATTATTCAAGAATAATGAAAATAAATAATCTCATGTAGCAAATATATTAACATAATATTATTCATTCAAGAATCGAATTACATATAATATATTTGTTGGACCATAGATGTTGTTGGCCACTATATCTAACTATAATTGTTTTAATTAAAAAAATCATGTCATATATTAACATATATCTTACCATATGTCAAATATTATAAAATATGTCAAACCATTATATTTAATATCATATCATTTCCATCATATAACTATTTATGTGTGGTTATGTCTAAAAAAGATTATAACTAATTATCTATGTGTTTATGGTAATTAAGACTCTCTAAATTTTATAAATTGTAAGACATACAGAACATCTAAAATTATCTATGTATGAGTAACTGACACTGATAAACATATGACTCACCGACATACATATGACTCACTGACAGATAGTTCAAACATGCATATGTTCTATGTATGTGAAGATGACACATTTGGAAGGACTCACCATTTCACATGACACCGACAGATAGATGACTCACCATTACACATGAAAATGATGCAGCTGACTCATCGTTGCATATGAATCACCGACGCAGATGACCTATTGTTGCATGATTCTACCGATGAAGATGACTCACTATTAGTTGATATGAGTCACTGATAGTTCAATTATCTCACCGACATAAGGAATGACTCACCTTTGAAACAAGTCACTGATGTAATGTGTCACAAATGTAAGGAATGACATAAATAATGAAATACTGATACCAACATAATGTGATACTGATAGAAGGAGACACCAACAAACAAGTCACCGATATATGTGTCACTGATAGACTGTTTAAATTTTCAGTTATTAATATTATTTCTAATTGTAATATTTGTGTTATTTAATGAATCTTACATAATTAATTCCTACTTTCATAATTGACAATAGATAGTAAGATGTACGAGGTATCTCCACCTGCACATTGTCTGGTTGGAAAGTTTAAAATAGGAAACCAAGAATTTGAGAAAAAAATTGGATGGGAAGTGGTGTATAATGTGTGTGAGAGAGACATACTGAAGAACATAAACTCTCGTGAAACCACTATGAAACCATGAAAACAAAATGAAGAACATACAGAGAGATCAAGAAATAATGCGAAACCGATTGAGCTGACCTTGAACATATTTCAAACAAGAAGTTGAATATCTCGTACTACTGGAAGCCAGAACACAGAGGCTATGACACTCTATTTTGGAGTCAACTTCCAGAAGAGGACTTGAACTTAAAATCCACTTCATCAAAAGAGTCCATAGCTTCACTGTATAACACACAGAGCCTTCTAAACCTAACTCTACGTATCTAGCTCTATTTTTTTCATTTGGTTACATTTCCGAGTAGTGTGTGTACTTGTCTGTTACACACACATTGAATCCTATGCATAACTGGAGGATACTTGATATTCTTAATCACACACTCTTTTTATCCATTTTTATCCCACGTAGAACTGTGGAAGTGGTCATGTGTGACCTGTTTGTTTTTTCCCCTGGAGAATTGTGGTAGATGTCAACTGTGACCTGGATAGCCTTGTGTGATGTTGTGAACCTTGATCCAGGGTGTTGATCAAACCATTTATTAATTTAAAATTCTTGGTGGAAGGTTATCACCAAGTGGAGAGGAATTTGTATTTTCTTAATACTGAATCTATTGTTTTATTTACACTGTGTTGTTACCTTTTTAGTTTTACTTTGTTTTATCACATATTTCATAAAACTAAATTGAACTTTGATAGTTATTCTTAGCAAGTTTTATAACAGTATTGACATATTAGGATTATCTAAAAAGGTTTATTAATCATCAAATTGATACAACTGAGAACTAATTAATCTTTTGAGAAATTAATCGAATATTCCAGATCTTATAAATTAACTACTCGATAACTGGGAAATTGATTTTTAAATATAGGGGGAATTTAAAATTATACCCGTTAATAAAAATTTATAGATACTAAATTCACCCCCCTCTTGAGTACTGTACTCTAACCAATATTTGGTATCGGAGGATTGGTTTTGAAGTTTCAGTTTTCATAGTGTTTTCAAAACTTGATCAAATTTGATTTTAGTTGTATTTCACATATCTTAAAGTTTCTATCAATACTAAATTTTTATATTTTTAAAATAATGTTCTAAAATATTTATTATAGAAATATATTGGAAGTTTATAATACCGATAAACCTCCATTCTTCAATGGAACAAATTATGCCCAATGGAAAATTAAATTGAAAATTCACTTAGAAAGTATAGGTTTTGAAATTTGGTCTTCAATTGTAGATGAGTATAAGATTCCTACTACTGCTAGAACTACATGGGATGCCCTAATTAAGGCTTCTTATAACAATAATTGTCATCCCATGAATGAATTATATAGTTCTTTATGAGATTATGTATTTAATTGAATTTCTACATGTAAAAAAGCCTACAAAATTTGGGATACTTTTTCTGTTTCACATGATGGAACTTAAAATTTTAAGGAAATGCGACTTAACACATATATTATTAAATATGAAAATTTTAAGATGAAGCCTAATGACCCTATATCTAACATGTATCTCAGGTTCAATGAAATAGTAAACACCATGATCTCTCTGGGAAGAGATGTTACTACCAAAGAAAAACTTATGAGGATTCTCGTATACTTACATGATAGATGGAGAGGAACTTCTGTCTAAATTAGATAATCATGTGACATAAAAAAATTACCTATCGATGTAATCATTTTAAAACTTCTGATGTATGAATACGAGATGAAAGTCAACAAAGAATAGGAGGATGAACCTAAGAGAAAGTCTATAGACTTCAAGACTAATACCTCTAAGAATAAGGAAAAGGAGAAGGTGAGAGCCTCTGTTGAAATCTACAGTAATGATGACTCAACATCAGATAGTGGTGAAGAGATGTGACATCTAGCAAGAAGATTCAAGAAATTTTATAGGAAGAAGAAGTTTTTCAGGAAGCCCAATTATAAATGAAGATATAATAGTAAGGTAAATTAGAAAAAGGAATGGAAAAGAAATGGAAAATCAGAGGAGATTGTCTACTATGAATGCAAGAGGAGAGGACATTTCAAAGCATACTATCCAAAGTTAAAATACAAAAATAAGTTTGAAAACAAAGACAAGAAGTATAAGAAAGATTCAAAGGCCACCTAGAGTGCCTCTGCAGATAGTTCCAATGAATTATCATCATATCATGATGAGGAATATAACATGGAAAATATATGTTTTATGAAAAACACATCTGAGGCAATCTTAGATTCACCTTCATATAATTCATATTATTCTTAAAGTGAAAGTGAGTTTAAAAATATGAAAAGAGTTGAAATATTTGAATACTATAACATTATGGAAGAGATATGCAATGAACTAAAAGATAAATATAAATCTTTATGGAAACTTCATTTTCTCACTTTAACTATTAAATCTGAACCAACTACTAAAAAGGAAAATAATTCTCAACTACTCAAAAAATAATTAAAAATTTCTAATGAGCAATTGAAGAAAGATTTAGAGATGTTTACTAATGGTAAAGATAATCTAACTCAAATTATTGGTAAAAAATAGCTCCTAAGTACACTTTTAGTATTGGATAACATCTTGAATAGAGAAACCTATCTAAAACACATTTTGTAACTAAATTTTGAAAATCTGTTATTCTACCTAAAAATTAAAATACTGCTTCTAGTACCAGTTCTGAAAAAGCCGTTATTACCTCTAGATTTTCTAGACTAAATGGTGTCTATTTTTCAAATATGTTACATAATGCTTATTAGAAACTCATAAGGAAAATGTGGGTACCTAAAGCATTTATTACTAATGTCACTAGACCCAAACAAGTCTAGGTACCAAAATCTATTTTATTATTATTCTATTGGAAAGCTATTTGAAGAACTCGTACAAGATTCAATGATTCTTGGAAAGTGGATGTTCAAGACACATGACATGATATTATTAAAGATTCAAGAACTTAATAAAAATTGATGGTCGATATGTCACCTTTGGTGACAATGCTAAAGGAAAAATAATTGGGTTAGGCTAGATTGGTAAATCTATCTCTCTTTTAATTTCTAAAGTACTTTTTGTTGATGGATTCAAATATAATATGATTAGTATTTCACAATTATGTGATAATGGATTTCATGTTAAATTTAAAAATGATTCTTTCAATGTGTTTAAATCTAAAAATTAATTAGTATTTTATAATTTTATAAATTAAAATGCACATTATGTTAACTTAGATTCTTTAGCTCCTCAAAATGTTTCTTGTTTATATAAATTTCATAAAGAGTCATGGATTTGGAATAGGATATTAAGAAACTATAATATACACTCTCTTAGAAAGCTTACCCCAAAAGGATTAGTCAATGATCTACCCAAACTTGAGTTTCCAAATGAAAAAGTATTTAATCCTTATCAAAAGGGTAAACAATACAAGATATATTTCAAATCAAAGAAAGAAATTTCAACTTCTCAACCATTAGAGTTAGTTCACAGGGACTTGTAAGGACCATCTTGATTTTATAGTTTAAATGGGAAGAACTATGTTTAAGTTCTTGTAGATGTCTATTATAGGTATACATGGACTTATTTATTATCTCACAAAAGTGAATCATGTACATACTTCAAAATGTATGCTAAAACAGTGGAAAATATTAGTGGATTTAGAATAAAATCATTAATGGATGTGAGTTTGAAAATCAAGACATTGAATATTTTTTCTCACACAATGGCTATATTCCTAACTTCTCTGTCCCTAGGTCACATTGAAAAAATATAGTTATAGAAAGAATAAATATAACTTTACAAGAGATAGCCTGATCAATTCTTAATGAATATAACTTACCTATTTTCTTTTGGGCTAAGGCTTTGAATATAGATTTCTACATAATTAACAGAGTCTTAATTATATATATCCTCAAGAAGAATTCTTATGATCTATGCAACAATAGAAAATCCAATGTATGTTATTTCAAATTTTTTGGTTGTAAAGTCTATAACCTTAATACAAAGGACAATCTAGAAAAATTCACATCCAAGAGTGATGAAGGAATATTCCTAGGTTACTCAACCTCTAGTAAACCCCATAGAGTATTTAATAAAAAAATCAAATGTGTGGAAGAATTTGTTCATATCAAGTTTGATGAAACATATCCACATGAATCTAAGACCTCTCTAGACAACCTTAATGATGATATGTCAAACATATACATAAATAAAAAATCATCTATTCCTCCTATCAAACAAATCTATTAAATCAAACAGTTCTGGAAATTCTTCAGAATCTGTACATGATAAACCTGAACCTATAGATGAACCTAAAGTTGTTAGACCCTTTTTTCTAGACCAATTAGAACACTCAAGAACCAACTTATAGATTCAATTGTTTGAGACTTATATAAAGGGACACAAACTAGATCTTCTCTCAAAAATTAGGTTGAACATCAAGCTTTCTTGTCAAACCATGAACCAGAAAACAACAATGATCCAATTAAAGATTAATTTTTGGTAATGGATATGAAATAAGAACTTAATCAATTTTAATTGAATAATGTTTGGAATCTTTTGGATAGACCCAAATACACCTTGACCATAGGCACTAAGTTGGTGTTTATGAATAAAGTAGATGGATCTGGTACTATTGTTAGAAACAAAGCCAGAATAGTTGTACAAGGTTATAGTGAAGAATATGGAATTGGCTATGAGGAAACTTTTACACCTATTTATATACTTGATGCCATTAGAATCTTGATTTCTTATTCTTCCCATCTTAATTTCAAAATTTATCTAATGGATGTTAAAAGTGAATTCCTAAATGGATATATTGTTGATGTTTTTTTTGTTGAGAAACCCCCTGGTTTTACAAACCCCCATTTTCAAAATCATGTTTTCAAATTAACAAAAGCATTATATGGTTTAAAACAAGCTCCAAGGGATTTGTATGATATATTAAGTATTTTTATTATTTCCAAAGGTTTTACAAAAGGAATTGCTGATCCTACTATTTTTATAAAGTGAATATCTAAAGATGTTTTAGTAGTTAAAATCTATGTTGATGATATTATTTTTGGATCTTCAAGAAATTGTTTATGTATTGAATTTTCAAAGATGATGCAAAATGAATTTGAAATGATTTTGATGGTTGAACTAAAATTCTTTCTTGGATTTTAGATTTTTCAAAATAAATAAGTTATAAATATAAATCAATGTAAATATACAAAATATATTTAAAAAATATTTGGATTTGATAGCATTAAAAGTAGTGACACTACAATGGGTACTAATTATAAGCTGGATCATAATGAAGATGGTAAATTTGTTGATCAAACCACTTATAGAATAATTATTGGATGTTTTCTCTACTTGACTACTAGTATGCCAAATATAATGTTTAGTGTGTCTATGTAAGCATGTTTTCAAGATAATCCCAAAGAATCTCACTTAAATGTTGTTAAAAGAATTTTCAAATACCTCAAACATACTATCAATTTAGGTTTGTTTTACCCCAAAGGAAAATCATTTGATATAGTGAGTTATTATGATACTGATTTTGGTGGATGCAAGTTATATAGAAAAATAACCTTTGGGAAATGTCACTTTTTGGGAATGTCTTTGGTTTCATGGTGTAGTAAGAAAAATAGTTCTTTTGCATTATTTACTGCCAAAGTTGAATACATAGCTACTGATAGCTGTTGTGCATAAATTTTGAGGATGAAACACACTCTTTTAGAATATGGATATAAATTTAGACATTTACCTATAAAATTTGACAACACAAGTGCTATTAACATTTCTAAGAATCCATTTTCTCACTCTATAAAAAACATATTGATTTAATACGTCACATTTTGAGAGATCATTATCAAAAGGGTGATATCACTTTAAAATTTATTGGCACTGAATATCAACTTTCTGACATATTCACCCAGGCATTGAACACTAAAAGAATTAATTACATCAGACATGAGTTAGGAATGATCAATTAGTAAGACCATGTGTTTTTATTCCCTTTAATCTTTTTTAGTGAGGTTGTCATGCTGACACCATTGTAATGCTGACACCATTTTTATTCTGACACCTTTGTCATGCCAACTCCATTAGTGTAATACAATGTTTGTCGTGCCAAAAAAAATGAATCATTTTTATAAGTTTTATGTTTTTATCAAAACAAATGTGTTTCGTTAATTCTAGTGAACCTGGTTCATGATTTCATGGTTGAATAATTTCAAAATCCCTACATGATATAAAGTTGAATAGATCCACTCTACTTCTTTACCGCTAGTCTCACTCTCTCTCGGCCACTTCTCTCTCTCTTTAATCGTAACCTTTAACCTTCAAACATTCAGACTGATCAGAATGGCTCGTGTTAAGTGGGCTCTAGAAGATGGAGAGTCTAGTGCGTCCAAGAAATAAAAGGTTGAATCGAGAAAACTGTCAGGTCTTGCAAATCATGCTGTGGAAAACCGTGTTGTAACCTCAGTGAAAATATTTATTATTTAAAGTGCTTTAAGATCAAGGATGGCTTGACTGGTTGGAAAATAATGAAAGAAATTTCTACCCAAAGCTTTTATATGAATTTTATAGGAATATGGAACATCTTCTTGAACGAAGTGATGTATCTTGGGTCAAATCGACATAAAAATAGAAGATAATATCTTTCTATTCAAAACCATGGGATAAATGTCTTAAGCTACCTCATTTAGGAAGCTTTGATGATTATCAAGGTATTTATCCTCCTGAAAGTGAATTATTTTTCTAAGAGATAGCTCTGAAATAGATAACTAGAAATGAAGAACAAAGTAGTCCCATTTCATCAGAATTGAATGGTGAATGAAGAATTCTATTTAAGTTTATTCAGTACCAAATTTGTCCTAGGATAGGGGACTTTGTCTCTCTCAAGTATCAGGATGTATATTTGGTGAATTTTTTGTAGAATTGAGTTAAATGTAATCTGTGTAGATATCTGATGGTGAAAATTAATGAGATGATAAAACCTGGTGGTATGTCAAATTATCTTTTCTATTCTAGAATGATTTTAGCAATGCTAAAGGAGAATGGTTGTATAGGTGAAGTTGATGATGTTGTAGTTAGTGAATGTAGTGGTATCTATTTATGTTATTACATCTATAAGAGAATAAATATTAATTGGAACCCATGGAGGAAGGGATGTGTTAGTGATAAAGATAGATTATATGAGAATTTCAATCCTATAGATCATCCAGTTAGACCAAGGGATCTTATAGATCCTAGACTCGGTCCAGGTGAACAAGTAACCTATTCTTCATATGAAGATGAGGAGCTTGCTACTTCTATTAGAGATGTGGGATCACTAGTTGATGATATAAGTGACCCATACACTACTAGACCAACAGAAAGAGTCTATATTGGACCTGAAAGTCCACCTCTGGACTTACCTTCTCATGAACCTATTCTCAAATCTACTGGAAGTGGAGAAACAGAAGCTGAAGGTAGTGTAGAGTATGTTAGTGAATCCAATGAAGAAGAAGATGAAGAAGAAGAATCTAGTAGTGCTGAAAGTGGTTCAAAATCAGATAGAGAAGAAGAAGATGAGAAAGTTGATGATGAAGTTGGGGATGGAAAGCATGGGGATGGTGATAATGATGAATGTGAAGAATGTGGTAGTGATAGTGAATCTAATCGACCTGAAAAAAAATCCATATGTTGTTAGTATGTATGTTTTTGAAGCTAATACTAGTGTATCTGTTGAGGGTGTTGTTCAAGATGAAAATTTTTCTCTATATGAACCTGTTTCCCAAGTTTTATATACTAGTAAAAGAATTCTACACATGGAAAAGAAACCTAGATAAGAAGCCTTGACTGAGGGGGAGAAATCAGCCTTGAAATCTGGCACTGAGGGGGATCCACAAGGACCAATTTCTCAAGGCGATGAAGAGCATCAAATTGGAAGAGTAAGGTTTGACACTCTTACTCATTTTTATTTGGATATTTTAGCTAAATTGGTGAGAAATACGGGGTAAGTATCTATGGGATTATATTATGAAGATTTTGATTATGAATTTTTTTCCTTTTGCTGCAAGGGAACCAGTGGATGAGTCCTCTTCTAGTGACTATGTCACTAATACCAATTTTGAAAAATTCAATAAAGACATATGTACCTCCATAATACACTCAGTGAAATCTCAAATGAGGTATGAGTTTGATGAATCCATGAGAGAGAATTCTAAGCTAACTAAACATTTGAAAGAAATTTGATCTACGGTTGATGGTGTAAAGAAAGATGGAGATTCTTGTTCTTCTCCTACCTAAACCAGTTTATATCAAGATGATGCTGCTTTAGTTTCCAAGATGGTCATAAAATAAATTCAACCAAATTTGATCATAACTGAAGAGACAATTGTGAAAAGAAATAGAAATATTAGGAATGAGATAAATAGGATAACCACATGCATCAATTCTTTGACCACTAAGTATAGGAATACAATGTAAACTATCATGAAAGGTCTTTAGAATCTTGTTTCTCATTTTTAATTCTCTTGTGTTTTCCAAGATAAGAAAATAAGTTAACGAAATTACCTCTGCTTCTATTACTTCAACCTCTACTCCACCAGTTCAATATTTCCAATCTACAGATCTTTCTACTATTAGTTCAATTTTCAAAGAAGAGCTGAAAGCATTAATTACAAGTATTTCCAAAGTTGAGGACACTTAAGATAAGGTGCATGATCATTTGAAGTATTATACGAGGAGTTCCTCATAGACTTAGGAAGATATGACCAAAATTATTAATGAAATTTTCTCCAAAATCATCACAAAGCATCAAATGAACAATCTGATTCACTGCCTATTCAACCTCATATGTCAGTTTCTCAGGATTTATCTCATATCAGACCAGTCATTACAAAAACTGTTCAGACTGAGATTCATTCTTAGCATAATCCTTCCTTAGCATCTATAATTCTTGAAGGAGTGCCTCTACCTCCTCATAAAATCCATTTAGACCCTCATTCTTCTCATCCTAATACTCCCTATGAACTATCCATCGATCCTTCTAATAAAGGGATCGAACCCCTTGACCCTACCATGTAGTGTGGAGTGACCTTTTTTTGATAGGGATGAGTCATTGTACATTTTCTACTTTAGTGTTCTTTTATTATAAATGCTATTTCCTTTTTTTTACTTTTCCACCTTCCACTTTTTTCTAATCCCAAAAAGGGGAGAAATTTATTAATCATTATTAACATTAAGAGAACTTTATTAAGCATTATTATGAGTTTAAAAATTATTATGTGTTTATGCATTATTATCTCCGAACCATTATTTCAATCTTCTCTCTGATACATTATTAATTGTTTGTTTTAATTATTCTCCAATGGTACTTAATAATTCCAGGATTTGTGATTGTTAAAAGGGGGAGATTGTGGGACCATAGATGCTGTTGGCCACTATCTCTAACAATAATTGTTTTAATTATCACAGATAAAATAATATATTAATATATATCTTACCATATTTCGAAGATTCTAAAATATATAAAATCATTATCTTGAATATCAGATCATTTCAATCATATAACTATTTTTGTGTGGTTAAGTCTAAACAATATTATAACTGATTATCTATGTGTTTATGGACTTTAACACTCTCTGACTTTGCTAAATTGTAAGACATACAGAACATCTAAAATTTTCTATGTATGAGTCATTGACACAAATAGTTAGATGACTCACCAACAAACATATGACTCATTGATAGACAGTTCAAAAAGGCATATGTTCTAAGTATGTGAAGCTGACACCGTTGAAAGGACTCATCATTTAACATGACATTGACAGATAGATGACTCACAGTTACACATGACACCGATGCAGATGACTCACAGTTGCATATGATTCACCGATATAGAGGAACTACTATCAGTCCAAGTGAACTACCATGGAATGATGCTACCGACCAAGATGATTCACCATTAGTTGATACGAGTCACCGATAGTTCAATTGTCTCATTGACATAAGGAAAGACTCATAGTTGAAACAATTCGTCGATGTAATGAGTCACCTACGTATGGAAAGACTGATTGAATGACATACCGATACCAACCAAATGTGAAACAAATAAGAGGAGACCCTGGTAGAAGGATACATTCACATAATGATACACTGAAAGTAGAATACACCAATAGACGAGTCACTGATAGACGAGTCACGAATCGACAATTTAAATTTTTCATTTATTAATATTATTTATAACAGTTATATTTGTGTTATTAAATGACTCTAAAATAATTGATTCCTACTTTTAGACTTGACAGAAGACAGTATGATGTATGATGTATCTCCACATGCACATTGTTGGGATGGAAAGTTTAAAAGTGGAAAAAAATCATGTGAGAAAAAAAGGGGATGAGAAGTGGTGTATGATGTGTGTGAGAGATACATACTGAAGAACATCACCTCTCATGAAAAAACTATGATCCCAGGAACTCAAAAGGAAGAATATACAAGGAGATCAAGAAATCAAGATAAACATGTTGAGCTAGCCTTGAACATCTTTCGAATAAGAAGCTGAACATCTCATACTCCTGGAAGCCAAAACACAGAGGCTAAAAAACACTGTTTTGGAGTTAACATCTAGGAGAGGACTCAAACTTCAATTCCAATTCATCAAATGAGTCTAGAGCTTCACTGTATATCCCACATAGACTTCTAAACCTAACTCTACATATTTAGATCTGTTTAGTTCATTTAGTTACTTTGCTGAGCAGTGTGTGTATTTGTTTGTTACATTCACACTGAATCCTATGCATAACTGGAGGATACTTCATATCCTCAATATCACACTCTTTTTATCCATTTGTATCCCAAGAAGAACTGTGTAATTGGCCATGTGTGAACTTTTTTTTGAATAACTATGGTAGAGTTCATGTGTGACCTGGATAAACTTTTGTGTTGTTGTGAACCCCGATCCAGGGTGTGGATCAAACTGTTTATTAATTTAAACTGCTTGGTGGCAGGTGATCACCATGTGGAGCATATTAAATATCTTCTTGAGACTGAGCCTCTTGTTTTATTTTCACTATGTTTTTACCTTTTTTACTTTTAATCTATTTTATCACATATTTCATTAAACTAAACCGAACTCTGATAGTTAGTCTTAACAAGTGTTTATAACAGTATTGACTTATTAGGTTAGTTTAAAAAGCTTTATTAATCATCAAATTGATACAACTGAGAACTAATCAATATTTTAAGAAATTAATAGAATAATACATCTCTTATGAATTCACTACTATCTAACTATGCAATTGAATTTTAAATATATGGGGGATTTCAAATTATACCCTTTAAATAGAATTTTTTATAGATAATCAATTCACCCCCCCTTGAGTACTCTACTCAGACCAACAATTTCTTTTTGTTCCTTAAATTTTTCATTGGGATTATTCCCATTATTATAATAATATTTTTATTAATAAAATAGGAATAATTACATGTATAGTACTTATAAAGTTTGATAATATAGGAATTTATTTCTATTATTTTTTATTTGTTAAGTACATCACATGTTGTGTAATAAAAACATTGTTTTGGAAATTACACAAGAGTGATGAAAATATAATCACATACTACAATGTTAATTTACATAATAATTTTTGAAAATAAATACTTTCATAACTTGAGAAATTAAATTATTGAAATAAAACATATAGAAAATTAACTTTTTATAATAGAAACACTTTTAAGGAAAAAAGCAAGAAACCGTAGTTCAAGCAGAAAATAAAATAATGAAACCATTAAGGGATATTATATGAATATTAGATTTGATCTCCCTATATAATTTCCAAGAAATTGTACTAACCTAAGAATCTGGATCATACTTCAGAAGGTCTTCGAACTGATACGCCAGCTTATCCTAAGACTTAATGTACTCCCCTTAACTGATCTTACCATCATTGAATACCCTGATAAATATCAAATCATTCTTGTCAATATATTTACTATTCTCCTCATTGGTAACCACCCTAAATGGCCTTCCCATCATCTTGTTATATTATTATTCTATAACATTAATCATAGAAACAGATTCAACAATTTCTTCTTCTGAGTGCATAAGCAGCTCCATAGAAGGATTTCTCACCACCCCAAGCTCCCACTACTGACCATAAGTAACATTAAGGGGAAGGTGGGTGACATTGTCCATTTATTTTTCTTTCAATTTTATTTTTGATATCAGGTACCTTAGTGTTGGAAATAATGAATAATCCTTCCTCTCTTTCCAAATACCCTCTGGCTCTTACTTCATCTCAGGATTGAAAGTTGATCACCTTGAATTTCATCTTCTATATCACCTGATAAATGATCAGAATCCTCATCACTGGACTCATTCCCGACCCCCTACTAATTTCAAGGCCTAACCAGGATGTGATATCAAGTGTTTTATTATTTTTTTATGTTTCCTATTTTTATTTATTATATTGTGCATTATATTTTTTTAGGTATTTTTTTATTGATTTCTTATAATGGTTTATTTATAGGAACTAGAAAACTATTAAAATCTAATATGATGTTATAATTTAATGAAAAAGGCCTGAGAGGAATAATTACTTCTTTTTATGGAATTTATTAATCATGAAAATACCATATGAAGCATTTTCTATTGTTTTATAGATATTATTAGATAGTCCCATATGTTACCTTGTTGTGAAAAGCCTATGCATGATGAAACTATTAATTTAAGATGGAATTACAAATGATTGTTCGCTAAATATAAATTCCTGGGCTATATGAGATTGTTCCTTGTTGTGGGAGGCTTAAATGCCTCAATTTCATGTCCTTAATTTCTATTATTATGTGAAAAAATATAGTTAATATGTATTTGTTCTCTAGGATGTTTAAGGCCTTAATATAACTTAATATGTTTTTGATAACTTGATATGGTTGGAAACCTTTCATTAGCAATGGGTTGAGATCCCAGGATATAATGATGGTCGATTTCAGTGATGGAAGGATATATTATATTATGTGAAATGATGTGTAAATTACATCAGGGTGGTAGGGATGAGTTTAGAGTGTGTATTTATAATTAATATCTTTGATATTTTTTGTTTCTTAGTTCATTATCGGATGGTCATATGTTATTTATATGATTAGTTTCCAACTTCTTGACACAATTTGTGACTATTTAGTGCAAGTTAAATTATTATGTGGTAGCATAAGAGGAGTCCAAGAGTACACCATACAATATATTAAATAATAATTATAATGTCAAATAAAAATTTTTGGATTATGGTGTTCAAAAATGATGGTGGAATACTTCATAATTTTGGAAAATAAATAACAGTGTCGTTGACACTTAACATGAAATATTAAAATGTTAATATTGGAAATGAATCTTGATTAATAAAAATAAATGGATATTAAGTTAATTATGATGCTCATATTATTTTTTGTTATCTAGTCCTTAGAAGTGGCAGTTGGGTCTCTTGTATGACGATAGTGATAGACGAGTCTATGTCTAGGTAGTTTTCCTTAGTGTGGTTGTGTGTGATATTACATTATATTTTATTATTTAATATTATTCCCCACCCACATCAGAAGGTAAAATAACTCCAAAATGTTTTTAATATTGTTTTATCAAACATCCGTGATGAAAAGTGTATATATATATTAATTCTATATCTACCCTCTCTACCTCTGAAAATATATTAGTATCATATCCCAGGATATAATGGCTTACAAAATAGATTTAGTTCCTACCTGGTCTATGATGGCACATAGTTTTACTATACATTTATGCGCATGTTGTAATAACTTAATGTGTAGCACATCCTTATATTTGGTCATGGTGGATTCGAATTCCCATAGGTTTACAAGAATGGGCTATGATTTCACGAGCTATAATGCATTTTCACAAGATGTAAAAATATTCTAGCATACAAATGGTTAATATTTGGGATATGATGTTGAGATGTTAGGCTACAAAGGATGTAATAATGGTTTTGATACTATTTCATGAGGCATAAGATTATTTTTTCAGAGATATGAGCACATTCCGTATCATTTAGGGTGTGATAGTGACAAACTGGTGGAAAATAAGAAGTAGGGTACCTTCACACACACACACACATATAATTTGATGAGTTTTTTTATTCTATGAATTATATGGTTAGTGATCCAATTTGAGGATGGAAAATGAGGTATTACCTATTTTGGTTATGAGTTAGTTTCATTTTATTAATCTCTATACTTTAATATTATTCTTTCTTATTTTTAAAGATAATTTTTAGGGATGATCCTACCGGGTATACATGTCATGCTCACCCAACATATATATAAACTATCTTTAGGTCCATAGTAGTTGGTTAATGATTGAGATGGGTGGTAACAACTTGGGAATTTATTTTTAATATATTATATACTTTACATCACTGATGAATATTTACTTTTGAAACTTTCAATTTTATTTTCTAGTTTCATTAATTTATGTATGACATTTAATGTATTGTGACTTCTTATTTTATTTATTCATGATTTTGGTTGGTGAGTTTCTCATCTTATCTATTATTCCTTAAATTTATATAGAGGATAATTCCACCCATTTGTGTGATTTATATACCCTCAGTGCTAATATTCAAACAATGGTCTATAGGAGGTGGAATTTGGGCATCATTATCACTCATACAAAATTTTATTATATTAAAAGGTAACTTTTTAGGGAAGGGTTCATGATATTGTGTTACAGTCATAGGATGGTAAACATCAAGTGTTTTTTCAAGAAGATATTTGCATTCCTTCAGTGATGTGTGGGGTGGTTCTCCATGAATTACATAGATCACCCTTATTATATCATAAATTTGTGAAAAAGATGTATCATTCTCTATGATATCATTTTTGGTGGTCTACTCTAAATAATTCAATTACAGAGTTTGTATATTGTTGTAGAAGGTGAAGGATGAGCATCATGTTCCTAGTTGTTTTCTTTAGCCACTTAATGTTCCCTAATGGAAGTGAGTGGACATTTTGATGGACTTCATCACTATCTTACCAATATCTAGAGATTTTTATGATTATATATGGGTGATAATGAATTTTTGTATGAATTTTACTCACTTATAAGTGATTAAGGAGTCAATATTTTGGAAGGTGTTGTTGAGGTAATATCCAGAGTAGATAGTGAGGCTTTATGGGGTTCTAAAGATGATCATCTATGATCATGATCCAAGGATTATAACCAGAGTATGGAGACGTCTCCAACATTATCTTGACACCTAGTTATTATTTATCACCACTTTTCATACATACAGGGATGGTCGGATAGAGAGGAATATCTTGATTTTAATTGACACTTTGTGCATGTGAATTCTAGATTTTGGAGCTCTATGGGTGAGGCACCTACCCTTGGTGGAGTTTTCTTACAATAATAAATATTACTCTACTGCGGGTATGAAACATTTAAATGAATTTTATGGTTAACATTATATATCTTCATTATTGTATAATTACTTCATAGATCCAATTGTTCTTGGACTATAATTGATGCATAGTACAATAGAGAAGGTACACGTGATCCGTGAGAGAATGAATGTGGTGAAAATTTACCATAAGTCTTGTGTTGATCATAGGAAGAGTATTATGGAGTTATATTTCATATATAATACATTATTCAAGGGTTATCTTCATCATGGTAAGTGAAGGTTTAGTCATGGGAGTGAGATTTATCCATGGTCCAATGGGCTCTTGAGGTATTGGCTTGTGTTGGATCTGTGGCATATCGGTTAGTATTAACCCCTGACTAAGCATTATTTAAAAAAAAAAACTGTTTTCACTAAAATTTCCCCTTTTATTTCATTTAATTATGTTTTTAGTGTATTTATAATTTAGGTGCATTATTGAGGTTATTTTTAAAATATCCAAATATTCTAATTTTAATGATTTAATTACTATTTTGAGTGTTAGGTTTATGGACAATTTTGATAGAGGTGTGTTTTAGAAGTCATTTTTTAATTGATTTAATATTTTAATTCTAGTCAATAAAATAATTCTCAATATTTTGTTTTTATTTTATGTGAATAAGGAGGAGAAAAATTGGTAATGGGTATTATCATGGTTGATCAAGATATCGTGAGTGAAAATTCATCAATTTTTGAAGTGGCTATAAGAAGAAAATCCATTATCGATCAAGATACTATGCATAAAAACTGATGTGAACCTACCTTATACATAACCACCTCTAAGATATTGTGTGCATCCTATCATACAATCATCCTTCAAAAAAATCACACCTACTTCATGTGCAAACCCAATTGATCATGATCCTCCTCTTCATTGTTATTCACTGAAGCAACTACATAACCACTTCCAACCTACTATAAGGCCATTCACAGGAAAATGTTTCCTCTTCATGCTGCCAAAAAGATACTTTAAAGATTATAAATTCCTTTCTGACAAGATTCCATGAGAACCATCCATAAGAACACTTAAACTGACCATAATTTCACCCTAAAACCTTCCATAAGGGGAGGATGAAGCTATCACACCCTCGACAATTGATTTTTCCAAACAAATGTTGTACTACTCCGGATTCCACCCATTATCAACCCTCATAAACCTGTTTCCTACATAGAATATCGACACACTATATTCATGGAAGATGATGAATGGAAGACCCATGAGATAAGTTCATCAGAAGCGAGTTCATCTCTTATTTTCAATCCAAATTCAAATAAGAAAACCCCACCACATGAGACCAACATGAAAAACCAATTGAACATGGATGATAAACATAAATTAAAATAGATTTTGGATCTATACAAGTTGTATTTCATATTTAATTATCTAGATATGAGGCTAATGAACCCATTGGAATGATTCTAATGATGATGTAGTATTTTTTATTATTTTTTCATTTAAATATATGACCAAAATCATGAATTGGATGTGACCTAGTCTTACAAAATTATTAATCTAAATTATCTAATTAAAGTGCTTACGAAGTTCTTGTTGAATTTATCATGATAATATTGTTAAATATTTTAGTTAATGTGTCATCGGTTGATGATGATGGTCATAGATAGTGGACACCTTCTTTAGTTTGTGTAGATTATTTCTTGTAGGCTTGATTGATGAAAATAAAATGATTTTTAGTAAGGCATGAAATAGAAAGGAAACAAATCCATCAGAGAAATTATGAGCCCATTAAAATAAGGATTGATCAATATTTATGAAGATATGCCATAATTGATACCAAAAAATACCTATTGAGACTAAACTTCCAAAACTTCTTCAACCTACAGGCCTGAAAAATCCCTACTAAAGCATTACAGAAACTCAGTTGAAAATTAAAGTTGACAAGGCCCTGATAGAATGGTTACAGTAATAAATATACTTGCACATCATCTAAACAAAAAATTGACTCAATTAATTTAAACAAACCAGAGCCACATGAACTATTAGTTTAAAAGTGAAAGTATATAGGAACAATTTTTTTACAAAGTTAAAGGTCAAATGAGAAAATACACTCATGTAGATCCTTTTGATCTCAGTTTTAGTAAGCTATAATTATTTCCAAATACCATCTCCGGAAGATCCCCAACACCTTCCATAACTGATCAAAGATCCAGGACCAATCTGACCATTCTATTATTTAATATCAAATACTTTGGGGACGAGGACCAATATTGGGAGGTCCACTTTTAACACCATTATAGCCTCATCCATGGAAGAACATCTCAATCTTAGTAAATCCAAATAATCTATTGAGTAGTATCAGAAGATGAATCAACCAAATTGTAGGACTTCTCAGTTAAAGCCTAGTTTAATCCCACCAACCCTAGTTCAAATTATTAGTCATCAAGTTCCCCATATCATAGCCTCATGGAATGCTTGTATCTTCATTTTTTTTTGGGAAATTACACTAGTTAAAATCAAATTTATTATAGTGACGAATCACTAAAGATATTATAATTTGATTATTCTATAACAAGTATGAATTATGATCATGAGGCGAGTCTCCCAACTTGGTGTAACTTTTAATTTTATTGAGAGATAATGGGTGGGGGTAATATATAAAAAGTAGATGGGGTGAGTGAAAGAATTATCTCCCCTTCACAAGAAAACTACCTTAATTTTTTTTCTTCTTCTTATGTAATTTTTTAATTTTTCTATGTTATGTATAGTGAAAATATATTCTAATTTCTTAATTATTATTTTTATTTTCTACTCACATCCACTATTATTTGGATATAGGCACTCAACTCCATGATCATGGATTATTGACCCAAGGAAAATTCTCAGGAGAGGTTTCACGACACTCCCAATATCTTCACATTTTATTTCATCTAATTTCATATATATTGTAAAGGATTAGTAGAATTTTATGGTGATTGTGAAAAAAATTCACACTATATCCTTTTAAATATCATAACCCCATTCAAATATCAACCAAATTATTTCCCATCCTTTCTATTGATCAACATGGAATATTAATGAAGCTATGTGGATTTAGGAATGAACAATATATGATTGGAGTTAGTTGTTGGGATAATAGATACCTTAATTGTGAGTGTTCATCAATTTGATACTATAAAGGAGGTGAGACTTTGTGTACCTAGGAGATTTCTTAATGTTCACTAAGCATCAAAAATAAAGTTGATAGTGGTGATTTAGGAATGGTATTGAGTGAATCGTTAAAATTTCTTATGAAACCGTTTTGGATAGTGAAGAATACAGGATTTCATAACACTTCTATAGAATCTAATGTTGTTTTATTTTAATTTTCATGCATACACACCAACACAAACCCTACACTCTAGAATAAATTATTTCTTAGAAATTTAAAAAGGTAAACATTATAAATATATAATAAGTGACTAAGAGATGTGGAGAGCTAGCTCATGAATCGATGAAAATTACCCTAGTCAATCCCACTGGAATTCATTCGAAGTTAAAATAAATTTTGTATATAAGGAATGTGATAGCCTTTCCCATCACTATTTTTTTTGTTGTGGAGTTATATTGGGTACTCTTTTTTTAAAATAACTAGTAAATAATTTTTCATTATCAAACTAAAAGTTAAAATAAAAAATTATAGGCTATGTAAAATAGGATTGAGGAGCATAATATTGTGGCCAACCAAATGTTAAAAAAACCCTATAAGTCAACTTATGAACCCTCTTGAGCCAGCCAAAAATATCAAAAAATATCTCACCAAAGATGAAATGATGAACCCACATAATAAAATAATATTTTATTATCAAAACCTGAAATCTGAGGATGCAATTCCCTTGGAAGATAAAAATGAATTGATGTTACCACTTATTACCACAACCATGGTGGATTCAGAACTAGAAGTTATTAAATAATTGGATAAAATACCACTATTTACACTCATCTATATGGTTTCCCTTCTCTTTGAATAAAAATTGAATGTTAATAAATGTGGGTGATATTCTTTCCATTGAATCATTATATTTTGATTTTATTAAATCCCATTTAAATGATTATTCTACCTATGTTGTGAATTCATATTCTTCATCCCTTGGAGAATGAATAAGGAATGAAGGATATATAATATGAATAAAATATACAATTCCCATTTCCACACTCATCCACACTCAAAGACTTCAAAGGAGAATTACTCACAGAGGATGAACTAAATGTTGAAATAAAATGGGATTAGATCTGAAACTGAAATCATATTTTCAAATTTTTATTCATTAATTTTTATAGTATGACCTTCCCTGTGTTGTAATAAAATAATCATCCCAATTATTTCAAAACTTGGATGATAATGAGGATAATATAAAGGGTTTTTTTAAGAAAAACATGAAGATACCTATCCTAAAATTTATTTGAATAACTTCCCAATATCCATGTGTAAGGAGGAGGATCTTAAAACCGATGAACTGGAGGGAGATTAATATATTTTTAGTTCATATTTTGATTTTATAAAATTATAATTAAAAAATAATTTCTCTTATTTTCACCTTTTTGAAACAAACATTTTTTATAGGCCCTAGAGAAGTTGGATAATGCCACACTAGATTAAATATAGTCAAATTTGAGAAAAAACATTGTAGTAATTTGAAGAGGAGTTTTTCCATCACAAAGAAGATAAGTTGAATGATGATTATTTAGATGATTTATTTATATGTTATATGGTGGATTTATTTTTTCTATCCACTGATATGGAAAAAGAGGAAGTGGAAAACATCATCCCACAAGATGGAGCTAAAGGAAAAGAGGTCATATACCAATTAATCACTCCCATGAACCATAAATTCAACAATAAATAAAGGGACGACAATAAAAAATTTCAACAATAGGACCTCCAAGAGAAGAAACAAGTTGGGAAGAGCTTTGTAGAAGGAAACATTTGGTGGTTCTTAACACATGATCCAAACCAACCAATAGACTAAAGATAATCCAAATGATGTTCAGAAATGGATAGATTAAATTGAAGCCCCTCTTGGGAGGATTTTACCCATGATTCTATATCCTTTCCTCCAGGATTATTTTATTTTTAAATTATTTCATTTAATTTATAATATATAGTTATTTTATTATTGTTTTTATGTGTAGGGAAAAAGTTGATAATTGCTTAAACACCTCTTTAAAGACCATTTAAAGTAAAAATTTAGAATAATCTCCTCCCAATACTTATTTTTTCATGAATTCTTATTTACTTTCGGCAGGAAAATTTCTTGATATGTTTCAAATTTCATTGAGGATTTAGTGAAGACTATGTATGTGGGAGGGGGGATAACTATTGTATATTTTTTTATCCAATTTTAGTGAGCCTAATTTTGAGAATAAAAAAAAAATATATATAATTAAATTAAAAAATATATAGAAAATGAAATATAATAAATTATATTCTATCTTTAAATGTGTGTAAATATTCTTTTATGAAGTTTTATCACTTTTCACACTTTCATTAAGATAAATTGAAAACTCAAATGCACTTTACAACTCTAAGTGGTTTGTTAGGATTTTAATTTCTTATTGAACCCTTAAAGATCAAATGATTGATGATTTATGTTTTTTTATTAGGCTGTGATTTTTAAGAATTTTTATGAATAACTCAATATTAATTATGGGGGAAAATGGATTATATGTGTTTTTATGACGGAAGAATAATATGTAAAGGGTATGGTAAGAGGATAATGTCATTTAATTGGAGAATTTTAAAGAGGGAAATGGGTATGAGTCATTATCATTTACTATATTCTATTTTTGTCATGATATTCTCGTAAAATATTTGTATATAAAAAATAAATAAAAATGAAAATGGGGTTATGAGATTGTAACATTCATTGTCCTTATTTGAGTGATCCATGACCCTAATCAATAAAAGGGTATGAAAAAAATTCAATATATTGGATTGAAAATTCATTCTCTATGAAAGTAATTTACATTAAAAAAATATTAAAAAGGTGGAGAATAATGATGATAAATTAATTGGATTCATTTTCATGACCCATGGCCTAGTGGAAGAAACAAATGGGAGTGTGAGAGATGCCAACTATAAGGGGGTGTTTTTATTTGTTTTTTGATTTTTTTTAACATCTATGTCATTTTTTTAAATGAATCCGAAAGGAAGTAGGGGCCCTGGTACATTTATGTTATGTCAAAGGGTGGCAGAGTCCCTACCTCCGTTCAGCCCAAAATAAAATATATATTTTAATTATCCATGTTTGTATACTTATAAATATATAGGTTTTTATATTATGATATATATATTTTGTTTGTTTTATTTTTTTTAGAATTATTTCATTAATATTTAAAAGTGAAAATATTAGGATTTTAAGTGATAAATCTTGTGACATGTAAATTAGTATTAAAATATTCTCATTTTATTATGTTATAATACTTCATTTTTGGATTTTGTATGTGAGTCTATTCTATATAATTATAATATACCAGTAAATAGTGGATCTTGAGTAGAAAATATTCATTTCAGTGGGGTTCAATATCTAGGGTTAGTTTGAATCTATAAAGTTTCAACTTAATCAATATTTTATTGAAAATTAATTTTACTAGCATTATATATTGTTTCTTTAAAGCATTACAATTTTATTTATAATATTTTTTTTAAAAATTCTCTTCATTTTCAATTATTTATTATATTTATGATTTTTTTCAACATATTTTTATATTCTTGGGATATTTTTTTATGTTTTATTTATATTATATTTTATAATCTATAAGCTTTTAAAGTTACCTACTTGAAATTTAACAAGTTTTTCTATGATTCATGTAGTCCAATTTGAAATATTATTAAATATAAACTGTAACTAAAATATAAATGAAAATTGAAATAGTGTATAAACATTTAAAAATGGTTTATAGAAACATAATTTTCTCATTTTAATATAAAATATATATATATATTGATGATTATATTTACTATCAATGGAGAGGTTTAATTCCACATAATGGTGTGTGAATGGGATGTGAATATTGAGATCGCCAACCTTGGTGTTGGATTGCAGTATGAAGACCTAGAGGGGGATCATCCTTGGGTATTGGAATCTCAACCATCAAATTCTTTGTATTTATCTGAATAGAAGGATGTTCCAATTGGATGTCCCCCTGCACAACTGATCATTCTCCCACTTGGGGAGTAGAAGGACCCTCAATCATCACATGGGGGAACCATATAACCTATGAGGAATCTGGAATGATAGCTGGAGGCATGGGAAATGACCCCTGATAGAAGATTTGATAATATTAACCTAGATAATACTTTGGATATCCTGCCTATACAGATAGATCCCATGCCTCCCGGTGCACTCCCCTAATCAATTGAGGCTAGACTTCTTGAGTGATGACCACTGCCTATGGAAGAGGTGAGGCCTTATGTGCTACACAATGCAGTCTACATATTTGTTGTCATGGATCCTAAGCATCAAAATCCTCTGGATGAGGCTCTTAAGAAAGAACTTATACTCCCAGGGTGGGAAGATCCGCTCCATGGGGTGGATGATTGATGATATTTTAGTGAACCACATGATATTATAGAATCATCCCCTACACCGCATCATAGATTGTTTCCATTCTAGAAACCCAATCCTCCTATAGACTAGACCTGAAGACAAGTTTTTGTACTCTAGTATTCTATAAATAGATTCAAAACTAATTAGAAAAGTTCACAATAGGAAAACTAATGGAAATTTATTCACTTACCATATCTCTAATCCCTCTTCTATGTCGAGTAAGATACATTATAGACTTCAGTCTATAACATGGATCATATTTGAACTACTCTGAAAGATGTAATCACATTGTACATACACCCTCAATATGAAGGGATACTCGTTTTCCTTAAATTTTGAAATAAAAGGCATGTCGTCGGTGCGTCGACATTATTCCTCCCCAATAGCTTCACGAAATTAAGCTCTTGGGACTATCTCAATGGAAATTTAATGCTCTAAAAATAGCCAAATTTCAGCATGAATCTATCAGGCTGGTTCCACTCAAAAATATTAAAGTGAATGATTGGCACTATAGTCATAGAATCATGAAGTCAAAATGTTCAGTATTTATGGGGAGGCTTGTCATAAAAATGTTGATGCGGGGGAGGGGCATTTCTAGTAGTCTTGTTTTTGGAATTGGTTATGTTTATATATGAATGTTCTTGAAGTCATGTGATGTTTCCCCCTTTCTCCTTAAAAGGGGTTTTATCCAACAATAAATAATAACTAAGGCCTTTGGGCCATTCAGTTAGTCAGTATATAGGAAACTAGTCCAATAAATCAAAATATGGCATCCATGAAATTTTGAATGCCAAGTGATATTTTTCAAAAAAAATTCCATACTAAAAACCAAAAATGATTATATTATTAAAATTTTTAATCAATGAAAGATTGTATATACTTACCTTTTCTGGTAGGGTATTGTCCAACATGATATGGCATACACCCAAATGGTGTTCCAAAGTGCTGAAGAAGATTTGTTCCTAAACCCACCTATAAAATTCAACCTCAAAAGTGATATATAATAATAATAAAAATTCAGAAACTCCTTCTAGATTCAGAAACTAAAAAAGGTGAGTGATCATAATAGTGTCCACACAGAGCATCATGAATCACGTCTATAGGTAGCTACTGACGAGCAACATCATGGGAGTGGGAGGGGATGTGCTCTCATGCCCACATCTAAAGAACGATGACACATCCCCTGATATCTATGTGATCTGAATGGTGTGACATGAATAATGATCTGTATGTGTAAATCGAGAACACAAATACCCATATTTATGTCCCACCCTGATCAAAATCCTCCAGTATCCCTAGATACATCATGTGCCCATGAATACCTAAGTTATCACCACACATTTTCCACTATTTCCAAACTGGCCTTTAATATCACTAGAAATGAACTTTATCAACGCTAAAAATGTGATGACTTCGTGAGAAAGGTTAAAATACCTGGTCTTTTATCAGAACTAAAAAAGCACTAATAAAGTGGTATTTTATCACCACTAAAAATATCACTAATAAATAATACCTTTATCATCACTTTTAAAAGGGATGATAAAGGAACCATTTATTTTCACTTCAATTTAGCACTGCTAAAGGAACCATTTATTAGTGATTATAAAAGAAACAAAAAAGTATACATTTATTCATTCTTGTAAAAGTGTTGATAAATTACCTTTTATCAACTCTTTTAAATAACTAATAAATTGGACCTTTATCAATTCTTTTAAAAGTGTTGATAAAGGTCCATACTACAGTGTGATATAACAACACACTTTAGAACTAGAAACACGCCAGATATCAACAAAAATAAGTACCAATACATGACATAAATGAAATGAAAAATTTAACACAAACACAAGAAAAAACACTATATTATATATATTTCAAACATTGGTTCCTACAATAACATAAAGAAAAATTATTACATACATTGAAAAAAATCAATGTTCCTTTATCTTTTATTCCTAACCTATCTCATGAAATGGTTGAACAAAACACCCCTACTAGAGAAAAAGAACACACTTTTATATGAATTTTTTTATGTTAGTAATAATATGAAAAACTAAATTATCAGATATTTTTAATTTTTCTAAAATTGATGTCAATTTTAAATAAAAAGCCACACTTGGAGTCATACTAGACAAACCATGCCTCAGATTGAGGTGAGTGTGATTCCAACACATCTCCAATGACTTAATTATTTTTTATTAAAGTATTAAAACAATCTGAATGTGTTTTATCAGTTTTGAGTATGTTAGTTTTGTTTTTTATTTAAATTTATTTTTAAACAGGAAACACACACTTTTGAATCATTCTGATCGCATCGTGTGTCAGTTGGACATGAAATAGATTCCTACTTGTAAAAAATTACTTATTAATCATTTTTCAAAATTATCATGAAAATATGAGGGTATTTGAAATTTTTTTAGTGAGTGACATCTTTTTAACTAATATGTCAATTTTAAACTGATAACAGACACTTTGAGTCATATTAGGCACATCATGTGTCATATTGAGGCGAGTTTGATTTCTACATGTACTAAATGACTTATGAATAGTTTTAGTAATGTATTAAAACAATCCAAATGTTTTTTCCTGTTTTGACTAGTATAGTTGTTAGTTTTTCTAAAATTTATGGAATTTTTAAATAAAATGATGCACTTTGTGTCATATTTGTCACACCGTATGTCAAACCGAGGTTTGGGTGATTCATAAACATCCAAAATGACTTATGGATCATTTTCTTAATGTATAAAAACAATTTGGATGTTTTTTTAGTTTTTTTATGCCCCTTTTCTTTCTTACTAAAATGTCATTTTGAAATTAAAACACACAATTTGACTCATATCGATCACATTGTGTATCAGATTGAGGTTCGTTTGATTCATACACATCAAAAATTACTTCAAGATCATTTTACTAAAGTATTTAAACAATTTTAATGAATTCACTTAGTTTTTAGTAGGTCATTTTCTCTTTTTACTAAAACTGATGAAAATTTTAAATAAAAAGATGCACTTTGAGTCATACTGGTCGCCCTGTGCATCAAATTGACGTGAAACAGATTCCTATATTTCCCAAATGACTTATGGATAATTTTATTAATGTTTTGAAACAATATTAATGTTTTTGATATTTTTTGAGAACATCACTTTTATTTTTTACTAAAATGTCATTTTAAAATTGAAACAGGTACTTTGACTCATATAGATCACATTGTGTATCTGATTGAGGTGTGACTAATTACTACACATCAAAAATGACATATGGATAATTGTACTAAATTATTTAACCAATGTGAATTCATTTTCATGGTTTTGAGTTGGTTATTTGGCCTTTGTACTAAAAATTATGTCAATTTTAAATAAAAACAAACACTTGGAGTCATACTGGTCACACCGTGAGTAGGATTGAGGTGAAGCTATTTCCTACACGTTCTGAATGATTTGTGGATAATTTTCCTAAAGTTTCATAACAATATGAATGTGTTTAACCAGTTTTGAGTACATCACTTCTATTTTTTACTAAAATGTCATTTTAAAATTGAAACATGTACTCTAACTCATACTGATGGCATTGTGTATCGGATTGAGGTGTGGCTAATTCCTACACATCACAAATGAATTATGGATCATTTTGGTCCCCTATTATGTACATGGAATTTTCTACATTGGGACTTACATGAACTAATTGTGATGTCCCCTTAAAAGGATTATCCTCGATTGAATTTTTATCTTACTCAAAATTTGTTTTATTCATCAGTAGGACAGTGGACCAATTATTGTTTTTTGGACAAGAGACATAAAATACATTCAATTCTTGTGATTCCATTATTAATGACTTTTCTTTTTCCCCCTCCACATTGAAATTCACCTTCACAAATCTCATTTCATTAAATTTCACTCCATTGATATTGTCAACCCATTCGCAATGGTAAATAGGAAGTTAAAATATTATATAATCCAAATTGTATATCTTTTCGTTAATGCCAAAATATGGCATATTTTTGTAAATTGGATTTCTATCCTTGGAACCAGATATGTGCATCGCTTAAATGACAAGTGTAACACCACAGTTTTTCATCGCACTGAAGTCACCATGGTCTTTTGTATATAATGTATAACCATTGATTACAAAACCTATGTAAGATATAACATTTTAATTAAGTCATTTAGCTAGCCATTGAAGACTTTCTGAAATTGAATTCTGATGTTAAGATAACTCTTTATAAATTTGATCTCTGAACCATCCTGTAAATTATTGATTATGTGTATTTGATATTCATCCTTCTTCCCTTTATAGATTTAAATCTCTAATAATTTATTTGTCTTCATCAATGTATGGACCGATATCTTCACTATTATGTAATATGTAAATATTTTCTTGCTCCAACTCTGTCAAGGAAATTTTAACAACATCTCTTCTAGAAATCCCTTCACCCATAAGGTGTTCGGTATGAAGAGACTTTGGGAGACTTATGTTTTCAGAATCTAATAGGTAATCAGTGGAGCAGTCAATATATTCTTCAACAATATATCATTATGTAATAAAACCTTTTGAATGACTTCGATTCTTGACATACCCTTTAAAAATCTTCAAATACCTTTCAATGGGGTACATCCATCTGTAATGGACACGACCACATAGTTGAACCTCCCTAACCAAGTGAACCATTAGGCGGACCATTATATTAAGGAATTATTGTGGTAAGAACA
The DNA here is from genome assembly GCA_963277665.1 of Viscum album. Taxonomy (NCBI): domain Eukaryota; kingdom Viridiplantae; phylum Streptophyta; class Magnoliopsida; order Santalales; family Viscaceae; genus Viscum; species Viscum album. The sequence goes on from OY728159.1 coordinate 627,451,885, forward strand.
TCTCTAATTCACATAATATGACTATAATATCTTTATTCAGGATGGGAAACTTCACAGGTTCTACTAATTTACTACATATAGATTTGATAAATAAGTAGAGTCTAGTTAATGTATGTTGTACATTTTGTGGCAGAATGGAATGGAAAGAAACATGAATTAAATATTTAATGAAAACATGGAAGTTGTGAGATTTTAATCCATATAACATAAAATTATTCATTGACATGACATTCTTGATATATGATGAATACACCTATGCCACTTTTACACTAGCAAGAAAAAGAAAAAATTATAATTTTTCAGGTCTAGATAGAATGTAACCTACTGGAGGAAGAAAAGTCTGCCTTTTACCCTTCACTAGTGCTAACACTTCCCTTATCTCCATTTAAATCAAGTCCAACCTAGCCTTGATGCCATATTTTATTTTTCTAGAACATTTACTAATGTACCAATAACACTATAAAATACATTTTTTTCTACGTGGATGACATCAAGAAAAAGTTTGATATACAAACAATTCCAATAGGGTAATTCAATGAAAATTTATCTCTTCTTCCAACCAGAATTGGTATGGTTTTTCCAAAATGGTTTACCAAAAATAGTGTTAATATTTTTTACTTTTTTCAAAATTGATCTCACATTACAGGAGATAGTGGTTTACCTTGTTCTATATTCCCAATGAATACTATCGTCCATGATCGATATTTATTTCATCGAGTTAAAATTTTCCAATGTCCTAAAAACATTGCCTTTAAGGAATGTCTCAACTGAAAAGAGTTTGTGAATTTTCACAAATGGGACACCCCAATATTCCTTTAATGCTATAGACTGATACATTTCCATCAGTAGGGAAGTCATTTATCATTATGTACAACATGACCATCAATGTGAATTCTTTAATTCTACGAGCAGCATAAATTGTAACACCTGTATCCCACATCAATTTTAGATCTTCGATCAATGGATCCAAATATACATCAATATCATTACAGGGTTTCTTTGGTCCTTATATAAGAATATAAAAGATAATCGATTTGTGTTTTATTCATAACCATAGAGGAAAGATACAATTTAACAACACGACATGCCATGTATAGTGAGTACTACTCTATACAATAAAAGGATATATTCCATTAGTTGATAATTCAAGATGAAAGATTCTTAGCTCATCTCTAAATTTAGGAAACTCGTAATGAATTTTATTCCACTAAATAGAATCTGCTAGATAACATAGTTTCCCATATTTAATTCTTGTATCTGAATTCCATGTAAATTTTCTTGTGGTTTCCTACCATCCATATAGTCTTCTAAACCATTGATTGATAGGAAAGTACCATACCAATTTCAAAGGAAATGATTCGTTTTTCTTGTATCAATTTGTGCCATGATTAGGGATTTTATGTGTGATTCGAGGTCCTTGAAAAAAATATTAAATCATTTGGACAAGCAAGTATTTTTTCAGAGATCCTACCCATTGAACATAACATTCGTTTAGCATCATATGTTTGGCATGATAGTTAATTTTCTTCTGGTAGCATTTATTTCAGAATACCAAGTAGTTCTGTAAAGCTGGTGTCACTCCATCTACTTCCTGCTTTAAAATTATATAACTTCAATACAGCTGATAATGTTGTGTATTTAGTACAACCAATATGAAATGGTTTCTAGGAATAACTATTTAACTCCTTAAAAAACTTTGGAGAATCACGAAGTTCATATTCAATTCCCATTGGCATTTCTTCCAAGCAATATCCATCATCTTTTATAAAGATATTCATATCAAATGATTCATAAACCTTAGTTTCATCCCAATCGATGTCCACATTAAATGTTTCCCTATGTTTAGTCCAACATTTATAGCTTCGATATATTTTGTGAAAAATTAAATGTTCTTCCAACTCTTCCAAACTAATTTTTCTTGAATACAAACAATTTAAACACGAACACATGATTTTAGAAGGGTTGTCTCCATGATCTCCTGCAAACATAATGAACTCTTTAAAACCATATTCATATTAATTTTTCAAATGACTAACGTGAATCCATTTTTAGGTGATATCCATACTATTGGATTGATAAAGGATTAATTTTATACAATATATAAATAAATACACATAATATATTCATTATCAAAAGTTAAAGTTATAGATAATTATAATAAGGGAAACTCAAAATTTGATTGTTTCAAGGAATTTTAGTGTATTGAAGAAAATGGCTAATAAAATTTAAGAAAATAATTACTCCACATAAAATCTTTTTTAAATCCCCTAGAGAATTGAAAATATAATATAAAAAATTAAGGAGTAATAGGAAACCAGAAAATGAAAAATAATAATAATAAAATATAATTTAATCAACTAGATCAATTGTTTCATGGATCGAGGAATGACTATAATGATAAAAGGGAGAGGACTATCATTATTTTTTGTATAATTTTAGTTCATTTGGAAAGAAGGGAATAAATCTTGATTTTAGGGGATTAATACTTTGATGAAGGGAAATATGGATCATTTTTACTGGAATATCTGAGAGACTACAATATACAAATCCAAGAATAAGGGATTTTGGGATTTGAAAAAAATAGGGGGAGATATAATATAATAATTAATAATATCACAATAAAAAATCATTAAAATTTAATAAATATTATTTAATTATTGAAGATAATGGAATGTTACTTGACTACATTATTTTACTTATGATCTAAATTGGAGAAAGTGAATCTCATATCTAGTGAAAACTTATAGAAGTAGTACATACACTAACACATTATATTATACAAAGAATAGAAGTTAATTTTTCTAGAATACCTTATACCTGATTATCGACCACGTAAAGAGAGTGAAATTGATAAGGATTCCTATTGAAGGAGCATAGCAGATGTATCATATTTTTTTATGAATCATGTTAATAATTATGTCTCCAATATAAGGACATAGTATAAAAACATGGATGTATGAACTATGTCGAATATTCTCAAAGAATATGATAATTAGAGGGAGATAAAGGCAGATAATAAATGATATTATCCCTAAAAATTATAGTTGTAAACTGAAAGATGGATAGTGTAATGATCGTCGCCTGAATTACCCAAAAAACACCAGGTTAGATCATCATATAACCTCTAGAACACATCAAAGTCACTAATTGATGGATGAAAATTTGGGTGTAAAAAACCATAAATGGGAGCCCCCCCCCCAAATAGAAACAATTAGTTCGAGAGGTCAAACAAAATTCTAGCATGACCCTTGGGGTCAATGGACATATCGACCCAAATTCAACATTACTTGATATAGGAATAACATTTGAAAAAAAACTATGGAAATAAATGATTAAATAGATATATAGACACACATAAATGTCACATATAAAAGCTCAGTTATATTCTATAATAAATACCTAATTGATAAAAACCTGATATTCAAACATAATGTGAACCAATGGCACCATAATGATTCAAAATGTGAAGGATTGATGTGATAAAACCTCATGTGCTTAACTGAGGATGGCCCCTTTGAATCTTCTCCATAAGAAATCTAAAGAACATAGTGAATTCTAAGAGGAACTATATTCTATGATACATATAACCAATATAGGAACATACATCACTCTACTAACTTAGTTCCTGAAAAATAGCATCTAAAGCTTCATGCCCACTGAGGTGTCCATGAAAGGTGTCAGTATATATATAATCATTAGGGAACCACCAATGTTCCTCAAATTATAAGTTAATAAACAATAATGTAAATGAAAATTTCTACACATTTATATACAAATATGAAAAAATTATTTAGTAAGAACATATAAAACATAGCAGTAAAACAAAAATGAATAAATCCAAGGTTAAGGGTCAGATATAACCAAAAAAACCATATATCGAGAGGGTGCATACATCAGTAGTCAATCAAATACAGATCATAAATAAATCCTTCTATTAATAATCTAAAATAAAAATATTATATAATCACTGGACCACAAATAACGACATCATTGAAGAAGAAATCTAAAAGAAAATAAAAAATACAAAAAGAATATCAGAAGGCCTACATCATTAGGTTGAAGAAAATCTGAGACACTCTTTGGAATCCCTAACTATAATCGAACACCAGATGTTAGACAAGATGTTTGACCAACTAGATGTAGTCGAGTTGTGTGATTCGAGCTTTGATTCACTGATGAAGAGCCCTGATAGTGGGTGGCTTACGTAGAAATCTTTTGATATTGTAAGACCCGAGACTTTTATGTGAAATATTTTGTTATATAAATCATCAAAGGAATCTTTCACTACACACAACACTAGCTTGTCTTGCTTTACACGCAACCGTGGCTTTCCTCGATAGCTTCCGTCGTACGCAATACCGAGTTTCACTAAACAATGATATGCTATTAAAATATTATTAAAACTAGCCATTATGAATAGTAATAACCACTTTTTGAAATTTTATAAATTTTATTTTTCAAAATGGACTTCATTTTTGGATTCGGAATATTGAAATTAGCCTAGGGTGAAATTTTGGTATTTTTCTGAAAACTTTCAATTTTTGATGAATAGTGAAACCACTAAGTGGTAGTTAAAAAAACTGAATTTTTCATAAAACTTAATTTTACCGCTTCTATGAGTGGAATTTCGAAAATCTGAGAGACACGGTTGATGTCAGTAAGTAAAATTTGGTTCAATGAGATGAAAATAATTTTTTGGTGAATAGTAACTTTTTACTTTTTTACCATGGTTAAAAGTAAATAGGGTAATTAAAGGTAAAAATGATATTATTATTACCCTAACACATGTACTAATTCTATTTGACAAGTGTAATTCGACCAAAAACAGCCTTAGGAATAAAATATGACCACTTAGGCCCACTTGGATTAGATTAGGACATTTATTATTAATTTATTTAATGAAGGGTTAAAATAGTTAAAATCATAGTTTAATAAGTAAATAATTTTTCATATGGGGTTATACATAAGATAAATTCGACTATAAATATTCATTAGAATTATAAAAAGATTTCCTACATAATGGTATTTTATTTTTAATTTTTATCCATTAAATAATATAATTTATTTATGACACAATGATGATGCAGTAATTATCTTATTAATGAAATATTGACATAATTGATGTTATAAATACCCAAATAAACGTAATTTGAGACTTTTTATGAATTAAACTAATTTTCTAGGTCAATATTACATGTTAGTATTAATTTAGGTAACTTGGTTTGAACTAATAATTCTTTTATGATTTTCACAAAAATCAATTACTAAATAGTGTCAAAATTGATATAAAATAGTTTTTAAAACAAATATTATATTATTAATTGTTATTTTATTCCTAAAAATCTAAGGATCGGCCAAATGACATAGATAAGGTCATATATATTAATAATAAAAAACTTGGGGTTCGTTTGGCTCGATATAGTAAGTTTATTAACCTTATAGTGTAAGAAAACAAGAAGACACGGTATAAGTTAAATTATCTAACCTAAAGTTAAATCTAAATGATAAGGTTAAAATTGATACCTAAACTTGTATAAATTCTATTAGATGACAGTATTGCGACCCCTACCCACCTTCGCTTCGAAATATATCAATTCAGAGCTATTAAAAACCGAATTTTACTTTATAATAAAATAATATTTTTAGTTATTCCAAAGGTGCCCCTCTCCTCCCTTAAAAAAGGGCACCTCCTCCCCCTCTTCCTCACACCAATTTCAGCCTTCAAGCTCGGCCAACCCCTACCAATTTCTCCTCTACAATTCCCTAGAAACATCTTAGAGGTTCTTTTCTTCTTCAAAGACCTATTTTAGTGCTCTAAAAGAGGGTCTCAAAGAAGCACTTCAAAGAAGAGGTAATTTCTGTTACCGATTCTTTCATCTTTATTTCTTCTTACACTTCTTCTTATTTAGTTGTTTCATTATGAAGTAATAAAATCAGTATCAATAATATACTGATATGTTATTATAAGTATGAAACAACCCTATTTCACCATCTATCCATCCTACGGAAAAAGAAATCATCGTGCGTGCGTACGTACGGAATACCGTCTCCACGCCGCAGTGTCATCTATTTTCCACCACCACCTTACTTGGATGGGTATAATGGTGTAAATAATGACTATATATGACTATTATAAAGTTATATTGATTCTGAAATAGTATACATACACTCCAATACAATTCCACAATCATAGGAACAATATCATCACTCGTGCGTACGTACGTAATACCGTCTCCACGATGTGATGCGACTCGTTATACATGATCTTAATTTAATAATGATTATATAAATGAATTGAATGAATGAATATGATATATATTACACTAATACCATTCTGGAAATGAGGTATCTATAACCTAAAGAGAAGAATAAGAATTTATTCGACAAAACACTCATAAGAACAAAAACTAATAAACACCCGAATAACAAGTAGTAATGAAATATTACTAATAAGAAGCTAAGCATATGACCATATATGATGTCATAACAATAAGTATGATTCTGTAATAAGTCAATAACATTATTTAAATCATTATACAGGAGGTTCGGACACTTACGAAGCAAATCGGACCTAAGGTAAGGGAAATATCACAATCTCATTTTTATTTGAGATTGTTTATACTTTGGTATTTACTAGGGTGTATTTTATCATCCACATCAATGTTTACTCAATATGTAATATTATTTCCATCCACCTAAAATTGTTTAAATCCAATTTTACCCTTCGGTGAGTTTTTAGTAAAAGATATGAAATGAATCTTTTGTCGTTTTTCGTACGAGGTACTTTTTGACTTTTCTGACAAAAGTACGAGAAGAATGTTTTTTAACTTATACGGCATGAATGGAATTTTAAAAAATTATTTCCAAGAATCTTCCTTTAAATGTTTTCAAGTTTATTTTTAATAAACTTCTTTTAGTTTAGAATTTTATGAAATGTTAAGAAAGGAAAAGTGTTTTTGATGTAGAAAGGATATTTTCCTCATGAATGGAGTTCAAGTGTTTTATCAAAATTATTTTCCATCTAAGATAATATAGGGTTCCGTTTCTATCCCTATTATTACATGGATTTGATTATGTTGTGATGGAAATATTTTTATGAATTCTTTTATCTTATATGAATTGTTTTATGTTGTCATGTTGTTTAAGAATCCCATTTTTACTACATGGGTTATGCAATGATGTATGATTTATGATTTTGTGGCACACATAAGAATGGTATCATTATGAGATGGATGGGACCTATATCTCCCTCTAGTGAATTGGGTAAAGATTTTATATCTCATGAGATAGACATGGCTGGAACGACAGGTTAAACTGGTTCAGTGAAACAGGACTGAAACGAGGAATGAACTCGGTTCAGAAATGGACTTTGTCAACTAAGATAGTCTTGGCAATGAGTCTTGACTAATAAGAAATGATTATCTATGATTATGTGTGTACGCCACAAAGTTTCATGTTTTATGTTATGATTATTGGGATTACATTTCACTTCTATGATTTATCATATGTTATGATATTATGATCTCTTTTGTAGGTTAAGATTTCCAAAATGTTATGTTCTTATGAATATGATGTGATTGATATTTATTTTGTTTACCCTTACTGAGCATTGAGCTCACCCTTTTATGTTTTCTTTTCCCCAGGAAATAAAGAATGGTTTTAGGTAAGAAAAAAAGGAAGATCTTTATGGGATATGTTGAAGATCTTTCACCATGATTAGAAGATTACGTTCCGAGTTTCCAAAGACACTAAACTATTACGGTCCTTGTGTGTGTGTTTTTGTTATGTACTAAGTATTCCGCAAAAGTAATGTAATTTCCATGTACATCAAGCTTTAGGTCACTACAGTTGGTATCAGAGGAAAGGTATAGTCAACCTTTGGAAACTAGGATGTGAAAGCCTTAGTAAGAACCCTAAGGATAAGTCTAAGCATAGAACACAATCTTACTGTTTTAGAAATGGCCATGAATAACCTAGGATAAGACCTTAAGTATGAAATTTTATTCTTGATTATGTGGTTTTCCTATTATAATTAGTGTTGCTCACACTATTATTCTTGGTTTTAGTCAATGGTTGGAACCCGAAGGAACCGTGTTAATGCGGAATGCGACGGGCAATGCAATGATTGTCCCCCTGAGCAACCAAACGTTATGGGAGCTGGAATGAAAATCTTGTAGCCATGGTCACAGAACTTTCTCAAGCTCTGAATCATGCAGGACTTCCAAACGAGCAAAGTAAGGAGCAACATTCTGTTGAATCCTTCATGAGACAGCATCCACCTTCATTCAACGGGTCTACTGATCCATTAGTTGCTGAACAATGTATTAGTACTACTGAAAAGATATTTTCAGTTCTTCAATGTTCTGAGAATGATAAAGTCATCTTAGCAGTGTATCATTCGGAAGGTGATGCTGATCAATGGTGGAATCTTATTAATAATACGAGGCAAAGGGATGAAATTGAGTCCATGGAATGGGATGAGTTGAAGAACGTATTTTTCAATAAGTACTTCCCTCGTATTCTCCGAACAAAGATGGAGAAAGGGTTTCTTGAACTGAAGCAAAAGGATGATGAATCTATTGGTACCTATGAAGCAAATTTTACAAGACTTGCAAGGTACGCTTATGGTATTATTATCCAACTTGAGAGTAAGATCGATCGAATCTTTAGTGGCTTAAAACCAATTCTTTGAAGGGCCTTATCCATAAGGGACTTCAATAGCTACGAGGAAATCATTCGATGTGCTCTCAAAGTTGAGATGGAGATTGGAGTAACCCATCAGTCATATGGGTTTGATAAGAAGAGGAAAATGGAATTCAAAGGAAAATCTAAAGAGCACACTGAAAAGAAGATGAGCTTTTCCTTATACTCAATGTGTGGAAAGAAACATGGAGGGAGTTGTCATAAATTGACAAGTAAATGTTTCAAATGTGGAAAGGAAGGTCATCAGGCATTTGAATTCCGCGATGATGGGAAGAAGATGTCCAATGATGCAAACAAATAAAGGTATACACAGAATGAACCTACTACACTTCAATGTTTCAAGTGCAAGGAGATGGGACATTATGCCAATAAATGCCCTAATCTAAGGGTTGATGATGATGGTCGACATCAACAAACTCTTAAGGCTAAAGACAAAGTAAAGTCACATGCAATTTCTATTAACGATGTGGAGTACGATAACGATGTGGTGAAAGGTACACTTACCATCCACTCTAAAGTAGCAAATGTTTTATTTGATTCTGGATCCACACACTCTTTTATTTCTGAAAAATTTTCTAAGGGTATCACTGTATTACCTCAACAATTAGATATTGAGTTAGCTGTGACAACACTTAATGGCACAACAGTCGCATCAAAAGTTTATAATTCTTCTCCGATCGAAGTTTGTGGGAATGTGCTTCCTGCAAATCTTATGATCCTTCCTATAGTGAAATTTGATGTCATTCTTGGCATGGATTGGCTTTCTTTATATGGAGATCATATCAATTTCCAAAGAAGGGAAGTCACATTTCATATTCCAGATCAATCTATGATCGTCTATCAATGCAAGGATGAACATAACCTTTTAGTGGAAATTCCTTCTACCTTATGGTTCTTGATTCCACTAAATGAAGGTTATTTATATCAAATGGTTGGTGAGAAACTCACGATTAAGAATATACCCATTGTACGGGAGTTTGATGATGTCTTTCTGGAGGAATTACCGGGTCTTCCACAAAATCGTGAAGTTGAGTTTTCAATAGAACTCGCACCGGGTGATTTTCCTATTTCAAAGACACCTTATAGAATGGCCCCAATTGAGTTGCAGGAATTGAAGAAGCAACTCCAAGAGAATCTTGATAAGGAATTAATATGCCCTGGTGCGTCACCTTAGGGAGCACCTGTTCTATTTGTTAAGAAGAAAGATGGATCAATGAGACTCTACATTGATTATCGAGAACTTGACAAGATCACTATAAAGAACAAATATCCTCTCCCACGTATTGATGACTTATTTGAACAACTACACGAAGCTCAATACTTTTCCAAGATTGATCTTCGTTCAGGGTATCATAAATTAAGGGTGAAAAGGGAGGATATACCAAATATGGCTTTCCGTACAAGGTATGGACACTATGAATTTATAGTGATTCCATTTGGTCTTACTAATGCCCATGATATCTTCATGGATCTGATGAATAGAGTCTTTAGAGACTATCTTGATCAATTTGTGGTAGTCTTTATAGACGATATTCTTTTATATTCAAAGAGCAAGGAAGAACATGAGGATCACTTGAGGATTATATTGAAGACCCTGAGAAAGGAGAAGCTTTATGCCAAATTTACCATGTGTGAATTTTGGCTTCAAAAAGTTTCATTTTTGGGTCACATAATCTCAAAATAGGGGATATCTGTGGATCCAGTAAAAACAGAGGTTATCGAAAAATGGTCGAGACCAACAACAATAACTGAGATATGAAGTTTTCTTGGTTTGGTTGGATATAATCGACGTTTTGTGGAAGATTTTTCACAATTATCTAATCCACTCACCAAGTTGACTCGGAAAGAAGTTAAGTTTGTTTGGACGGAAGATGTGAAGAGAATTCCAAGGAGTTGAACAGAAGGTTATCCAGTGCACCTGTGCTCACACTGCCTTGTAGTGGATAAAGGTTTGTGATCTATAGTGATGCATCCAAGAAGGTATTGGGGTGTGTTCTTATGAAAAATGATATGGTGATAGCTTATGCCTCACGAAAGTTTAAAATCCATGAGCAAAATTACCCAACACATGATTTGGAGTTATCTGCGGTAATCATTGCATTAAATATTTGGAGGCATTATCTTTATGGAGAAAGGTGTGACATTTATAGAGATCATAAATGTTAAATGTATATTTTCACACAAAAGGAGCTGAATATGCATCAAAGAAGATGGTTGGAGCTGATTAAGGATTATGACTTCTCAATCCATTACCACCCTGGGAAAGAAAACAAGGTGGTAGATGCATTAAGTCGACAAGACCATGCCAGTTTATCCATGAATAGGATCACAAAAGATCCGATATTTATGGATTTACAAAGGTTGGATCTTAGAATTATAATGGAAGGGGAAAAATATTATCTTTCTCAAATGAATGTTCAACCATATATACATGTGAAGATTAAAGAGGCACAGAAAGAAGATGTCGAGTTACAAAAGAAGGCGAGAAATGTTCCTGAATTCAACCTTGATTGTGATGGGATAATAAAGTTCGGGAATCGGGTTTGTGTTCCTCCCATCCCGGAATTAAAGAAGGAGCTACTAGATGAGGCTCATAGTTCTTGATTATCTATTCATCCTGGAAGCACGAAGATGTATATGGACCTGAAAGAGTACTTCTGGTGGGATGGCATGAAAAGAGGTGTTGCTGAATATGTCTCTCGATGCTTGGTTTTTCAGCAAGTTAAAGCTGAGAGATAGAAGTCTAAGGGGATGTTACAACCATTACCCATACCCGAATGGAAATGGGAAAACATCACTATGGACTTTGTCACAAGACTTCCTAAAACATCCAAAGGCAATAATGCTATTTGGGTCATAGTTGATTGTCTTACAAAGTCTGCACACTTCATTGCTTTTAGAGAGGATTTATCTCTGGATCAGCTTGCCAGGATATATGTAAAGGAAGTGGTAAGATTGCATGGAGTACCACTTTTTATTATATATGATCGGGATCCGAGATTTACCTTGAAGTTCTGGTGAATTATTCAGCATACTCTGCATACAGAGTTGAGTTTCAGCACTGCTTATCATCCTCAGACAGACAGTCAGTCTGAGAGAACAATTCAAACTCTAGAAGATCTGTTGAGAGATTGATCTATGGATTTCAAAGTTGGTTGGGATCAACACCTACCATTGGTGTAAATTTCATATAATAATAGCTTTCACTCTAGTATTCAGATGGCTCCTTATGAAGCTCTCTATGGAAAGAAATGTAGGACTCCAACTTGCTGGGATGAAGTTGGGGAAAGAAAGCTATTAGGACCTGATCTCGTTGATGAAATGGAAGAAAAGGTCAAATCTATTCAACAACAAATAAGATCAGCTCATAGTCGACAGAAAAGTTATGCCGACAACCGAAGAAAAGACCTAGAGTTTGAAGTGGGTGATAAAGTGTTCTTACGAATATCTCCCTGGAAGAGAGTTATGATATTTGGAAAGAAGGGGAAGTTGAGCCCTAGATATATCGGTCCTTTCAAAATATTGGATCGTGTTGGGAAGGTAGCTTACCGATTGGCGCTTCCATCGAATATCTCTCAAGTTCACGATTTGTTCCATGTATCTCTCCTGAGAAAGTACATACCTGATCCTTCACATGTACTTAGCTCAGATGTTTTACCGCTGGAGAAAGATCTTTCTTATGAAGAACAGCCAATAGAGATTCTGGATCGTAGCGAGAAAGTCCTACGAAGAAAGACCACTCAATTGGTGAAAGTTTTATGGAGGAACCACCAATTAGAATAAGATACATGGGAGCTTGAGGATATGCCGAGGGAGAGGTATCCTCATCTGTTTGTTACAAAGTGACGAATTTTGAGGGCGAAATTCATTTTAAGGGGGGTAGAATGTAACACCCGAGACTTTTATGTGAAATATTTTGTTATATAAATCATAAAAGGAATCTTTCACTACACACAACACTAGCTTGGCTTGCTTTACACGCAACTGCGGCCTTTCTCAATAGCTTGCATCGTACGCAATACCGAGTTTCACTAAACAATGATATGCTATTAAAATATTATTAAAACTAGTCGTTATGAATAGTAATAACCACTTTTTGAAATTTTATGAATTTTATTTTTCAAAATGGACTTCATTTTTGGATTTGGAATATCGAAATTAGCCTAGGGTGAAATTTTGTTATTTTTCTGAAAACTTTCAATTTTTGATGAATAGTGAAACCACTAAGTGGTAGTAAAAAAAACTGAATTTTTCATAAAACTTAATTTTACCGCTTCTGTGAGTGGAATTTCGAAAATCCGAGAGACACGGTTGATGTCAATAAGTAAAATGTGGTTCAATGAGATGAAAATATTTTTTTGGTGAATAGTAACTTTTTACTTTTTTTACCACGGTTAAAAGTAAATAGGGTAATTAAAGGTAAAAATGATATTATTATTACCATACCACATGTCCTAATTCTATTGGACAAGTTTAATTCGACCAAAAACAAACCTTAGGAATAAAATATGACCATTTAGGCCCACTTGGATTAGATTAGGACATTTATTATTAATTTATTTAATGTAGGGTTAAAATAGTTAAAATCAAAGTTTAATAAGTAAATAATTTTTAATATGGGGTTATACATAAGATAAATTCGACTATAAATATTCATTAGAAATATAAAACTATTTCCTACATAATGGTATTTTATTTGTAATTTTTAGACATTAAATAATTTAATTTATTTATGACACAATGATGATGCAGTAATTATCTTATTAATGAAATATTGACATAATTGATGTTATAAATACCCAAATAAACGTAATTTGAGACTTTTTATGAATTAAACTAATTTTCTAGGTTTATATGACATGTTAGTAGTAATTTAAGTAACTTGGTTCGAACTAATCATTCTGTTATTATTTTCACAAAAATCAATTACTAAATAGTGTCAAGATTGACATAAAATAGTTTTTAAAAAACATATTATATTATTAATTGTTATTTTATTCCTAAAAATCTAAGGTTCCGCCAAATGACTTAGATAAGGTTATATATATTAATAATAAACACCTTCGGGTTCGTTTGTCTTGATATAATAAGTTTATTAACCTTATAGTGGAAGAAAACAAGAAGACACGGTAAAAGTTAAATTATCTAACCTAAAGTTAAATCTAAATGATAAGGTTAAACTTGATACCTAAACTTTTCTAAATTCTATTGGATGAGAGGATTTCGACACCTACCCACCTTAGCTTTGAAATATATCAATTTTCAGCTATTAAAAACCGAATTTTACTTTATAATAAAATAATATTTTTAGTTATTCCAAAGGTGCCCCTATCCTCCCTTATAAAAGGGAACCTCCTCCCCCTCTTCCTCACACCACTTTGAGCCTTAATGCTCGGCCAACCCCTGCCAAGTTCTCCTCTCCACTTCCCTAGAAACATCGTAGAGGTTCTGGTCTTCTTCAAAGACCTATTTTAGTTCCTTAAAAGGAGGTCTCAAAGAAGCACTTCAAAGAATAGGTAATGTCCGTTACTGATTCTTTCATCTTTATTTTTTCTTCCACTTATTCTTCTTTAGTTGTTTCATTATGAAGTAATAACATAAGTATAACTCATATACTGATATGTTATTATAAGTATGAAACAACCCTATTTCACCATCTATCCATCCTACGGAAAAAGAAATCACCGCGCATGCGTACGTACGGAATACCGTCTCCACGCCGTGGTGTAATCTATTTTCCACCACCACCTTACCTGGATGGGTATAATGGTGTAAATAATGACTATATATGACTATTATAAATTGATATTGATTCTGAAATAGTATACATACACTCCAATACAATTCCACGATCATAGGAATGATATCATCACTCGTGCGTACGTACGGAATACCGTCTCCACGATGTGATGCGACTCGTTCTACATGATATTCATTTAATAATGATTATATAAATGAATTGAATGATTTAATATGATATATATTACACTAATACCATTCTGGAAATGAGGTATCTATAACCTAAAGAGAATAATTAGAATTTATTCGACAAAACACGCATAAGAACAAAAAGTAATAAACACCCGAATAACAAGTAGTAATGAAATATTACTAATAAGAAGATAAGAATATGACCGTATATGATATCATAACAATAAGTATGATTCTGGAATAATTCAATAACATTATTTAAGTCATTATACAGGAGGTTCAGACACTTACGAAGAAAATCGGACCTAAGGTAAGGGAAATATCACAATCTCATTTTTATCCGAGATTGTTTATACTTTGGTATTTACTAGGGTGTATTTTATCATCCACATCCATGTTTCCTCAATATGTAATATTATTTCCATCCACCTAAAATTGTTTAAATTCAATTTTACCCTTCGATGAGTTTTTAGTAAAAAGATATGAAAGGAATCTTCTGTCGTTTTTCGTACGAGGTACTTTTTGACTTTTCCGACAAAAGTACGAGAAGAATGTTTTTTAACTTATACGGCATGAATGGATTTTTAAAACATTATTTCCAAGAAGCTTCCTTTACATGTTTTAAAGTTTATTTTTAATCAAATTCTTTTATTTTAGAATTTTATGACATGTTAAGAAAGGAAAAGTGTTTTTGAAGTAGAAAGGATATTTTCCTCAAGAATGGAGTTCAAGTGTTTTATCAAAATTATTTTCCATCTAAGATAATATACGGTTATATTTCTATCCCAATTATTACATGTATTTGATTATGTTGTGATGGAAATATTTTTATGAATTCCTTTATCTTATATGAATTGTTTTATGATGTCATGCTGTTTAAGGATCCCATTTTTACTATATGGGTTATGCAATGATGTATGATTTATGATTATGTGGAACACATAATAATGGTATCATTATGAGATGGGTGGGACCTATATCTCCCTCCAATGAATTGGGTAAAGATTTTATATCTCATGAGATAGACATGGCTGGAAAGGCAGGTTAAACCGGTTCAGTGAAATAGGACTGAAACGAGGAATGAACTCGGTTCAGAAATGGACTTTGTCCATTAAGATAGTCTTGGCAATGAGTCTTGACTAATAAGAAATGATTCTCTATGATTATGTGTGTACGACACAAAGTTTCATGTTTTACGTTATGATTATTGGGATTACATTTCACTTCTATGATTTATCCCATGTTATGATATTACGATCTCTTTTGCAGGTTAAGATTTCCAAAATGTTATGTTCTTATGAATATGATGTGATTGATATTTCTTTTGTTTACCCTTACTAAGCATTTCAGCTCACCCTTTTATGTTTTCTTTTCCCCATGATATAAAGAAAGGTTTTATGTAAGAAAAAAAGGAAGATCTTTATGGGAGATGTTGAAGATCTTTCACCATGATTAGAAGATTACGTTCTGAGTTTCCAAAGACACTAAACTATTACGGTCCTTGTGTGTGTGTTTTTGTTATGTACTAAGTATTCCGCAAAAGTAATGTAATGTCCATATACGTCAAGCTTCGGGTCTCTACAAATATCCTGATGGGTTCACAAATGGTTAGGGTTTCTTAAATAGACCATGACACTTTTATTAGATCTTATAAATAAGAGCTGATAAAGAGTACATTTATCAGTGCTTAAGTAATAAGCGATGATAAAAGGACTCTTTATCAGTTCTTTTTTAGCGCTGAAAATGGCAGGTCTTTATCTATGCTCAACTTATAGTCCTGACAATTATTCATTTTATCGACTCTTTGTTTAGCACTGATAAGTTATTTATAATTAAAATTATAAATAAAAAATTGTAAATGTTTATATATACTTAATATATATATAGTAAATATATTCATTTTTAATTATATTTATTATCATTTTATAATTATCAATTTATAATTATAGATTTTTTTAAAAAATAAAATTTATATCTTAATATATATTTATATAATTATACACATATATATTTAAAGAAAATATATAAATATAATTATAGTAAATATATTCTTATTTAACTAAATTTGTTATATATTAAATAATTATTTTAATAGAATTAATTAATTATTTATAATTATATAAAAACATTTAAAAAATATTTCTTTATTTATAATTATAAATATATAATTGTATAAATATAGTAAATGTACATTTATAAATATATTTATTTATAAATATTTTTTTAAAAATATATTTATAACATTATCAATGAATATCTAATTTAATGTTCATAAATATTTTGTACTATATAAATCATATTTATATACATTAATATGTATCTAAATATTTAATATATAAAATTTAATAACATTAACTATCGTGTTTATCTAATTACTAATTTTTTTAATATTTAATAATGTATAATCAATTTATTCATTTTGATTAATAATTTTTAATTTATAAAATTTGTAATTATTTTTAATAAAATAATTTTTTATATACTTCATTATATAATTTTATTTATTTGGACCTTTATTTGTGCTAAAAATAAAGCATTGATAAAGGGTACCCATTATCAGTGCTGAAAATAAAGCACTGATAATGGAAACCCTTTATCATCGCTAAAAACTAAATCACTTATAAAGGATTCCTTTATCAGTGCTAAAAATAAATCACCGATAAAGGTTCCCTTTTTTAGAACTAAAAAACACTGATAAAAGGTAAAATTTATCAGTTCTTTCTTTAGCACTAATAATGATGTCATTTATCAGTTCTTTTTTAGAGCTGATAAATACTAGTGTTGTTAAACATGAGTTTTTGTAGTAGTGGTCCCTCTAATGATCCATAAGATATAGGCATGAGAATGATGTTTGATAGTCTTCTCATTATCTTGATCGGGTAAATTTGAAAAGTGCATATCGTGCCACCTCATAGATATCGACCCACCATTAGTTAATCATTAGTTAATCATTCCTTAATCATTCTTTAATCGTACCTTCATCATACCTTAATGATTTATTAATCATTTATTAATCATTACATAATCATTAGTTAATCATTATTTAGTCATTATTTAATCATTACTTATTCATTACTTAATCATTACTTAATCATTACTTAATCATTACATCATCATTACATCATCATTAAATCATCATTACATCATCATTACTTAATCCCATCCTTATCATTCCTCAATCATTCTCATTAATAATTATTTAAAAATTAGTTAATCATTCCTTAATCATTCCTTAACCATACCTTAATCATTTATTAATCATTTCTTAATCATTACATAATCATTATTTATTCAGTACTTTACTATTACTTAATCATTACTTAATCCTACCTTAATCTTTCTTTATGGATTAGTTAATCATTTATTAATCATTATTTAATAAATACTTATATTAGTCAATCATTACATAATCATTAGTTAATCATTATTAAATCATTAGTTAATCATTAATTAATCATTACTTAATCATTAGTTAAGTATTCTTTAATTATTACTTAATCATTCTTTAATCATTAGTTAATCCTTGGTTAATCATTATTTATTCATCAGATTATAATTAATTAAACATTACTTAGTCATTAATTAATTTTTCATCAATAATTAATTAATCATATGATATTAATTTGTTAATTATTATTAGCTAATCATTATTCGTAATCATTTATAATCATAAGTTATTCATTATTTAATCTATACTTAATCATTACTAATAATAACTAGTATTTCTAAACTATATATATCTAACTAAACAAATGATTAAATAATATATTTATAACTATCTAATGAAATCAATTAAATAAACAAATAACTTTAAATTAAATGATAAAAATACCTCTAAAGGATGATACACAAAACAATTGAGACTTATTTTAGGCCACCAGAACCACCACATGCAAAGAATCCTTGTTTTAGAGAGAGAGGATGTGGAATCTAGAGAGAAGAAGAAAATTTCAAGTGAGGAGGAGGGGGTTACCTTTTATAAGGACTTAATGGAAAGACAGTACATGGGTACCACATTACGCCTTTACGTTAGGTGAAAGGAGACACCACTCGTGTCGCCTTTCACTTTATTTTAGGAGAAAGGTGGCCACCCCCAAAAACCTTTTTCATGTCATCGATATGGTTCAATGATAGGAAATGGGGGAAGGGGGTGTGATCCCATTCAATAAATCATAAATGTGGAAGATCCCCTACTCCCTTTCGAGTACATTTTTCAAATAAAAATTTACCATGCTCTTTTTTTCCAGAAAATGTAGAAAAATACATGGGGATTAACTAAAGGAAATATTTCATACTTAACTTGATAAATCATGAATTATATCTAATGATTCAAACCTTTATATTTACCATCAAAAACATTTTGAAACATATTTCCACCAACCTTAATCCATAGAATAGCCTTTTCAAATCCCTCAATATTGATTGTATTTTTCTATTTTATAGTGTGGAGAATTTAAATTCTCAAAATTCGATGATAAATATACAATTTCTATATATGAGTATAAATCCACATAAATACATTATATTGATTGAATAGTGACATTGAAATTCTTATGTGGTAGGTCACGGAATGTTATTGGATGGATATTGAAGGGTGAATTTAAGGTTGATTGGAGAATTTAATGTATTTTAACTTAAATTCTTGTAGGAAGCATGCTGTAATTTTTAGTGGAAAGAACCAAAAAATTATCTCCCACACTTCACTTGGTTGTTTAAAATTATTTTTTTGTATGTATTTACCAGTCCATTAATTCAATTTCATAATCAAACATAAAAAAACATGTTCAATTTGTCAAACTCTATAAATACTTGTATAAAGATGGTTAAAATCTCAAATACTCATTATTATCTGAAAATATGTTTCAAATCGGCAATCTGGATTGAATTTTTCACATGATTTAAAATTCAATGATGAATAATTTCCTAAGAGTGAAATATTCTAAGGGTAGGAAAGTGATCGAGCATTATTTTTTAAAAAAATTATTTTATTCACTAATTTTATCTCTTTTGTTTCATTTGATTATATATTTTTTCTGTATTTAGAATTTAGGTACATTATGGTGGTTATTTTGAAAATTTCCAAATATTATGATTTTATTGATATTTTAAATATGAGGTTCATGGATAAATTTGATATTTCTGAGTTTTAGAAGTAGTTTTTGAATTTATTTAAAATTTTAATTCTAGAGGATAAAATGATTCTCCATATTGTGTTTTTATTTTATGTCAAGGAGTAAGAGAAAAATTATCAAAGGGAAGTACCATAGTAGATCAAGCTATTTTGATTGAAAATTAAGAAAAGTCTAAAAAAACTATAAGAAGAAAATACATCATAAATCTAGATACCATTCATGAAAAAATGGTGCATGAATGCTTACTACATGAATACCTCTAATCTAGCATGAACATCCTATTATATTACCATCCTTCAAGACATTGTACCGCAGTTGTAACATTTCAAGATTTTAAGAAATATGTTCTTTAAAATTAATTTAAATTCATTGATAGCTTATGTCACATGAAATGAATAGTTTATCTTTTGGAATATGAAACATCAAGTTTATCTTGTGTTGCATGTAACATTGAGTTTTTTGATAACTTGGGTTACCTGCAATATCATGTCTTACCGGAAAAAAATATACTATCAATATTATTTATTAAACATAATATTTATCACCTAACCCTTAGAATAGAAGGAATGTATATTATTATCTAGATTATGAATATATGGTTTACACATGTTTTTATAAAAAATCCTTTAGTTTCCAATTAGTTATAAATGAAAATAAAAACCAATTGAATATAAAATATGTGTTTCTATGAAAAACTATTTTTATTCCCCAAAATGAATTTTATCTTAATAAATTAAATTAATCACTATTAGTGAACGATATTAACAAAATTTCAATTTAATATATTTAATAACAAATTTATTTTATCTAATAAATTTTATAGGATTAAAGAAAGAAAAAATTCATTTTTAACATTAAAAGGGTGTATTTTTCTAAAATGATGTTTTCCCACGTTTCAAAGGAAGACTTCATTTAAAACTAAATTTTGTAAAATTTATAAAATCTATCAGAAAAAATAAACTTCAATTCTAAAATATAAATATCAGAAATTACTTTGGGTGATTTTTTGTTATTTTTATAAGAACTTTCATATTTTGATGAATAGTAAATGACACTAAATTTTAATTAAAAATTGATTTTTTTTAATAATTTATAGTTGTAAATTGTATTATTAATTAGTTTTAAAATATAAATGGATAGTTTTTATATAATTTAATAAGATTAGTTCACTATAATCAATTTCACATTGAAATTGTATTTAAAAATATTTCATACCATTGAACTTTTGTCTTGAAAAATCCGATGTCTCGTTTCCTCTACTGGATTACATTTAAATTAATTTTTTAAACTTATGTGAATGGAATTTGAAAAAATTGATTCCATATTTGAAATAATATTAATTTATAATTTCTAGTAATATCAACTCAGTTTTTTACCAAAACAGTTAGTGAAAACAATTAAAATTAATTATAGTGATTGTGGTAAAAAAATGTCTTTACTTAGTGGTTAAACATTAATCATAAGTGAAAAAATGACCTAATTGTTTTCCCAAACCCATTGTATATACATTATTAGACCATATACCCACTTAGGTCAAACTGTTTTTTTGTCAGATTGACATTATGTAAGGGATACCTCCCAATAGTGTTTTTATTTTTATATTTACAAGAATGTAACTCTACCTCCAATCTAAAAAGGCACTCACCCTCCCCATATCTTCACACCTCTCATACCATTTGGATCATCCAAAACCTACCAAAATAATATCCCAACATAATTCCACTCATCCCATAAGAATATATTTGGGTATAAATAAATCCAAGGAAGTCCTTTGGTGTAAACCAAAAAGGGTTACCTGAAAAAGAGGTAACATTCTTCAACGATCACTTTTGTTTTATTTACTTCTCCAACCATTCAATTATTTTTATTTAATGATTATAAAATAAAATTAGTATCCTAAATAAACTGATAATTTTTTTTTCAATTTTAAGCATTATATTTACACACACACACACTTCCATTAAATGGGTAACAAAATCACTATTCATGCCTATGGTGAACTACCACCTCGCGAAACAGTGTCATCCATTTTACCTTTACCACCTCATATGGTTGGTAATTGTGATGTAAATACAATTTTTCGATTATATACATTATATTTTTAATTACATATTACTTATTTAATTATTATATAACATTTCAGGCTTTCCATTTTGTGGGAATACGATAACATCGTTTGTGGATGCATGGACTACCGCCTCTTTAAAGTGATGTATTACGTTCACCCTTTACATGGAATGTATTAATTTTGGTTTTAATAAAAATATATTATATAAATGAAATATTTATGGTATTTGTTACATAAATATATATCTATAAATATAACATATCATTTTATTCTTTCCATTTCAAATAGTGAAAAAGTGATAATGTTGTTCGTGGATGTGTGGACTACCACCTCCTCAAAGCGATGCGATTAATCGATTTTCATCACTATATCACTAGAATGAAATATATATAATTTTAGAAAATTAAATTATATTGTACTTATTATATAATTAATATTATAAAATGATAAATGTTACATATCTTATTTCCATATTGATCATTGAAAAATGGGAACGTTACTCATGCATACATACGACCTATTGTTTCCATGATCATAATGTTGGTTCATTTTTCAAAAACATATTTCATATATAACTTTAAAAGTATAATTTATGTAAAAATTTGATAATTATTTCATGCTTATTATTATGTAGATATTTAAATAATGACCCCATTGTCCATAGTTGACCTATTAAAGTCATTTTTGACAGATAAGTCGGATGTGGTCAAAAACATAAGAATAAAACAATATTGATTAAATAATTTTATATAACTTGTTTATAAGTGAAATAAAAGTAATAATAATCTTTTAAAAGGTTATAAAGCTATTAAATAATTAATATAAGTTATTATTTATTGAAATATAGGAAATAAATGACAAAACGTACACAAGGTAAGGGATTATTATCTTACTTTTATTTTCATGAGGTATACGTCATAATCACAAATTATTTACTTTTATTTGGTGTATATAATTCCCCAATTTTATTTTATATCATGATTAAATTTATCTTCATGTTATTTAATGTTTCATTTTAAGTTATCTCTTTTCTGGGGCTTATGATTCAAAAGTAACCAAGTATTGAGGGATTTCTTAACTTAATTTCCATTCATGGGGTTAAATTTCTATGTCATCAGTTATGTTATGAAAATAATATGTGTGGAATTACCTATGATTGTTTTGTAATTTATTTCCACTTTAATTTTATTGATATAAATTTTTTAGACATAACTATTTCATTTATTTCTTTTAATCCAATGATACAATATTTGTAAGGGTTTTTCTCATCTCACTTTTATTTTGTGAGATATATTCCACATTCACCACTTATTTTTGTAGTGTGGTTTATATACTTATCTTAAATTTATTTTATGATTATTATCCATAAATTTACTAGGTTTTATATAACTTTCTTATTATATCTCTTTCATGTGGTTTAATGTTTCAAATTTACCAAAGTGGTAAGGGTTTTTTTGTCACAATTTTCGTTCTTTGAGATGTTTTTATCTTATATGCACATATTATTTTATAAGGTCTATATACTTCTTATTTAAAATTATATATGATAAATCTATGTATTATTGTGATATTATCAGTTTCATTTAACATTATCCCTTCATGGGTCATATAATTAAAATCATTAAAGTTGGTGTGGGACACTTGATTATAGATTATTTCCTCATGAATGTATTAAGGATTTTTAAAGGAATTTCCATTCATCAATGTCAAAAACCCTTATTGTTACTTATCCTATACAAGGAAATTTTTTATTTATAACATCCTCGCTACTTATTTGGTTGGATTACGATTGTTTCAAATATTTTGTTATAAAACCCATTTATTTTCCACAATTTGATTATATCCTAAAGACATTGTTATGGAACCCATTTATTTTCCATGGGTTACTCATATTTCAAATATATTTTTATTTAACCCATTTTTATTCCGTGATCTAATCAAGATCCAAAAATATTATTATGGATCCCGTTTCTTTTCCACAGGTTAATAATGGTTTTTTGAGATTATTATGGAATCCATTTCCTTTCCGTGGTTTAATCATGTTTCAATGAGATTGTTATAGAACCCATAGGTTAATCATGTTATTGAAGCTGTTATTGGTTTCTCTAATGATTTTATTCATGATATTATGTGTGATGGTTTTTCAATGGTAATTGGACATTTAATGGTTGTTTATGTGATAAACAAATGATGAGTGGTTCAGTAATAGACCAAGGATGGGTGTGTCCGTGATATCCCTACAATGCATTGGGAATAGAATCCAATCATATGGATATTCCACTTGTAAGAGTGACATGTATAGAAGTCTACTGTATGGTTATTTCATTTATAAGAGTGAAAAAAATATTGATATCTCAAGATACCATTATGTGTTTATTTATGCTTTTTATATGTTTATAATGTTTCTAATTATCATAATTAATATCATGTGGATCATGATTATTGATTCTGATGAATCCTTCATTTTCCAAGTTTTTATATTTTATGGTACAAGTATTTATGGGTATGAGTTATTTTATGATTCTCTCATGCACTTTGATTATTTCATCATACCATTATGCACTCTCATGCTTATTGATGACATTAAATTTGTTAACGTTTATGTTTAACCTTACTAAGCATCTGTGTTCACCCTTATTATATTTCCTTTTCCCCAATTTATAAATACAGATATTGAATTGTTTAATTCTATAAAATATTTCACAATTTAAATTTTTATGACCTAATGTGAAATAAGAATTGATGTGTATAATGGTTGATTATATTTAACTTTATGAACTAGTTTTTTATGAGTCCAAGTTGATATGAGTAGTTTATGTAAGAGTGTGTCCTAATTATATAAAACTCTAAACATAAAAGGACCTCTAGAATGTAAGTGATCCATGTTTTACTTTATATGTTGTACTATTTGGATATAGAATTTGGGTCACTATTATCAGCATCAAAGTTAGGAATATAATGTTGTGGATTTCATCATAGGATCTGGGAGTGCGAATCATGAGCTGATATAGTTTGTATCAAAGGTCAGTTGAGATAAATTTGGATATTGAGATGTTTTCATATGAGGTTTTCTTAAGAGTTAGGAATACCATCATAAGTCTATAATCTTAAGTATTATTATAAGTTCAAAGTATCAGACACCCACATAAGGTTTTAAGTTATGAGGTCTTAAAGTGATTAATAAAATATTTGGAGATGTTTTTTTGGGAAGAGGTATTTGAAACCCCTAATATCAACATGAAGTGTTTTTATGGAGGATTTATTTTTCATTATTAAAGAAAAAAGGGCACAACCCTTATGATGAGTGACAACCCATCACATCCAATAAGGCCACGGGGCTTAGACCCACAACTGAAGGGTGATAAGGGTTTATTACTTACCACTAATTGACATGATGTCCTGATTAGTATGAAAATATTAAGAGGTTAAGATTATGTTTTTTCAGAATCAAATGGGATTTTAGTTTATGAATAATGGTTGATTTTTATTGGAAGAATATTTGATTAAATACTTTCAATATTAGTGTTTACAACTTATTTAGGAAATGATTGAAGAATTTTAAAAATAAAAATTTATGGAATAATTCAGTTTCAACTTCTGGTATTACTTATAAAATTTAATGTATCATATTAATGTTTAATCATTTTGGGAATCATCTCACCATGTTATAACCGTTATTTGGTTAATGATTAATGAAATTTAGAATAACATGTTATCCCTTTTATAGTATTGAGGTATTCAAAATTTTATTTTTGTTCTTGAGGCATGAAAGGGTTATCTTGAATACTCATCATTAGGAGAAAAGGGTGACATTGTGCTATAAATTTATTTATGGATTAAATTATACTCCTCATGTAATTATATTTCTATATTTTCTTAGTCTAGTTGATGAAAGAAATCCTATAAAATTAGGAAAAATAATTTTAAATAAAAAATGTATCATGTTACCATCTTTTATGATGATATCAATGACCATTTCCAAACCTATTTGATCTACGGTTTTATTTTCATTTAATTCTTCCTGAACACGTTCTTTTTAACTCTCTTTTAGTCCACGAGAAATAAATATTTTAATTTCCCACTGATGTTCTCGCTATGTGTAATCCTAGTTATATGTATCTTCAGGTGACCTTTATGTTTCCAACTTTACTTTTTTAATAGGATGTTTTATTAACCATTTGTATGACATGTGTTTCAATAAATTAATTCTTAAAATGTTAATCATTCGATAACCAAGAGAAATTTTTACGAAGAAAATCATTTTAAGGTGGATAGGATGTAACATCATTTGATTTTAAGAAATATCTTCTTTAAAATTAATTTATATTATTTGATAGCTTTTGTTAAATAAAATAAAAAATTTATATTTTATTATACACAAAATCAAGTTTATCTTTAATTTCACATAACATTGAGTTTATTTGATAACTTGTGTTACACGCAAGACTGAGTCTTATTAGAAAATAATAAACTATTAATATTATTTATTTAACATTGTAGTTTTCACCTAGACATTGGAATATAAGGAATGAATATTATTAACTATATTTTTAATATATGGTTTAAACATTTTTATATAACAAATCCTTTGGTGACCAATTAATTATAAATTAAAAAATAAAAACCAATTGAATATAAAAGATGTGTTTCTATGAAAAACTATTTTTATGACCACAAAAGAATTACTCGTAATAAATTAAATTAATAAATAATAGTGAATTATATTAATGAAATTTATATGTTACATATTTAATGAAATGTTTTAAAATATATCTAATATGTTTTATTATCTTAAAGTAAGAACATATCCAATTTTAAGAATTAAAAGAGTGTATTTTTATAAAAGGTGAATTTTGTAGCCTTTTAATGGAATAATTGGCGTAAAATTAATTTTTGAAAATTTTATAAATATAATTTTATAAAATAAATATATTTTTCGAAATCAAAATATCAAAATTTTATTTGGCTTTATTTTTTATATTTTTCTAAAAGCTTTCATATTTTGGTGAATAATAAATTACACTGATTTATAATTAAAAACATCTTTTTGGTCAAAATAATTGATAGTGTTAAATTATATTTTAAATTGGTTTTAAATTATAATTATAAAAATTTGATATAATTTTACAAAATTTAGGCCATTGGAATCAATTTCACATTGAAATTTGATATAAAAACCTTTCAAATGTTTGAGCGTTTTCCATCAAAAACCTGTTGATGCGTCCCATCTACAGAATTAATTTAAAATTAATTTATGAAAGTAAAGTGATTGAAATTTAAAAAAATAGATTCCATATTATTAATAATACTAATTTATAATTTCTATTATGTTGAACTTAGTTTTTTGGAAAAAATATTAGTGAAAGAAATTAAAATTAATTTTAGTGATTGAGGTAAATAATTCGTTTACATTGTGGTTAAACTTTAATCTTAAGTGTCCAAATGACCTAAAAACATGTCCAAAACCCTTTTTATGGACACAATTATACCATATCTCCACTTTTGACCATTTGTTTCTTTATTGGATTCAAATTATGTAAGGTAGACCTCCCAATAGTATTTACATTTTTATATTTATAAGAATATCACACCTCTTCTAGTTTAAAATGGCACTCAACCTCTTCCTCTCCTCACACCTCTCAAGAAATTTTGGCTTATCCAAACCCTAGCCAAATAATCTAAATAAAATACCTCATATCATTCTAGTTTCCTCACTTTTGGAAGAAATAAATCTTAGGATGTCCTTTGCTGTAAACCAAAATGAGTTACCCGAAAATAAGGTAACTTTCTTCAATGATCAGTTTTGTTTTATTTATTTCTCCAACCATTAAATTATATTTATTAATTTAATATATAATAATATATTTATCATAAATATACTAATATTTTTTCTATTAATGGTTCAGTCTAAAACTACACACTCTTCCATAAAATGGGTAACGAAATCACTGTTCGTGTGTATGGAGAACTACTGCCTCGCGAAATGATGTCATTTTTTACTTACCACATTTTATGGTAGAGAATTATGGTAGAAACAAATTATTTAAATTATATATATATATGATATTTATAATTAATTTATAATTATTTAATTATTATAGAATACATACATTCATGATTTCCATTTTTTGATAATACAATAACATCATTTGTAGATGTGTGGACTACTGCCTCCTCAAAGAAATGTGAAACATTCACCCTTTACATGGAATTAATTAAGGATGGTTTTAATAAAAATATTTGATATAAAATAAATATTTATTATATTAATGACATAATTATCTATCTTTACATATATAATATCATTTTATTCATTCATTACACACAACGAAAAAGTGATAATATTGTTTGTGGACATGTGGACTACCGCTTCCTCAAAGAGATGTTATTGTTCCTTTTTCATCACCAAATCACAAGAATGATATATATATATATATATAATTATATATAATTAAATAATATTATATTTATGATATAATGGATATTATTGAAGATAATATGTACTTACCCTCTTTCCATAAGAATCACTGAAAAATGGGAATGTGACTCATTTGTATGTACGACCTACCATCTACATGATTGTAAAATTGGTTTATTTCACATTACCATATTTAATTTATGATTTTCAAATTATATTTTTTGTAAAAATGTGATAGTTATTTCATGATTATTATTCTAGATATATTGAAATAATGACCTCATTGGCCTTAGTTAACTTATCAATGTTAGTTTTGACACATAAGTCGAATATGGTAAAAAATACAACTAAAATATTATTTATTAGGTAATTTTATATAAAATGTTTATAAATGAAATAAAATTGATAATAAAATTTGAAAATTTTATTAAGAATTTAAATAATTAATAGAAACTTATTATTTAGGAAGATAGAGGAAAAACATGACAAATTAGACTCAAGGTAAGGGATTCTTGTCTCACTTTTACTTCCATGAGGCATACATCACAATCACCACCTATTTATTCTATTTTTTATGTAATTACTAACCCTATTGTATTTTATATAATTAATAAATTTATATTCAGTTTATTTAAATTCTAATTTGAAGTTATCACCTTTATGGGGATTAGGATTCAAAAGTTACAAATTATTAAGGGATTTCTTTAAACAATTTCAATTCCATGGATTAAACATCCATGTCATTGGTTATGTTATGAAAAAAATATGTGTGAAATGACCTCTAATTGTTTTATAATTTATTTCATTTTTTTGATTTACATTTTTCACACATAATTATTTCATTTTTTATTCTCACTCTAATGATATGGTCTTTGTAAGTGTTTTTCTTATCTAACATTTATTATCAGAGATATATTCCACGTTCACCACTTATTTTTGTTGTGTGGTGTATATAATTACCATGAATGTTTTTGATGATTCTTATCCTTAAATTTATGGGGTTTTATATTTCCTTTTTATGATCTATCTTTCATGGGGTTTACAGTTTCAAAGTTACCAATGTGGTAATGGATTTTGTCACAATTTCCCTTATTTGAGATGTTTGTTATGTTATACACCTATCTTATTTTATTATGTCTATATAATTATCCTTTGAAACGATATATAATTAATATCCTTATAATAATGGTATTATAAGTTTTTTTAAAGTTATTCTTTCATGGGGATTATAATTAAAATGTTTCAATGTGGTATTCAACACATTGGAATGTTAAATGACTATTTTCCTTATTAATTTTTTATTTATTTTAAGGGAATTTTCATTCATCAATGTCAACAACCCTTGTTTTTACTTATCCTCTAATGGGGATATTTTTTGTTGATTCCATCATCAGTCATTCATCGAATGGATTATTATTTTTTAAAGTTATTTATATGAAACCCATTTCTTTTCCATGGGTTGATTATGTCCCAAAGAGATTGTTGTGGAACCTGTTTCATTTCCATGGTTAGATTATTCTCTAAAGGGATTATTATAGAACCCATTTATTTTACATGGGTTACTAATTTTTTAAATAGATTTTTATTTAAACCATTTATATTCCATGGGTTAATCATGTTCCAGAGATATTGTTATTTAACCAATTTCCTTTCCATGGGTTAATCATATTTCCTTAATATTGTTATGGAACCAATTTCTTTTATATGGGTTTATCTTGTTTCAAAAAGATTTTTATAGAACAGATTTATTTTACATGGGTTAATCAAGTTATGAAAGGGGTTTTTGGTTGAACCAATTTGTTTATGAAAGCCTTTGTGTGTGATGATTTTTCAACGGATCTTGTACATTTGATGGGTGGTTACGTGATAAACCAATGATAGGTGGTTTATTGATATCTCAATGATGGGAATGTCTGTGATTTCTCTCCAATGCATTGGGTATTGAAGTTTTCTCTATGGATATTACATTTTTAAGAGAGACATGTATAGAATTTAACCACATAGTTATTCAATTTATAAGAAAAAAATGTATAATGATGCCTCAATATTCCTTTATGTGTTTCTTTATGCTTACTATAGTATTATATTGTTTCAAATGATCGATATTGATATCACATGGCTCATGATTATTGATTCGAATGAATCTTGTCTTTTCCATGTTTTCATATTTGATGGTCCAGATATTAATGGGTATGAGTTATTTTATGATTCTCTTAAGCAATTTTATTTTGTCATCATGCCATTATATAGTATTATGCTCATTGATGAAATTCAATTGATAGTGATTATGTGTACCTTTATTGAGCATCTAAACTCACCCTTCTTATATTTCCTTTTCCCCAGGTTATAAAGAAAGAGATTGAACTATTTAAATCTATAAAATATTTCACAATGATGATGTTGATGACCATAAGTGAAATAAGAAAATATGGGTATAATGGGACATAATGTTAAAATTTATGGACTAGTTGTTTGAGTCTATGTTGATATGATTAGTTTATGTAAGAGTGTGTTCTACTTATCTAAAAATATAAACCTAAAATTTCCCTCAAAATGTAAATTATCCAAATTTTCCATTTGATTTTTTATGGTTTGGATGAAAAATTTGGGTCACAATTATTGACATAAAATCCAAGAATATAAATATATGGATTTCATAATAGGATCTGAGTGTGTGGGTTTTGGACTATTACATTTGTAATCCAACATACCACATGTGAAAACCCAAGTGATAGGGAGCCTTTTCTTCATGGTTGGTCACTCAATCAACTACATGACCAAATTCAATCTATGATGAGGCCAATCCCATGAGACCACATGCTCTTCATCCTTCCATAAAGACACTTTCAAGATACTAAAAGAATTTCCTATAAGATTTTGTGAGAACCAACTATTATAACACTTGAACTAACTACACATAGACCAACAAAACTACTGAAAGGAGAGGTCAAAGCTACAAAAAACTCACCAATCAACCATTCTCTACAAATTTCATTCCATTCCTGCTTCCTCCCACCATTGACCCTATATAACTGCATAATTAATTAAATATGAACACACTGAGTTTGTTACACATGAAAAATGAGTGACCCATGAGTTGAGTTCATCTGATGTGAGATTATCATCCATTCTCGAGCTCATTTAAATGAAGAAAACCCCACTACATCATACCACCATGCGATCCTAGTTGAAGATCGATGTTAAATATCAATCAAAATATAGATTATATTTGCATAATTTGTGCTTCCTATTGGACAAGATAGATCTAATATTTAAATACATAGTGGAATGATTCTGAGGCTATTGTAGTATTTTCAACTATTGGTTTTCATTTTTATGCATGATCAAAATCATGAATCGTAGGAGACCTCATCTTCATAGATGTTTTGTTTGGTTTCTTACATGAATTTGTATTCCATCTTATTATCAAATTTACTATTAGAATTCAATTAACTATTTTGATTTTCTAGATATGAGTTGATGATGATGTTGATCAAATATATATAAGACCTTCATTCACTAGGGTTGAGTTTTTCTTATAGGATTAACTGATGATGATCTGACATAATTGAGACCCAAATAAATGATTAATAATAATCCTCCAAAACTGCTTCAACTCAAAGACCTAAATATGTCCCACTAAAGAAACATGGATACTTAGAGGAACATTGAATTCGATGAGACCCTAATACACTAGTAGCCAAAATAAAGAGAATCACACATTATCTACTTGAAAAAATGTCTCAATGAATTCAAGTCGACCGAGGCCTCATAAACTATTGCAGGAAAAGTTCAAGTATGCAAGAATCAATTTTTTATGTAGTCGAATATTGAATGAGAAAATACACTCATGATGATCATCACTATCCTAGTTCCAGTATTCTCAATGCCTTACCAAAGCACATCTCCACCAGATCACAAACACCTATCATACCTAATCGATGGTCTTGGTCTAAGATCACTATTCTAATATTCATTCCCACGTGTAGTGAAAATAATTCCAAATATTAGGAGGCCAAATTTTCACACCATTATATCCTCATCAGTGTAATATTATCCCAATCTCAGGGAACCCAAGATAACTTGTGAGTAAACTCATCACCTAAATATACCAAATTATCGTCCTTGTCAACTGAAGCTTAGTTTAAATCCCTATAACCTTAGTATAAATCAGAAAATAGTATGTTCTCCACCTCATATATTCATGAGAGGCTTTCAAAAACATTATTGATAGAAATTCCTCCAGCCAAACTTGACTTCTACTAAATACATGAATCAATAAAACACTTTTTCTCTAATTCATCTCAGACATGTATGAATTGTGATCTTGAAATGAGTCTCCCAACTGGGTGAAAATTTTTAAATATATTATAGAGAAAATGGGTGGAGATATTTTATAAAAATTATATGGGTCAATCAATATAATTATCACTCCTTTTTGGGATGATACCCTAACATTTTCTGATTTTCTTCTATAAATATGTAATTTTTTCCATGTTATATTTAGTGAAAATCAATTATTATTTCTAAATTATGATTTTAATTTTGTACTCACTTCTTTTGTATTGTAAATGTAATTTCTCAAATCTATGATCATGGAGTATTGGCTAGAAGAAAATTCTTGAGGGAGGTTTCAAGGTTCTACCACATTCATTTCATTTTGTATCATACAAGTTCAATTCAATTGTGATAAAGTGGTGAAATTTACTAGGGATCATGAAAATAATTCTCACAATGAACTAGTAATTATAACAACCCCATTAAAATTTCAACAAAATAATACCCTCAATTATCTCAATCATCAAGGAATATGAATGGATTTGTGTGGATTTAGTAATGAATAGCATATGGTTGTAGTTGGCTGTTGGGATAGTGGTTTCCATGGTTTAGTGTGTTCCGTAGTTCTATAATATAGAGGAGATGAGACTTGGTGTGCCAATGATATTTTAAATAGTCCACTAATAATAAAAAATCAAGTTGAGAGTAGTAATTAATGAATAGTATTGATTGAATCATCAACAGATCTTGTGCAAAAATTCATAATAGTGAAGGACCTCCCATTTCCTAATATTGGGCTGACCGTTTATCTACTAAAACTTGTGTAGTATTTTCTACCACTTAATTTTAGTTGTTATTAAAAAAACACCCATATAATATTAATACTATAGAATATAATTCTATAGTAATTAAAAAATAAATCACTAAAAAACAGAAATTGATTGAGAGAAGTTAAGAGGTGACCTGTGACTCCTTGAGAACAACCCTGGTTAGTTTGACAAGAATTCATTCTAAGTTAAAAAAATTATGCAAGGTTTGAAACATCCTTTCTCACAACCCCCATAGATGATCTATATCCATGTTTTCTTCCACATGTCAATGCTTCTATGATATCTTTATAATTATTATCACGTCATCTATTAGGATGAGAAGGATATAGAAGATGGTGAATGCTTCAAGGAATATCCTATCAAGGATTAGGAACATCAGGAGATGGTGTTACACAATCATGTTATTTCTTTTGTTTGAGTCTTGTGGAAACAAAATGTCTTGGAGGAGAGCACTTTAGAGTAGGAGTCACATATGGGAACCCATTACATAGAGTTGTTTTATGATTTTGATTGTTTATATTTTTTGAGTTGATGTGTTGTCCTTATATTTCTATACGGGATTGTTTCTCTTCCATGATGATATTTTATGCACATTATCTTTCGTCTTCAGATGTATAAGTGTGTTCCTATTTTAGAAAGATCCTTGAGAGGAATCTCATGGGGTGGTTGTTCAAAACCTTTTATTTTTATTTTAATTTTTTATTCAATTATTGTGGATGGTAATTGTTTAAGTGGTATCTAACATAAGGTCTTAGAGTTCTAAAACCATTAATTTATGTTTTTTAGGGATTATAAATTTAGAGAGTGTTCTAGGACCCTTTTAACTTAATAATTTATAAGTTTATTTAATAAAAATTAAATTCTTTTTTAAAATTTTCTAACCTTTACATAGAACCCCCTTCCGGTGTAAAGGTAAACTTTTTTACCATTATGTTGGGGCTATTCACTGGGATATATGTAAAGGTATGTTAATTTTTTCATAGACACATAAATGTAATAGAGAAATTTTATTAGATGTCACTACTACATATAACGCTTTTAACAGTGCTAAAAGGACCCTTTTCAGAGAAAAAAATCTTTTCCAATTAGAGAACCCTTAAAATACAAAGGACATTATCAGTTATTGAAATGATCTAATAAAGGGAATAATTATTAGTGATTTTTTATCAATTAAAAATTGTTCCTTTATTAGAACTAAAAAATCATTGATAAAGGGATCTATTTTTAGTGCTATTTTATCACTAATAAATGGGAATACTGTTGTAGTGTACTGTTAATATTACAGAACACTATAACAAAAAATAAATTGGTAAAATACAAGGACTAAATACACAATTTAATTGAAATAAGATTTATAATAAAAATAAATTAAAAAAATACAATATTATATACATTTTAAACATTCGTTTTTTACAGTTACATTAATATGTACAATTTATCATAGAAATTAAAAAACATCAATGTTCTTTTATCTTTTCCCCAAACTCCGAGTCATGCAATCAATTTCGAATCTAACCAACCTAGATCGAGAAATATAATTCCACTGTATAAGAAAAAAATTATTATGTTAGTAATACTATAAAGAAATTAAATAAAATTTGATGTGTCGATTTTTTTAAAAACTTATAGATTGAGTTATACAAGGAAAGCCATGTATCAGATTGAGTTTTAGTTGATTCATCCATATCACACCATTTATTATTCTTCTAAAAATATAGTGCTATTTAATTGGATCACATATGTAGTGATAACTCTCGTTATGGATGTCATCGAATTTAGGAGCACTTCCTTTTGAGAGTAAGCCTTAAATTGTCACACAATTAATTATTCATCTTCAAGCAATATCATAGGAAAAATTAACTAAATAATCATCAGATAAAAATGATATGGAAATTAATAAATAAATAATAGATAAAATGTTGAGAAAAAAATAGGAGATTGTTTTCTTAGTTTTTTCTATGTGATGAATGTTCTAAACTAAAATTTCAATTATATATTGAAAACAAGCACTTCGAGTCATAATGATCTCATCGTGTGTCAGATTGATGTGGTGTCAATTCATACATGTAAAAATGAATTTTGGATCATTTCTATAATGTTTGAATATAATCTAATCTCATTTTCTTGGTTTTGCCTAGTGATGCGCGTTTTAAACCAAAATGAAACATTTATTTTGAAAACACACATTTTGAGCCATATCAGTCACATTTTGTGTCATATTGATATGCGGTTAATTATAACACTTTAAAAATTAATTATGGACTATTTGTTCTAATGTTTGAAAATAATCCGAGCACTTTTTCTCGGTTTTGGCTATTTGATTTTTGCTTTAAAATAAAATGCATCTTTTGTATTGAAAACATGCTTTATAAGTAATACTAACCTCATCATGTTTCATATTGACATGAAATAAATTCCCAAAGATTAAAAATAAATTATAGGCTATTTTCCTAATGTTTTAAAGCAATTATATCTAGTTTACTCCCTTTTGGAGATGTGACACATGTTTTAAACTAAAATGGTAATTTTATACTAAAAACTGGAACTTCATGTCATACAAACTATAACGTGTGTCATATTGATGTGTGGTCAATCAAAATACATAAAAAAACTAATTTTTTATTATTTTCATAGTTCTGGAAAACAATATGATCACTTTTTCTTAGTTTTGGCTAGTAATGAACCTTTTAAACTAAAATGACACCTTTATATTGAAAACATATAATTTAAGACATGTCAATAATATCAAGTATCAGATTGATATGTGGTCAATTAATACATTTAACAAATGAATTGTGGATCATTAGCATATATTTTGAAAATAATCTAGGCTCTTTTTCTCAGGTTTGGATATTTGATGTGTGTTTTAAACTAAAATGACACTTTTGTATAAAAGAATGCATTTTGAGTCGTACCAACCACATCGTGTTTTGGATAGATATGGGATAAATTAATAAATGTAAAAATGATTTATAGATTATTTTAAATACGTTTGAAGGCAATATATGGTTATTTTCATTATTTTAGCGATATGATCTGCATTTTAAACTAAAATGTCACATTTATATTGAAAATGTGAAATTAGAGTGATACCGGCCACATAGGGGGTCATATTGATGTGTTGATGATTAATATACATAAAAAATTATTTATGTGTCTTTTATAAAAAGTTTTAAAACAATTTGAGCTCATTTGATCTGTTTTGTCTATGTGATGCATTTTAAACTAAAATGACACTTTTATATTGAAAACACATAATTCGATTTGTACCAACCACATTCTGTGTTGGATTGGTTTGTAGTCAATTTCTATAGGTGAAAAATAAATTATGGAATATTTTCCTAACTTTTAAAAATGATACAATCTCATTTTCTCAGTTTTGGCTACATGACGTGCGTTTTAAAATAAAATGGAACTTTTATATTAAAAACACGTACTTAGAGTCATAACGACCACATCAGGTGTCAAATTGATGTTTAGTTTATTCCTACACATAAAAAATGGATTATGGATCAATTTCATATTTTTGGAAAATAATATGAGATTATTTTCTGAGTTTGGTCTATTTGATACATGTTTTAAACTAAAATAACACTTTTATTTTTAAAAATACACACTTTGAGTCATACTAGTTACACCATGCATCAGATTAATATGTGGTTGATTATTACATTTAAAAAATTAGTTAATTATTGGCATCCTAATGTAACAATGCAATATAATCATGTTTTCCCAGTTTTCAGTGAGTGACATAAATTTTTAACAAAATTCCATTTTTAAACTAAAAACATGCACTTTGAGTTATATGTGTCACAATATATATTCTATTTAGGTGAGGCCGATTCCTACATGTCAAAAATTACTTATGGATCATTTAAAAAAATTATTTAAAAAATATGATTTTCTTTTCTTGGTTTCAATCATGTGAAATGTGTTTCAAACTCATGTGAAAATTTAAACTAAAAATATACAATTCAAGTCATAGTGGGAACACTATTTATTTGATTGAGGTGAGACATATTACTACTCATCACAAATAACTTATGGATTATTTTCATAAGTTATCAAAACAATATGAATGATTTTTATCAGTTTTGATCATGTAATATGTGTTCTAAACTAAAATATAAATTTTAAATTAAAAAAATAAACATCATGTCAAAATGGGAATACCATGTATCATATTGAGATGTGGTTGATTACTGGACATCACACCATGCCATTTCATTCCAAAATTCATTCAAAATTAGGGGTTATCTAAGAATAGTTTTTTAATAATTTAAAATGTTGAATGCATTTCATAATAAATGGAAAAGTGCATCATCATGAGTCCATCATCCTTGTTGAGTTCAGGATCATAGTACATGAGTGCAACTTCCTTGTAGAAGAAAAAAAATTACAGATAAAGTCATATCATTAGGACCTCTCTGAAAATTAAAAAAAAAATAAGTTTTAGATAAAAAATATAAAAAATAAAAAAAATTAGAAAAAATTTATTAGAAAATTAACTAAATAATTAGTAAGAATTCAACTATCCATGATGTGTGTATACATTCTGACACCATGCATTTTTATGATTCATTTCTAATAAAATTGATTTCCTCCATTACACTTCTCATTGATAAATTGATAAAAAACAATATATAATCATTACAATACAAAATCTTCATATCCCAAATGTATCTCTAAGGGTATATCCCAAACTAGATCACAAACATAATAGGTAATCACTTAAACTTGATGCTTGTAAAAATTATGAAACATTATACTATTCCCACTCATATTTAAACAAATTTACTTCTTCTATTGATTATTTAATTTTTTACAATCTTGGTAGTAGTGAGAAAATATATGAAAACAAATGTTTAAGAAATATTTTTAATGAAATAGTAATTACCTTCAAAAATTACCTGTTTGGGGATGCTAGTATTTTGATGGTATAGGATATATTTATTAAATTTTTGAATGGAATATCTATAATCATTATTGTTAATTTTCTTTGGAAATTGAAGAAACGTTGACCAAAATAAGTAAATTGTTTTGAAATATGTTTATATAGTTAAACAATTGTATATATACCATAATTTATTTCCTTTTTAAGAAATCCATAGACTTCTTATATTCAGTAACTGACCTCTTACCATGATTTAACCTATATTTATAAATCTCTCTATCATAACCAAATTCTCATTAAATCACAAAATAAAACATATAATTTTAATTTTATCTATAAAATGTTGATTTCGGTGCATTTCAATTGCACAATACACATCATGTGTTGTTGGTTTGATGGAAATTCATGCATTGGATCCAAAGAGTAAGAATTTGGGGTATCCAAATTTATCGTGATCAACATCCAGTGCTTCCTAAAAAAATACGTAATGAA
Organism: Viscum album; assembly: GCA_963277665.1. Classification (NCBI taxonomy): domain Eukaryota; kingdom Viridiplantae; phylum Streptophyta; class Magnoliopsida; order Santalales; family Viscaceae; genus Viscum; species Viscum album. The sequence goes on from OY728159.1 coordinate 627,490,631, forward strand.
AAATGAAAAATATATTTTATGTGATTAGATTGTAGAATTTTACCCCTTCATTATAGGCATCAAGAAGAGACTATCTTCTTTTATTTTCTTCTCAAATGTATCACTTAGTTCATATTTTTTATTATCAATTTCTTCCACTTCTAATGAAATTTCATGCATTGAAGTGATACAGGGATTATTGGATATAAACCCTCCTTTATAGGGTTTCCCCTTTATACAATAGTAATATAAATTCCTATAAATAATATAAGTTGTTATTAACTTTAATGAACATAGTAGATTATTTTTTTACTGACATATTATGAAAGTTTACCTCATGTATATATTCATAGCTGAGACTCGTAGTGAATAAATCTTGATAATCACATTTATACTCTCAAAAAAACATGTTTGTATTGAAATTTACAAATATTTCTTCTTTGTATTGAATTTAGGACATATATCCATTTTTAAATGTGGTTTATCCATGATATTGTAATATTAATACGTTCTATAGTGGAACTGATGGGGTGAATGTACTCCTGAAAGGTATTCTTTGTTTTTATAGTCAATTCACTATATGTTCTTGATTTGACCTTCCATTTACCCGTTTTTATCCATCTTTAATACCATACCTCATTTCATAACTTTTTTTCATTTAAAAAAATGTTAAGGACATACATCATGTATCTTTATAAGATTATATGAACATGATATGAATGTACCAATAGGATCATTGACCATTGAAATATCTATATCCTTAAGTGGAACAAGAAAATTAGTTTTCATATTGTGAAATACTTCAATCGCCACTCTCATGTGAAATTTTGGGAGATATTAATTTTATATTGTGTCTCTTAGGATATTAAACACTTTAACCATCAAAACAAGGTTGTTTATGGAAGATGATAGATAAAATCACATAAAACCTCAACATATATAATTTTAGAAATATAAATATTTCATAATTTGGATTATTCACGTTTTGGAGAAAGGGTAATGAAAAAATTTATTGCCTAGGTAAAGGTATGTGGTTAAGAGGAATGAATATCCTCAAAGCTATTGGGGTAATGTTTTTCATTATGTGTTGATCTTTGTTCCACTTTCAGTTTTCTTTGATCCTTTCACATAAATTGGTCCTCTAAATTAGACCAGACAATAATATCATTAAAATCATATATTTAAGAATATATTATTTTAATTATCTCATATGTAACTCCCTGTAGCCTTTTTTTCTCAAAATATATTGGTGGTGACACTCCAAAATCTGAACCTCAAATGCAGCCATATTGTTCTGACCATGTAATGACACCGACCCAAGAATCCCAGAGTTAGTTCCTTACTATATTACATTGAAATAGATACAAGATTAAAATCCCAAAGGATTTATTAGTTTCGTAGTTTTGGGAAACTATATACATACATGATATCCATTTTACAATGGGAAAATGAAAAAAAAACATAATACATAACAAAATCTAATAAACGGAATCCTTGAAAGATCATTCAAAGATCATTTCTTTATAACCTAGGGAAAAGAAACAAAATAAGGGTGATCTAAAATGTATAGTTAGGGTTAATTATAGTTTAATATTTCATAAATCAATAATGAACAATCCTAATGGTAAGGTGAATAACATACAACACATTCCATTTAATCAACAAGCTAAGAATAAAATACATGCATTGATTTCGTCATAGTAAAATTCTCATGGATAATAATAACTAAAATATGAATGTAGTAAATTCTTAATTACTTAGTTCCATGTTTACCAATTACTTGGAACCTTTACCATCAAGATTTATTGTCAATATAGTTTATGAGTACTGGTTAAAAACCCATCTGATTTGGTTAACTTATTTGTCTCATAAGCCCAATGATGCATTGAGGGGTTATCATTAATCAGGACCCACCCTTTTATTCAGTTATAAATCATTACTCAAATATCAAATAATCGATTTAACAATCTTCATTATCATAAAATACCCATATTGAGTTAAAATTATCGATTTATCAACATTTATCTATAAATAAAAAATAACATTCAAAATATACACTGTATGTAAAAATGATATATGATTTAGGAAATAATATTATCCATCATAAAATAATATGGATATTTAATATAAATGAAATTATTAATGATAAATTATTATAATTAATTTATTGTTTCAAGAGAAATTAAACAATTTCAAAATAAATTGAGGTTACAAAGATAAATTTTACCACTTGGTAATTTTCTAGTCAAAACCCCTTAGATGATATAATTAAAAGTGAAACGTATAATACCATGAATTATGAGTGAATAATGACATTATATGAAAAATAAAAAGTATATACACTAAATTAAATTTAACTGGTGCATAATAACATATAATTGTTAATTGAATGTAAATTGAGTTGAAATCCCTTATTATATGCTTCTTTTTTGGTGAATTCTCTTCAAACTCCTCTTCTTATGGTATCCTCCTTAGGTTTGCACTAACTACATAATAATTTGTATTTTTTCCAAGTATAATACCCTTATGATGATTTTATGTAATTTGGGGGGTTAATTGGGTTACTGTTAGAAAAACCTAAGAGGAATGAATTTTTGAAGTGAGTAAAATAATGGGTGGCATTTTATAAGTGGTGTGAGTAGAAAACTTGTAATGTTTTCAAATAATGAATTCCACCCAACTTTTATCCATGTAAACTGGCTCTAATAATGCACCAAACTATATCCAACAAGTTATAAAGTAAAAATATTTCCATAAAATGGTTTTTGGAAAAGTTTCTAGGCCATTTGGCCCCTTATGTTTAAATTTTAGTCCCTTGGTAAACTCATTTTTTCTCTTAATTGCTGCATTTAATTTTAATTAATTTCACTAATCGCTTTGGTAAAAAAATAATTTTGAATTATTATACATTATAAATTATTATTATTCCAAATATTGGATCCATTTTTTAAATTCAAATCATGTAAAGGTAAAAAATTAATTTAAAATTAATCAAACAGATATGATGAGAATGTGGGTTTTTAAAGTAAAAATGGTCAAAATTTTACTAAGTTTTTATATATAAATTTATTATACAAATGATTACAAAGAATTAAATTGTAATAATAGATATATAATTAATCTATTTTTTCTTTAAAACTAATTCAAAATATAATTTAACATTATAAATTATTTATATTAAAATGTAATTTTCAATTAAAAGCCAGTATTTTGCATTATTTAGCAATAAATAAAACATATCATAAAAATACTAAAAATTCACCATAATATTTTTTCACATTATGATTTTAAAACTAAATTTTATTTTTTTCAAATAAACATAATAAATTTTAAAAAATTTAGTTTTAAAACAAGTTTTCATTAAAAGGTGGAAAACTGTATTTAGAAAAAATTAGTTATTTGTGCATAAAATTGGATTTTTTCTTATCTTATGCCTATAAAATATATTTGCTGAATGAAAAAACAATTTATTGAATATATAATATATATATATTAATATGAATCACTAATATTAATTAATTTAATTTATTAGGATAAAATTCTTTTAGGAGCATAAAACAGTTTTATATAAAAGCGTTTCCTTTATATTCAATTGGTTTTTATATTCATTTATAATTAATTGGTAACCAATTAATTCAACCATATATTTTAATAAGATATTTAATCCTATTCATAACTTCCAATTTAATGACTATGAGATCATTTTCATTTTAAATAATAATATAAACACTATTTTGTAAAACTCATTCTTGCGTGTAACATAAGCTATCTAAGAAACTTGCTATTGCATTGAATACAAGATAACTCAGTATTGTTTGCATTTGAAGCAATAAAATTGATTTATTTTTTAATTAACATTAAATATATCATAAATTATTTGGATTTTATATTCGATAATATGATTGTTTTTGTGTTTCATACACACTATCAAATAAAATATTATTCCTTTATAATTTATGGGGTGTTACATTCTCTCCACCATAAATAAATTGTGTTCTCACAATATGAAAATTATCTCTCTATTACTATCATGACCCTTCCCTCGAGGCCTGTGTCGTGACTACCCCAAGCCCACCTTCCATAGGCCAGGAGCTGGGGACTAGCACTGAAGGCGTATTCCCTAAAACTGGGATGGCATTTCCTTTAAAACCTGTAAACTCACACAACCAAGAACACAACAAGATATGAACACAAGTAAACTAATGGTAAAATGAGTGTGTATAGTAAGTAAAAGGGGCCAGAATACAAGCCCAACTAGAAAGTACAAGAAAAATATAATGTACAAGTAAGATGAACAGCTCTAGTGAACACCGTACAAGGATCCTACCTGAAGGGTAGGTACAACTCTTGAATGTTCGTCTCTGCAGTGCGCCATGTCTAAGGTGCACCTCCAAGATACCTCCAGTCCTAGTACCCTCGTCCATAGTCTGCATTGTCTGTCATCTGCACAAAACACAAAAAGGTGCGGGAGTAGGGACCCTGAGACCCTCAAGTTCTCACAAAATCCACAAAGGATAAACCAAAAAGCATGTAAACCAGTGATAACCCTACTTAGGTACATGCCCATATATATACCTAAGTTATCAAGTATACCCATCTCATTCATGAGGAAACTCAAGGACCAAACCCTTAGCCAAAGTACAATTGTTGCATAAAGGAAAGAATATCACGAAGGTAACACCATGAAGGTAAGTACCACAAAGGTAACACCACACAGAAGAATACCAAAAAGGTATCACCACGAAGGAAACTATCCCACCGGTTCTCCACACAGAAGAATACCAAAAAGGTATTACCACAAAGGAAAGTGCCACACAGGTGATCCACATAGAAGAATACAAAAAAGGTATCACCACGAAGGTAAGTACCACAAATTTACGCCACACTGGAGAATACCACAAAGGTAGAAATATGAAGGTAAGTACCACACAAGTACGCCACACAAAAGAATACCAAAAAGGTATCACCAAAAAGGTAAGTACCACACAGGTACGCCACACAAAAGAATACCACAAAGGTATCACCACCAAGGAAAGTAACACACAGGTATACCACACAGAAGAATACCACAAAGGTATCACCATGAAGGAATGGACTCAGCTCACACAGTTTCACCTCACAAAATAATTCTATCAAGGTATTACCACAAAGGAAAGTAACACACAGGTACGTCACACAGAAGAATACCAAAAAGGTACCACCAGGAAGGTAAGTACCACACAGGTACTCCACATAAAAGAATACCAGAAAGGTATCACCATGAAGGTATGTACCACGCAGGAACACCACACAGAAGAATACAACATAGGTATTACCATGATGGTAAGTACCAAACATGTATGCCACACAGAAGAATACCACAAAGGAATCACCATGAAGGAAAGTACCACATAGGTATAGCACACAGAACAATACCACAAAGATATCTCCATGAAAAAAAGACTCATCTCACACCAGGTATAACTTAGGTATGGTAGTAAAGATGATTTTATGTAACTACCGAATCATCTTACTCTGTTAAGAGGCAGACCCACATAGGATCCTCATTCATCAGACCCACGTAGGATCCTAAATCATCAGACCCACATAGGATCCTAATACATAATCAGACCCACATAGGATCCTAGTACAACATACCCATATAGGATCCTAGAGTTGTCCCACATGAATTCCAAGAGTGGATCAAAGTGAGACTCTTAAACACAGACCCACAAAGGATCCCAAAGCACAGACCCACATAGGATCCCTTTCTCATGTTACCGCCAGCTAGTGGGTTCCCGCACTAAGCTCGCTTGATTCCAAGAGGGTCCGCTTCTCAAGCCACATGTCGATACACCAAATTCCACGAAGTCCCATGAAGAAGTATCCCAAAGGACCGCCATGAAAAAGGGATCTCAACACAACAGATATTGCGTCAATTGATGCTCGGTCTGTATGTTATTAGCCTTTTAGTCCCGAGGGTCCGGTTGAATTCATATTCGATCCAAACCATCCGTTCACTAGAATTATCTAAAACCCATGTCTGGTATAAAAAAGGACCATCTCGATCGATGGTTTCGGGCACCGTAGATGGTTCATCAAACAGATGCCCATAGTTCAAGATATGGCTGAAAGAACAAAAAGGGTCGAAGTTGGTCTGGGTCCGGTCCGAACCGTCTTGGGCCGACCCGACCCGGTTCGGGTTGATCCGACCCACCTGCGCGGCCCGACCCATGGTACGGCGGCCCACTGCGGTTGGCCGGATGGCTCATCTCTTCCTCTGCGTGGTGCGATCATGAACTGCGCCTTCACCGGTGGCCGACAGCGAGTCGGCCGCCCTCCTCTCACCATCGCGGCATAAGGCCGCGACTCCTATATGTCGGGAAGCATGGACGTGCGCCACCATCCCCTTCGTGCAGCCTACCGAAGTGTCGGTCCCCGCCCTTGCTCCACCATGGTGGATGAGTCATGACTCTTCTCTAGCGGTGGGGTTTCACCACCACCTTATTCGCGGTCAACCGTGGTGATAGCCTCCACTCTCGAGTCCCACTGGTGCCAATCACCAGCACTGGTTTCCATCCTCCTCCACCAGGAAAAGGGAGTCAAAAGCCACAAAGGTAGCAGAGAGGTTGGTCCATGTTCGTTTGGCCTACACCCTCCGTGTTAGGGCGATAGCAAGCGGCTCAAAAATTCTTGAATCATGAAGAACGTGAAGAATGGGTAAAGAGGTATTCAAAACAACAAACCCTACCTCAAGAACGATGGTGAGCATGCATTTTTGAAAGAGGGTCAGTGTTCGTCATCTCCTGCAACTAGCCTCCAATGACGTCACTCGTTCGCCGATCTCAGGTTCGGGGTTTCGGTGTCGCTCGTCACCTCCCGCTGGTACCTACTCCATCCTCCAAGGGTTTGGTGTCACTGCACTTTGTCAACACTTCGTTTCTTGGCGAAGCAGTGCCGACACCTCCCCCCAATCTACATATAAATATGATATGGGAAGGGTGTACAATGTTTGTGGGATTAATGGAGGCCCATTAATTAGGAACCTTCCTAATTCCCCAATGTTTCGGTTACTTAGAATTGAAAGGAAAAGCCATTTATTGGCTTGGCACGTCGCCGGTCCCACCTTACCACTCATCCGTTGGAGGAATAGAATAAAAATAAAATAAAAAAGTTATTTTATTTATTATATTAAAAGTTCCAAAAACTAACTTTGTTTCTGGACCTAATACATTCGAAGTGATGGTATCGTTAAGTGAATATAGACACTGTGAGTTCAATGGTGTCAGTTTTCAATTCCGATCACCAGTTCAAAAGTTACAAAACACAGATTGCACGTTTACTGAACATACCCGAAAAAAAGTTTGGAAAATTATTTACAGTCACCCTCAACCCACACCGGTTGAGATTAGGCACTACCTAAAGGAAACACGCCACAACGAACCCAAAAGTACTCTCATATTTTCAATCCATGTTACCCTTTAAAAGTTATGGATTTTACAATAAAATAATTATCATTTAATTATTTTATTTACAACCAAAAACCAACTTTCACTATTGGCCCGCGCCGACCAATGTTAGTATCTACCTAAAGATAGAATACCCTCATGAGTTTAGTGGTGTTCTCAGATTTTCAATCTGAGTTACCGTTTGTGGGTTATAAGCATTTTAAAAATAAAATAATTTATTTAATTATTTTATTTACGATTATGCCATTTTTGGGTTTTCCCACAGGATGCCCGTGCCGACTAAACTTAAGTTATTCCTATGGTAAAACCGACATCTTGAATGAAACAGTGCCCTCATATTTTTGATCCATGTTATCATTTAAGAGTTATTCCACTTTTTTTAGGAGAACTGCTTACGCACGCTAATTAAAACCTAACCAGACTTCGACGGATCATTTCGGGCACTCCGGGCCTCAGAATCGCACGCTGTTAGATTTAAAGATCTCGAAATAATTCCATATAATTAAAAAATATATTATATGGAATTTCCATGAAATTATATTCTCCCCACCTTAGGGACTTATATCCCTGAAAGCCACAAAAAAGGAAAAACAACCAAAAGAGGGTACTGAGCATGAATCTGAGCCTCCCTCTCCCATGTGCTCTCTTGGAGGTTCTTGTACTACAAGAAAAAGTGCACTAGAGGTGTCGACCGCCCATGAAGGACCTGATACTATCAATCCTCAATCACTATTGGAACCTCTATAAATGTCACCCCATCATCAAAGTCCAGCTTTCCATGGTGGATGATGTGGGGTGGGTCGTGCACGTTTCTCTTCAGCTGGGATATGTGTAAGACGTCGTGCACCCTCTCCAACTGTGGTGGAAGAGCCAAGAGGTATGATATCTCACCAATCATCCGAAGTATCAGAAAATGAATAATAATCCTCAATGATAACTTGCCACCTCGACCAAATATTCACAATCCCTATTAAGGAGAGACTCGCAAGAATATGTGGTCCCCCTCACGGAACTCCAAAGGTTTTCATATCTTGTCAGCATAAGACTTATACCAACTCTGTGCAGTCTTTACTTGCTGACAAGTGAGACATCGTGATACAAACTCTGCCATTGCTTCCTTTATCCCGGGCTATCAGTACTGATGTCAGAGATCCTAATACATCTTCACCACACCATGATGTACCATCAGAGGGTACGTATGGGACTCCCTCAACAACTCCTTCTATAGCGCTACCGGTACCATGGTGCATCCTCTGAAGAGGATGACGTGCTCCCCACCTTTAGAAAATTTATCAGGTGGTTTCCCTGAGGATAACTAAACACGTCGAGCCTCGCAGTCAGTGTCCCCACGTTGCACCTCCCTGACTCGCTGATGAAGTGGGAGAGTGACTGTCATAGACTGAAGATAAGCTTCTCCATCATGATCCACATAGTATATCTACAAAGTGGTTAGTTGTTCTGTCACCTCACTCAGCAGCCGCAGGTCATACCTCCTGCTGATTGCATCTGATACCACTTTCTCCTTCCTATGAGCATATATTAATTCAAAGTCATAGTCCCGGAGGAACTCTAGCCCCTCCATTGGGAAATGAAAACTCAAAAATCCTACTGCCACGAGTTCAAGGATGGATGAATCAAGAGTGATTGGATACACCCTCCTATGAATGAGTTTATCCTGTGCTACCTAGGTTTCCTTTTTCTCTAACTAAGGAAAACCTCATCCCAATGTTGTAGATAAATTAAAACCTTTTTCCTAATACAATAAATCTAGGTATGAGTTGTGGATGTTCAGTCATACCCAAACTAACTTCGTAAGGCCTCAACGCTGCCACCAAGAGGTTCCAACCGAAACTCTCACCTCAAGGGTAAGATCACACCGTTGGCGTAAGTATGATTATCAAGTATCCTCCCAAAGGTATCTCCAGATGTGAGGGTCAAGTCAATGGTTTAGCCGGAGACTCTATGTTTTGGACAAGATTTGTGGAAGGAAGGAATGATTGATACCTATGTTTATTGATATGGCGGCTAGTAGTATACACATATCATGCCTCGAATCATTCATAGAACCCTTGGGTCACACTCCTTGACTGCATGCCGCTACTCTCTTCCCCTGTCATCCAGCTCCCTGAGCCTGGCAGGGACCACAATGGGGGGTGGTTGTAAAATGCCGAAATGTACACCACCTCATGCTGCTCCCCTAGATCTACTTCCACATCTACAGCCCTATAGATTCATCTTTCCCTAACACTTCTTCTTCACGAAACATTTTTACATGCCCAAGTCTCTAAGACTGGTGCTAGTTTTCTGTTTTCCCACTACTAACATTCACTGGCTGTATCCGCTCATCCAAAGAACATTCAAACAAAAAGGTACTCTCTAGCACCCCAACATAAGTAGAAATGCATCGAGGAATAGTTCTGGCTCAGACGTCCTTAAACACACTGCGCTCAAAAGTCCAATCCCCGAAGCACTGATCGTATCATATTCATCGTGTACCCGGAATTATCAGTACGTCTCGATGAATACTCATATACCAATATGTCTTCCTACTGAAGCTGTATAAGCTCTAGAGAACTCTCGGCCACCTCCTCAAGCTAGTCCTCAGCCGTCAGTGAGTCGGGCTCGTCTCAGAACCTAAGGGGTATCTGATGCTAAATCACGCATAGGTAACTAAGTATATATGTGTCCTCTACCGGTATCATCAGTTGTAACTACTAACCAATGAGAAATTATATAACTGACACACTACCCTAAGGTACCATCTCGGGAAATGGTCCCAGTACCAAAGCCTCATCACTATGAAGACCATCCTCATTGTCACTCACTGGAAAAGACTAGTAGATAAGATCACTATCTACTCTACTGGTGTCTCAAATAGGTGAAAAAATCTACCAACCGCCTCCAGCCATCCCTCAGATGTGTGGGATTCTATCTCACCTCGAAACCTCAGTGGCCTCTACTACTGAAACTCGTGCAACGTGCTCAGTCTGCGTGCCCCGTCCTCCAGTGCAGTTAGTGGTAACTGCTGCCCAACGAGTGGTGGTGATGCTGGTACACCACCCGAAGGTTCCAACGTAGTAAGAGGGCCATGCACCGAGGCCTCGTTGCTCGATGGTCCATCATCGCGTACTACACCCAGAACCCTAACCAACTATCTACATGGATAAATCCTTAAAAGAAATAGGTGCGCCACAATCAATAAGTTATACCTGGTGAGTTGAATCCAAAAGATCACAAAGAAAACTTTTCAAAACACACACACAATCAGTGTTTTCATGAACTGAGTCAGAAATCAGAAGTTAGGGTCCTGGTGTATGGATACGTCAGCTGCCGCACCAACACTGGATTCCCTAAACTGATAACCACACTCAGTACACTTAACACTATTGCCGTTAAAAAGATCAAAGTTCAATGTTCTATGGTAGAACCGACTCCTCTGATACCAATTTGTCGCTACTAGTCCCCCGAGGCCCGTGTCGTGACTACCCCAAGCCCGCCTTCCATAGGCCAGGGGCTAACGACTAGCACCGAAGGCGTATTACCTAAAACTGGGAAGGCATTTCCTTTAAAACATGTAAACTCACGCGACCAGTCACATAGAAAGATACAAACACAAGTAAATTGATGTTAAAAAGAGTGCATACAATAATTAAAAGGGGCCAGAATACAAGCCTAACTGGAAAGTACAAGAAAATTGGAATGTACAAGTAAGATGAACAGCTCTGGTGAACACCCACCAAGTATCCAACCTGAAGGGTATGTACAACTCACAAAAGGTCGTCTCTGCAATAAACATTGTCTAAGGTGCACCTCCGAGCTACCTCCAGTCTTGGTACCCTCGTCCACAGTCAGCGTTGTCCGTCGTCTGCACCAAAAACAACAAGGTGCGGGCATATCCTGTGCAGGTGTGAGTACAACGATACTCAGTAGGGACCATGAGACCATCAGGGTCTCATAAAATCCACAAAGGATAAACCAAGAAGCATGTAATCTAGTGACAACCCTACTTAGTTACATGCCCATACATATACCTAAGTTATAAAGTGTACCCATCTCATTCATGAGGAAACTCAAGGCCAAACCCCTTAGCCAAAGTACAACTATTCCATGAAGGAAAGAATACCATGAAGGTAACACCACAAAGTTAAGTACCAAAAAGGTAATACGACATAGAAGAATACCACAAAGGTTTCACCACGAAGGAAAGTATCACACAGGTTCACCGCACAGAAGAATACCACCAAGGTATTACCATGAAGGAAAGTACCACACAGGTATGCCACACAGAAAAATACCACAAACGTATCACCACAAAGGTAAGTACCAAATAGGTACACCACATAGAAGAATACCACAAAGGTATCACCACGAAGGTAAGTACCACGTAGGTACGCCACACAGAAGAATACCACAAAGGTATCACCATGAAGGTAAGTACCACACAGGTACGCCACATAGAAGAATACAACAAAGGTATCACTAAGAAGGAAAGTACCACATAGGTATGCCACACAGAATAATACCACAAAGGTATCACAACGAAGGAAAGGAATCAGCTCACATAGGTTCACCACACAGAAGAATACCACCAAGGTATTACCACAAAGAAACGTACCACACAGGTATTCCACATAGAAGAATACCATAAAGGTATCACCATGAATGTAAGTACCACACAGGTACGCCACACAGAAGAATACCACAAAGGTATCACCATGAATGTAAGTACCACGCAGGTACACCACACAAAATAATACCACAAAGGTATCACCACGAAGGAAAGTTCTACATAGTTATGCCGCACAGAAGAATACCTCAAAGCTATCACCATGATGGAAAGTACCACACAGGTATGCCACACAGAAGAATACCACAAAAGTATCACCACGAAGGAAAGGACTCAACTCAGCCTAGGTATAACTTGGGTATGGTAGTAAAGATGATTAAATGTAACTACCATATCATTTTACTCTATTAAGAGGTGGACCCATGTAGGATCCTAAATCATCAGACCAACATAGGATCCTAAATCATCAAACCCACATAGGATCCTAGTACATCATCAGACCCACATAGGAGCCTAGTATAGCATACCCACATAGGATCCCAGAGTAGTCTCCCATGTATTCCTAGAGCGAATCCCAGTGAGACTCTTGACCACAAACCCACATAGGATCCCAAAGCACAGACCCACATAGGATCCCTTTCTCATGTTAAAGACAGCTACATGGTTCCTCCACTAAGATCTCTTAATTCCGGGAGGGTCTGCTCTTCAAGACACATGATGATACTCCAACTACCAGAAAGTACCACAAATAAGTATCCCAAAGTACCGCCACAAAAATGGGTCTCAACGCAATAGACGGTGTGTCAATTGGACGCCTAGTCTGTAAGTTATTAGCCTTTTAGTCCCGAGGGCCCTGTTGAATTCTTGTTTGATCCAACCCAGCCATAGCCCAACTTTATCAAAACCCAAAGTGGGGTATACCAAAAGGACCATCTCAATCCAAGGTTTATATCACTGTAGACGTTTCATCAAACAGACGCTCGTAGCTCATGTTATGGACGAAATAACGAAAAAGGTCGAAGTTGGTCCGGGTCCGGTCTGACCTGGCCTGGCCCACGGTGCGGTGACCCATGGTGCATCAGCCCGCAGTACAAAATCCCATGGTGTGGTGACCCGCCATGGTACGGCGGCCCGCGGTGCGGTGGCCCATCGTAGCTAGCCGGACGACCAGCCCTCTCCTCCACGCGGCGTGATAATTTTTCATGCCTTCTCTGGTGGCCGACAGCGAGCCAACAACCCTCCTCTCATTGCCACATCACAAGGTCGCGGCTCCTACACACCGGGAGGCATGGACGCATGCCTCCGTCCCCTTCGTGCGGTCGGACAGAGTGTTGTCCGCCGCCCTTTCTCTACCGTGACCAACGGTCCTCGACTCTTCTACGGTGGTGCGGTTGCACCGCCACCATCTTCGTTGTCGGCCTTGGTGACGGCCTCCTCTCTCGAGTCCCACCGATGCTAATCTCTGGCACCGGTCTCCATCCTCCTCCACCGCGAAGAGCGCGTTAAAAACCACAAAGGTTGCTGAGAGGTTGGGCCATGTTCGTTTTGCCCGCACCCTTCGTGTTAGAGAAGTAGTAAGCGGCTCAATAATTATTCAATCATGAGGAATGTCAAGAACAGTTAAGGGGGAATTAAAAACAACAAACCCTACCTCAAGAACGATGGTGAGAGCACATTTGTGGAAGCGGTCCGATGTTCGTCGTCCCCCGCCACTAGCCTCCAACAACGTTACTCGTTTGTCGATCTACAGTTCATGATTTCTGTGTCGCTCGTCACCTCCCACATGTACTGGCTCCATCCTCCATGGGTTTGACGTCACTTCACTTTTTTAGCACTTCGTTTCTTGGCGAAGCAGTGCCGACACCTCTCCCCAAGATCCATATAAATAGGATGCAAGAAGGGTGTTCAACATTCATGGGATTAATGTTGTCCCATTAATTAAGAACCTTCCAAATTCCCTAATGGCGCAGTTACATAAAATTGAAAGGTCATGCCATTTATTGTCTTGACACGTTGTCGGTCCCACCTTACCGCTCGTCCGTTGGAGGAATTGAATAAAAATAAAATAATAAAGTTATTTTATTTATTCAATTAAAAGTTCTAAAAACTAAATTCTTCTCCGGACCTACTGCTGTCAAAGTGAAGGCCTCCTTATGCGAATATCAGCGCTTCGAGTTCAACGATGTCCTCAGATTTCAATTCCGAGAACCGGTTCAAATGTTAAAAAACGCCTATTGCGTGTTTACTGAATGTTCCCAAAAAAAGTTTGGAAAATTATTTACAGTCACCCTCGACCCGCGTCGGTAAAGGTTTGGATCTACCTAACTGAAACACGCCCCAACAAACCCAACGGTACTCTCGAATTTCCAATCTGAGTTACTATTTAAAAGTTATAGATTTTACAATAAAATAATTGTCAGTTAATTGTTTTATTTATGGCCAAAAACTAACTTTCACTGGTGGCCCGTGTAGATCAATTTTAGTATCTTCCTGGAGAGAGTATACCCTCATGAGTTCAGTGGTGGTCTCGGATTTTCAATCTGAGTTACCGTTTGTGAGTTATAAGCATTTAAAAAATAAAATAATTTATTTAATTATTTTATTTACGATTATTCCATTTTTGGGTTTTCTCACAGGTGGCCCGCACTGACTATACTTAAGTTGCTCCTAGGTTAAACCCACCATCTTGAACGCAATGGTGCCCTCAGATTTCTGATCCGAGTTACTGTTTCAGAGTTATTCAACTTTTTTAGGAAAACTGCTTACGCACGCTAATTAAAACTTAACCAGACTTCGACGAATCATTTCAGGCACTCCAAGCCTCACAATCACGTGCTGTTAGATTTCATGGTCTTGAAATAATTCCATATAAGTAAAAAAATTATACGGAATTTCTGGTACATTACAATTTCAGGGTTAGACATTTCAAAATACCACTATTTAGAAACCCACATCTTAATAAGGTTTGGTAAAATATCTTCTTAATAAGAGAGAATGGTAAGTACAAAGGTCATATGGAATAATATATAACTCGGTTTTCATGTATTAGAACATCAGTGGCAAGTAAAGATATGGAAATAAAGGGAAAACATAAATATTTATAGATTTTTATTGATATCAATGATCACAAATAGGTGAATGATCAATGTAAAGTTAAGGCTATCAAATCCTTAAATTTGTGATAATTTAAAAGTCTATAAGTGAAAAAAATAATGGTATTCAGATAACATTTTTGTTTCAAGACCCATTTTCCTAGAGCTGAGAAATAAATTCACTCTCCAAGAATATAATGAAATATACATGATACATTTCCATTTTTTAAAGACAATTTCATCCTCTAGTTGTGCTTGAATAAATTACCAATTCATCACATTTTAAAAGAAATGAATATCCAAAAATGAATTTTTTTCATGATGTACTAAAATTACCCTGTAAAAGATCTATGATCCGTAAAAGAGTTAAAATATATTCCTCCTATCATTAATAAAACCAAAATTATTGGAAACATTTATCCAGTAACACTATAAGTTTAACTTATTCCATTCCATAAATAGTTAACCATAAAGATCATCCAGAATATGTTTAAAAAAATTTAGAATAAAGGTTATTAAATAAAAATTATATTTTCTATAAATAATAATGTGGATATTAATCGTCACACACCAAACATGTGAATACCTTCATCACATATTCCATTAAAAAATGGAAATATCTTGAATTACTATAAAACCTTTTTGAAATCATGCTCGCTTCCTTATTCCTTAGGTAAAACATAGGTTATTTGATATATTCCTTAACTACAAAATGTTGTAGACTCCATTAATGGTAGCATAACCACATTTATAATAAACCACAAATCATTTCCAAGGTAGTCAGTAACATACATTTTTACTCTATCCATATCAATTATCTCTTTATACCAATATCATTATCTCAACATCAGGAACATGTTAAGGGTTATATTTCCCTAAATCATGTGTTTTTCCAAGAAGTTTAAATTTCCAATAAATAATTTTTCATGACTTTCATAACCAATAAACCATTGATAAGTTATTCAAATGAAACAAATCTTGAATCGAAACATAATCACATTAATCATTCCTCATTGGTTGTATTAATAACATATGATTGACATTGATCCCTTAGCTTCTTATGAGGTACACTCCCTTGATATTTGGGGAATTCATTTTCATTATGTCACATATCTCTAAAAATAAATCATTGTACATTGGAAACTTTTTTTATTTCCAATTCAATCAAAATCATGGTGGTATTTCACTCATCACTAGTAAAAAAATTATATTCTTTTTAAGCAAGTACTCAGGTGTTTCTTTCCACAATTATCACATGTGGGAAAATAATTTTTCCATTATTTCATTTCTCCTTCTTTTTATCAGTTTTCCTCTTCTTCTCATGCTTCCCTATGAATCTATAATACATAGATAACTCCTTCTATGTCTTTTTATCAAATGAAACTATGTCCTCATATGATGAAAATGTTTGGAATACTAGTTACCTTAAAAATATTGGTTCAATCACATAAAAGACATGACTATTCTTACTCTTTAGATCATGTTCATTGGTGAGGTTCACATTCCATCTTCTAGGATCCATTTATAACTGATTACAAACAGTATATTTTATCATATAATTTTGAAACATAATGTATAATCCTATTACTAGTGAAATTATTGACATAAATTGAAAAATTTATGTGTATCTAATATCATAATCATAAGCATGGTTTTTTTGTAATGTTATTATTTACGTATCCTCAAAGTTTATCACAGGGTTATGTTCTCTAATATATGTTTTCCTAAATCTACTTTCCAATGTTTCTACTAAAAATTCTCTAATTCCAACTGTAATGACCCTATCTATAGAAGCTCGGAGTTAGTGCCTTACCTTATTACATTAGCATAGATAGAAGATTAAAATCCCAAAGGATCGATTAGTTTAGTACTTTTTTAAAACTATATACACACATGATACCCATTTTAGATTGGGAAAATGAAAATCAAACATAATACATAACAAAATCTAATAAAATATATCCTTGAAATATCATTCAAATATCACTTCTATATAACCTAGGGAAAAGAGAAAAAATATTGGAGAACTAAAATGCTCACTAAGAGTTAATTATAGTGGAAACTATCATGAATAAATAATGAGTAATCAATATAGAAAAGGTATATAACTGAACACACATTCCATTTTAATCAATAAACTGAAAAAAATGAATTGAAAAATATTATCACAGTGAAAATATCATGGATAATAATAATTTAAATCTGTATGTAGTAAATTATTAAGAATTGGTTTCCATATTTCCTAGGTACATAGAAACTTTACCATCAAGATCTATTCTCAATGAAATTCAAAACCACTGGGTAAAAACCTATTTGATTTTTCCAACCAATTCGTCTTGTGAGACTATCAATACATCAAGGGGAAATCATTAACTGGACCCCACCTATGTATTCAGATCCAATTAATTCCAAAAATATATAAAAATTGATTTAATTATTTTTGTTAACATAAAATATTTATATTAATAATTAATATATATTTATCAACATTTCCCCAGATATAAAAAATAACATTCAAAATCTACACCGTATGTAAAAATGATATACATTTTAGGAAATAATCATATCAATCATACATTAATATGGATATTTAAGATAAATTAAATGTGTAATGATAAATGATTATAATTAAGTTATCATTTCAAGAGAAAGTTAACAATCACAAAATAAAGTGCTATTTCGAAGATAACTTTTTCTACATGGTAAATTTCAAGCAAAAACACCTTGGTTGAGATAATTCAAAGTGAAACTTAAAATACCATAAATTATGAGTGAATCAGGATATTAAATGACAAAGGGGAATTACGTACAAAAACTTAAAATGAATTGGTGCATAATAACAAATAATTTTCAATGCAATGTAAATTAATATTAAATCCCTTACCTTACGCTTCCTTTTGGTTGAACACACTTTAACCTCCCCTTCTTTAGGTATTCTACTTTTGTTTACACTAATTCATTTATAAGTTGGATTTATGCCTAATATAGGGCATATAGGATGAGGGTAGAGAAGTTTTATCAGTAATTAGGTAGGTATTGGCTGATCCTAAGTGGTATGAAGGTGTGAATAGAGGAGGAGGGGGTGGACCTTTATAAGTGGGGTGAGTATAAAACATGTAAATTTTCAAAAGATTGAATTACACTGTAATGGTCTGGACCTCTCCGGCCCATTCCTTGGTCGAAAAGAAGGTCATGAAGTGTTCTGGAGGGTACAATGGACTTTTACCACACTTTTCAGAATTTTGTAACTACACTCCGTGTAGTGTCAGTACACGCCGTGTACCACCTTGCCGGGTATACCCCGTGTTGAAGCCGTGTCCTTGACACATGAAATAAATGAGTGCACGCCGTGTAGCCCATACTACACACCGTGTAGTTCCTCCCCGCATACGCGTTACCCTCAAACCGTGTGTTGACCAATCAATGGTCGTGTGCCATGTTGAAGTCGTGTCCTTGCCGCGTGAAATAATTGAGTAAATGCCGTGTAACCCATACTACACGTCGTGTAGTTCCTCCTCGCGTACACGTTACCCTCAAACCGTGTGTTGACCGGTCAACAGCTGTGTGCTGCATTGAATGCCGTGTTGGAAGCCGTGTGGCGACCGTGTGGAATGGCCGAGTACACGCCATGTACTAGGAAGTACATGCCATGTACTTTAGTTTTTCTCACCTATAAAAGGAGGGGGGCTCTAATTCTTTTCATACCATTCCTCTCCTCCCCATTCCTTCGAGCAGATCTCTCCCGAGAGACTCCAAAGCTCCTTTCTTCCATAACATCTTCGTCCGAACTCCGATTTAAGATCCGTCAGCAGCCACGAGATCATAACGACGAGGAGGAACTTATGAGCTTGGATATATTGCTTTCCCTTCAGTCTTTCCTTCCCAGCTTCTACCCGAGGAGGTTTTTTCTAGGTTTTGTCAGAAGCGACAGACACTAATGGACAACTTCTAAAGTTGATCTGGGGGAGCATTGTGATCATAAACCGTTAAGGTAGGGATCTTACCTTTGTATCTCTCTTTTGTGCATCATGCAGGGTGGGAATCCTCTTGTTTTCGTGAGATATGGTTGAACAAGTAAATAAAGATAATAACTGGTTAAAGAATGAGGATGGGGAAGTTGTTATGTTTATCTTTTTTTATCCTATTGTTATGTTATGAATTGAATAAGCTTATGCCTACTGAAAATCACAGTTTTTGGGGGCCTTTTCTTGCGCAATTAAATGTTTCCCTATATTTATAGATCATTTTGTGGATGGAAACTTTGTGGAATGTGGAAATTGGTTAATCACGTAAATTTGGATAATTAAAATCCGGAACCCTTATGTGATCACCCCGGTTGAACAAAATGGAATAATGAACATGTGGGTGTTGGCTTGGTTACGTGGTGTGTGAAGGGGGGGGGGGGGTAAATCCTGGGTTTTTATGAATAATATGGGAAGAGGGGCTGTGGTAACCGATATTAAAGGTGTAATGATGTGGCACGAGCCTTGTTTTGTGCTACGGTTGTGAAGATGTGGTTATAATGGCAACAGGGCTGCAGTAATGGGTGGTGATGTTAAAAGAAAGTGGAAAGTTGATAAATGAATTGTGGGGAACAATAATGAATTAAACGTGGGAACAATCAATGGGGACTGATTGATGATAAAAAGGTTGGTTTTTGTTGCTTGTGTTTTATCTAACTTTATTTGTGGTTTGTAGGGATATGTTTTACGAACGTTTGATATGGTTGGTTGTGGTTATCTGCCCAGTAGTTAAGGAACTAATAAAATAATTATATTGAAACATGAAAACCTAAATGAGGTTGGGGTTGTTTGTTGTATGCATGCTTCGTAGTAGCAGTGTTGAGGCATGTGCTCAGTTTCTCTGTTTAGAAGCCAGAGGTTGGGCTGTGTGTTTTCTATACATATACGTATCTGTATCTTTGTTTTTTGTCGCACCCCACCCATGTTGAGCACTTAGTGCCGAACACTCCCATTTCATGGGAGAGGGTGTTTTCCCCTTAGATACTAGCTCTTTCCTACTCCTTTTTCCATATGCTGTGATGGCTTGATGTGACCTTACACCCAAGACTCTTCAGGTAGGTTTCTATTGGGGTGGTTTTAGCCCAAGACTCTTCGAGAAGGTTTTCTGTTCCCAAGAATCTTCAGGATGAGGCCCAGGTGTGTTCGGGTGGGGATGTGATTGTGGTTTGTGAGGCTCAGGTGTGTGCGGGCGGGATATGTGGTTGTGAGGCCCAGGTGTGTGCGGTCCAGATGTGTATTTGTGAGGCCCAGGTGTGTGCAGGTGGGAAGAGTGTGGTAATGTCCGGATGTTCTCCATTAGTAATAGAAGATAACTAGTGGGAAATAGTGTGGGATACCCAATACTCTTGTTCTTATATACTACTACCTGTTGTTTGTTTTTTTGGTTAGCGTTGATGGTGAGGTTGGGTGGATAGAATTCCTTTCTAGGTTTTGGTTTCTTCTGTTGTTCTCATGGGAAATTAGGATGTCTCCCCACCTATGCATGAGAGATTTAGGTTTTCCTACTGAGTATACTTGTATGATCACCCTACATTTACTTTTAGGTTTCCAGGAGGACTACCAGGGTCGTGCGGGACCCTACTAGCCAGGACAATTGGAGTTGTTGCAGTTGTTGTACTCTTTTTTCTTTTGGTATTATACTTTTTGTGCTTTCTTGTACTTGTACCTTGTTTCAAAATTGTTTAAACATGCATGTGGTATTGGTTTGGGTTCATTTTTATTTACTTATTCCTTTTTATTTTGGTGTTTGACTCATCCTATTTCCCGATCTTAAATAATAAAAGGGTAATGCCTCCCATATTTGTGAAAACTCAAACCCTTGGTGCTACTCACCACTCCCAGGCCTACTGGAGGAGGGAGTCGGGGGTCATTATCTCTCTTTCACCATTGCCAGCTCAGGAGGGGCATCTTTGGTGGGAGGGGGTCATGAAAGAATGGAATTAGAGAGAAGTTGAGAGATAGGATGGAGTCTGGAGTTAGGCACAATGATGATTTCATGGGATGGTAGGGCGACAGTGTTGGATGATCTTGGTGTGTGACATAGGCCAGGGAAGACCATCTAGGACACAAGATTTTAGGGCCCCCCTTGATCCGATGCAAGGACTCTGACCCTATCGAACGACCAAGTGAGACTGCATTAATTGTAGGGTAGAGACCCTAGGGAAGGTACATGCAACATCATGATTGTGTTTTACTTGATTTGGGTGTTCTGGGAAAGAAATTGAAATAAAATGATAAAATAAAACCTTGAGAAATTTCCTTGCTACATGGGATTAGGCAATATTTGTTTACCGTACAGCTATGGCACCTAGACGTTGTCCCCGGGTGACTCAGAGAGCCGAGGCCCAGCAGATTCAGGCGGTCGATCAGTTAATGATTTACCGAGAGGAGGAATATGGTCAGTGGCAGAACACTCTCCCTTCTTTGCAGCAACAAACCCTCATGAAGTACGGGGGTAGTACTTTGGATATGGAGATAGAGGGGTGGCTTGAAGAGCTAGGGATTGATTTTACTTTGATCTGTGCTCCGAGGGAGTACTGGGTTCCCCTAGCAATCAGTCAGATGAGAGGTACGGCATGTCAGTGGTGGATTCTCTACCTCAGGGAGAGGTCAGAGGTAGAGGTTCTGTGGAATGACTTTGAGAAGGAGTTCCGAGAGGAATTTCTTTCTTCCATGATCATGGAAGAGAAGCAACATGAGTTACTCTCCCTCCAGTAGGGGAGTATGTCAGTATGAGAGTTGGGGATCAAGTTCAAGGATCTCCTATACTATTCTCCACATCTCTTTTCGGATGAGGAGTCTCGGGAAAGACGTTTGGAGGAGGCACTTCGTCCTTCGCTCTAGTATGTTGTCACCCCCTTCACCCTTCCGACGTACATAGCAGTACAGAATAAGGAAAAGGTTGTAGAGAGGATGAACTCACAGGGAGGTCCACCACGAGAGGGGATCCAGTTGGGTTTGTCGAAGGGGAAGGCAGTCAGTAGAAAATCTCCTGTGATAGGACCTTCCAGATTCAGGCTAGTAGGGAGCATGCCCCAATAGTTCTAGTTCAGATCTTCAGGTCCTCGTCCCTTTTTCACGAGCCCAGGACCAAAGTGTTTCTCTTGTAGATTTTTCTGGCACATTCAGAGTCGGTGCCCGACCCGAGATCAGTATGGTGGAGGTTGGCAGGTTCAGCGCCCGGCTCAGCAGCACCAGTTGCCGGCGAGGCCCTTCCAGCAGCAGTTGGACCCTGCTCCTCCGTGGGAAGACTTTGCAGGAGGAGTACGACCTCAAGGTGATCCTTAGGGACCTCGACCAGGGTGTGGTCGGGGAGGTGGTCAACATCAGAGAGGCAGAGGAGCTGAGTGTGGATAGTTTCACGCAGCAGAGTTGGCAGCTCCAGCAGGACCAGAGGTGGTACATGGTACGATCTGTTTGTTCAGTACTATCGTTTCTTCTATTTTCGATTCAGGAGCTTCTCACTCCTTTGTTGCACACGGTCTAGCCTATTCTTTGGGTCTAGACGTAGAGAGACTTTCCGTACCCCTGATACCGAGTACACCAGTTGGAGGTTAGAACAGTGTATCTTGTGTTTGTCGGGGATGTGGGATGACATTGGGACCACATTGATCTAGTGGGGACCTTCTTCTGCTGCAGTTGAATCCATACGATGTCATCCTAGGCATCGACTGACTGTTTGTTGTTAGTTCCATTATCGAATGCTTCCGAAGAAGAGTCGTGTTCTCCGACGTTGATGGGCAGTGTTTAGCTTTTGTTGGCGTGAGGAGATATCAGGTGGGAAGCCAGCATGTGAAGCCTCTCCTTTCCTTTTTTAGGCGGGTTATCAGTGGTTTCAGCTGATACAGAGATTATGGATGTACCAGAGGTTGTTGGGGAGATCCTCGGTGTTTTTCCCAAGGAGGATGTGAATCTACCCCCCCCCCCCCGACGTAATGTTGAGTTTGGGATAGACTTACAACTTAGTGGCTGTCCTATTTTGATGTCCCCTTACCAGATGGAACCTTTGGATTTGCAGGAGTTGTGGATTCAGATTGATGATCTGATGGAGAAGGGTTTTGTTCGACCCAGCATGTCTCCATGGGGTGATCTAGTTTTTTTCATGAAGAAGGCAGATGGTGGTCTCAGGCTATGCATAGACTACCGAAGGCTGAATCATGTAATGGTCAAGAACCGATACCCCCTTCCAAGGATAGATGATCTTTTCAACCAGCTAAGTGGAGTAGGTTGCTTTTCTAAGATTCATCTAGGATCTAGATATCATCAGCTAGGGGTAAAGGACAATGACATCTCGAAGACGACTTTCAGGTGCAGGTATGGGAACTTCGAGTTTGTAGTGATGCCGTTTGGAGTTACGAATGCACCAGTTGTGTTCATGGGACTTATGAACTTTGTCTTCTGAGAGTTTCTGGACTGGTTCGTCATTGTGTTTATCGATGAAATCCTGATCTACTCAATATTAGAGGAGGAGCACGTTGAGCATCTCAGGGCAGTCTTGGAAGTCCTTCGACACCACCAGCTTTATGGGAAATTGTCGAAGTGTAAGTTCTTGACGCAAGAAGTACACTTCCTTGGGCACATGATGTCTCAGAATGGAGTGTCAGTGGACCTATCGAAGGTGGAGGTGGTTGTTTCTTGGGCGGCACCCAAGAGAGTGGCAGAAGTTCGTAGTTTCCTGGGGTTGGCAGGTTATTATCGGAGGTTCATCTCAGACTTCTCTCGAGTTGCTTCTCCATTGACAGCTTTGACTAGGAAGAACCAGGTCTTCGTATGGTGCGAGCAGTGACAGAAATCTTTCGACTACCTAAAGGAGAAGTTGGTCAGTGCTCTGGTACTCATGTTTCTAGAGGAAGGGTTGTTTTATGAGGTGTTTTTTGTTTCTTATGGCCTTGCTTTGGGGTGCGTGCTGATGCAGAAGAAGGGTGTGATCTGTTATGGGTCTGGGCAGTTGTTCCCTCACAAGCGTAACTATGCCACCCATGACCTAGATCTTACAGCAGTAGTGTTCACACTAAAGTTGTGGTGACATTACCTCTTTGGGGAGCACTTTTTGGTCTTCTCAGATCACAAGACCTTGCGTTATATCTTCTCCCAGCGTGACCTGAACTTACGGTAGTGGAGATGGGTCGAGTTTCTCCAAGACTATGACTTCGATATCTCTTACACTAAAGGTAAGGGAAATGTTTTGGCTGATGTCCTGAGCTGGAAGTTGCATAAGGAAGTGGTTTGGGAATCTGCTGATTCTTGGAAAGCGATGGGAGAGTTGGATGCTTTGCACTTGGATGCAAGGGTAGAGGGTGTTAGAGGCTGTTTGTTTCAGATGACAGTGAAATCCTACTTGTTGCAGTAGGAGAAAGAGTCTCAGTGAGGAGACTCTGAGGCAGGAGTAATGCAGGATCGTGTCAATCAGGGGAATGCTCCAGAAGGATGGTCAGAGGACAACTGACATTGGATGAAGGTTGTTTGTTCCGGAGGCGATGCGTGAGGTAGTTCTCCGTGATTTCCATATCCCAGTATTGGCGGTTCATCTGGGAGTTTAAAAAATTTACCGAGGCTTGAGGGAATAGTTTTGGTGGCCCAGGGTGAAACAGGCAATGGCAGAGTTTGTGGCTAAGTGCCTTGTGTGTCAGAAAGTAAAGGTTGAACACCATGTTCCCAGTGGTTTGTTGCATCCTTTAGATTTCCCCGGGTGGAAATGGGATGACATATCCATGGACTTTTTCACAGGACTACCCAGATCTCAGGGTGGTTATGATGCTATTTGGGTAGTGGTGGATTGGCTGACAAAATTAGATCAATTCTTAGAAATTAAGGAGTCGGGCCCGGTGAGTACCTTAGCACAGAGGTACATAGACGAGGGGGTGTGTTTGCATAGAGTTCCAACGACTATCATATCAAATCGGGATACTCAGTTTACCTCACGATTCTGGAGGGGGTTACATCATGCCATTGGCACTCAGCTACGCCTTAGCACTGCTTTCCACCCCCATTCCGATGGAAAGATAAAGCAGACTATCCAGACATTAGAGGACATGCTGTGGGCATGCGTTCTGGATTTCGGAGGATCATGGGTGCAACACTTTCCTTTAGTAGAGTTTTCCTACAATAATAGCTTCCACTCTACTATTGGCATGGCACCATTTGAGACTTTGTATAGAAGACCATTTTTTTCACCCATTTGCTGGGCAGAGGTTGGTGAGACAGGTGTTCATGGGCTAGAGGTAGTACATATCATCATAGAGAAAGTTCAGCTTGTGCGTGAGAGGATAAAAGTGGCTCAGGACCAGCATAAGTCTTATGCTGATCATCAGAGGAGGCCCTTGGAGTTTGAGGTGGGAGATCATGTGTTCTTGAAGGTTTCCCCTCGATGGGGGCAGCAGAGGTTTGGGAAGGGGAGTATGCTCTCCCCTAGGTTTGTCGGATCTTTTTAGGTGCTGAGGTGAGTCGGCGAGGTGGCATATCAGCTGGCCCGGCCACCTCAGTTGGGGAAGGTTCATGACATCTTCCACGTCTCCCTGCTTCGTCGGTACTTACACAAATACTCTCACGTTATCGACTGGGGAGAGTTAGATATAGGAGACAATGAAACCTTCGAGGAATGATCAGTCAGAATCGAGGATCGTAAAGAGAAGGTGCTCTGTGGATGAACCATCGCCTTGGTTCGTGTGTTGTGGAGGCATGGCGTCATCGAGGAGAGAACTTGGGAGTGGGAGGCCCAGATACACGCTCAGTACCCTGAGTTGTTTTGACTTGTGTTTTTCATTGTTCTTCTGAGCTTTGTATTGATGTTATACTCGGTACCATGGATATATGGAATTCTTGTCTTGTCGGTTTTGAGAATTTTTGTTTCCTTATTCTCTGGAAGTGTGTAACATGTCCGGATGTGTGAGGAAAGGGAAAAACTGGATCCTTAATCAAGAAACATTAATACGGATGCGATTGAACCCATGCGAGGAAGTCAGTGCTGCCTAAAGCAGATAATATCTCGACATAGGAGAAGGAATTTTCCCAAACTACGTGTTCAGGCAGTGTGTTGGTTGTACGGAGTTGGGGGCACTGTAAGTTAAAAAATACGAATGTATGGAAGTGGGAAGTCCCAATTCTTAATCGAGATGAATTAATGAGGATGTGATTAAACTCGTGTAGGCAAGTTAGTGCCTCCTAAAGCGGATAATATCTCGACATAGGAGACGGGATTCCTAACACATATGATTAGGGTTGTTGGATGGGTTCTTGTTATAACGAGAGACCTAAGAGGTGTCTTGTTGGGTTCCTCTGGGTTGGTTTTTTTGAATTCTCAGGGACGAGAATGTTTTAAGAGGTATCTGATGTAATGGCCTGGACCACTCCGGCCCATTCCATTGTCGAAAAGAAGGTCATGAAGTGTTCTGGAGGGTAGAATCGAATTTTCCCACACTTTTCAGATTTTTGTAACTACACGCCGTTTAGTGTGAGTACACTCCGTGTACAACCTTCTCAGGTATACCCCGTGTTGAAGCTGTGTCCTTGCCACGTGAAATAAATGAGTACACACCGTGTATCCCATACTACATGCCGTGTAGTTCCTCCCCGCATACGCGTTACCCTAAAACCGTGTGTTGACCAGTCAATGACCATGTTCCGTGTTGAAGTCGTGTCCTTGCCACGTGAAATAAATGAGTACACGCCATGTGGCCCATACTACACACCATGTAGTTCCTCCCCACGTACGTGTTACCCTCAAACCATGTGTTGACCGGTCAACGGCCGTGTGCCGCATTGAATGCCGTGTTGGAAGCCGTGTGGCGACCGTGTGGAATGGCCGAGTACACACCATGTACTAGGAAGTACATACTGTGTACTTTATTTTTTCTCACCTATAAAAGGAGGGGGCCTCTCCTCCTTTTCATACCATTACTCTCCTCCCCATTCCTTCAAGCAGAGCTCTCCTGAGAGACTCCAAAGGTCCTTTCTTCCATAACTTCTTCGTTAGAGCTCCGATTTACGATCCGGCAGCGGCCGCGAGATTGTAACGACGAGGAGGAACTTCTGAGCTTTGGTCTGTTGCTTTACCTTTGGCCTTTCCTTTCTAGCTTCCACCTGAGGAGGTTTTTTCCGGGTTTTGTCAGAAGCGACGGACGCTGACAGACGTCTTATAAAGTTGATTTGGGGGAGCGTTGTGATCAAAACCTATTGAGGTAGGCATCTTACCTTCGTCTCTCTCTTTTGAGCATCATGTAGGGTGGGTATCCTCTTGTTTTCACGAGATATGACTGAACGAATAAATAAAGATAATAACTGGTTAAAGAATGAGGACGGGGAAGTTGTTATGTTAATCTTTGTTTATCCTATTGTTATGTTATGAATTGAATAGGTTTATGAATAGTGACAATCACGGTTGTTGGGTCCCTTTGATTGCGCAATTAAATGTTTCCCTATCTTTCTAGACCATTTTGAGGATTGAAACTTTGTGGAATGTGGAAATTGGTTAATCCTGTAAAGTTGGCTGATTGAAATCTAGAACCCTTGTGTGATCACCCCAGTTGAACAAAATGGAATAATGAACATGTGGGTGTTGGCTTGGTTATGTGGTTTGTGAAGAGGGGGTGGGTGAATCCTGGGTTTTTATGAATAATATGGGAAGCGGGGCTGCGATAAATGATATTAAAGGGGAAATGATATGGCATGAGCCTTGTTTTGTGATACAGCTGTGAAGATGTGGGTATAATGGAAGCAGGGATGCAGTAATGGGTTGTGATGTTAAAAGACAGTGAAAAGTTGATAAATGAATTGTGGGGAACAATATTGAATTAAACGCTAGAACAATCAATGGGGTCTGATTGATGATAAAAAGTTTGGTTTGTGTTTCTTTTGTTTTATCTAACTTGATTTTTGGTTGGCAGGGATATGTTTTATGAATGTTTGATATGATTGGTTGTGGTTATCTACCCAGTAGTTAAGGAACTAATAAACTAATTCTGTTGAAACAAGAAAACCTAAATGGGGTTGGGGTTTTTTGTTGTATGCATGGTTTGTAGTAGTAGTGCCGAGGAACGTGCTCAGTTTCTCTGTTTAGAATCCATCGGTTGGGATGTGTGTTTGTCATACATATATGTATCTATATCTTTGTATTTTGTTGCACCCCACACATGTTGAGCACTTAGTGCCGAACATTCCCATTTCATGGGAGAGGGTGCTTTCCCCTTAGTTACTAGCTCCTTCCTGGTCTTTCTTCCACAGGCTGTTATTGCTTGAGGTGACCTTACACCGAAGACTCTTCGGGTAGGTTTTGATTGGGGTGGTTTTAGCCCAAGATTCTTCAGGTAGGTTTACTGTTCCCAAGAATCTTTGGGATGGGGCCCAGGTGTGTTCGGGCAGGGATGTGATTGTGGTTTGTGAGGCCTAGGTGTGTGCGGGCGGGATATATGGTTGTGAGGCCCATGTGTGTGCAGGCGAGATGTGTGGTTGTGAGGCCCAGGTGTGTGTGGGTGGGAAGAGTGTGGTAGCGTCAGGACGTTCGCCGTTAGGAAGAGCAGCTAACTAGTGGGAAATGGTGCGAGGTACCCAATAATCTTGTTCTTATATACTACTACCTATTGTTTTGTGTTTTTGGTGAGCGTGGCTGGTGAGGTTGGGTGGATAGAATTCATTGCTAGGTTTCGGTTTCTTCTTTTGTTCTCACGGGACATTAGGATGTCTCCCCACCTTTGCACGAGAGCTTTAGGTTTCCCTACTGAGTATACTTGTATGCTCACCCTACGTTTACTTTCAGGTTTCCAGGTGGAATACCAGGGCCATGAGAGACCCTACTAGTCGGGACAGTTGGAGTTGTTTCAGTTTCTATACTCTTGTTTCTTTTGGTATTGTACTTTTTGATCTTTCTTGTACTTGTACCTTGTTTCATAATTATTTAAACATGCATGTGGGATTGGTTTGGGTTCTTTTTTATTTACTTGTTCGTTTTTATTTTGGTGTTTGAATCATCCTATTTCACGATCTTAAATAATAAAAATGGTAATGCCTCCCATATTTGTGAAAACTCATATCCTTGGTGCTAGTTTCCACTCCGGGGCCTACTGGAGGTGGGACTCGGGGGGTCATTATCTCTCTTTCACCATTTCCAGCTCAGGAGGGCCATCTTTGGTGGGAGGGGGTCGTGACATACACCCATGTTTTTCGATGTAAATTGGATATAATGATTCAAAATACTTGATACTATAAAGTATAAATTATAAAAATGGATATTCAATTGGTGTTTAAGATGTTTCTAAGTCATTTGGACCCTTATGTTTAATGTTTAGTCCCATGGTAAATACATTTTTCTCTTAATTGTTGTAATTAATGTTAACATCTTTCACTAATCAATTTGGTAAAAAAATAAGTTGGTATTATTTGAAATTATAAAGTATTATTATTCCAAATATTTAATCCATTTTTTGAAATTCAAATCCTAGAATACAAATAAAGTAATTTAAAATTAATCCCCTATAGAGAACAAGAAATCGAGATTTTAAAGTAAAAATGTTCAAAATTTTACTAAGTTTTTATATCTAACTTAAATATAAAAATGATTCCAATGACATAAATTGAATTAATATATTTATAATTTATTTAATTTTATTTTAAAACAAATTCAAAATATAATTTAACATTATAAATTATTTAGATTTAAAGGCAATTTTGAGTTAAAAATTAGTATTTTTCATTATTCGTCAAAAAATAAAACTTCTATGAAAAATACCAAAAATTAACCATAAGATAATGTGGAAATTATTATTTTAAAAATTAATTTTATTTTTTAAAATAATATTTAAGAAATTGTCATGATTTAGTTTAAAAACAAGTGTTCCCTTAAAAGGTGGGAAAACTACCTTTAAAAAAATACATCTTTTTGTATGTAAAATTGGATGTGTTCTTATATTATGAATATAAAATATATTTTATGAATGTAAATTTTTTTTATTGGATATATAATAAATAAATTTCATTAATATCATTCACTTTATGGAATTAATTTAATTTACTTGGATAAATCTCTTTTGGGTGCATAAAACTGTTTTTTATAAAAAACATTTCTTTTATATTCTATTGATTTTTATATCCAATTATGATTAATTGGTAAAAAATGAATTAAAAAAATATATTTTCTAATTCAATTTAATTTTATTCATAACTTAAAATTTAATTTATAGGAGATAATTATCATTTTAAATAATAATATTAATAGTATTCAGTAAAACATAGTCTTACGTGTAACGTAAGAAATCAAAGAAAATTATTGTTGCATGAAATGTAAGATAACTTAGTAGTACATGCATTGAAATATACAGAATATATTATAATTTATTTAAATTATTAAATATTTCCTAGTTTATCAGGATATTATATTCATTTTTATGCTTGGTGTTGCGTTTCATACAATCTATCGAATAAAAATATATTCTTTTATAATTTTGGGGTATTATAGGACACTTAAAAGCTATTAAAGGTTGTTTTTATTCAGGTATGAGTGATGTTGATTCTTGTGTCAAAAATATACAAAAAACATATGAATGTAAATAAATATTTTTATATAATGTAGTTATAAATTGTAATGAATTGTTATTATGTCATACTTTGAAATGCATCCCATACTGCTCGTGTGATTTCATCAAATAGTTTACCCTCTCTATTAACATGTGACTCTTTCCATATCACATTATGTGGTATAAAAGTGGTTTTCCATTTATATTCATCAATATTTATATAAAAAGAACATATGTTGTTTAATATCATATAAAATTTTTATTATAGACTTAAAATACATAACATTTTATTATCTAGTGAAATGTAGGCCATATTTATTTTGTGATAGTGGCACATTGATTTTGATTCACAATATTTCTTTTTATAACTTATTTACTATTTCATAAATTAAAATTTCTAAATCAAATGGTATAAAATAATTAATGTCAAATATTATATTGTCAACTATAATATACCTAAAATGATTTCACATCACGAAGAGGGATGAAATAATTTCATGTTTCCGACTTTATAATGTGTTCATACATAACAGGTAGGTGGGGATTTAATTTCCCATAAACATCCTTGAGATGAAGTTCATTAATAAGTGTCTAAAATCCTCTATGTGATTTTATAGTGTCCATTAAGACATATTTCTTATAGAAATCATGTAAAATAAAAAAACTTTACAAGAGATAATGAAAAGTAAATTAGAATTTCATTATATAATTTTTTGGTAAAATTGTGAAAGTATATCATAACATTTCCTTAATATCATCCCAAATGGTTTCCATAATTATGGGTTTTACATGGTTCCACATAACTATATCAACTAGAAAATTCATTCTTGTTATGACCCCAACATAACTAATGAATATTTACTTTTTTTAGTTAAATGGTTGGTCGCATTGATTTCAGTCAACCTCAAATTATATACCCTTCCTTATTTCCATGATATTTTTTGTAAACATAGTTATTCTATGTCATTATTTTTTTTCATCATAATTTTGTTGGTCCCCTAATAATTTTGTAGTTTCAACATCAACTATATGTTCTTCCCCGAGATTGGTAACATCATCAAGTACATAATTCATTGTCTACATGATTAGTCAAAGATTTAATTTAGATCACATAAATGTAGTAGAGAACATAAAATATTATGAGGAAAATATAGTTTATTAAAAAATTAACCTACTCATTGAACTTGCTATATATTACTTAAAGGTTAAAGGGGTTGATATCCTCTATCAAGTAACCAAATCCACATATTGTTGTCCCCTCTAATGTACAAGACATAATCTATGTTGGTACCATTATGAAATGATTATGATCTCCCAATTAATGGGTCATCCTTAATTGAATTTTCAACTGAACCTATAGTTTTTTTAGTCATCTACATGATAATTGACCTATAATTGTTTGTTGGATTTGAGACATAAAATACCTACATGACTTGTGATTAAATAATGAATGGATTTTACGTATACAATTCCACACTAAAACTCACCTTCACAAAGCCCATTTCATTAAATTTCACTGCAATCTTGTTGTCAACCCATTTGGAATGGAAAATATATACTTTAAATGTTGTATAATACAACTCATATATCAGTTTGATGATGCTGAAATTTGAAATATAATTTTAAATTGTATTTCTATCCTTAGAACCATATATGTGCATTAATTCCAACATAAGTTTAACTTCGCTATTTTTCATCATAGTACATTATTTTTTTTATTTTTTGTATAATGTATAACCATTAATTATAAAACCAGTGTAAGATATACATTTTTCATTTGGTCCCCTCGAAAGACATCAAAGTTGTTCGATAAATGAATTTGTATTTTTAGATAACTCCTCATAAATATGATCTTAGAAACATCATATAAACTATTTATTAGGTGTATTTGGTATCTATCCTTTCAACCTTAATGGATTCAAATTTATAATAATTTATTTATGTGTATCAATGTATGGATTAACATATTCACTATTTTGTAAAATTTTATGGTGAATCTGATCCCTCTCTATGATGGTAATTGTAACAACACCTCTTCCGGAAATCCCTTCCCCCATAAGTATTCCACTATGTTGATACTTTGGGAGATCAATGTTGTCAACATCTAATAGGTAATATGTATAGACTTCATCATCTTCTTCAACAATATATCATTATACAGTACAAACATATGGATAACTTCAATTATTGGTTCTCTAACCATATGAATCATCAGGTGGACCATTATATCAAAAATTTATGGTGGGAAGAACATATATAATTCTCATAATATGATTGTAATCTCCTTGTTCATGATTAGAAGCTTCACAAGTTATATAACATTACAGCATATGATTTTGAAAAAGAAGAAGAGTTTGGTAAATGTATATCATACATATTTAGTTAGAATGCAATGTAAAGCGATGATCATCGAATCTTGCATCAAAACATGAAATCGGTGTGATTTTGGACCCTATAACTTCAAATTAATCACTGAAAAAATATTATTGATATTTTATTGATACCCCTCTGAAGCTCTTATACTATTAAGAAAAATAAAAAATTGTAATTTTTCTTATCTGGATAGAGTGCAAGATGTTAGAGGAAGAAAATTATACCTTTTAACCTTTAATGGGGCACAATCATAACTTATCCCCATATCAATGATGTCCAACCGAGCCTTGATGCCATATTTGTTTTTCTAATAACATTTCATAATGTTCTAATAACACTATCAAAAACATTTTTTCTATATGCATGACATCATGAAAATGTATGATGTATAAACAATTATAGTATGGAAATTCAAAGAGAATTGACCTCTTTTTCCACCTTGATTTCATAAGGGTTTTCAGGAAAGGATTACTGAAATTAGTGTCAATGTATTTTACTTTCTTGAATAATTCACCACCCATTAGTGGAGACAACACAATACCATGTTCTTTATTTCTATTAAATGATATTATCTAGGATCAGTATCTATGTCATTGGGGTAAAAAATTATTATGTCACAAAAATGTATTCTCCACAGAATATTTCATCCAAAATGAGTGTGTGAATTCTTCATAAATGGGACACCCCAACATCCCTTTAATTATATAGTGTGAAAATTTCCAATAATTAGGATAGTCATTTATCATATCGAACAACATGGATCTTAATGTGAATAATTCACTTTTATGATCATCATAAAATATTACACATGTATCCCACATCAATTTAAAATATTAAATAAATGGAGCTAAGTAGACATCAATATCATTACCTTGTTTTTTTGGTCTAGATATAAGTAGAGACAATATAATGTATTTTCACTTTATGCATAACCATAGTGTGAAGTTATAATTTACCAACAAAACTAGACATGTGCAGTGAGTATTACTCTGTACACCAAAATAAATTATTCTATATTCATATAACACAAGACATAGGTTTATTAACTCATTTACAAATTCAAGATACACATAATCAATTTTATTTCATTGGGGAGAGTCTACTGGGTGACATGGTATCGAATCTTCAGTTCTTGAATCTGTGTGATGCGTTAATTGTCTAATAGTTTCTTGGAATTCATAGAGTTTTATAATCCATGGAATTTTAGTAAAGTACCATAAATATTTTTAAGGAATTGATTCATATTTTTTATATCGACCTTTTCCACACTTTGGGCATTTTCTAATTGATTCATAGTCATTGTGAAATAATATTCAATCATTTAGACATGCATTTATTTTTCAGAGTTCATTGCCATTGATCGTATCACTTATTTATAATCGTATATTCTACATGGAATCTCATTTTATTCTAGTATAATATTATTTAAGAGACCAAGTAGTACTTTAAATATTGTGTCCCTCTATTTTCTTCCAGCTTTCTATTTATATAAATTCAATTTAGCTGACAATGTTGTATATTTGGTATAAATAATATACAATAATCCCTTAGCATAACTATTTAGCTTATCAAAAAACAATGAATAATCATGAAGCTCAAATTTAATTTCCATTTTCATTTCTTCCAAACAATATCCATCATTATTTAAAATGGTATTCAAATCATATGATCCATAAACTAAATTATCATCCCATTTAGTTTTGACATTCAATTTTTACCCATGTTCAGTCCAAAATTTATAGCTCTGATCTATTCCATGACAAATCAAATGTTATTACATCTCTTTCAGACTAATTTTTCTTGAATAACAATAATGTAAACATGTAAAAAGGATATGAGGAAGGTTGTATGAATTTTCAGTTAATAAATTGATGAACTCTTTAACTCTATCCTCATAATTGTTTGTCATACAATTAGTGTAAATGTATTTTTGCTTCCTATTTGTCCTATTAGGTTCATAATACTTTCATTTTTTATAGAAAAATAAATAAACATAAGATATTCATAATAAAAGGAGAAGATTATAGATAATTATAATAAGGGAACCTAACATTTGGATGTTATTGGTGATGATTCCTAATAATTTATCATTTTAAACAAGTGTGACATGAAAAGAAAAAAAACAGGGGTAAATTTGTGATTATTGGTTCAGGTTCTCAATTTTATGTTGTGTGGGAAAAAATATAGTAATTCTATGATGGTTTCTATAACCTTTCTAGGTGGGAGATCGAAAATAGGGAGGTGTTTATGATTATTAATTTCTTTAATTGGCATGTGGTGGGCTAGGTGGTGTTTCATTGAGAAGGTGATTATGAACCAAATTTGATGATATTTTATCAAATGATGAAACAATTATATTCAATATAAGTTTAAGAAGTGTCCCTGTGGGATCAAAAAAAATATTCATCTTAAACTAATGATTGGAGTATAAGCCAAACTACCTTGAATCACCTGAAAAAAACTCATCCTCTATCGAACCAAATAATAGGATCAACTCTAGAAAAATGTTAAATTAGAAACTATAAGAAATGATTAAATATGACATATGTATATATGAATATTTGGAATTCCAGTTATGATACAAATTTATTGACTAAAGGAATGTCTAAGTAGAGATTTAAATAGAGTTCTAGGAGTCCTCATCTCAAACTAATATTGGTCATGAGTCCAATTTTTTCTACAGATGTAAGTACTCATTCAGCTAAATTTTATAAAAGTTATGTCAATAATATCACAATTTTTTATTCGATAAATCTCAAATGGTTTTTGTAAAATTCTTGGTGGGTGTAAAAAATGATGGAGTTGATTATAAATTATCTTCGAGGATCCGATAATATTGTTACTTTCAAATTTTCATTGGAAAACATAATAAATTTCATAAATTTTATATATGTCATAAGATGAGTAAATATTATTATTTGATAATCAAGTTTTCATCTTATCATAGGTACTTCATTCCCTGACACTTATTTCTACTTACTCATTTTTTCACTAGTGGTCAGAATGAAGGAAAGTGGGAAAAAAAGAAATAATGCACTGAAAAGAAATACCCACTTATTAATTTGAACTGATGTTGAAATGAAAGTGGATGAAATCCTCAATGGAATCAGTAAGTGGAAGAAATTACTACAAGTGAAAATTTACAAGACTGAGGAACTATAAATGAAAATGAATGTTAATTAACCTACTTAATAATAATTTTAAATATTCTTATAAAATTAATCGACATGAATTTAAAAAATAATTTTCCTTCTATTTAAATGTTCACTCTATATAAATTGGAAAAATGAAAATTTAAAAATATTTTTTATACTGTTCGATGGGGTAATAAATTAATATTTCAACTAGTATAAATTAAATTAATATGGAATATTCATTCATTATAAATATTCAAAAATTTGATTAATATTATATATGTTCTGATATAATTTTGTAAACCTTTTTTTATAAATATAACAATAGTTAAAGTACATAGTAACATAATAAAGAAACTAAAATGAATCAAATACTGAGATTAATCTCTCTCTAATCAAATTTTTATGGATTTTGAAAAACCAAACCAATTTAAATGGTCACTTGTAGTCATATAGAGAAATAGATTGGGGATGGAGAGCATGAGGGACTGTAGAGTAAGGGGTAGGATATACAAACCTATGAGAAGGGGTGTGGTTTAATTTTTAAATTTAAGGAAATACATACATTAAAATTTGATTTAATTTTTATAAAAAAGTAATAATTATAAAATGAATAAATATATTTGATGTGGGAGAAATAGGTAGCTTAAATATGGACATGGAAACTATATAAGAGAGGCTAGTGCAAGAGGAGTCAATTGAGGAACAAATCCTAAGCATGGATAAACACTAGAAATTAAGTAGATGTCTAATCACACCTTAGGACTAGTAGAAACCATGATATTGGGATGGTGTGTTCTGGCTTATCCAATGGAATCCATAGATGACATAGTGTTGATGTAGGAAATCAGAATCAGAAGTTAGATCAAGGAAAAAATAAACGTGATGCTGAGGGAGATGGCGAAGCAATGATAGCTCAAGGTGAATGAGATTGGGTGGAAAATCGAATAGGCAGATCAAGGAAAAATAATATCATTCATACACATCATTCAAATGCTTTGAAAAAAAATTAAAAACAGACAATGAAGAAGAAAAAATGATGAAATAATACAAGACCTTGAACGGTGGATCAGAAGTCACATACCTTGGGTTTTGAATGTGATGATTCGTCCATGATGTTTGACATGGAGAGACTATAGTGCTTTAGTTCTATGAGATCTTGAACATTGTGAGAGACAATGACCTCTGTTTGGGTTCTATTTAAATGATTGTAATGGTTTTAACCTTACTTTCTAAAAATCACTAACAACTAGAATTTTTTCAGGGCTAAAATAAAAATCATCAACAAAACCTATTTTTATCGGCGGCTGTTTAGCACTGATAAATCTACATCGTTATCTGTGCTTAAATTTTAGCACTGATAAAACCTATCTTTATCTGTGCAAAAAAAATGAAAATGAAGATTTGAAAATTTATTTTTCAATAATACAATTAATATAATTAAAAAATTTAAATTGATATAATTATACAAAAATATAAATTTATATGATTATAAATAAATATTTATATAATTTTAAATATATTTAAGGAATTGTAAATATGTATTAAATATAAATATAAATATATATAATTATAAAAAATAATTATTTATATAATTAAAAATATATTAAAAGAATTTTAAATATTTATTTATAAATATAATTAAATATATATAAATATAAATATAATTATAAATATATATAATTGAAAATATATTTATAAATATTTATATATAATTATAAAAATATTTATATAATTATAAATATAATTATAAACGAATTTATTTATATATTCATAAATAAATATAGTAAATATAATTATTATTATATAAATAGTAATTTTATAATTATTTAAATATATTATTTTTTATTTAATACTATATAAAGTCCTTTTAAAAAATTAGTGAAATTGAATAATTAAAAATGAATAAGCTTTCAAAATATATAAAAAATGGTTAGGTTTTATTAATTATAATAATTATTAAAAAAATTAAATATGGATATATATTAGCACTAACAAAACCTATGTTTATCATCTCTCTTTAAAAAACGCTGATAAAAATTATATGAAAAATTAAAAAAGTTAAACAAATATTTTAGAAATCAATGTACAACTATAAAGGTAAAAATTAATCAACATTATTATTGGATCGATGAATATCATAGATGAGTAAAATTTGATAATTAAACAACAATATACTTCAAAAATGTTTTAAAAAGTGAATGAGTTTTATTAATTATATAAATTATTAAAAAAAATTAAAATATATATTATAAATTGAAACGAATACATATTAAATATTTACATTATCAACATATTAAAAACTATAAATTTTAATGAATAAATATGCATTAATAAATATTAAAATTATGAAATTACAAATTTTTTTAAAGAATAAATATTAAAACTGATTAAATTATAATGAAAACTAAAAAATATGTAACATTATCAGTGAATAAATAATTCTAAATAATAATAAATAAAATAATGTTAATAATGAGTGAAATTTAATAATTAAAAAATCAGTAGAATATAAAAATACTACAAAAATAAAATAGTGTTATTAATTTTATAGATTATTAAAAAAGGTAAAAATGAATATAAGTAAAAAATGAAAATGAATATATATATATATATATTACAACCATATTAAAAAATTTAAATTCTAATGAATAAATATGTATAAATAAATAATAAAAATGGATAAAATTACTAAAATGTTGAATAGTGAAAATTTAAAAATAAATAAATTAAAAAAGTATTTAAAAAATCAAGATTATTAATGACAAAATAATATTAAAAATGAATGATTTTGAGAAAATTTTAAAAATTAATAAAAACTTTATATTTAATAAAAATATAGAAATTGAATAAAATTAATCAATTAGAAATAAGTTAAATGTTAATAAATAAATAAAAATATATATTAAAAATGTATGAATTGTTAAAAATATTAAACAAAAAAGTAATATATATATATATATATATATATCAATTAAAAAGTAATAAATAATGTGTGTGTGTGTCTGTGTATATATATATCAATATATATATCTATATATGGAATAAGATTTTAATTATGTATAAATATTAAAAAAATAAAATTTAAAAAACAATATTAAACAAACAAATATATATATATATATATTAAAATTAAAAGCAATAAATATTGTGTATTTATGCATTAATATACATATTTATATATATGAACTAATAATTTACTTATGAAAAAATATTAAAAATGAATAAAATTTTAAAATATTAAACAATTAAAAATAAAAAAGAAATAAATTTTATTTATAGATAGATATATAAATTAAAAAGAAATAAATAGACTTTGTGTGTATCAATATATATTTTTATATATGAAGTATGAATATAACTATTAAATTTTAATGGAATTTTACTAATATTGCTTTAAACATTTTAGGTAAAAAGGCCACTTGGATAACCATTAACCTAAAGGGTCATCCCAATAAGGAAGGACTACTAAGAATCTGTACAATAGTGGGATGTGCAGTGGGAAATGAGCATAGGGTGGGCTAGTGGGTTGTGCAGTAGGAAACAAGAATAGAGTGGGATAAGGCCCGCAGAGGCTTGTTTGTGTTGCCACATGCCCTTTTAGGTTTGTATAACATATATACGGGAGCCCATCCCTATATGAGGATTCTGAGGTAGTCATGTCACAGGATCACATAAAATGAAGTGGACGAGTATATTCCAATTAGATGTGGGACTCACATGAATAGAACACTTTAGTTTTATTAGTGCTTTAACTTGTGATGATAAAGATAAACTATATCATTTCTCTAAAAAGCACTGATAATGGGTCCCTTTATCAATGATAAAAAACAAAATTGATAGAGGGTAACCATTATTAGTGTTTTTTTCTATCACTCATATAGATAATATTTTACAAGCACTTTTTTGGCAATTATAAAAGGTACCCTTTATCAGTACCTTTTTAGCACTGGTAAAGATATCCTTTATTGGAACTTTTAGATAGTTCTAATAAAAGCTAGTGATGGATAATAGAAAATCTATAATAGTGTATATAAA
The DNA here is from genome assembly GCA_963277665.1 of Viscum album. Lineage (NCBI taxonomy): Eukaryota > Viridiplantae > Streptophyta > Magnoliopsida > Santalales > Viscaceae > Viscum > Viscum album. Next base: position 627,530,788 of record OY728159.1, read on the forward strand.
TGTATCTTTACTTTTTTATATTTTGGGTAAAGGCTATCTTTCTTTTCTAAACCTCACATTAGTGTCAGTTCTTCCCCAAGTAGGGGTAGTTTCATCACTTCGTAATGGTGCTTGTGAGTTTCATAATACCATCTAAGGGTTTATAAATTTTTCAATCCTCACATCTGGGTAACGAGCTGCATAAGTGTTAACCCATAATACATTTACTCAATGCGTGGATTTTGTGTATGGGAGATACATTTTGCCTATAATTTCCTTTTTTCTCTCATTTTTTATTGTGAAATATAATTAGATGATAAAATAATGAAATATATACCTAAAATTAAGCTTTTAAAATATTAAATGATAATAATGAATTTCCTTTGACTTTCCTAAAATTTATACATATTAAAATTAGTAATGAGAAAAAATAAAATGGATAATAAAATAAATGTGAATTAAATGGAATGTTATAACCGAGTTTCATTAGAGATTTATATGGATGCTCTGTATTACATAAAAGCACAAGAAGCTTCCCTACCGTATCTAGGTATCTTTTTCATTTCAGTTCTAGATTATCCAACCTTTCTCTTTGAGGTTAGAGACTCTTTTACAATTTTCTTGAGGGTTCTTCTGCAAATTTTCAGTCTTTGTGAATCACCTTCTCTCCCCTATTCTTGAGGACCAATTAATTTAAGGTCTTCTTCTAGGTAGGGTATTTTTTAATTAACCATTATTTTAAGTGAATTTTTTATTGAATCATGCATATTTTTCTTTATCTAAATGGTATTGATCAACCTTAAAAGATAATTATCTTTTTTTATTGTATTAAGAATGATATTTTGATAAAAATGGTAAACTCTTTTGAATGCTTTGTATTTATGATAAACAATTATGTAATAATTTATAAGTAATCATACATGGAAAATTAAAAGATAGAAGTGCATTAAGTGAATATATTAATTTAATATTATTCGTTCAATAATTTAATTAGAAATAATATTACATACTGTTTATTTTAATTATCCATTAGAATTAATTGAATGCTTAGAATAATATTATAATATAATAAATAGGAATATTATCATGCGTAGTCCTAGTAATTTTTGAAAAAATTAGAATTTATTTTTAATAGTTATTATTTTTTTATATCATTACTTATAGTGGAATAATAACATTATTCTGTAAATTACATAAAAGAGTGAAACGGATAATCACATACTGTAGTGTTAAATTACTTAATAATTTATGACAAGAATTACCTACATAATTTTAGAAATTAAAGTATTTAAATAGGGATTATTTCATGTTAAAGATAATTAATATTTCATTTTGGGAAATCAAATAAATGACTAGGTTGTGATCACATGTGTTTTATTCTTTTGTTGATACTACCTCTTATTTTTTATTAGATAGTGTGTTATATTTTTTTAGTACTTTTGTGTTGATTCATTAGAATAGTTAATTTATATAAACTATTAAACAATTTAATGATGGAATGAAATTATAATTTTATGAAAGAAGCATGAGAAAAATAACTATTTATATTCTTGGAATTTTTTAGACATAAAAATTTTGTGTGAAGTATGTTTTTTTGTGTTATAGTTATTATTAGTGACTACCCATAGGTTTCCTTGTTGTGAAAAGCCAATTCATTATGATCCAGCTAATTCAAGATGAAATTATTAATGATTATTTGTTAAATATAAATGTTATGGATGAATAAGATCTTTCTTTATTATAGGAGGCTGAAATTTCTTGATGACATGGTATTAGTGTCTTTTCCAATGTATTAAAAACATGTTGTTAATATGTGTGTGTGATTTATGGTGTTCAGAGCCTTATTAGGAATTAATGTATTATTAATAACTCTATATGGTTTCGGAACATTGAAAAGAAATGGTATGAGATCCTGGGATATATTGATGGTCAATGTATGTGATATTGGTATAAATTATATTTTTCGTAATGGTGTGGTAATGACACTATGGTAGTTGGGAAAATATCAGAACGAGGTTTTCCTATCGATATATTTGATATTTTCTAATTCATTTTTGATGGTCGGATGGTAGGATGTTATTTATATAAATATTTTCAAACTATTTGATGTAGTTTGATGTTTTTCATGACAATTTAATTATTGATTAGGTAGCTTAGGTTGATTCATATAGTACCTAGATAATTTATAAAATGATGATTAAACTAATAAGTGGTTGGGGTTCGTCAATGGCATTCAAAGATGATAACTACAAACTTGAGAATATAGGAAAATAAATTAAAAGTTACTTAGGCACATGGTATAGATAATTAAAGTGTTAATCTTGTAAATAACAATTGACTAATATTAATTAATATATAATTAATTAATTAATAAAGATATTTATTATTGTATTTTTGATTGATATCTTGTCTTTAGTGGTGGCAGTCAGGTGACATGTGTGATAAGAGAAAAATACGAGTCTAATGATAGGTAGTTTACATTAGTGTGGTTTCACATGATATTGCTTTATATTTTTTTATTTAATACTCTTCACCACACGCATTGGTAGGGAAACCAACACCCAAATGTTTTGGGGGGTGTTTTCTTTAATATCAAAAATGGATAGGGAATAGATGAATGAATTATCCATCTCCCCTTTTCTCCCTTTAGACATATATGAGTTGTCATATCCCAGGGTATAATGGTTTATGGTATAGGATGTGTTCCTACTTGGGTTGTGATGGCTCACATTTTTATTATACATTTATATGTAAGATATATTTTAATGTGGTATGGCACATATTTGTATCTAGTCATGGTTGGTCCAGCTTCCCATGCGTGTATATGCATGAGTTGCGATGGCTTGAGGTATAATTCACATGCACAAGATATATTGGTTTTTGAGAATACACTTGGTTACTATTTGGAATATTATAATGATTATTTAGGGTAAAAAGGACATAGTAATGGTTATGACACTATTTCTCGAGGTGTATGTTTATTTATAGGAGATATGAGTTGTGAACATATTCATTGGGGTGTGAGAGTGAAAAAATAGCAGAGAAGAAGAAGTGGGGTACCTTAATTTATGTTACATGATTTTGATAAAGAATTATTTACTTCAATGTGTTACTCAGTGAGTGAGCCACAGTGAGGATGAGAAATTTGAATTACCAATTTAGGTGATGAGTTAGTTTCATTTTTTTATTATTTTGTATTTAGTAATATTCTTTAACATTTTTCAAAAGAGGTTTTGGGAAGGATATTACTACTTATAAATTATATTCTCACTCAATATATATATATAAACTATTTTTAGGTCCATAGGAGCTGGTTGTTGATTGAGCTATGAGATACTATCCTGAGGAGTTATTTAAGAGCTATTGGATAATTAAGGTCAGTACAGTGGAATTACTTTTGGTTTCAATTTTTTTCTAGTTATATCAGTTTATATGTGAAATGTTATGTATTTTTATTGATTCTATTATTTATGCATTGTATTGGTTAGTTTATTTCTCATCTTATCACTTACTCCTGAAATCTATATATAAGGTAATACATCCAAAGTGTTTGATTTGTATACCCTTGATGTTATTTTCCATCTCATATCCTACTGGTGGTGGGATTATGTAATCATTATCTCTCCTACATTATTTATAGACCTATATTGGTACCTTTGGAGGGATGGGTTCATAACTAAGTGAAATGGTTAGAGGATGAACAACATGAGGTTTTGTTCTAAGGAAATTTTTTTTTCACTTTAGTGATGTGTGAGGTGGTTCTCCTTGAATTCCATAATTCTCCCTTAGTGGTACATCCTAGATTGAAAAATATGTATCATTCTTTGAGAGAATATTTTTATTGGTATTTTTTAAAGAAGTAAATTTCATATTTTGTCCCTTGATGTTTATTGTTCCATAAGATGAAGGTTGAGCATCATGTTCATTGTGGTTTGCTTTTGTAGTTTCATGTTCCCCAGTGGAAGTGGGAGAAAAATTTGGTGGATTTTATCATCAAATTACCTAGATCCTAAGTTATTTATGATTATATATGGGTTATCGTGGACTATTTTATTAATTCAACTCACTTTTAAATGATTAAGTAGTCGATCTCAGTGGATGTGATGTTGAGGAAGTATCCAGAGGAGATAATGAGCCTTCTTGGGGTCCTAAAGCCAATTATCTCTGATCCTAATCACCAATTTACCTCCAGGGTGTGTATATGACTCCAACATGATTTTGAATCTAATTTATTCCTTAGTGATACTTTTAATCCATAAGGGTGTGGTCATACATAGCATACTATCAAGACTTTATAGGACATGTTTTGTGTAGTCATTCTGAATTCTTTAGGTTTGTGGGAGAGGCACATTATCTTGATGGATTTTGCTTAAAATAAAAATTATCACTCCAATATTGGAATGGAACCCTTTTAAACACAATATGGTTCACTTTTTGGATCTTCATTGTAATGGACTGAGGTTAGAGAGTCAGTTATTCTTGGACTGAAACTAATTCAGAGTATGACAGAGAGGGTATATGAGATTCATGGGAGAATTGAGGTCGTGCAGGATTGTTAGAAGTCATGTTGTGGTCATAGGATGAGGCTTCATGAATTAAATTTTGGAGATCTTGTGTTCTTGAAGGGGTCTCCTCATCATGGGTAGTGAAGGTTCAGTAATGGTAGTAAGCTTCCTCTTAGGTTCATTGGGTGTTTTGAGGTGTTATCTCATGTTGGAGTCATGGATTAGAAGTTATAAAAACCCTATATCAAGCATAATTTTTAAAACTAAATTGTGTGTTTCACTAATTTTCCCCCATTTTATTTTATTTAATATTTTTGTAGAATATTAATAATTTTGTTACTTTAATGAGGTTATTTTGAAAATGGAGAATTATTATGAATTTATTAATTTAATTAATATTTTCAATATGAGGGGCATCACCAATTTTGATACCAATGTGTTTTAGAAGTACATTTTTAATTGATTTAAAATTTTAATTCTAGTCGATAAAATGATTCCCCATATTTTTCATTTATTTGATACGTAATATGATGAGATTAAATTGTAATACATATGGGAATGGTTGATCGACCTAACATGCAGGACAAAATGGAATGCACCTACCTGTTTCATGATATCTCCAAGCGACCATGCACATCATACCACATGAATAAACTTTGAGACACTACGCCATTGAATTATAACCAACCTATTGTGAAAAATAAAATTATTTTAAGATTCCAATTCTTGTTTGTTCACTCTAGCTCCTACATGACCACTTTCAAAATACTATGAGGCTACTCCCAAGTGATAGTGCCCTCATCATGTTTCAATACAAATTTCTTGTAGGATTCCTTGAGAACATGTCATAAGAACACAACAATAGACCACACCTGCACCCTCTCACCTACCATAAGGGGGTTTTGAATCTGTCACAGCCTCACCAATCTATCATGCCCTAAAAATGTTTCATCTCTTCTTATTCCTCCCACCATCGACTCTCATATACCTATATCCTTCTTTGAAGATCGACGCACCGAGTTCATGGCACATTAATAATGATTGTACTATGAGGTGAGTTCATTAAATTAATGATCATCACATGTTATTGAAGGCATTGAAATGAAACAAAACCCCACTAGTTTTGACCACCATGAAAACCTAGTCGAAGATCAATACTAAACATTAATCAAAGTGGATTTTGGATCTTTTTAAGTTGTGCTCCATATTTAATAAGTTTGATCAAAGATAAAAGAACCTAGTGGAATTTTTATGAGGCTACTATAGTATTTTATATTAATGGTTTTCATTTTTATACATGATCAAAATCAAGAATTGGAGGGTACAACATCTTCCAAAATGATTCGTCATCTTTCTTACATGCAAGTTCATATCATGTTATTATTTATTTTCATGTGAAAATAATATTAACTATTTTTTTATCAATTTATGGGCTGATGATGAATTTAGTCAAAGATATAAGAGACCTTATTCTACGGATATTGATTGTTTCTTGTAGGCTTGATTTATGGAAATTAAATGATGGTTGATAAGGCAAAATGCAACAAGGAAACCAATCTGAAAATGAATTTATGATCTCAAAAGATAAAGGCTCGATTAAAGTTTATGAAATTATTTTATAATTAAGAACCAAGAAAATGGATTAAGATCAAGCCTCTGACACAACTTCAATTCAAATACCTGAACAAGTTTAAATAAATTAACATAGATGCATGAAGAAAAATTAAAGGCAATGAGGACCTGAAACATGTGTTACAAGAATAAATATCCTTAAGCACCATATACTCATTAAAATGAATCAATGAATTTAAACCAACCATGTACTCATGAACTATTTTAGGATAAGTGGAAGTATGCATGAACCAATTTTCGCCATAAAAAAATGCTCAAACCTGAAAGGAAACTCATGTTTATCCTCACTATCCAAGTTCCAGCACATTCCAATCCTTTCTAAAACTCCTCTCTAGCAGATCACCAAAATCATCCATATGTGATAAAAGTTACAAGACCAAGGTTACCATTCTAGTATTCAGTCTCTAGTATAGGGACAACCATGATGGACATTGTGAGGCCAAATTTTTACACTTATTCATCCTCCTTAGTGTAAGATTATCCCAAGCTCAGTAAACCCAAATCATTTTGATAGTATAATCAACACCTAAATCAACCATTTTTTAGGCCTTCTCAGCTAAAAACCATTTAAAATTCCACTAACCCCAATCTAAATTAGCTTCCAACACATGAACCAAATCATATCTTTCTGGGAGTCTTGCAGTAGGATTTTCAATGGAAAATCCTCCAGCACATCTCAACTTGCACTATATCTACGAAGCATTGAAGCACTACTAATCTAACTCTTCTTGAATATGTATATATTCCAATCATAGGATAAGTCTTACAACTGGGTTAAATTTTTTAATTATTTTTGATAGAAAAATAGTGGGGATACTATATAAAAAGGGGATATGAATGAGTGTGATAATTATCTCCCCTTCATGGGACAAATACCATATAATTTTATTCTTCTAATTATATAATTATATAATTTTATTTGTGTTATGTTTAGTGAAATTATATTCCAGATCCTAAATTGTTTTTTTATTTTTTAATCTCCTCCTTCATGTATTGAATATAGTCTCTGAACTCTGTGATCATTCAGTATTGACCTAATGAAAATTCTCAGTGGAGGTTTCATAGTTCTCCCAAGTTCATCAAAATTATTTCTTCAAATTTTAATTGTTTTATAAAGGCATAGGGGAATTACTTTGGGATCATGAAAAGATTTATCATTGTCTCATGCTTATTATCACAACCGCATTCCAATCTTATCCAAATTATTTCCACTCGCTTATCTTGATCAATATGGTATACAAATAGGGTTATTCGTATTGAGCAATGAATAACATACAATTGGAGTTGGGTGTTGGGACACTAGATACTTAAGTTGAGCATGTTCACCGGCATGATATTACAGTTAGGGGGATACTTAGTGTGACTAGAATATTTACAAAAGGTTACTAAGCATCACAAATCTAGTTGAGAGCGGTGATTCATGAATAGTATTTAGTGAATCATAAATAGATCTTAAGCAATAATTTTATATAGTAAAGGACCCATGATTGCCTAATATTGTACAATATCATTCCTCTATAATACTTTTGTAATGTTATATGATGTTTATATTATAATTCCCATGGAAACACACACACAATATCAACACTCTATCATCCATTTTATTTTATAAATAAAAAAAAGGAAAAAAAAGTGATTAATATAAGTGAAAACCCAACCATGAATCATTGGGAAAGCAAATGGTCTATCCCACTATATTGTAATCTAGGTTAAAGTTTTATTATGCAAGTCCTATGAAAACCTTTCAAATCACTGGTTCCATTTTTAGGGTTTTTTGTTAGAAAAACATTTTTCTTAATCATTTTTTTAATAATTTTTTGTTTTCAAACTAAAATTTAAAATAATAAAATGGTGACTTTTTCAAATGGGATTGAGGAAAATAATGTTTTTAACAACAAAATATTAAAAAAAATACTTAAATTCATCTTATACACTCTCTAGGGTTGGTTGAAAATATTGAAAAAGATCTCACCTGAGATGAAATGATGAACCTGTATAAGAAAGTCCTATATAATTGTCAAAAAATGAAAGTTGAGGAGGTAGTGTAATTGGATGATGAACCTGAATTAATATTTTCATGAATTTAAATAACCAAGGTGGAGGGGGAACTGGAAGATATTGAAAGAAATGATGAATTACCAATATTTACAAATTAAACCATCTTCCCAATATCCCTATACTTTAAAGAAAAATTTTAAATTGATACGACTGAGGGTAAAATTATTTCCATTGACTCATTATATTTCTATTTTATTGAATCTCATTTAAATAAATATTCTCCTTAAGATATAAACTCAGAATCAACACCACCATGTAGGCCCTGGTAAATAAATAAGGAATGAAGCGGAGAAAATTTGAAGTGAAGATAAAATTCCCATTTCTACCCCCATCCAAACTCAAAGACATTAAAGAGGAATTACACATAGTATACGAACTACATACCGAAATCAATGATGGAGTTGATCTGAAACTGACTTCATCTTTTTCATATTATATTAATAGAGATTTAAAATCTCACTATCCATGTACTATTATAAAAGATTCATCCCAATTGATGCCTACTTTGGAGGATAATGAGGACAAGCTAGAGGGATTCTGTAAATGAAAAGTTAAAGATCCCCAACTGTTAAGTTCTATGAATAACTTCCTAAGAATATTTTGTAAGGATGAGTAGATTAATGTTGATATACTAGAGGTAGATAAATATATTTTTTTTTCATATATTTATTTTACACAATCATAATTACAAACTAATTTCCCTTATATTCACAATTTTCAAATATCTCTTTGTCATAGGCCCTATAGAAGTTGTATGAGGATACCCTAGAAGAAGAGATAACCCTATTGGAGGGAAATTTTAAGCTATAATTTGAAGACGAGATTATCCAGAATGAAGAAGAGGAATTGAATGAAGCTTATTTTTATGATTTACTAAATTATTTTATAGAGAAGATCACTATATTTCCAACTAAGTTGAAAAAATGAATAATTCGACAACATCATCCCATAAGATAGAGATAACGAAAAAGAGGCCAACTATCTACTATTAACTCCCTTGAACCATAAATTAAACAACCAAAAAAGGGTGTAAATCAATGAATTTCAACACGATGACCTTAAAGATAAGAATAAATCCAGAATTACCTCTTTAAAAAATCAATATGGGGTGGTTTTTACCACAAAACCCAACCCTCCAACAGAATGAAGATTATACCAATGATGTTCATCTATGGAAAAGATAAATTATAAAACCAATTTAGGGGTTTAACCCAATATTCATCTCATTTTTATTTACATTTATATTACTTTTCAATTTTTCAATTTAATTTTTAACAAGAAATTAAATTCTACTTGTTTTCTATATTATAAACAAGTGGAAAAAATATCCAACACATCCCTGAAGACCATTAAAAATAAAAATTGGGAATCATCTCATCCTAAGACTATCCACATGTAAGGAATAACTATAGTAATGTTTTCTCCTTCCATTATACTCATTTTTCATGTAGTCCAATTTATTTTCTTCTTGAAAATTTTACGATAAGTGAAAAATTTCATTAAGGATCTAGAAAAGACTAAGGTTGGGGAAGTGGGGTTAACTATTAGCTGCTTTTTTATTTTTTTATTGTTTTAGTGTGTCTATTTTTGAAAATAAAAAACTTTATATATAATAAAATAATAAAATATTCAAATAATCAAATAATATAAAAACAAAACATAAAAAATTATTCTATTTTTAATTTTTAACAAAGTTTTTTTTGTATAGTTTTTCATTTTTTGGTACATTATTTGAGCTGAATTGAAAAATAAAATGTACAATAGAACTGAAACTGGATTTTGAGGGTTTCATATTATTATTGAATCCTTAAAGGTAAAATTTATTTATATATGTGTTTTTTTCTAGGGACATGATTTTCAAAAAAATCATGATTAGTTTGAGTCTATGTGTGGGGGGAAAGGGACTCAAATGTGTTTATATGAGGGAAGCATTACATGTAAAGGGGATGGTGAGTGGAGTGTGTCATAATTTTATGGAATTTGAAAGATTGAAATTGGTATTAGTCATTATAATTTACTATATTCCATTTTTATCATTATATTATACTAAAAATCTGTTTATAAAAAAAGGACGAGATGAGATTATATCATTCATTATCTTTATTTGAGTGATTTGTAACCCAAATCGAGAAAATGGTATGATGATTATTCATTGAACTAGATTGAAAGTTTATTCTCCTTGAAAAAAATATACATTTTTTAAAAAAAAAAAAAGGGAGAATACGGATGACATATTTATTGGATTCGTTTTCATAACCCATGGACCAGTGAAAAGTAAAGAAACAAAGTGGAATGTGATAGATACCAGTTATATGATAGGATTTAGTATAGGGGATATTTTTTAATTAACATTATAAACCATGTTCTATATTTAAAGAATCAAATCTTTATGTTTCTAAATGATATTGTTTTTAAACACTTTCCCACCAACCTTCATCCATAGAACACCCCTTTCAAAGCCGTCATAATTGATTCTATTTTCATATTTAACAGTGTAAAGATATGATAATGGTCACAAGACGATGATAAATATAAAATTTCAATGTATGAGTAAAACTGAACATAAATACATTATCTTGAGTGGAGAGAGACATTGAACTTCATGTAAGGTAGTCCATGAAATGTTTTGGGATCGATATTGAAGGTTGAATATAATGTGGATTATATAATTTAAAAAAAATTCAATTAAATTAATGTAGGAAGTATGATGTAACTTGTAGTGTAAGGAACCAAAAAAGACTCTCTCTCTCTCACATTACTTGGTTGTTTGAAATTATTTTTTAAGTATGCATTTTCATGTTCATTGATTGAATTTCATAATGAAACTTAAATTGAAAAATCTTTTTGAGTTTTTAAAATATATAAATACCTAAATAAATATATTTAAGAGTTAAAATAATCATTCTTATAAAAAATATGTTGTAAATATACTATCTAGATTCAATTTTTCATTTGATTTAAAATTCAATGATAAATAATTTCCTTGGTGTTCAATATTCCAAGTTTAGGGGAGTGATTGAGCATAATTTAAAACAATTTGAGTGTTTTCACAATTTTTTCATTTTTTATATAATTTAATTGTGTTTTTATTCAATATTTAGAATTTGTATTCATTATGAATGTTATTTTAAAAATGGAAAAATATTATGATTTAATTGATATTCTGAATATGATGGTCATAGATAATTTTTTATATTTGTGTTATTTGAAAGTAATTTTTGAATAGATTAAATATTTTAATTCTAGAGGAAAAAATTAGTCCCCATGTTTTGTTTTTATTTCATGAGTAGTAGGAAGATAAAAATTGGTAAAGGGGGCTATCATGGTCGATCAAGCTATTGTGAGGGAAAAATAATCAGAGTCTAAAGTTATAGCAAAAATAGAATCCATGATCGATCATGATATTATGTGTGAAAAACTGGTGTACACCAACATGCCCCATGAACACCTCTAATAATATCCTACCAAATCACCATCATTTAAGCCACTGCGCCTCAACAATCCAACCTAACGTATGTATAAAACTATGTGACCATGAGCCTCATCTTCATGGTCGGTCGCTCAAGATACTACATGAACACTTTCAACAAACCATGTGGCCACTCCCAAGGGATTTTCCCCACTTCATACTATCACAAATACAAATTAAATCTACCAAAATCATTTCATGTAAGAATCAATGAGCACTATCCATAATAACACTTCAACCAATTATGAATGCACCCTTCACCCTAATTCAAGTGGAGGTTGAAGCTGTCACACCCTCAAAGATCGAACACTCCATGAAAATATTGTGTCAATCTTAATTCCACCCACAATATACCTTGTATACCAAAAAACCATCTAATATTGATTCATTTATTCCATCCAACATGAAGAATGGATAACCTAAGAAATCAGTTCATCTGAAGGAATATCTTCTCTCATACTCAATTCCCATCCAACAAAGAATACCCTGCCCTATTAGACCACCATGAAAACCAATTCAAAGATTTATTTTGAACATCAATTGAAATTGAATATTTATTTTTTCAATTTGTTATGCCTATTAAATGACTTTATTACAATCTTAAAGAACATAGTGGCATGATTCTAAAGATTCTATTTTATTTTTGGTCTCTATATTTCGTTTTGATATTTGATAGGAATCATGAATTGGAGGGGACATTATCTTCCTTAACATTGTGTATACTATCTCACATATAAGTTCAATCTGGGTACTTGTCAAATTTCCCTTGATAATTCAATTAACTATTTCATTTTTTGAGTTACGGGTTGTTTATAAAGCTGATTGGAGATATAGAAGACCTTCATTTTCTAGTGTTGGTTGTTGCTTTATGTGAAATTATTTTAATACATATTGTCACATCTATTTTTTTTGAGAAATTGTTTTTTTAGGTGAAAAATTGTTTTCAATGAGAAAATATTTAATCTACTTGATTTGTTGATGAAACTTGTAATTAATTGAATATTTCAACAAAATTGTGCTTTTGATGATTAATTGATCAAATTTTCAAGAGTGACAAAATTATTTGTCACATTAGCATTTCTATGTTGGTTATTTATAACTAACGTTAAAAATACCATTTTCTATTTATCATGTTTGTTATTATATAATCGACTTGATTAAGTGGGCTTCCCTATTTATCACATCGATTATTATATAATTGATGTGATAAAGAGGATTTTTAACATCTGTTATATAATATCTAATGTGTAAAAGGTACTTTATTAAATCAGTTATCATATAACTAATGTTAAATACCATTTAAAATTTTACAAGTCATCAATTTTAATCATGTAGGGTTTATTCATTCTCACGAACACAGTCTTATTTCTCTCTTATAGAATACCGAACCCTATTTTTTTTTATTCAGTGCACTCCAATATTGGATTTACATCTTCATACATCCTTAGTTTTCATCAGCGCTTTATTACGCATTTGATATGATCATCTATTATGTCAGCCTCACAAATTTATCCTCTATTTTAGTCATTTAATTGTGAGTAAGTCCCAACTCTCAATTTTTTTTCTAATTCCAAGGACTAAAATCTCATATTAACATCTTCATTAACCCTTAGTTTTTTTCGGCCTCATCATTGTGTGTTTGAATATAAATATTCTTATCTCAAATCTCATATTACCATATTCATTTACCTTAGGTATGCATTGATTTAAGTATACCACTTTGTGGAATGCATTATATCTTAATGTACTATGTTAGATCATAAATTTACTCATTATATCTTAATTTTCTGATGTTTCTACTACATGGAAATGTGTTTTCACTGAGTTGTTTTACATATGTTTATATTTCATCTCATCTTAAATTTATTCATTGAATCTCTTAATGTTTCTTATTTAGACGATTTTTGTAAGTCATTCATTGTTTATGCCTAAACATCCATGTATATGGAAAAGTTTAAATTAGTGTTATGAATTTATTATAGACTTAGTAACATTAAAATTTAATATATACATACAATGAAATTTTCATTTAATTTAATATAGAATATCATATAAGTAGCGTATATGTATATAAACACTTTTCTTGTGATGTGATCAAACTATAATCTTGAAAATCATATATTAAATATGCAGTCTTCATATTATGAGTTCCTATCAATATAATGTTGAAATTATTGGTGACTAAAAAATAGGAACTATAAGTTGCTTCCTTTAAATATCTTTCTTATATTATGAAAGAATGATAATTAATGGTGACTAAGAGCTTTACCTGAATCAATTTTCTAAAAATTAACAATGTGTAACATAATTAAATATGTATTGGATTAGTGAAATATCTTGATACTTATGTAGAATAAATGTATTATTGGAACCACTTATACAATTATTCAAGAATTTCAATGCCTTTTATGAATGAGATCAGATTATGATTGACATCCTAGTTAATATTTTGGTTAATGTCTAGACCTTTAGATTCTTATCTAAAAAATTTTGTGATGTATATGCCAATTTAAGGAATACTTTGTAAGGTTCATGGTTATCATAATCCATAAAATTAGAAAAATTGACCTCACTATATTCTATATAATATTGAAAAATTAGATTAAAATCCATCAATAAATTAACTTATTCTATGGGTACAATCATCTTTAATATTCTAAAGATGAACACAAACAATTAATTCCAAAATAATTATATCATCACCAAGGATTCGAACCGAATATCACTACACACATTACACCAAAGCACTATAACTTAGAGTGTTTATGGAATAAAATAGTCCATGATTCCATATAACTATATAAATAACACCAAGTACATGTCCCCATTTAATATTGAAACAATTGAGCACAACATTGAAAATTAGAAAAAATAAAAGTAATAAATCACTCAACCAAATCACAAGGGATAGTATACCTTTCTATGAATCACTTAAGGAAGTCACTATTTATTGACTATAAAAATGAAATTATAATCATGTAAGTAACACCCTGATATTTTATGAGAAGTATATTTTTTTATGACTTATGGTATACGCAACATCAAAGGAATCTTTCACTGCACACAACACTAGCTTGGCTTGCGTTACACACAATCGCGACCATCCTCGATGGCGTGCGCGGTACGCAATACCGAGTTTCACTAAAAAATGATATATTATTATAATATTATAAACTAGCCGTTACGAATAGTATTAACTGAATTTTAAATTTTATAACATTATTATTCATCTTACATATTTTCTAGAACATGGTATGAGAACAAAATAAATTTTTCGGGTAAAATAAGTATTTTTCAAAAAATGCAGTTTTGTCGCCTTTTGATGGCGCACCCACCTTAAATATATCTTTTTATATGTTTATAAGTTCAATTTGACAAAATAAAATTCTTCTTTGGAATCAGGATATAAAAATTTACTTTGGATAATTTTTTCATAATATTCTGGTAACTTTCATATTTTGATGAATAGTAAAAACACGCTATATTTTAATTAAAAACAAATTTTTTCATCGCAATAATTTATATGGTTAAATTATAATATTTAATGGTTTTAAAGTATAAATAAAATAAATTTTTACCATTTAATATAATGTATTTCATTAGCATTAATTTTACATTGAATTCATAAATAAAAACATTTCAATCTTTGGAAATGTTTTAAAATTTAAAACCCGTTTCCTTAACAACGGGATAAATTTTAAATTAATTACTGAAACTTCAGTATTTTGAATTTTGAAAAATGGATTCCATATTTGGATTCATTGGGTCTAAATTATGTTAATAGGTTACTTTTATTTTTTTCATATTATGAATAGTAACTACAGTAATTTTTATTTACTGCAGTTAAAGTTAAATCGGGCAATTAAGGGTAAATATAAGATTATAAAATTACACTAACACATTCCAAAATTCTATTGGATCACTAAAAGTCGACCATTATCACCTAAGGGTCAGAATAAATTCATTTTATGGACTCTTGAACATTAAAATAATTTATTTATTATTAAAACCAAAGAAAGTGACAACATGCCACTCTCTTAAATCTAATAAGTAAAATAATTTTAATTTAGTGAAAAACGCCATGAAACTTCAAACATGAATAATCTCCATAAATATAATAAAATTATGTACATAATATGAATTTATTTATAATTTTTAGGGATTAAATAATTATCATTAATTATGACACAATAGTGATGTTGAAATTATTTTATTAATTAATATATCAAATAAATTATTTTAAAAGTATTAAAATAAATATTATATGAACTATTTAATTTTCTCCACTAATTTTCTAGATACAATGACATGTTATGAATTTATTAAATATATTATTTCGAACATATATTATTTATATATTTTATTTGAAGTCAAATAAATGAATAGTGTCAAGATTGACACTATTGTTAATATATAGAAATTGCATATTATAAAATTGTTTAAAAATCACAAAAATATTTAAAAATTATAAATTAAAAATTATATGGTCTAAAATTTAATAAAGTATACAATTATGGACAATTCACACCATATAAGTAATTATTTATAATAATTTAAAATTTAGAATATTATTACCACAAATAAAATTTAATAGATTATATAAGGATAAATCATGTTGATAATGATTAAAATAATTCCCCAACTTATCTAAATTTTATTTTCTGATGATATTACAACCATATATCATCTATGATTTGGATTTGAGTCATTTTTAGAGGTTTTTAAGTGGGTTTGGAATTTATTATAAATTAATATTTCTTATAATTCCAAAGGTGCCCCTCTCCTCCCTTATAAAATGGTACCTCCTCCCTCTTCTCCTCACACCACTTTTAGCCTTCAAGCTCAGAGAAACTCTGCCAATTTCCCTTCTCCACTTCCCTAGTAATATTCTAGAGCTCCTGGTCTTCTTCAAAGACCAATTTTAGTTCCCTAAGAGGAGGTTTCAAAGAGGCATGTCGAAGAAGAGGTAATATCCGTTACCGATTCTTTGAAATTTATTTCTTATTATACTTTATCTTATTTAGTTGTTTCATTATAAAGTAATAACATAAGTATCAATAATATACTGATATGTTATTATAAATATGAAACAACCCTAGTTCACCTTCTATCCATCCTACGAAAAATGAAATCATCACGCGTGCGTACGTACGGAATACCGTCTCCACGCCGTGGTGTAATCTGTTTTCCATCACCACCTTACATGGATGGGTATAATGGTGTAAAGAATAACTATATATGATTATTGTAAAGGGATATTGATTCTTAAAAAGTATACATAAACTCCAATACAGTTCCACGGTCATGGGAACGATATCATCGCTCGTTCGTACGTACGACCTACCGTCTCCACGATGTGATGCGACTCGTTCTACATGATCTTCATTGAATAATGATTATATTAATGAATTGAATGAATAAATATGATATATATTACACTAATAACATTCTGTAAATGAGGTGTCTATAACCTAAAAAGAAGAATAATAATTTATTCAACAAAACACGCATAAGAAGAAAAAGCAATAAACACCCGAATAACATGTAGCATTGAAATATTACTAATAAGGAGTTAAGAATATGACCATATATGATATAATCGAAATGATAATGATTCTGGAATAAGTCAATAACATTATTTAAATCATTATACAGGAGTTTCGGACACGTACGAAGCAAATCGGACCTAAGGTAAGGGAAAATCTCACAATCTCATTTTTATCTAAGATTGTTTATACTTCATAATTTACTGGGGAATATTTACCATCCACATCCATGTTTCCACAATATGAAATATTATTTCTATCCTCCTAAAATTTTTTAAATCCAATTTTACCTTTTGGTGAGTTTTTAGTAAAATATATGAAAGGAATCTTTTGTCGTTTTTAGTACGAGGTACTTTTGGACTTTTTCGGCCAAAGTACGAGAAGAATGTTTTTTTAACTTATACGACATGAATGGATATTTATGATTTCATAAAACAATATATCCATGAATCTTCCTTTACAAGTTGTCAAGTTTTTTTTAGTCAACTTGTTTTGGATTAAGATTTTATGACATGTTAAGAAAGGAAAAATGTTTTTGACATAGAAAGGACATTTTCCTCAAGAATGAAGTTCAAGTGTTTTATCAAAATTATTTTCCATCTAAGATAATATAGGGTTATATTTATATCCCTATTTTTACATTGATTTGATTATGTTATGATGGAATTAATTTTTTGATGTCCTTTTATCTTATATGGATTATATATGATGGCATGATATTTAAGAATTCCATTTTTAATACATGAGTTATGTTATGATGTATGATTTATGATTTTGTGGCACACATAAGAATGGTTCCATTATGAGATGGGTGTGTAGAGACCCGAAGCCTGACGTACATTGAAATTACATTACATTTGCTGAATACTTAGTACATAACAAAAACACACACGCAAGGATCGTAGTAGTTTAGTGTCTTTGGAAACTCAGAATATAATCTTCTAATCCTGGTGAAAGATCTTCAACATCTCCCATAAAGATCTTCTTTTTTTTTCTTACCTAAAACCTTTATTTATATCCTAGGGAAAAGAAAACATAAAAGGGTGAGCTCAAATGCTCAGTAAGGGTAAACAACAGAAATATCAATCACATCATATTCAAAAGAACATAACATTTTGGAAATCTTAACCTGCAAAAGAGAGCATAATTTTATAACATGGGATAAATCATGGCAGTGAAATGTAATCACTTAAAAAATGAAACTTTGTGGCATTCACACATAATCATAGAGAATCATTTCTTGTTAGTCAAGACTCATTGCCAAGACAATCTTAGTGGACAAAGTCCCTTTCTGAATCGAGTAACCCTCGTTTCAGTCCTGTTTCACTGAACCAGTATAACCTACCATTTCAGCCATGTCTATCTCATGAGATATAAAATCGTTACCCAATGCATTGGAGGGAGAAATAGGTCCCACCCATCTTATAATTAATCCTTTCTTATGTGTGCCACATAATCATAAATCATACATCATCGCATAACACATGTAACAAAAATGGGATTCTTGAAACATCATGACATCATAAATAAATTCATATAAGATAAAGGAATTCATAAAAATAATTCCATCACAACATGATCAAATCAATGTAATCATAGGGATAGAAACAGAACCCTATGTTATCTTAGATGGAAAATAATTTTGATAAAACACTTGAACTCCATTCTTGAAGAAAATATCCTTTCAACTTCAAAAACACTTTTCCTTTCTTAACATATCATACAATTACAAACTAAAAGAAGTTGATTAAAAATAAACTTGAAAACTTTTAAAGGAAGATTCTTGGAAATAATGTTTTAAAAATCCATTCATGCCGTATAAGTTAAAAAAACATTCTTCGTACTTTTGTCGCAAAAGTCAAAAAGTACCTCGTACGAAAAATGACAAAAGATTCCTTTATTATCTTTTACTAAAAATTCACCGAAGGGTAAAATTGGATTTAAAAAAATTGTAGGTGGATGGAAATAATATTACATATTGTGGAAACACGGATGTGGATGATAAAATACATCCCAGTAAATGCCAAAGTATAAACAATCTCGGATAAAAATGAGATTGTGATATTTCCCTTACCTTAGGTCCGATTTGCTTCGTATGTGTCCAAACCTCCTGTATAATGATTTAAATAATGTCATTGACTTATTATAGAATCATATTCATTGTTATGATATCATATATGGTTCACTTATGACATTATATTACCCGTTCTTTTGTAAATTCAATGTTAAAGAAGCGTTTTGGGTAAAATCGTTTCATTTATCGTAGGTGTTTTGACTTGTTGTTCTTGACATTATTATTACTTATATCATGATTTACTTACTTAGAGAATATAAAATATGATTTATATATCATATATATATATATATATAATAGATAGATAAATGAAATGAAAAACACCGTTCATGGAGACGGTAGTCCGTACGTACGCATGAACGCTGTTTTCCTTTCCTTATTATCTTGAATGGAAGTAAGTAGATGACATACATATATATATATACATAAATCCAGTAGCTTTATAATGTCATATATTTCATTATTATTTATTATATATACTTTATAATCATTCTTAAATGGTTAACATGGAGAATGAATCTCATCGCGTCGTGGAGACGGTAGTCCGTACGTACGCACGAGCGATGATATCATTTCCATAAATATTGAATTGAATGGGAGTGGATTATACAATATATCAGAATCAATATGATCTTGTAATAACTATGTATAGTTATTCTTTAAGCCACTATACCCATCCATGTAAGGTGGTGGTGGAAAATAGATTACACCACGGCGTGGAGACGGTATTCCGTACGTACGCACTGGCGGTGATTTCTTTTTCCGTAGGATGGATAGATGGTGAAATAGGGTTGTTTCATACTTATAATAACATATCTGTATATGAGTGATACTGATGTTATTACTTCATAATGAAACAACCTAAGAAGAAGAAGTGGAAGAAGAAATAAAGATGAAAGGATTGGTAACGGTAATTACCTCTTCTTTGAAGCGCCTCTTTGAGACCTCCTCTTAGGGCACTAAAATTGGTCTTTGAGGAAGACCAGAACCTCTAAGTTGTTTCTAGGGAAGTGGAGAAGAGATTTTGGCAGGGGTTGGTCGAGCTTGAGTGCTCAAATTGGTGTGAGGAGGAGGGGGAGGAGGTGCCCTTTTATAAGGGAGGAGAGGGGCACCTTAGGAATATCTCAAAATATTATTTTATATTAAAATAAAAATCGGTTTATAATGGTTCCAAAGGGTCTTATTTCGAAGCTAAAGTGGGTAAGGGTATAAATCCTATCAACCAAAAGGATTTAGACAAGTTTAGGGTATTATTTTAACCTTATCAATTAGATTTAACTCTAAGTTAAATAATTTAACTTTTACCGTGTCTTTTTGTTTTTTTTCACTATATAGTTAATAAACATACTATAACATGCCAAACGAACCCCAAATTGTTTATTATTAATATATATATCCTTATCTAAGTCATTTGGCCGAACCTAAGATTTTTAAGAATAAAATAACAATTAATAATATAATATTTCATTTAAAAACTATTTTGTGTCAATTTTGACACTATTTGATATATGATTTTTTTGAAAGTCATAACAGAATTATATGTTCGAACCAAGTTTATTACATCAACACTAATATATCATAGTAACCTAGAAAATTAGTGGAATTCATAAAAAGTCTCAAATTACATTTATTTTGGTGTTTATATCATCAATTATGTCAATATTTCATTAATAAGATAATTACTGCATCATCTTTGTGTCATAAATAAATTAAATTATTTGATGTCTAAAAATTACAAATAAAATACCATTATGTAGGAAATCGTTTTAGATTTATAATAAATATTTACAATCGAATTTATCTTATGTACAACCCTAATTTAAAAATGTTTTAGTAAATAAACATTGATTTTAACTCTTTTAACTCTTCTTTGAATTAAATAATAATAAATGTCCTAATCTAATCCAAGTGGGCCTAAATGATAATATTTTACACTTAAGGTTGTTTTTGGTCGAGATACACTTGTCCAATAGAATTAGGATATGTGTTAGGGTAATATTAATATCATTCTTACCCTTAATTACCCTATTTACTTTTAACCGTGGTAAATAAAAGTAAAAAGTTACTATTCACAAAAAATTATTTTCATCTCATTGAACCACATTTTACTTACTAACATCAACCGTGTCTCTCGGATTTTTGAAATTCCATTCACAGAAGCGGTAAAATTAAGTTTTATGAAAAATTCAGTTTTTTTAACTACCACTTAGTAGTTTCACTATTCATCAAAAATTGATGTTTTTCAGAACAATGCCAAAATTTCATCCTAAGATATATTTCATATTATGAATTCAAAAATGAAGTCTATTTTACCAAATTCATAACATAGAAGTTGCATTAATTAATTTTATAATTAAATCCCGCTGTTAAAACAAATAGCGTGTTTTTAAGAAACAATATCTATCAAAAGATTGACACTTGATTATGTCTGGTTTAAATGTGAAATTACAACCAATGACCAACATTGTATTAAATTGTAAAAATATATTCTAAATATACTTTAAAAACACTCAAATTAATAATTTATCACTATTAATTATTTCGATTAAAAAAATTGTTTTTAATTATAATTTAGTAATTTTCATTATTCATCAGAATATGAAATTTATCCGAAAAGTACCAAAATTTCACCTTAGGCTAAATTCGATACTCCGAATCCAAAAATGAAGTCCATTTTGAGAGATAAAATTTCTAAAATTTTAAAAGGTGGTTATTACTATTCATAACGGCTAGTTATAATAATATTTTAATAGCATATCGTTGTTTAGTGAAACTCGGTATTGCGTACTACACACGCTATCGAGGAAGGTCGTGATTGCGTGTAATGCAAGGAAAGTCAAGGATGCGTGTTGTGAAAGCTCCTTTTGGTGTAGCGTACAACACAAGACATTAGTGAAATAAAAAAGAATATTTTTCATAAAATCTCGGGCTGTTACATTCTACCCCCCTTAAAATGAATTTCGCCCTCGAAATTCGTCGAGGTTATAAATGGTTTACTATTCGAAAGTTTCTTTAATAGAAACCCACATCGTAAAAAGGAATACCAAAACTTGTCTTTAAAAACTAAATTATGAAACATAACGATTACCCAAATAAACTAATCACTGGGTTTCCACATAGATGAAAATATGGATATGGAAGAGAAATCTAACCATCATGTTCTGATGGAGAGTGGTAGAGAACATGGCTATGGAAAATCCAGTAATCACAAATCCATAAATTTGTGACGATCTAAGGTACCATCTGATTCATCAGGTATAAGATCACTAGGACAACATTTTTGGTTTTCAAGATCATTTCCCTAAAGTTGAAAATTTGAATTAGAATAAATACTTACTTTATTTTGGTACAATCTCATTGTTGTTCGTGCCTTGAACAATTTCCACTTCATCTCTTAAATAAATGAAGTTGAATTTGTTATTCGTGAAGTGTTAGCAGATAATGTGATAGAATGACGGGTCATTCCATCTGTCTCAAACAAAAGGTCAGCAAAAATTATATACATAAGTCGATCTATAGTGAGATTAATCATATATTGTTCCTAAAATGGACTTATACTTCATATATCATACTGTTTAATATAATAAAACTAGTTTCTACTAAACAGGGACTTCCTGTAGGCCAGTGGTAGGCGATAAAGGCCAGTCGCACTTCGGTTGTGGGTTCGATTCCCACAGCCTTGTCCGAAGCGATGGGCTGTCGCCCATCCTGTAGGTTGTCCTTTTTCTAAAACTATATTACTATAACATCCCATCAATAATATCGAAAAAAAACTTCTATCCTTAAACAATACTAACTTATTCCAACATAATCCATTCCAATCTTTAGGCTTACCCATAATACTGCAGTCCACTCTCATAATATAGTGAAAACAATTACCAGAGATTTAATACCATCGTTGATCCCCATAAGATATGTCTTGTTGGTCACATTCTAAACATTCAAAGTCCTTAATCATGTATTCTCTTGAATACCTTAGTGAAAACATGAATGCAGTTTAAAGTTAACACTTTCCACATACCAAAATCCTCAAAATTCTATACACTCAAACCATGATATCACTTAGTCCTTATATCAATCATGAGCTCATGAATACTATTAAACATTTCATTTTCTCGTTTTCCCTTCATTATGCGCATATCATCTTATTTCCAAAAAATATCTCAATCACTTTGAATACCACATCAATAAATATTGCAATACTCAATGATACAACATTATTTTGGAATCCCATTACATAAACACTTAATCATTCCACCACATCGTTGTCATATTCAACATTGCCAGTAGTGATCGCATGTGACTTCCATTTGTCCTTTGCCTTCAGTGGTTGCTCATGTTGATCATCACTAACCCTTGGATTAGGGCATTTATTAGCATAATGACCCATTTCCTTGCACTTGAAGCATTGAAGTGTTGGTGGTGCGTTCTCTGCAGTGTTTGCTTTATTCACGTCATTAGAAACCCTTTTTCCATTACTTCGACACTCATCTGCTCGATGACCTTCTTTTCCACACTTGAAACATTTTCTAGTCCCTTTAAGACAATCTCCACCATGCTTCTTTCCACACTTTGTGCATAAGGAAACATTCATCTTCTTTTCACCATTATTCTGAGATTTCTCCTTGAACTCCATCTTTCGTTTCTTGTCAAAACCATGAGATGGATATGTAACACCAACTTCCATTTCTACCTTGATAGCACAACGCACAATTTCTTCATAGCTACTGAAGTCTCTTATAGCTAATTCCCTTCGAAGACTTGGTTTTAAGCCACTGAAAAATCGATCAACTTTACTTTCAGGTTGGATGATAATGCCAGATGCATACCTTGAAAGTCTTGTAAAATTTGCTTCGTATATACCAACAGATTCATCATCCTTTTGCTTTAGTTCAAGAAACTCCTTCTCCATCTTTGTTCGAAGAATACGAGGGAAGTACTTATTGAAAAATAAGTTCTTGAACTCGTCCCATTCCATGGATTCAATTTCATCCCTTTGCCTCGTATTCTTAATAAGATTCCACCATTGATCAACATCACCTTCCAAACGATACACTGCTAAGATGACTTTATCATGTTCAGAACATTGAAGAACTGAAAATATCTTTTCAGTGGTACTGATCCATTGTTCAGCAACAAGTGGATCAGAAGACCCACTGAAAGAAGGTGGACGTTGCCTCATGAAGGACTCAATAGAATATTGTTCCCTTCTCTGCTCATTTGGAAGTCCAGAATGATTCATAGCTTGTGTAAGTATAGCAATAAGATTTTTCACTCCATCTCCCATAACATTTGTTTGTTCAGGAGTACAATCATCGCATTTTCCATTGCATTGATCAACATGGTTCCTTCGGGTTCCAGCCATCATCTAAAACCCAAAAAGAATAGTGTGAGCGGCAAAAATCATGCTAGGGAAAACAACATAATAAAGGGGGAGTACCTTGAATATCTAACATCTTAGGTTTAGTTCTATCATCGTTAGCGTAGTTCTAGTACTATAACCTATACGTATACTTAACCTTAGGGACATCCCTAGACATACCTTAGAAATATCTCTAGGGATCTCACTAACGTTTTCGCATCCTAGTTTCCAAAGGTTGACTAAACCTTTCCTCTGATACCAACTGTAGAGACCCGAAGCCTGACGTACATTGACATTACATTACATTTGCGGAATACTTAGTACATAACAAAAACACACACGCAAGGATCGTAATAGTTTAGTGTCTTTGGAAACTCGGAATATAATCTTCTAATCCTGGTGAAAGATCTTCAACATCTCCCATAAAGATCTTCTTTTTTTTTCTTACCTAAAACCTTTCTTTATATCCTGGGGAAAAGAAAACATAAAAGGGTGAGCTCAAATGCTCAGTAAGGGTAAACAACAGAAATATAAATCACATCATATTCAAAAGAACATAACATTTTGGAAATCTTAACCTGCAAAAGAGAGCATAATTTTATAACATGGGATAAATCATGGCAGTGAAATGTAATCACTTAAAACATGAAACTTTGTGGCATTCACACATAATCATAGAAAATCATTTCTTGTTAGTCAAGACTCATTGCCAAGACTATCTTAGTGGACAAAGTCCCTTTCTGAATCGAGTAACCCTCGTTTCAGTCCTGTTTCACTGAACCGGTATAACCAACCATTTCAGCCATGTCTATCTCATGAGATATAAAATCTTTACCCAATGCATTGGAGGGAGATATAGGTCCCACCCATCTTATAATTAATCATTTCTTATGTGTTCCACATAATCATAAATCATACATCATCGCATAACACATGTAACAAAAATGGGATTCTTGAAACATCATGACATCATAAATAAATTCATATAAGATAAAGGAATTCATAAAAATAATTCCATCACAACATGATCAAATCAATGTAATAATAGGGATAGAAACAGAACCCTATGTTATCTTAGATGGAAAATAATTTTGATAAAACACTTGAACTCCATTCTTGAGGAAAATATCCTTTCAACTTCAAAAACACTTTTCCTTTCTTAACATGTCATACAATTACAAACTAAAAGAAGTTGATTAAAAATAAACTTGAAAACTTGTAAAGGAAGCTTCTTGGAAATAATGTTTTAACAATCCATTCATGCCGTATAAGTTAAAAAAAACATTCTTCGTACTTTTGTCGGAAAAGTCAAAAAGTACCTCGTACGAAAAACGACAAAAGATTCCTTTATTATCTTTTACTAAAAATTCACCGAAGGGTAAAATTGGATTTAAAAAAAAATTGTAGGTGGATGGAAATAATATTACATATTGTGGAAACACAGATGTGGATGATAAAATACATCCCAGTAAATGCCAAAGTATAAAAAATCTCGGATAAAAATGAGATTGTGATATTTCCCTTACCTTAGGTCCGATTTGCTTCGTATGTGTCCGAACCTCCTGTATAATGATTTAAATAATTTCATTGACTTATTATAGAATCATATTCATTGTTATGATATCATATATGGTTCACTTATGACATTATATTACCCGTTCTTTTGTAAATTCCATGTTAAAGAAGCGTTTTGGGTAAAATCGTTTCATTTATCGTAGGTGTTTTGACTTGTTGTTCTTGACATTATTATTACTTATATCATGATTTACTTACTTCCAAAATATAAAATATTATTTATATATCATATATATATATATAATAGATAGATAAATGAAATGAAAAACACCGTTCATGGAGACGGTAGTCCGTACGTACGCATGAACGTTGTTTTCCTTTCCTTATTGTCTTGGATGGAAGTAAGTAGATGACATACATATATATATATATACATAAATCTAGTAGCTTTATATTGTCATATATTTCATTATTATTTCTTATATATACTTTATAATCATTCTTAAATGGTTAACATGGAGAATGAATCTCATCGCGTCGTCGAGACGGTAGTCCGTACGTACGCACGAGCGATGATATCATTTCCATAAATATTGAATTGAATTGGAGTGGATTATAAAATATATCAGAATCAATATGATCTTTTAATAACTATGTATAGTTATTCTTTACACCACTATACCCATCCATGTAAGGTGGTGGTGGAAAATAGATTACACCACGGCGTGGAGACGGTATTCCGTACGTACGCACGCGCGGTGATTTCTTTTTCCGTAGGATGGATAGATGGTGAAATAGGGTTGTTTCATACTTATAATAACATATCAGTATATTAGTGATACTGATGTTATTACTTCATAATGAAACAACCTAAGAAGAAGAAGTGGAAGAAGAAATAAAGATGAAAGAATTGGTAATGGTAATTACCTCTTCTTTGAAGCGCCTATTTGAGACCTCCTCTTAGGGCACTAAAATTGGTCTTTGAGGAAGACCAGAACCTCTATGATGTTTCTAGGGAAGTGGAGAAGAGATTTTGGCAGGGGTTGGTCGAGCTTTAGTGCTGAAATTGGTGTGAGGAGGAGGGGGAGGAGGTGCCCTTTTATAATGGAGGAGAGGGGCACCTTAGGAATATCTCAAAATATTATTTTATATTAAAATCAAAATCGGTTTATAATGGTTCCAAAGGGTCTTATTTCGAAGCTAAAGTGGGGAAGGGTCCAAATACTATCAACCAATAGGATTTAGACAAGTTTAGGGTTTTATTTTAACCTTATCAGTTAGATTTAACTCTAAGTTAAATAATTTAACTTTTACCGTGTCTTTTTGTTTTCTTTCACTATATAGTTAATAAACTTACTATAACATGCCAAACGAACCCCAAATTGTTTATTATTTATATATATATCCTGATCTAAGTCATTTGGCCGAACCTTAGTTTTTTATGAATAAAATAACAATTAATAATATAATATTTTATTTAAAAACTATTTTGTGTCAATTTTGACACTATTTGATATATGATTTTTTTGAAAGTCATAACAGAATTATATGTTCGAACCAAGTTTATTACATCAACACTAATATATCATAGTAACCTAGAAAATTAGTGGAATTCATAAAAAGTCTCAAATTACATTTATTTTGGTGTTTATAACATCAATTATGTCAATATTTCATTAATAAGATAATTACTGCATCATCTTTGTGTCATAAATAAATTAAATTATTTGATGTCTAAAAATTACAAATAAAATACCATTATGTAGGAAATCCTTTTAGCTTTCTAATTAATATTTACAATCGAATTTATCTTATGTACAACCCTAATTTAAAAATGTTTTAGTAAATAAACTTTGATTTTAACTCTTTTAACTCTTCTTTGAATTAAATAATAATAAATGTCCTAATCTAATCCAAGTGGGCCTAAATGATAATATTTTACACTTAAGGTTGTTTTTGGTCGAGATACACTTGTCCAATAGAATTAGGACATGTGTTAGGTAATATTAATATCATTCTTACCCTTAATTACGCTATTTACTTTTAACCGTGGTAAATAAAAGTAAAAAGTTACTATTCACCAAAAATTATTTTCATCTCATTGAACCACATTTTACATACTGACATCAACCGTGTCTCTCGGATTTTTGAAATTCCATTCACAGAAGCGGTAAAATTAAGTTTTATGAAAAATTCAGTTTTTTTTACTACCACTTAGTAGTTTCACTATTCATCAAAAATTGATGTTTTTCAGAACAATGCCAAAATTTCATCCTAAGCTATATTTCATATTCCGAATTCAAAAATGAAGTCTATTTTACCAAATTCATAACATAGAAGTTGCATTAATTAATTTTATAATTAAATCCCGCTGTTAAAACAAATAGCGTGTTTTTAAGAAACAATATCTATCAAAAGATTGACACTTGATTATGTCTGGTTTAAATGTGAAATTACAACCAATGACCAACATTGTATTAAATTGTAAAAATATATTC
This sequence comes from Viscum album, assembly GCA_963277665.1. Classification (NCBI taxonomy): domain Eukaryota; kingdom Viridiplantae; phylum Streptophyta; class Magnoliopsida; order Santalales; family Viscaceae; genus Viscum; species Viscum album. The sequence goes on from OY728159.1 coordinate 627,559,426, forward strand.
TAAATATACTTTAAAACCACTCAAATTAATAATTTATCACTATTAATTATTTCGATTAAAAAAGTTGTTTTTAATTATAATTTATTAATTTTCATTATTCATCAGAATATGAAAGTTATCCGAAAAGTACCAAAATTTCACCTTAGGCTAAATTCGATACTCCGAATCCAAAAATGAAGTCCATTTTGAGAGCTAAAATTTCTAAAATTTTAAAAGGTGGTTATTACTATTCATAACGGCTAGTTATAATAATATTTTAATAGCATATCGTTGCTTAGTGAAACTCGGTATTGCGTACTACACACGCTATCGAGGAAGGTCGCGATTACGTGTAATGCAAGGAAAGTCAAGGATGCGTGTTGTGCAAGCTCCTTTTGGTGTAGCGTACAACACAAGACATTAGTGAAATAAAAAATAATATTTTTCATAAAATCTCGGGCTGTTACAGGGTGGGACCTATATCTCCCTCCAATGCATTCGGTAAAGATTTATATCTAATGAGATAGACATGGCTGGAACGTAAAGTTAATCCAGTTCAGTGATACATGACTGGAATGACGAGTGAACTCAGTTCAGTAATGGACTTTGTCTGCTATGATAGTATTGGAAATGAGTCTTGAATAAAATGAAATGATTTTCTATGATTATGTGTGTATTCCACAAAGTTTCATGTTTTAAGTTATGATTATTGGGATTACATTTCACCACTATGATTTATCCAATGTTATGATATTATGATCTCTTGTGATGGTTAAGATATTAAAAATGTTATGTTCTTATGAATATGATATGATTGATATTTTTTTTACCCTTACTGAGCATTTGAGCTCACCCTTTTGTATGTTTTCTTTTCCCCGGGTCAGGAAGAAGGGTATTAAGTAGTATATTCCAAAAAGGGACTCTAGATATGATGAAATAAATGGGAGACAGCGTAGATGATTTATGAAATAGTTGTTTATGTTTCTCAGTTTCTAAAGACACTATACCTATATGGTCCTTTCATGGTTTTGTTATATGTTGTAATAAGTGTGCTTAAATTTTGAAGTAATAACAATTTATGTAATGTATGGGTCTTTATAGTTGGTATCAGAGGAAAGGTATAGTCAGCCTTTGGAAACTAGGATGTGAAAGCCTTAGTAAGAACCCTAAGGATATGTCTAAGCATAGGACAAAATCTTAGTTATTTAGAAATGGCCATGAATAACCTATGATAAGACCTAAAGAGTGAAATTTTATTCTTGATTATGTGGTTTTACTATTATGATTATCGTTTCTCACACTATTCTTATTGGTTTTAGTCAATGGCTGGAACCCGAAGGAATCGTGTTAATGCTGAATGCAACGGGAAATGCAATGATTGACCCCCTAAGCAACCAAACATTATGGGAGATGGAATGAAAAATCTTGTATCCATGCTCACACAACTTTCTCAAGCTATGAACCATGCAGGACTTCCAAACGAGCAAAGGAAGGAGCAACATTCTATTGAATCCTTTATGAGGTAGCATCCACCTTCATTCAGTGGGTCTTCTGGTCCATTAGTGGATGAACAATGGATTAGTACCACTGAAAAGATATTTTCAGTTCTACAATGTTCTGGACATGACAAAGTCATCTTAGTAGTGTATCATTTGGAAGGTGATGCTGATCAATGGTGGAATCTTATCAAGAATACGAGGCAAAGAGATGAGATTGAGTCCATGGAATGGGACAAGTTCAAGAACTTATTTTTCAATAAGTACTTCCCTCGTATTCTTAGAACAAAGATGGAGAAGGAGTTTCATGAACTGATGAAAAAGGATGATTAAGCTGTTGGTACCTACAAAACAAATTTTACAAGACTTGCAAGGTACACTTCTGGAATTATTATCCAACCCGAGAGTAAAATCGATCGATTCTTTAGTGTCTTAAAACCAAGTCTTCAAAGAGCATTAGCCATATGGGACTTTAATAGCTACGAGGAAATTGTTCGATGTGATCTCAAGGTTGAGATGGAGATTGGAGTAACCCATTAGTCATATGAGTTTGATAAGAGGAGGAAAATGGAATTCAAAGGAAAATCTAAAGACCACACTGAAAAGAAGATGAGTTTTCCTTTATGCTCAAATTGTGGAAAGAAACATGGAGGGAATTGTCTTAAAGGGACAAGAAAATGTTTTAAGTGTAGAAAATAAGGCCATCAGGCAATTGAATGTAAAAATAATGGGAAGAAGATGTCTAATGATGTGAACAAAGAAAGGGATACACAGAATTCACCTCCTACACTTCAATGTTTCAAGTTCAAGGAGATGGGGCATTATGCCAATCAATGCCCAAATCCAAGGGTTTTTGATGATGATTGACGTCAACAAACTCTTAAGGCCAAAGACAAAGGAAAGTCACATGCAATTACTATCAGCAATGTGGAGTACGTTAACGAAGTGGTGAAAGGTACACTTACCATCCACTATAAAGTAGAAAATGTTTTATTTGATTCGGGATCCACCCACTCTTTTATTTCTGAAGAATTTTCTCAGGGTATCTTCGTATTACCTCAACAATTAGATGTTGAGTTAGCTGTGACAACTCTTAATGGCACAATAGTCGTAAAAAAGTTTATAATTATTCTCCGATTGATGTTTGTGGGAAATTACTTCTTTCAAATCTTTTGATCCTTCCTATAGTGGAATTTGATGTGATTCTTGGCATGGATTGGATTTCTTTATAGGGAGCTCATATCAATTTCCAAAGAAGGGAAATCACATTTAATATTCCCAATCAATCTACAATCATCTATCAATGCAAGGATGAATATAACATTTTAGTGGAAATTTCTTCCATCTTATGGGTCTTGATTCCAATAAATAAAGGTTATTTATCTCAAACGGTTGGAGAGAAACTCACGATTAAGAATAAACCCATTGTACGAGAGTTTGATGATGTCTTTCTGGAGGAATTTCCAGGTCTTCCACCAAATCGTGAAGTAGAGTTTTCAATAGAACTCGTACCGGGTGCTTTTCCTATTTTAAAAACACCTTATAGAATGGACCCAATTGAGTTGCAGGAATTGACGAAGAAACTCTAATAGAATATTGATAAGGTATTCATACGCCCTAGTGCATTACCTTGGGGAGCACCTGTTCTGTTTATTAAGAAGAAAGATGGATCAATGAGTCTCTTCATTGATTATCGAGAACTTAAAAAGATTACTATCAAGAAAAAATATCCTCTCCCACGCATTGATGACTTATTTGACCAACTATGTGGAGCTCAATACTTTTCCAAGATTGATCTTCATCCAGGGTATCATCAATTAAGGGTCAAAAGGGAGGATATACCAATGACGGCTTTCCGTAAAAGGTATGGACACTATGAATTTATAGTGATGCCATTTGGTCTTACTAATGCCCCTGTTATCTTCATGGATCTAATGAATAGAGTCTTTAGAGACTATCCTGATCAGTTTGTGGTAGTCTTTATAGATGATATTCTTTTCTATTCAAAGAGAAAGGAAGAACATAAAGATCACTTGAGAATTGTATTGAAGAACCTTAGAAAAGAGAATCTTTATGCCAAATTTACCAGGTGTGAATTTTGGATTCAAAAATTTTCATTTTTGGGTCACATAATCTCAAAATAGGGGATATTTGTGGATCCAACAAAAACAGAGGTTATCGAAAGATGGTCGAGACCAAAAAAAGTAACTGAGATCCGAAGTTTTCTTGGTTTGGCTGGATATTATCGACATTTTGTGAAATATTTTTCACGATTATATAATCCACTCACCAGGTTGACTCGAAAAGGAGTTAAGTTCATCTGGACAGAGGAGTGTGAAGATAATTTCAAAGAGTTAAAAAGAGGGTTATCCAGTGCACTTGTACTCACACTGTCTTGTAGTAGAGAAAGGTTTGTGATCTACAGTGATGCATCCAAGAAGGGATTGGGGTGTGTTCTCATGTAAAATGATATGGTGATAGCTTATGCCTCACAACAGTTGAAAATACATGAGAAAAATTACCCAACTCATGATTTGGAGTTAGCTTCGGTAACTTTTTCATTAAAGATTTGGAGGCATTATCTTTATGGTGAAAGGTGTGATATTTATACTGATTATAAAAGTTTAAAGTATATTTTCACACAAAAGGATATGAATATGCACCAAAAAAGATGGTTGGAGCTGATTAAGGATTACGACTGCTCAATTCATTATCACCCTTGGAAAGTAAACAAGGTAGCAGACACATTAAGTCGACAAGACCATGCCAGGTTATCCATGATGAGGATCACAAAAGATCTAATATTTATGGATTTACAAAGGATGGATCTTGGAATTATAATGTAAGGGTAAAAATATTATCTTTCTCAAATGAATGTTCAACCATCTATGCATGTGAAGATTAAAGAGGCCCAACAAGAAGATGTAGAGTTACATAATAAGGTGAGAAATGTTCCTGAATTCAACCTTGATTGTGATGGGATAATAAGGTTCAGGAATCGGGTTTGTGTTCCTCCCATACCAGAATTAAAGAAGGAGTTGCTGGATGAGGCTCATAGTTCTTCATTCTCTATTCATCCTGGAAGTACGAAGGTGTATAGGGACCTGAAAGAGTACTTCTAGTGGGATGGCATGAAAAGAGATATTGCTGAATATGTCTCTCGATGCTTGGTTTGTCAGCAAGTTAAAGTTGAGAGACAGAAGTCTAAGGGGATGTTACAGCCATTACCCATACCCGAATGGAAATGGGAAAACATCACTATGGACTTTGTCACTGGACTTCCTAAAACATCTAAAGGCAATAATGCTATCTGGGTTATAGTTGATCGTCTTACGAATTCGGCACACTTCATTTCTATTAGGGAAGATTTCACTCTAGATCAGCTTGCCAGGATATATGTAAAAGAAGTGGTAAGATTGAATGGAGTACCACTTTCCATTATATTTGATCGGGATCTGAGGTTTACCTCAATGTTCTGGCAAAGTCTTTAGCATACTCTAGATACAGAGTTGAGTTTCAGCACTGCTTATCATCCTCAGACAGACAGTCAATCTGAGAGAACAATTATAACTCTAGAAGATATGTTAAGATCTTGTTCTATGGATTTCAAAGGTGGTTGGGATCAACACCTACCTTTGGTAAATTTTCATATAATAATAGCCTTCACTCTAGTATTCAGATGGCTCCTTATGAAGCCCTCTATGGAAAGAAATGCAGGACTCCAACTTGCTGGGATGAAGTTGGGGAAAGAAAGCTATTAGGGCCTGATCATGTTGATGAGATGGCAGAAAAGGTTAAATATATTCAAAAACACATAAGAGAAGCTCAGAGTCGACAAAAAAGTTATGCCAACAACCGAAGAAAAGACCTAGAGTTTTAAGTGGGTGATAAAGTGTTCTTACAAATATCTCCTTGGAAGAGAGTAATGAGATTTGGAAAGAAGGGAAAGATGAACCCTAGGTATATTGGTCCTTTTTAAATACTAGATCGTGTTGGGAAGGTTTCTTACCAATTGGCGCTTCCACCGAATCTCTCTCAAGTTCACAATGTGTTCCATGTATCTCTCTTGAGAAAGTACATACCCGATCCTTCACATGTACTTAGATTAGAAGTTGTACCACTGGAGAAAGATCTTTCTTATGAAGAACTGCTGATAAAGATTCCGGATCATAGAGAAAAAGTTCTACAGAACAAGACCACTCGCTTGGTGAAATTTTTATTGAGGAACCACCAATTAGAAGACGCTACATGGGAGCTTGAGGATATGATGAGGGAGAGGTATCCTCATCTGTTTGTTACAATGTGACGAATTTCGAGGACGAAATTCATTTTAAGGGGGTAGAATGTAACACCCTAATATTTTTTAATAAGTATATATTTTTATGACTTATGTTATATGCAACATCAAAGGAATATTTCACTGCACACAACACTAGCTTGGCTTGCGTTATACACAATCGCGACCTTCCTTGATAGCGTGTGTAGTACACAATACCGAGTTTCACTAAACAATGATATATTATTATAATATTATAAACTATCCATTATGAATAATATTAACTGAATTTTTAATTCTATAACATTATTATTCATCTTATATATTTTCTAGAACATGGTATGAGAAAAAAATAATTTTTTCGGGTAAAATAAGTATTTTAAAAAAAATGCATTTTTGTTGCCTTTTGATGGAACACCCACTTTAAATATAATTTTGAAATGTTTATAAGTTAAATTTGACAAAATAAAATTCTTCTTTGGAATCAGGATATAAAAATTCACTTTGGATAAATTTTTCATATTATTCTGGTAACTTTCATATTTTGATGAATAGTAAAAACACGTTATATTTTAATTAAAAACAAAATTTTTCATCGTAATAATTTATATGGATAAATTATAATATTGAATGGTTTTAAAGTATAAATAGAATATTTTTTTACAATTTAATATAATGTATCTCATTTTCATTAATTTTACATTGAATTCATAGATAAAAACATTTCAATCTTTGGCAATGTTTTAACTTTTAAAACCCATTTTCTTAACAACGGGATTAATTTTAAATTAATTACTGAAACTTCAGTATTTTGAATTTTGAAAAATGGATTACATATTTGGATTCAGTGGGTCTAGATTATGTTAATGGGTTACTTTTAATTTTTTGATATTATGAATAGTAACTACGGTAATTTTTATTTACTGCAGTTAAAGGTAAATCGGGTCATTAAGGGTAAAAATAAGATTATAAAATTACCCTAACAAATGCCAAAATTCTATTGGATGACTAAACGTCGACCCTTATCACCTAAGGGTTGGAATAAATTAATTTTATGGACTTTTGACCATTAAAATAATTTAATTATTATTAAAACCAAAGAAAGTGACAACATGTCACTCTCTTAAATATTATAAGTATAATAACTTTAATTTAGTGATAAACTTCATGAAACCTTGAACATGAATAGTCTCAAAAAATCTAATAAAATTATCTACATCATATTAATTTATTTATAATTTTTAAGGATTAAATAATTATCATTAATTATGACACAATTGTGATGTTGAAATTATTTTTTTAATTGAAATATCAAATAAATGATTTTAAAAGTATTAAAATAAATATTATATGAACTATTTAATGTGATCCACTAATTTTCTAGATAAAAATTCCATGTTATTAATCTATTAAATATTTTAGTTATAACATATCTTCTGTATATATTTTATTTAAACTCAAATAAATGAATAGTGTCCAAATTGACACTTTTGTTAATTTATAGAAATTACATATTATAAAATTTCTTAAAAATCAAAAAAATATTTAAAAATTATAAATTAAAATTTATATGGTATAAAATGTAATAAAGTATACAATTTTGGAAAATTAAAAACATATAAGTAATTATTTATAATGATTTAAAATTTAGAATATTATTACCACAAATAAAATTAAATAGATTATATAAGGTTAAATCATGTTCATAATGTTTAAAATAAATTCCCAAATTGTATAAATTTTATTTTCTGATGATATTAAAACCATATCTCATCTAAGATTCGGATTTGAGTCATTTTTGGAGGTTTTTAAGTGGGGTTGGAATTTATTATAAATTAATATTTCTTATAATTCCAAAGGTGCCCCTCTCCTCCCTTATAAAAGGAAACCTCCTCCCTCTTCTCCTAACACCACTTGAGCATTCAAGCTCAGCCAAACCCTACCAATTTCTCTTATCCAATTCCCTAGTAATATTTTATAGGTCCTCTTATTCTTCAAAGACCAATTTTAGTGCCCTAAGAGGAGATTTCAAAGAGGCGTGTCGAAGAAGAGGTAATATCTGTTACCAATTCTTTGAGATTTATTTCTTCTTCTACTTCCTCTTATTTAGTTGTTTAATTATAAAGTAATATCATAATTATCACTAATATAATGATATTTTATTATAAATATTAAACAACCCTGTTTCACCTTCTATCCATCCTACGAAAAATGAAATCACCGCGTGTGCGTACGTACGGAATACCGTCTCTACGCCATGGTGTAATCTGTTTTCCATCACCACATTACTTGGATGAGTATAATGGTATAAATAATAACTATATATGATTATTTTAAATTTAAATTGATTCTGAAATAGTATACATACACTCCAATACAATTCCACGATCATGGGAATGATATCATCGATGTGACTCATTCTACATGATCTTCATTTCATAATGATTATATTAATGAATTGAAAGAATAAATATTATATATATTACACTAATAAAATTATGGAAATTAGGTGTCTATAATCTAAAAAGAAGAATAAGAATTTATTCGAAAAAACACACATAAGAAGAAAAAGCAATAAACACCCGAATAACAAGTAGCATTGACATATTACTAATACGAATCTATGAATATGACCATATATGACATCATAAAAATTAGAATTATTCTAGAATAATTAAATAACATTATTTAAATCATTATACAGGAGTTTAGGACATGTACGAAGCAAATTGGACCTAAGGTAAGGGAAAATCTCGCAATCTCATTTTTATCCGAGATTGTTTATAATTCAGAATTTACTGGGGAATATTTATCATCCACATCCATGTTTCCTAAATATGTAATATTATTTCTATCCTCATACAATGGTTCAAATCCAATTTTACCCTTTAGTGAGTTTTTAATAAAACATATGAATGGAATATTTTGTCAATTTTAGTACGAGGTACTTTTTGACTTTTCCAGCCAAAGTACGAGACCAATTTTTTTAACTTATACGACATGAATGGATATTTATGATTTCATAAAACAATATCTACATGAAGCTTACTTTACATGTTTTCAAGTTTATTTTTAATCAACTTCTTTTAGTTTAAGATTGTATTCCATGTTAAGAAAGGAAAAATGTTTTTGAAGTAGAAAGGATATTTTCCTCACGAATGAAGTTCAAGTGTTTTATCAAAATTATTTTCCATCTAAGATAATATAGGGTTCTGTTTCTATCCTTATTTTTACATTGATTTGATTATGCTATTATGGACTTAATTTTATGATTTCCTTTTATCATATATGGATTATTATATGATGGCATGATGTTTAAGAATCCCATTTTTATTACATGGGTTATGTTATAATGTATGATTTATGATTTTCTGGCACACATAAGAATGGTTTCATTATGAGATGGGTGGGACCTATATCTCTCTCCAATTTATTGGGTAAAGATTTATATCTCATGAGATATACATGGCTAGAATGTCAAGTTAATCCGGTTCAGTGATACAGGACTGGAATGAGGAGTGAACTCGGTTTAGTAATGGACTTTTTCCGCTATGATAGTTTTGGAAATGAGACTTGACTAAAATGAAATGATTTTCTATGATTATGTGTGTATTACACAAAGTTTCATGTTTTATGTTATCATTATTGGGATTATATTTCCCCACTATGATTTATCCCACGTTATGATATTATGATCTCTTGTGCAGGTTAAGATATTCAAAATGTTATGTTCTTATGAATATGATATGATTGATATTTCTTTTGTTTACCCTTACTGAGCATTTGAGCTCCCCCTTTTGTATGTTTTCTTTTCCCCAGGTCAGGAAGAAGGGTATTAAGTAGGATATTCCAAAAAGGGACTCTAGATATGATGAAATAAATGGGAGACAACATAGATGATTTATGAACTAGTTTTTTATGTTTCCCAATTTCTAAAGACACTATAACTATATAGTCCTTTCATGGTTTTATTATATGTTGTAATAAGTGTGATTTAATTTTGAAGTAATAAATATGTATTTAAAGTATGGGTCGTTATAATGTAATTGAAAACAACCAGGGTAAGTGAGTCCCTCATCCAAGATATCTAATAGGATTTGGGTCAATAATATTCAATTTCAAGTATCACCTAATTTTATTTAGAAGAAAATGATAAATGAGAGAATGGTCTAACTATATTTCTATTGTAAATTAATTATATGCATTTTTTTAATGATTTAACATTAAAATTTAAACATATAATCTATTATTTTCTATAATTTATAGTTATAATTTTCAAATACGCATTTTTTTAGAATTCAAAATTTTATTAATTCCATCTTATGACATCTTTGATATAAATTTACTTTATTTTCTAATTTATTATTGTAAAATCATTCTAATTAACATTAATTTTCTTCTCTAATGTTTTTAACATTTTAAAAATTATATTCAGTATAATTTAAAATCATAAAACCATTTTACTGGTGAATTCTACCACAAGTGTGTCTTCTTGATTATCATTGTAATAATCTACTAATTTCCCCTCTTACTAACTTTTATCACCACTATATTCTTTGAAAAGATATTTATTTTTTATATTTTTTATAAATAATAATGAGTCATGTTTTTATTATGGAACATTGAAAAAGTGATTAATACGAGGTAGGTGTAGATTCTTTTTTGGAATTTCCTAAAATAATGTTCCAAACAATGACATGTTTTTATATAAATTTTTGAAATGTTTAAATATGAAGAAGTTGAAAATCAGAGAGATAAAATATGATTTATTTTTTCATGGTATTAATATGATTTATAGCCCTTGGATTTTTCTAGGTGACAATGGGAAAAATTTTAGATCTATTGACGATGATTCTTTATAGGATAATAAAACTGATCAAATTGAAAAAATGATTCGCGATATTAAAGTAGAGGGAATTGGGAAAGAACTGACAATTGAGAATCTATATGGTGATACTGGAAAATCATTATATCTAGGTTGTATAAAATGTATAGATTTATCAACTATTTTATGATTGATTATATTGAAGTCGAAACATGGATTAAGGGATAAGTGTTTTACATAGTTTCTACAATTTTTGAAATATATTCTTCTTAAAGATAGTGACTATCTATATTCAGATTATAAAGTGAAGAAAAAATTATTCCCTATGGTATTAGGGTACCAATAAAACATGTCTGACCAAATTAATGTGTGATATATAGTAAGGAATATGAATTTCTATCTAGGTGTCCTAAGTGTGGGCCATCATAGTATATGTTAAAAGAAAATTCATCGGCTGATTTATCAATTATAGAGACCCCTACAAAAGAATTTTGGTATCATCCTATAATTCTTTATTTGAAATATTTTCTTGAAAATTCACATGATGAAAAAAGGTTAAGATGGAATAAATATTATGTGATATGTGATGGTAAATTATGGAATCCTGTTGATTTTCCACAGTGGAAGAAAATTGATCAGCAGTTTCCCAAATTTGTAAATGAAGTTAGAAATAACGTACTTGAACTATGAAATTATGAAATGAATCTATATTGAATAATTAACAGAAAACTTATTGATTGACTATTTTTTGGTAATATAAAACTTATCTTCTGAATTTTGTATGAAGAAACAAAATTTCATATTTATTTTAATGATAACTAGACCAAAAAAACCTGGGAATGATATTCATGTTTTCTTGTCACCATTAATTGATGGATTGAAATTGTTAGTAGAGGATGGTATTAGGGTGTATGATTCTTATAAAATGGAATATTTTCAAATTCATGCAATGAATATGATCACTATAAATTAATTCTTAGAGTATGTATTTTTTTGGATACAGTGTTATGGGGCATAAATCTTGTTCAATTTGTGAACAATAGACTTTATATTATCAACTGTATCATGGGATAAAAATAGTATCTGTGGTTTATCGAATGATTTTGTCTATGGATGCCTCTTATAAAAGAATAAAATATGAATTCAATGTCTTATTAAAATTTTATATTTCTCTAAAGTCATTATCCACTGATCAGTATTTTAAGAGGGTGAAAAATATTCATGGGTCATTCAGAAAGACGCATAAATCTGGTAATGATAGAAATATTTAGATGAAATGGGAAATATTGTTTTGAGAATCCGTATTATTGATATCATCAAGTAAAAATTAAAATTGATGTCAATCATGTGGAGAATATTATTTGTGACATCTTGATTAGAACATTATTATATATTAAAGGAATGACTAAAGATGGGTTGAATGAAAGATTTGACTTACTCTCAATTGGAATACATTGGGTGTTAGCTCCCACTCCTGATGGAAGGAAAATATCCTTACCCCTATCTTTTCATATATTATCCATGAGATAGAAAATTAGATTTTTTAGTGTATTCATGATATCAATGTGCAACAGGGTTATTATTAAAATGTAAAAAAATTGTTTATTTAAAGGATTTGAAGTTGACAGGTAGGAAATCTCATGATTTTCTTGTCACTATACAATAGTTCCTACCAGTTGCATTGTGTGGAATATAGCCCATTTATGTTAGAATGACTATCATCAAGGTGTTATATTTTTTCAATTCAATTTTTAATAAGGTGATTGATCTGGATTCTTTGAAAAATTTAGAGAATGAAGAGGTTTCTATAATTTTTCAATTGGAAATTTATTTTCCTCCTCATTTTTTTGATATAATGGTGAATTTAATGGTTTATTTGGTGAAATAAATAAAGCTTTGTGGACTTTTATATCTACATTGGATGTATCCTTTTGAAAGGAATATAAAGATATCAAAGGTTTATGTTAGAAATCCATATTAACCTGAAGCCTCCATTGTTTAGAAGTATATCTCTTAGGAGGTTGCATAGTTTTGTATAAGCTAATTTTCTATAGGGAAGAACATTGTTTTACCTGCATCTCTCCATGAATAAGTAAATTATGGGGGAAAGGGGATACATGGCTTCAAATTCAAATATATGATATTTGAAAAGACAAAAAAGGTACATTTATACATCTTGAATAACACATATAATTCCCATCCATATATAACCTTTCATATTAATGTGTTAAAACTATGTTATCCAAAGAATAATTATATGTGGATTTTGAATGAGCATAACAAAAAACATTATGTTTTAAAGAGACCATTCCTGGTAAATCAGATGCATCAGAAACATTTATATGGTAAGTGGGTGGTTTATGTTTAAATTTTATAACATGGATTGGGTATGAAATTAATGGATATATATTTTATATGAAAGATAAGGTTAACATAACTGTAGTTCGATATAGTAGTGTATTGGTGTTCGTAGAAGAAATGCATATTTTGAGTGCTAAAAAAACACAATTTCCAATTCATGTTCATATTGTGGAGTCATTGATGAAATATGGGAGGTTGATTAAATTAAATTTCATGTTCCAATGTCTAACTATAAATGGTTTATTAGTAACAAAAATTTTAAACATGATGAATTAGGAATGAAACTAGTTAATCTAAATGGATTTGAATAAACAGTTAATCCTTTTATAATGTAAACACACAAAAAACTAATTTTATCTATTCTTGATCAATCTGAGAAGAAGTGGCCTATTGTTTTAAATGAAAAAAACAATATATTGGTGATGATAAGCTAGATTAAGATTCTAATTTACATGATATCCCTACTTCCATGTAAATATTGACAAATAATATTGATGAGAACATCATATACATGGTTTTTAGTATACATAACAATCATGACAAAGGAATTGTGGAAAACAATCCATTAGTGCATTCATAATATTAAAGGTAACATATGTTTATTTCATGTATACATTTTCAAATTTCATAAAATTTTAGATATTTTATTTTTATTTTATTTATTAAAACATGTATTATAAATAATAAGTTAAATTGTTTATTTATATTAGTTTAGTTTTGTTTAGTTTACCATGTTTAACCAAGCATAACTTATCTATTAATTGATTTGGTTGAAAAATTTTTATTTTAAATATAATATTTTAAATAAAAACAAAAATACTGTATAATAGTACGTTCAAATTTTTTTTTTGCGTAAATAATGATTTATTATGTTGGAGAGTTTTTACTATTCACACACCATTTTTGGATTTATTTTCATTCATTTTGTAATGCCCCGACACCAGTTACCCAGAGTCGGTGCATTATTGCGTAACATTGGCATGATCACAAAAGATCAAGTCTTGAAAGACCGAATAGTTTAGTAGCCTTGGAAACACTAGATACATTCATAAATGTTACATTACATCATAAAGTGAGATACTACAGTAACATAATCTCCATAGTCCACACCCATATCCCCTTCAGACTATCCCTGCATGTCAGTCATAAAATATTTCTTCACATCCTGAGAAAAATAAAACATTGAAAGGGGTGAGCTTAGATGCTTAGTAAGGATAACAATATAGCGGAAGATTTCATAAATAAACATTAACACATAAGGTAATGTATAACTAAAACAAAAGCCTTTTAAACTTGAACTTCAGCATAATATGGAAAAATAAAATGAAATAATGCCATTTACTTATTCACATGGATATTATACTAGTTGAATAATCACATGCAATATCAATAAACACATTCATAATGATGGAATTCATAATGCCAGACTATCATAACCACGTAGCCAAGGCCTCATGCCAAGACTACAAATAAGATTTTGTCAAGGCCTCGTGCCAAGACACTAGTTTGTCTCATGAGAACTGCCGATGCATCGAGGAGCTATAGAGGGCTCCACCCGTCACTTATTAAGTCCAATGCATTCCTCATATGAATAGGTTTAAACATATCATAAACCATAACATAATCGTATCACATAAAACATGTATAAAGGAAACATAACATTTCCACATTTCAGTCACAAGATATCAATACAACACATTGATATGATAAAAACACTTTCAAAACCATTTTTAATACCAAAATAAAACAAAATTAAAACTTGGTATCTATTTTTCATTTAAAAAAAGTTATGGCTTGTAGAGGAAGCCGAAACTCAAATAATGGACACGGTAGCGGAGAAGTCGTTGTCGCCGCATACGTAATACAAAACATTCCTTTTTTCATTTAGTAAATATTCTTTGTATAAAAATATTCCTTTTGAATAAAAGTAAATGTCAAATGGGTTTATACACCGTATAAAGGAAAGTTGTGTATAAAAAAAAATATGCCTCAATGATAGAACATTGAGACAGAGTCCCTTACAAAGATCATTTTTTTAATAAAATAGATCTATTATGTGTATTCACTATAAGTACACATAAATAAAGTACAAATACAAGATATGACATAATAATATCAAGACATAATTTGAAAGTAGGAGATTAACCCAAAGAACAAAAATTGGGTTAAGAAGTTCCCTTACAAAGATATTTTTTTTAAATAAAATAGATCTATTATGTGTATTCACTATAAGTACACATAAATAAAGTACAAATACAAGATAGGACATAATAATATCATGAAATAATATGAAAGTAGGATATTAACCCAAAGAACAGAAATTGGGTTAAGAAGTTCCCTTACCTCGTGTCCGACTTGACTCGATCGTTCTTTAATCTCCTGAATAATAAACTAGAGTTAATTTATATTTTCTTAAGGACCTTTTTCATGTTCATTATTCCTTTTATTTCACTTATTACCATGTTATGAACATTATGTAATTATTTAAGTTAATAACGGTCATTTTGTCGATCTTTGGTACTTGAGTCAAAAATAAACTTCTTATAATTACAAGTTGTTCATGTGGTGAAATATCCATTATATCCAGAATTATATTCATGATTTAGATATCATATATATCATATATATCCAGTATATAAATGAATTTATAATATTACATAACATTTAGAGGTAAGAAATGAAATGCACCGTTTATGGAGACGGTAAGCCGTACGTACGCATGAACGCTACTTTCATTTCTATTTCATATTTAATGGAATAAAATTATAATTATATAAAGTTATATTATAATTCAATTATAATATAATTTATAACACCATTTAATCCATCTTTTATACACCCCACATATGACATTAACGATTCAAATCACTTTGAGGGGGCGGTAGTCCGCACTTCCTAAAATGAAATTATCACGTTTACCCATAATGGGAATCATAAAGTTATGACATAAATGAAAAATACAGAATAATAAGGAAAACAAAAACATAATATATATCATATATAAAAATATTTTCATAATAATGGCCACCATGAGAGGTGTTAAAAGAAGATTGAACAATCATCGTTTCGTGAGGCAGTAATCGCCAACCACAGAAACAGTATGTTCCTTAACCATTAGACGAAGGTGTTTGTAATTTAAAAAAAATACTTCTCATAAAAACATCCAAGTATATTGAGGATACTGGTTTTGTTACAAAATAAAGTAATAAAAAGATTTTAGGGGCTTTGGGAAGCAAAATAAAACAAAAGAACACAAGAGAAGACATTACCTAAAATCGGGTAACTCTTTTTGATTTGAGCCAAAGGCTTCCTTGGGAAGACTTCTGCCCAAAGTGAGGATTCTAGGAGTAAGAGAGGGAAGTTTAGAGAGTATTTGGGCAGAGGTTGTCCGAGCCAAATGGCTTTGATGGTGTGAATAAGGTGGTAGTGGTGGGGGCCTTTTATAAGAGGAGAGGAGGGGCACTCTTGGAAGGTAATGAAATGTTACATTATTATGAAGTTATTTTCGGAATTCAAAGGTCCCAAAATTATATATTTCGAGGATAATGTGATAAGAGTTTGAAATATACAAATCCACTAGGTTTTTTACAAGTGTACATCTTAGATTTTACATTATCTTTTCATTTTATTTAAATCGTTAATTAATGAGGTAATCGCTGCATCATCACGGTGTCATTAAAAATTTAATATATTTAATGTCTAAAAATTATAAAATAATTTCCATGATGTATGAAATATTTTTATATTTCCAATGAATATGTATAGTCTAAAAGTTAACTTATATAACCCCATGTAATAATTGTTTTATTAAAACAACACATGTTTGTGACAATTTTATTTTTACTTTAAATAAAAAGTTATTAATGTCATTTTCTTACCCAAGTGTCTCCATGGGGTCCCCAAGTTGACCCATGGATTTTCTTGGTCGTCCATGACTCATCCAATAAGGGTAGGACAAGTGTAATGGTATTTTCATATTTTTATAATATCATTTTTACCTTAAATTTCACTAATTACCTTTAATCGCGATTAATTAAACTTAAAAGTTTCTATTCACCAAAAAATTATTTTAATCCCATTGAACCACATTTTACTTCCTAATGACAACCATGTATGTCGGATTTTTTAAAATCAAATCACAGAAGCGGTAATGTTTCATTTAAATGAAAAATCAGTTTTTAACTACTACTTAGTGGTTTCACTATTCATCAAAAATTGATGTTTTTCAGAACAGTGCCAAAATTTCACCCTAAGATATAATTGATATTCTGAATTCAAAAATGATGTATATTTTTACAAAATTCCAAACATATAAGTTGCATTAATTAATTTTATAATTAATTTCTGATGTCACAACAAATAGCGTGTTTTTAAGACACAATATATATCAAAAGATTGACAATTGTTTATATCCAATTTCAAAGTAAAATTAATTCTAATGAACACCATTGGATAAAGTGGTAAAAATATATTCTAATTATACTTTAAAACCAATCAATATTATAATTTATCACTATAAATTATTTTGATTAAAACTGTTGTTTTTAAGTATTTTTCACAATTCAAAAAAAATTTGAAGTTCTCAGAAAAATACAAAAAATTCAACATAGGATAATTTCGATATTCCAAATCCAAAAATGAACTCCATTTTGAAATATAAAATATATATAATTTCAAAAAGTGGGTATTACTATTCATAATGGCTATTTTTATTGGTCGCGGTGTGTTAGAATATCGAACTTGCGTACAATGCAAGCTATTACATTATTGAAAGAGAAGCGTATCATGGAAGCTCGGGGTGTTACATTCTCCCCTACTTCCATAAATTGCATCCTCACAATTTGAAAATTTTCTTTGAAAATAAAAGGTTTAAAATAGAAAATACCTTTGTCGAAAACCCACACTGAAAATAAGTTTAATAAAAATATAACTTTAAAAGAAAGAAAGAGAAGTACAAAGGTCACCCGAGATAGCCCATACTAAGATTCTACGAAAATATGGATATGGAGAAAAAACAAACCATCAAGGTTTGATGGAGAGTTGTAGAAAACAGGATTAGGAGAAATTTAACCATAATAAAATCACAAACTTGTGATTGGTTAAACGGTCATTGAATCCCTAGTTGGAAATGTTAACCGACAACGTTTTTGTTTTAAGTTACCTTTCATAATGTTGAGGAATTTATTTAAGAGATTTACTAAGAATGTAAGGAAATATACTTACTTGTCATGTAGAATTTCATTCTTTAATAAATTTTTACCCTAAACCCATCTTTCCCTCCAAATGGTAACAGAACTCAAAAATATTCTATTTATCCTAATTGTACAAGGTTCCAAATATTACCACATACCATTTAGATTAGGAAAACCATTTTTTAATAACCAGGGACTTCATGTTGGCTAGTGGTAGGTAATAAAGGCATGTTGCACTATCGTTGTGGGTTCGATTCCTACAGCTTTTTCCGATACGACGGGTTATCCCCCAACCTGCATGTTGTCCTTTTCCTAAAACTATAGTATTATAATATTCCAAAAATAATCTTCGGAAATGTTTTAACCATAAACAATACTATCCAAGGTTAAACTTAATCCATTCCAACATTTGTAGTTATCCAAAATACCTCTGTCCAGACTTTCTCTAAAAGGTCTCTAAATTCCAAAATCAATAGTAACATCAGATTCCCCAAACAAAGTAAATATTCTCTTATTGTCACATACTAAAAATATGATTACCTTCATCATATTAAAACCTTAATGAAAACAAAAAGTACTACAGTACAATCCATATATATATCACATTATTCTTATAACCAGAATATAATCCATGAGTCTAAAAGCACCAATACATTAATTATTCCACTTCAATAGTAGTAACAGCATAATATTGTCCTTGATCCCTTGGCCATTTCTGAGGTAAGTTTCCCGAACTCTTAGGACATTAATTTGCATAATTCCCCATTTCCCTACAATTGTAGCATTCATCATTGATAGCCTCTTTCTTTCACTTGCAATCACGAGGCTGGTGACCCTTTTCTCCACATTTATAACAAACTCCCATTCCTTTTAGGCAAGTACCGGGGTGATTCTTCCCACAATTATCGCATAATGGAAAATCCTTCTTTCCCTTTTTCCCTTTATCTGTCTCTTGATCCACCATTCTCTTCTTCTCTTGCTTTAATTTATTGTCATAAGATTTAGAGAATTCATTTTCTGTCTTGATAGAACACGAGACTATATCTTCATACGTTGAGAATGGTTATGATACTAAAGCTCTACAGAGAAATGGTTTTAACCCATCAAATAAACGATCAATCTTACTTCTTGGATTACGTATATAATCTGCAACATGTCTTGATAACCTTGTAATGTTGGCCTCATACTTTGCAATATTCTCATCCTCCTTCTGCCTCAGACTCAGAAATTTCCTTTCTATATTTTCTTAATGGTCATGTGGAAAGTATTTTTCTAAGAAAATATCTTTGAACTCTCTCCATTATATACTTGATTCTTCTTAATCTTTCTTTGTGTTATGAATCAGTGACCACCATTGATTGGAATCTCCAGTGAGGCGGTAAACTTCCATGACAACCTTCTCCCTTTCGCTACTCCCCAAGGCATGGAATATTTTCTCTAAGGATTTTATCCATTGCTCAGCTACTAATGGATTTGTACCCCCATTAAATGTTGGTGGTTGTTGCCTCATGAAACGATCTAACATTGATCCTCCACGTTGCGGATCAGGGTGCTCCATACGAGTAAAGTTATTATTCATAACCTGAGTGAGTTGTCCTAGTATGGTGATATGGTGATCAACACTAGTTGTATCTCCAGCTCCACAATAATTATCTTCAGTAGGATGGAAATCCCTAAATGGAGTGCGTGCATTTATACGGTTTCCATTCCTCCCACTAGGAACCATTTCTAAACAATGGCATAAACTAGATTAGTTTATGAATCAAAATACATAATTCCATACTTGTAAAACACTTAACATAAATTGAAAAATTTATGGATATAATCCATAATCATAATTTTTTTTCTTTGAGGGAGTATATACTCATAAACCCTTCATAATGGTTTGTAAAGAAAACGAAAATTATCCTAAGAATATCCCCCGGGAGTGTCGTAACAAAGAGTGTAGCAAGGCCCGTTGTCGTGCACCAGTTCCCATTCAAGTCTAGCTCAAAGCGGTGTTTTCGGGATTTAACCCTAGGTACATCTGTGCCAGAGCTGCCTCAACCTGCTCATATCCAGACATAGATGTATTGCTCAGAAAACTCACAAAATATCTATAATACCAAAATTCTAGGAAGTTCTTCTATACTAATCCTCATAGTCTATCTTTGGGCTATGTGCTCTAATCAGAGTTTATCTAAATCTAGCTTCCAAGGTTAGTACTAAACTTCCTCTGATACCAACTGTAACACCCTGAACCCAGTTACCCAGAGTCGGTGCATTATTGCGTAACATTGGCATGATCACAAAAGATCAAGTCTTGAAAGACCGAATAGTTTAGTAGCCTTGGAAACACTAGATACATTCATAAATGTTACATTACATCATAAAGTGAAAAACTACAATAACATAGTCTCTATAGTCCACACCCATATCCCCTTCAAACTATCCCTACAGGTCAGTCATAAAATATTTCTTCACATCCTTAGAAAAATAAAACATTGAAAGGGGTGACCTCAGATGCTCAATAAGGATAAAAATATAGCAGAAGCTTTCATAAATAAAAATTAACATTTAAGGCAATGTATGACTAAAAAAAGCCTTTTAAACTTGAACTTCAACATAATATGGCAAAATAAAATGAAATAATTCCATTTACTTATTCACATGGATATTCTACCAGTCGAATAATAACATGCAATATCAATAACCACTTTCATAATGATGGAATGCATAATGCCAAACTTTCATAACCACTTAGCCAAGGCCTCGTGCCAAGACTACAAATAATATTTTGTCAAGGCCTCCTGCCAAGATAGTAGTTTGTCTCATAAGACCTATCGATGCATCAAGAAGCTATAGCAGGCTCCACCCATCACTTATTAAGTCCAATGAATTTCTCATATGAATAGGTTCAAACATATCATAAACCATAACATAATCATATCACATAAAACACGCATAAAGGAAACATAACATTTCCATATTTCAATTACAAGATAACAATACAACACATTGTTATGATAAAAACACATTCAAAAACATTTTCAATACCAAAATAATATAAAATTAAAACATGGTATTTATTTTTCATTTAAAAAAAGTTATGGCTTGTAGAGGAAGTCGAAACTCAAATAATGGTCATGGCGGCGGAGAAGTCATTTTCGTTTCATACGTAAGACAAAACATTCCTTTTGAAATTTAGTAAAAACACTTTGTATAAAAATATTCCTTTTGAATAAAATTAAAAGTCAAAGGGGTTTATACACCGTATAAAGGAAAGTTGTGTATAAAACAAAATATGCCTCAATGAAAGGAGATTGAGACGAAGTCCCTTACAATGATCATTTAATAAATAAAATAGATCTATTATGTGTATTATCTATAATTACACTTAAAGAAAGTACAAATACAAGATAGGACATAATAATATCAGGACATAATTTAAAAGTAGGAGATTAACCCAAAGAACAGAAATTGGGTTAAGAAGTTCCCTTACAAAGATCATTTTTTTAAATAAAATAGATCAATTATGTGTATTCACTATAATTAAACATAAATAATGTACAAATACAATATAGGACATAATAATATCATGACATATTTTGAAAGTAGGAGATTAACCCAAAGAACAGAAATTGGGTTAAGAAGTTCCCTTACCTCGTATCCGACATGACTCGATCGTTCTTTAATCTCCGGAATAATAAACTAGAGTTAATTTATATTTTCTTAAGAACCTTTTTCATGTTCATTATTCATTTTATATCACTTATTACCATGTTATGAACATTATGTAATTATTTAAGTTAATAACGGTCATTTTGTCGATCTTTGGTACTTGAGTCAAAAATAAACTTCTTATAATTAAAAGTTGTTCATGTGGTAAAATATCCATTATATACAGAATTATATTCATGATGTAGATATCATATATATCTTATATATCCATTATATACATGAATTTATAATATTACATAACATTTAGAGGTAAGAAATGAAATGCACCGTTCATGGAGACGGTAAGTCGTACGTACACATGAACGCTACTTTCATTTCTATTTCATATTTAATGGAATAAAATAATAATTATATAAATGTATACTATAATTTCAGTCTAATATAATGTATAATACCATTTAATCTATCCTTTATACATCCCACATATGGCATTAACGATTCAAATCACTTTGAGGGGGCGGTAGTCCGCACTTCCTAAAGTGAAATTATCGCGTTTACCCATAATAGAAATCATAAAGGTATTCCATAAATGAAAAATACAGAATCATAAGGAAAACAAAAACTTAATATATATCATATATAAAAATATTTTCATCGTAATGGACACCATGAGAGGTGTTAAAAGAATATTGAACAATAATCGTTTCGTGAGGCAGTAATTCGCAACCCACAGAAACAGTAAGTTCTTTAACCATTAGACGAAGGTGTGTGTACGTTTAAAAAAATAATTTTCATAAAAACATCCAAGTATATTTAGGATACTTTTTTTGTTACAAAATAAAGTAATAAAATGATTTTAGGGGGTTGGAAAAGAAAAATAAAACAAAAGAACACAAGAGAAGACATTACCTTAAAATCGGGTAACTCTTTGATTTGATCCAAAGGCTTCCGTGGGAAGACTTTTTCAAAACATGAGGCTTCTAGGAGTAATATAGGGAAGTTGAGAGAGTATTTAGGAAGAGTTTTTCCGAGCCAAATTGCATTGATGGTGTGAATAAGGTGGTAGTGGTGGGGGCCTTTTATAATAGGAGAGGAGGGGAACTCTTGGAAGGTCATGGAATGTTACATTATTATGAAGTGATTTTCGGATTTCAAAGGTCCCAAAATTATATATTTCAAGGATAAGGTGATAAGGGTTCTAAATCTACCCATACAATAGGTTTTTTACAAGTATAAATCTTAGTTTTTACATTATCTTTTTATTTTATTTAAACCGTTAATTAATGAGGTAATCACTGCATCATCATGCTGTCATTAAAAGTTTAATATATTTAATGTCTAAAAATTATAAAAAATTACCATGATTTAGGAAATATTTTTATATTTCCAATTAATATTTATAGTCGAAAAGTTAACTTATATACCCCCATGTAATAAATGTTTTAGTAAAACAATACATGTTTGTGACAATTTTATTTTTACTTTAAATAAAAAGTTATTAATGTCATTTTATTACCCAAGTGGCTCCATGGGGTCCCCAAGTTAACCCATGGATTTTCATGGTCTTCCATGAATCATCAAATAAGGGTAGGACAAGTGTAATGGTATTTTCATATTTTTATGATATCATTTTTACCTTAGATTTCACTAATTACCTTTAATCGCGATTAATTAAACTTAAAAATTATTATTCACCAAAAAATTATTTTAATCCCATTGAACCACATTTTACTTCTTAATGACAACCATGTATGTTGGATTTTTGAAAATGAAATCACAGAAGTGGTAATGTTTCATTTAAATGAAAATCAGTTTTTTAACTACTACTTAGTGGTTTCACTATTCATAAAAAATTGATGTTTTTCTAAATAATGCCAAAATTTCACCCTAATCTATAATTAACATTATGAATTCAAAAATGATTTCTATTTTACAAAATTCCAAACATATAAGTTGAATTAATTAATTTTTAATTAATTTCGGCTGTCACAACAAATAGCGTGTTTTTAAGAAATAATATATATCAAAAGATTGACAATTGTTTATGTCCAATTTCAATGTGAAATTAATTATAATGAACACTATTGTATAAAATGGTAAAAATATATTCTAATTATACATTAAAACCACTCAATAGTATAATTTATCACTATAAATTATTTTGATTAAAAAAGTTGTTTTTAAGTTTGTTTCACAATTCACAAAAAATTGTGTTCTCAGAAAAATGCCAAAAATTCAACTTAGGATAATTTCGATATTCCTAATCCAAAAATGAAGTCCATTTTAAAATATAAAATATATATAATTTCAAAAAGTGGTTATTACTATTCATAATGGCTATTTTGATTGGTCGTGGTGTGTTAGAATCTTGAACTTGCGTACAATGCAAGCTATTGCATTATTGAAAGAGAATTGTATCATGGAAGCTCAGGGTGTTACACTTTTATATACCATTTCATATATAATTAATTTTTCTACCATTTTGGTTAACTATAAAAAATATAAATAAAATATTTTTAAGTTTAGTTCTGTTTACTTTTTTGTTTGATAATTTTTCATTTTTTATTTACATTAGTATGTAATAATTGAATTTGTAAATTTGTGTACTAATTGTTCATTTCTTTGATTTATAATATAATGACACATCAATAAACTAATCCACCAGATATTTTTTAAGGTTATCATAAACATACCTCTGGGGAGTAATGTTCACATGCTCTTATTGATGAGCCTAATCCTTCTTTACAAGAGACAACTACACCCATCGGGCCAAAGAAGAGTTAAAGGGTTGTTCAACATGCATCACACCTTTAAAAAGAAATATCAGTTCCCTCTAGAGAAGACCAAAGGATACGAGAAGAATTTTATGATAATGATATTCCAAGAGGTCCAAATTCAAAAAAAAATCATGATTTTGTATTATTTTAGACTAAAATAAAAGTTACTATTTTGATTGATGATTAGAGAAGTGTTGAAAAATTGAAAATATCTCCCTTGTGGGATACCATTTTGGTAAGATCATTTGTTTTTATTTTAATTTTCTTGATATTTTTATAGTAATACATGTTTTCCCCTTCTTATCAAATGACGTATAATATACCTAATACTGGAGTATTGAGGAGGAAAAGTAAATCATTGTATATTAGAAGATATAGGGATTTCAAATAAACCTCCACAACAAATTTTATTTTTGGGCATAGGTAAAATTATATTCCATGTGATATATATCCATTTATAGATGAAGAGACATGGAATAAATTCTTTTAAAGTATAATATGAGAAGTTTTTTTGGTATGTGAAATGTCACCTTTTAGAAAAAATTTATAATAATGATCTTATTAATTATTTGATAATAATTTCATTATTCTTAATTTATAGAAATTGAGGAGATCTCATATGGAAATCCAACTTATAAACATATACACTCATACGTTATCTCAAGAAGGGTATACATTATTGTAAGAAAGAATGATGGATAAAGTTTTTCAAAAACTGAGATCTGAGTCTTCAGGACCTATAGAGGTTTCCCCTCCACCCCCACTAGACAATAAAAATAGAAGAGGGCTAGGATGAGAAAAAAGAAAATAACTTATGGAAGGGTTAATGGTTGTAGTTGAGAGGATTGTAAGATATTTATTTTATTAATATATTTCTATTTATACAATTTTTTATATATTTTGATTTAATATAGATTTTTTCAAATATTTCATACATGATTATCTTGAAGAGCAGAGTAGACAGGGGGCCTTTATAGATAATGGTATGATGGATATTTTCGCTACATCATTGGGAAAGCCTGAACACTCAGGTCATGCATGAGGATATCTAGTAGGTTTATTGTTGTAAAAAGTGTCCCCACGTTCTGAAGATTCATTATATAAAAAGAAGAATTTTTGGAAGCTAAAGTTTAGGATATTCATGTGATTATGGGGGATAAAATCAGATATTTTGTAAAATCAATGTTCATAGACATGAAAATATAGTTTCATATTGTAGCTCCCACTTCTCCACCTCCTCTAGCAGTTCCCACTCCTCCACCTATATTTGGAGACCTCACTCCTTCTTATCCTACTCTTACACCCCTCCTCTACAAATTCCTGGTTATTGTGAGTTAAATGTTGACGATCCCTATAATCATATTGCAATAAATGGGATGATATTTTATATTATAGATATCATTCATCATTAATATATATATATAGAGAATCATAGGTTCACTATACATTATATTATAGATATATGAACTGAAGTATCATTACCTATAAATGAGGTGAATACCGTTTGAAAAAGTATTAGCCACTTTTTAGTTTGGAAATCTAGACTTGTTCGACATATTAACATATAGGTATGTGTATATATTATCTTTTATTTAATTTTGGTATTAAATTATTTTTAACATTTTAAAGGTTATATATTTATCTATTTTTGATAGTAATACTTTAATGTTAAAAAATACTATATAGACAACAAAAAATACAAAGTGATATGACTTCAAATTAAAATTCTAGTAGTCTTGACTGATTATCAACATATTCAAATTTGTTTATTGTATTTTCATGAGATTCCAATTGAAGCTAGTGTTTTTGGGAATTCAATGACTATGGAAATTTTGAAAAATGATATCATGGAACTTTAAATAGAAGATCAGTTGGGCATTAGCACAATAGATGTTTTTTCATTATAAGTCGTAACATAAATCATTCTATATGTTTAATTTATTGAGAATTTATACTTATGTTTGTTTTTTATTAGGTATATTTTTATTCTTTATAAGAAGCAATAAAATACAAATTTATATGGATTTATGGACCTATATTTTATTTCACCTATAGCGATGAAAATGACTAAATTAGAAAGAACATTTTATATTGTTGAAATTTTTAAAAAGAATGCAATTATTTAATGTTGGATGTTTCTTTATCTTCTAGAGTATGAAACATATATCTAAAAAAATTATATATCTTTTAACATAATAACCACTAACCATAAATTTTCTTTTATATTAGTGGATATTGGATGTTGGGTTCTTTTTGTCTATGGGAGAAGACAATTTACACATTATTCTCTATCCATGGTGAAGTGCAAAAAATATTTAAAATGTATTGGAAAAGTAACATTGATTTATTAACACTATTTATATTATAATGAATATTAAATATATTTTATTCATAATATTTTCGAATAAGGAATGGAATTTCTTTCAAGAGACCATAATAAATAAGTGTTCCATCATCAAATATGTAAAATAAAAGGTGAATTTTCATTTAAAATTATTAACATATGGATATATTACTTAATAATGTTATTTTAAATTGAAATAATATTTTAAATATATTCTTCATATAAAATAAGGTGTAAAAGAATGTGGATATTATGTTTTAAGATTTATGTATAAAATAATCTCAATTGGGGCAGTTAAAAAGTTCCACTGGGTTAGATTTATTTACTAAATTGTCCCTAAAATTTCATTTGTTTAATTAATAATACATGATAAATTTTTTCCATTTCATTTCTAATTTTTTGATGAATCCAAGCCTTATAGTGCACAGGATATGAGACACTAAAAAATTTAATCACTAAATCATTTTTACACATATGATTGGATTTTAGTTTGTTTGTATTATATATTGTAATCTTTAATGTTCTAATTCTAATTGGATTTTCGTGTGATTGGATTTTATTTTATTTGTACTATATATTAAAAAATTGAAAATTATAGTTGTAAATATGTTTTTCACATTTTTTATTACTATTTATTCTTATTTTCTATTTGGTTTCTAAAGGTTTTCTACTTTCTTTCTTTTCTTTTCTACCTGTAGATAGGTGATATGAAAAGGAAATTATTAAAAAATTGGGTTTTCACATAGGTTATTTGATAAATGACATGAAAACAATTAAGATTGATTTTTGATATTGGTTATCAAATATATCATTTAAAAAACACATTATCATGTCAGTTTTTAGGTCAGTTATTTGTTAACCGACATGAATGACCCTTTATCATGTTGGTTATTCACATCAGTTTTCCTATAACCGACATAAAAATCCAATCCAAGAATTCATTTAAAATTTTATTTCTTATTAATTTATGTTAATAACATATTTACAATGAAGCATGAAATAAATTAATATACTGAGTAGCATTAACAAATAATAAAAAGTGACATGAAAATTCATTTTCTTCACTAGTGTGTTTTGATTTATATTTTTTATATTTTTCAGAAAAAAAAATTCTTTTTTTTCATTTGGATTTTTTTCTGATTATTTCCTAACAATTCTATTAATTTCATTGGGTTTGAATATTTTTTGTCATTGATACATTATTTAAATAAAAAATTATTTTCTGGATTTTTTTGTTTTTGAAAAAGAAATGTTTTTTGTGCATTGGAATGTCCCAAGAATCCCCATGTTTAAAAAATGAAAAAACTCTAATAGACTTTTGAATTTATCATAGATTAAAATTGATCTCTAATTGAAATCTGAATTCTAGGTTGATCAATTGAGTCGATGAAGATGATTCTAAGAAGACATCCAAAACTGAACACTAGTGAGATAGATGATCATCCGGAAGTAAACCTTTTCAAACATGGAATCCTAAATGAACCTAATGTGTGAAAAAATTCCCATTTATTTTTTTGAAAAAGAAAATGCAGGGTTGTGATTCCATAAAGATGAAACCCGAGCTCGGTTGGTGATGTGAAGCACCTCGTTCATGGAAGAACACTATCTGAAATACTGAGATGGTTGCCACTGGAAATTGAATATTAGACATTGTGCTAAAGAGTGAAAATGAAATGAACAATTGAATATAACTGATGATGTGATTCGCTGATCTTAAAAAGAAAATAATGGAGAAAGAAAATGGGAATAATAATGGGATGTATTTCACAATGAACAAACATTATAAAAAATTCCTCTCTACACCAGTCTCACTACAAATGGAGCTCTCTTAGCTCTCTCAATAGATACAATAATGCCTTATTGTCACTAATATTATTGTTTTAAGGCTTCTTAGGCCCTTATTGTTTTTCCATGGCGGGAGGTGTTAAGTTTAACACAAGTCCCACCAATCCCTCACATACTATGAACTTATCCCATGGATTCTAAAGAAACATGGGCTACATAGGTAGAATATGCATCAACCAAAATGGAATTCTTCCATGATGGGTGTGGTTGGTGCATCAACCACTAACCAATGTAGCTGGACAAAATCCTATCAATTCTCCCCCTCTAGCTATAATCCACTGGAGAATCTATAAATGTCTATATTCTCCCAAGAAACTTTCTATTTTCAACATATCTGTCATGTTCTCCTTCATGTGGATCTTCATAAGTTTCAAAAGTTATTGATCCATCACCTTACATATCTAATGATAGAAAATGTCGATGTGCTTCATCCTAGAATAGTACATGAGGTTCTTTCTCAATTCCAAAGAACATTGACTATCATAATGAACCATATACTTTTTCGATCAGAATCTAATATCTTGGATAAAATTATTTATCTATAACATATCCTTGGAAACTTTTTAAGTAGTAATGTACACTGCTTCTATCATGGATAAAGAGACACACTTCTGCAACCTTGGCTTCCATTATACAGCTCCCCCTTCAAAAGTAGAGATGTATCATGATGTAGACTTCCTGCTATCAGGATATCTAGCCATATCAACATTTGTATATCAATAAAAGAGAGGTTCATCTCCCATATAGCATAATCATAGCCTCTAAGTACCTTTAAGATACACTAAAATACAGATGATTGCATCCAAGTGAGGATTTCTGGTATTGGAGAGAAATCGGATAATGAATGCCACGACATGGGAAATTTATGGTCTTGTTCTCACCATAGCATACATAAATCCTCCTACTATTTAGGATTATGGTATCATATTCATCACCTAAATATTTTCCTTGGATGGAGGACATGAAATCTTTCTCAACCTCAAATGGTGAGGAAGAAGAATTGTCACTGGTTTGGCTTTGTCCATGTTGAAACATTTCTAAACACGTTAAATATACCTCTCCTGAGATAGGCATAACAACCTCCTATTTATTTCATGAATGTTCTACCTCCCCCACATCTGTTGAACTGCTCCCAAGTCCTTCATATAAAAAGACTTGGATAACTCCTTCATTAACTGGGTAATCTTTGCGGCATCCTTCACCATGACCAACATGTCATCAACATATAGTAGAAGGGAAACAATGTTACCATCCTAAAATATCAAGAAGTAAACACACTAGTTTCCTATGTTTTTTTGTAGCCATGACCCACCATGAATGAGTCAAACATGTCATACCACGTCCTGAGATATTGTTTCTGCCCATACAATAACTTATTCAATATGCAAATGAGGATTTATTGTACTGAAACCCCCAAAACAGCTGGCTTCATTATATAGATCTCCTCAAAGATGTCACTATGAAGAAAATATTTCCTCACATCTATATGTTCAAACTCCAAATCCAACCTATATACCAATCCAAAAAATGACTCAGATTGAATCCATATTTACCATGGGTGAAAATATCTCATCAAAGTTAACTCCTTTCTTTTAAGTTAATCCCTTGACTACTGACTAAGATTTATGCTTGACCTATTTTTTTCATCCTTCATTATCATGAACACACATTTTATTGTTAGCTCCTTTTAACCGTTGGGTAGTTCCACCAAATCACATGGATATTTCTTCATCAAAGAATCCATCTCATCATACATTGCATACAACCATGTGAGTTTATCAAGATGAGACAATTCTTCCTGGTATCCTTTTAACCCCACTCATTAGTCAGAAATAGGTACTCCAACTCTGAATATTTTGTTTATGGAATAATTCCTCATTGAGATCTTCAAACCTTTGAAATTTTAGTTTCGGGAGGCACAACATCACCTAGCTCTTATGATGGTTCATTAACTTATTATGGATAGGATTGAGTCTGTAGAGACCCAAGTTTGATGTACATGGACATTAAATTAATACTTCAGAATACATAATACATAACAAAAATAGACACCCACGGACTGTAATAGTTTAGAGTCTTTGGAAACATGGAACATAATCTTCTAATCATGGTGAAAGATCTTCAACATCTCCCATAAAGATATTCCCCTTTTGTTTTCTTACCTAAAACCTTTCTTTATCTCATGGGGAAAATAAAACATATAAAGGGTGAGCTCGAATGCTCAGTAATGGTAAGCATTGAGAAAATAAAACAAACCATATACATTTGAACATAAAAACATGAACAGAAAGTTTAAACATTAAAATCATGAGTTGTGAAATAAATCTTGGCAGTTCGTAAGGCATAGATCATAATGGAACATCTATCACGATAAAATAGCATGTGAATAAAACATGTAATTATGGAAAACCATTAATCACATGATATTATTTCCATAGTACCCAAGGCATTATTGCCAAGACCATCATAGTGGACAAAGTCAATTACTGAAACATGTTTACTTGTCGTTACAGCCCTGTATTACTGAACCGGATTTACTTGCAATTCCAGCCATGTTTATCCCATGATATATAAATCATTACCCAATGCATTGAAGGAAGATATAGGTCCCACCCATCTCATAATTAAATCATTCTTACATGTGCCACAAAATAAACATAAATCACTCATCATAACCCAAAGAATAAAATGGGTTTCATAAACATCATCCCTTCATAACATAATCCATATAAAACGAATGGATATAATTTTTTCATAAGAAAAATAAAACAATGTAAAAAATAGAGACATTATACTTGAAACATAAACATACTAAATAATGTCATCATGGATGGAAAATAGTTTTGATAAAACACTTGAAATGAATTCTTGAGGAAAATATCCTTTCTTCTTCAAAATAATTTTCATTTCACAAAATGCCATGAAATTTTAAAAGAAAAATATTTTGATGAAAATAATCATGAAATCTTATAGAGTAATCTTCATGGAAATAAGGCATTATGAAACCGTAAAAATCTGTTCATTCCATATAAGTTAAAAAAACATTCTCATTGTAATTTTTCCAGAAAAGTCAAAAATTACCTCATATGGTAAACAAAAGAAAGATTCCTTCCATACCTTTTGGTAAAAGTCATAAAATGGTAAAAATGAATTTAAAAATATATGGAAGAATATTAAAAATTTCATGAAAAGAATTTTGAGAAAACATGGACATGGATGATAAACATAACCCCAGTAAATACTTATGAATAAACAATCTCGGTTACGAACGAGATTTGAATAATTATCCATTACCGTATGTCCAATTTTTATTGTATGTGTCTGAGACTCTTATATAGTGGGTTTAAACATATTAATAACTTCTAATATAACCATAATAATATTTATTATATCATATATGATTCAATTATGACTTTACATTACCCGTTCTTTTGTCAATTCCATGGTAAAGCAGCGTTTTGGGTAAAATCGTTTCATTTATCGTACGTGTTTGGACTTGTTGTTCATGATATTATTACATATATCCTGATTTACTTAATTAAATAATGTAAAACATTATTTAAATATAATATATATTCATAATATAAATATATATGATAGATCGATAAATGGAATGAAATACACCGTTCATGGAGACGGTAGGCCGTACGTACGCATGAACACTGTTTTCATTCCCTTATTGAATTGAATGGAATTATGTAAATGAAATATATATGTATATAAATACAGTATCATTATTATGTCATATATTTCATGATTATTTACTATATATACTTTATAATCATTCTTGAATGGTTAACATGAAGAATGAATCTCATCGCGTCATGGAGACAGTAATCCGTACGTACGCACGATCGACAATATCATTCCTATAATTATTTAATGGTATTGGAGTGGATTATATAATATCCCATAATGATTATAATGTTATAATAATCATATATTGTTGTTATTTCCACCATTATACCCATCCAAGTAAGGTGGTGGTGAAAAAACAGATTACACCACGGTGTGGAGATAGTAAACCGTACGTACGCACACACGGTGATTTTGTTTTTTGTAGGATGGGTAGAAGGTGAAATTCAGTAGTTTCATATTTATAATAAAATATAATTATATGAGTGATACTTATGTTATTACTTTACAATGAAATAACTAAATAATAGGAAGTATAAGAATAAAGAAACTTGAAAGAATCAGTAAAAGATATTACCTCTTCTTCGACGCACCTATTCTAAACCTCCTCTTAGGGCACTAAATTTGGTATTTTAAGAAGACCGGGACCTATAGTATGTTTCTAGGGAAGTGGATAAGAGAAATTTAAAGGTTTTGGAAGAGCTTTAAGGCTGAAAATTGTGTGAGGAGGAGAGGGTGAAGGTTCCCTTTTATAAGAGAGGAGAGGGGCACTTTTAGAAACCTCTAAAATATTACTTTATAATAAAATCAAAACCAACTTAAAAACCTCCAAAGTAACTCAAATTAGAATATGAGATAATATAGGGTTGTAATCTCATAAACCAATCAAATTTAGACATGTTTTTACTTTATTTTAAACCTTATCATTTTGATTTATCCTTATTTAATCTATTTAATCTTATTTGTGGTAATAATTTCTAAATTTTAAATTGTTATAAATACTTACTTATGTGTTGTGAATTTTCCATAATTGGATAATTTATTACATGGTAGACCATATACATTTCAATTTATAATTTGTAAATATTTTTGTGATTTTTTAAACAATTTAATAATATAAAATATAAATAGTGTCAATTTTGACACTATTCATTTGTTTGAATTTAAATAAAATCCACACAGAAGATATTTTCGAACCAAAATATTTAATAGATTCCTAAAATGTCATATTTATCTAGAAAATTCATGTATAATATTAAATAGTTCATATAATATTTATTTTAATATTTTTTAAAACCATTTATTTGATATTTTAATCAATAAAACAATTCATACATCACTATTGTGTCATTATTAATGATAATTATTTGTTCCCTAAAAAGTATAAATAAATTCACATAATGTAGATAATTTTATTATCTTTCTGGGGACTATTTATGTTCGAAGTTTTATAAAGTTTGTCACTAAATTAAAAGTATTACGCTTATAAGATATAAGAGAGTGACATGTTATCACTTTCTTGGGTTTTAATAATAATTACATCATTTTCATGGTCAAATGTCCATGAAATAAATCTATTATAACCATTAGGTAATATGGGTCTACTTTTATTCATCCAATAGAATTTTTTTAGTTGTTAGGATAATTTTATAATCTTATTTTTACCCTTAATTACCCGATGTACCTTTAACTATAGTAAATAAAATTTACAGTAGTTACTATTCATAATGTCTAAAAATAAAAAGTATCATATTAACATAATTTAGTCCTAATGAATCCAAATATGAAATCCATTTTTCAAAATTCAAAACACTGAAGTTGCAGTAATTAATTTAATATTAATCCCCTTGTTAAGAAAACCGGGTTTAAGAGTTAAAACGTTGTAAAAGATTGAAATGTTTTTACCTATGAATTCAGTGTAAAATTAATGATAATGACTTATATTAAATGGTAAAAATATATTCTATTTATAATTTAAAACCATTCAATATTATAATTTATATATATAATTTATCTTGATGAAAAAATTTGTTTTTAATTAAAATGTAGCGTATTTTTACTATTTAACAAAATATTAAGGTTATTAGAATAATGTCAAAATTTTATCCAAAGTAAATTTTTATATCCTGATTTCAATGAATAAGTTTATTTTGTCTAATTTAACTTATAAATGTGTCAAATACTAGATTTAATGTGGTTGCGCCATTAAAAGGCGAAAAAACTGCATTTTTTTAAAAATACTTATTTTACCCAAAAAATTTATTTTGTTCTCATACCATGTTATAGAATATGTTTAAGATGAATGATATTTTCATAAAATTCAAAATGTGGTTAATACTATTCATAATAGCTAGTTCATAATAATATATCATTGTTTAGTGAAACTCGATATTGTGTACAACGCACGCTATTGAAGAAGGTCGCTCTTGCGTGCAACACAAGCCAAGAATAGTGTTTACGTATAATACAAGCTAATACGGTGTTGCGTATAGAGAAATATATTTTTAGTGTAGCGTAAAACACAAGACATCAATGAAATTAAAAATAATATTTCTCATAAAATATTGGGATGTTACAGAGTCCCCCTACTCAATATCCCCATACACTACCTCTTGGTCAACTGCTGATGAGCCTTATTGAATATACTCCTCTTCATTGACAGGTGGTGATGGTACTGGTTTTATATAATTAATTGATTCCTCAACAATTTCCCTTAGAGAAATTATAGGATTTTTAATTTCCTTAATTTTCTGGTTCTCATGGGATACAACATATGTGATTCTGATCACCTTCTTCTCCTTCAGGTCCAAAAACTTGCATCTGAACTCCTTATCTCTATTGCCAATGAAGATGCATAGACTAGATCTCCTATTTATATTCTACCCGGGCTTTATGGATACATGTATAAATACCAATCATACAAATACTCATAAATTAAATTAAGAGGGACATTTACTAGAATATCTATTTTATGGAGTCTCAAAATTAAGCAGGATCGATGGTGATCTGTTTATGAGATAGCATGTAACCTAAAAATATTATCCCCATAACGGATTAGGTATCTTATCCAAACTCATCGTGCTTCTGACCTTATCCATGATGGTTCTATTCATCCTTTCCACAAATCCGTTGTGTTTTGGGGTGTATGGGATTATCCCCTCACGTTGGATGACCTGACTCCTGCAATATGCATAAAATTCCCTAGATGTGTACTCTCCTACATTATCTGAATGAAAACACTTTATATTCCATATAAATTCATGCTCTACCATGTTATGGAACGTCTTGAAGTAGTCCGGTACTTGGTCCTTCATCTGAAAAAAGAACAACACACCCTTCAAGATGCATCATCAATAAAGGATAGGAAATATTTTTTCCCTCTCATTAAATCCATCTCCATATCTTCGTATACATTAGGGTGCACAAGATCTTGAAACTTTGATCTCGTCGATGAAGAAGTATTGAATGAGACTCTATGTTTCTTCCCATACAATTTGTATTTACAAGGATCAAGTGATTCATACTTGTTAATACTGATGTACCACATATTCTTTAGGTTATATAAACCTATTAAACTCATGTGGCCATGTCTCCTATACCACATATTGGAAGAAAAATCTATTTTTACCATATTGAGGTTGTCTACACATATCTTTACATGGGTTTTGTACAAAAAACCTCATAGTGTCCTCAGGTGAAAATGATGGATCTTATTGTCATATTCCATGCTCAATTTCTAAAGATGGTGCCTGAGCCTTATCAATCAAAGTTTATACGTAATAAAAGGTTGAGTTGGAGGATTAGAAAATGTCGAAAATCCTTTAGGGTGATTGTATATCCAACATTTTACTTGACTTGAATATCACCCATGCCAACAATCTCTTCCAAAATAGTATTTCCCATCTTGACAACACGAAATTCACCATCTTGATAAGTCATGAAATACTCATGATGCATAGTGATGTGGTATGATGATGCTGTATCAACCACCCATTTTGTGTTATATTATGATGTATGAAATCATGTATCTTCATCATATTTTGAGAAAAGAACAACTTCTCATATGATGCTCACATGTGCATCTACATTTCTTATTTGGTGGTTTCTACTATGGACATTTTCTTGTAGAAAATTTCAACTATTATTCTTCATGTGTCCCTCCATGCCATAATGGTAGAATTTGTATAATTGTCTCCTACTATATTTGGACCTTCTTCTTCTATTACTTTGGCCTCAAATTCCTACACTAAAACCTCCTCCTTGTTTTATACCTTTCTTATCTAGAACGAGATATTACATTCTGTTGTAACTCATATCCTTCCTTCAAGAATCCTCATTGAATAGTGTATCCTTTACCATTATCAAAGTAATTTTACCTCTAAACATGTAGTTTCTAAGTGAGATGTCAAGTGCATCCCAGAAATCAAGAAGTGTGCATAGTAGGTTTTTTTATCTTCATTAGTAAACACCTTACATGAAGCGACCAATTTATTCACCAAGATTTGGAACTCATTGCTGTGTTTGGTTTTATAGATTCCACTTTATAGTCAAAGATCCATTAACCACTTTGACATGAGGATATTTTTATAAGTGTTCTTTGACATGTATGCATTTTCCAACTTCATCCCATGTTTTTATGCACCATCCTCTTGTCCAACATGGTGGTTGACACTATGATCGATCCGTTGGAGGATTTGAATAATTGTATTCTTGTTTGGATTCTTCAACTCAACTTCCTTGGTGGCATTGGGTTTCAAACCCTCATTCTCAAAGGGTTGAAAAAGGTCCTTATCATTAAGGATATCTTCCATTTGAGACATAAAAATGGAGTAGTTTGAAGAAGTAAACATGATCATCCATCCCATTGATGGTCCCACCCTTTAATTTCAATTATGTATAAATTGGTACATAATTTTGAAAAATAGACCTCACCATTATGTCTGGAATTGTTAAAAATGTTTTAATTGACTCCTTCTTCATCAAAATTAGATATGTATTGATCAAGATGTGACCACAATAGTGTCAAAGACCGATATCAACTGATTATGTGGTGATGATGTGGTGCTGATGTGGTGCACCAGAGAAACTGCTTAAATCTCGTATAAAAAGTCCTCAGTTCCAGAAAAATACTTTTTGTATCTAATGAGGGGTATTGTAGTAGAAAAAGTTTGACCCATCATTGACCAACCCTAGGTAGCTCGTTTTAACATAATTTTTGATTCCATTTTCATTGTTGGAATCATCTCAACATAAAATTTCATATTAACATGATTCCAGAAAACAGGAATTTTTCTATCATCGAAAAATATTCCATGATCACCACCATCTCACTAAAACCTCCTATGATACCACTATTGTGATTCACTGATCATGAACAGAGAATAATGGAGGAATAAAATAGGAAGAAAAATGGGATTTATTCAAAAGAGATAAAGATTTAAAAAAAATCCTCTCTACACCTCTCTCCCAACAAATAAAAATCTCTTGGCTCTCTCACTAGATAAAATAATGCTCTATTGGCTTATATATAATTTTAGGATTTTTCCCCAGGAACTCCTTTTATATCCATGGCGAGAGGTTTCTTATTTGGGACAACTCCCACCAATCCCTCACCTACCATGGACTTCTTGCATGGCTGCCAAAAGAACATGGGCCGCACATATAGAATGTGAAGTAAATAAAATGGAAGTATTCCATGGTAGGTGTGGTTAGTTAACCATCCACCAACAAATGTTGCTGAAAAAACTATTATCATCTTGAATTCCACTAGATATGTACTAGAAGACACCTCAAATATGGATTGACCATGATCTACATCATGTAGCTGAATCCCTATAAAATCAACTAGAAAGCACTGAATCCACTGAAGATGGATGTCAATCAAATATGGCCATATATGAATATGAAAATCCAATGCTGGATGAGGCTTGCACCTAATGAAACTGAACCTAACTGAGACATGTCATATGTTTGAAGTAGAATAGCTATGATTCCAAGCCTAATATTTGAGTTTCACCTAATTTTATATGAATTCTATGATCTATTTAAGGAAGAAGATTTCAAAACCCAATTAAATGATCTTGATCGAAGAATACCAATCTCTGGTCAAGAAACTGGGAAATCCATTGCTTCTTCTTAGGCTTTTGGAATCCAAACCAGATCTAAAAAAAGATCCTCCATGGAGCTAATGAAATAGAATATAGATGAATCCATGTAATCTTTAATGGAAGAATAAAAGGATTTGTAGATGGCTGAGGTCCATGGTGATGATGCTACTATAGCGATAGGAAGTGGATGGACAAGTTGTACCCATGTTCACATTTGAATGATGTTTGAGATGGAATTATTTTTGGAAGATGAACCTAAGACTGGGAAGATGTTGAACTAAATTTTTAAAAGGAAGATGCGGATGTGGGAATAAATATTTTGGGAAGTTGATGATCGTGTTGGGAGAAATTGGCCTAATGTTACCATTTCTTTTAACAAATAGTACTATTTTAGGCTGGTTTATGGGTTATATTTTTATAAGGGTATGAATCAGATTATGGGTAACACCTCCACACCTACCTCTAAAGAACTGATTTGAAGTTGGATAAACCACCACCTGGCCCATAAATTAATAGAAAAGTCCCAATGCTCTTCCAAGACCTATAATAATTAATTTAAATGTTGTCCAATAACATAAAACTCAAAAATCGATAAATTAAGCCCATAAGGGGACTATAAGAAGAATACATAATTTCAAAAATTGTAAAATATCATTACAAAGTAAGTTTCATATATTTTTTTTGTATTCCCATATTAGGAAAATGAAAAGACAAAGGTGGTCATAGGAAAATATGGTAGATTCAATCATTCCCACTAAAAAATTGTAACCCTTGAACCTTACAGATGGAGAAAATATCAGTGTGGTACTATGGTCTCAGTTTGGCATGAAAATTTGGATGCTAAGAACAATTATTTATAGGAGGTTGGCTCCTTTCACTGGGAGTTCACTTAAATATTATGATGAAAACCTAATAGAACACCATGTAGACTTCATTTTCTATTAATTTAAGATATCATTTTATTTTTTTTATTTTAGAATAAGAGGATTACACCTCAAACTATTTTTATTATTAATGGATATGAGAGGAAAACCATATTCCTGATTCGTGGGATCAAACTCATTTTTCACTTTCTTCTTCCTCAATTTATCTCATTTTGTAATATTGTTTCCCATTTTTAAATAATATGTGTGTTTGTTCTTTATCCTCAATATGGTGTGATCTCATAACATCATTAATGAAGTGCTAATTTAAAAATCTAGTATTTGGAAGTTAAACTCAATATTTCTTATAGATCCATGCTTTATACTAATCATCATTGGCTTCTTTTTTTTAGTAGACAATGACAATGTAAGTGGTGAAGCATGATCAGGAAAAATGAATGTAAGTGTTATTCACTCGTTCTCATTCATATTTATCTCGTTAAATTCATTGATCATTTGAGAGAGTATCTCGAAGGTGTTTTGTGATAGAGGATCTCATTAGGTTGACTTTAGTCTAGAAGAGTTCCCTAACTGAGGATGTTCAACTAGATGATTCCTTCATTTTTGCGAGAATATTTATGTATAGGAAAATATTATATGAATATGTGTTCATTATTCTGGGTGAGAGAGGTGAATTAATCAGTAAAATTAAGCATTATCTGAGTGTTGTTTGGAAATGATCTAATCCATCTAGAGATCAATGATGGGTGTTTGATGAGTTGATTGACTTGGATTATGTCCTGTTTCTTGTTAATTTCCTTCGCTATTTATTGTTCCCTTGTCCCCATTTTCTTATTCATCCATTGTTTCATCACTTGTCCCCACTACCTCTATTATTTATATCACAATACTTTGTTCTTCTTACATAATTCAAAATAAAAAAAATTGTTAAGGCCAAAGCCTAAGTTAATTCAAGGAAATGGGATACATTATAATTAAAAGCAAGAAACATACAATATAGAGATCTACTCAGTGACACTCAAACTCAAGACCTCAAAGAGACCCATAGGGGAATCTACCACTGAGCTACATCTTGAGGGGCTACTTTAAAAATTTACAAGAAACACAAAAAGAGTTTTCGATAAACCATTAGATCATTCGAAACCACTTCCTTGAGAATGACCCCTAGGTTGACCACTATGCTATATGTAGGGTACTAAATGTATTTTTGATCGTCCCCATTATAAGTAAACGCTTATAAATTGGTGTAATTATCAAGGAAGAAACGTATTCCTTAGAGGTTTTCCACTTTCTCTTATAAAAAAATAAACAAATAAATAAAACAACAACAAAAAATGACAAAATACAGAAAAAAACGAGGGATACTAATAATTTTGATTCAATATCACTGTTTAATCTGGTTCAAGAACTTGGGGAGTAAGTTGCAACATTCCAAAATTGGTTTCAAGAATGAAAACATCAAGATATTATGGATTATTAAATGGATTAATATCATGAAATCATGAAAATGATACAAAAAAAATATGGATAAGATAAAAAAGAATCAAGAGGATAATTGAAAAATCTCAAAACCTAATAAAAATTATATGGGGAGAAACTTATAAGAAAATAGAAAAGATGCCTCAAATGATAGAAGAAGTTTTATCTACCTATTTTTTATCTTGATTTTCCATAGGATTCATGGTTGGAGATAAAGGATCCATATTTTGGGGATTTTTTCGAGGGCTGGAAAGAGACATGAGAAGAAAACATTTCTGAAGTAGAATAACTTATGGATGTTCAATTTATATTTAATGTTTATTATGTTCATTTAAACTATTTTTATTCTTCTAATTATTTTTCATTTACTCAATAGAATAAACTAGAAGATAAGACCCTATCATTTTTTATTAGAAGATAAATAAAATGAGGTGATGAGTTTTAAATATAAGTTAGAGGA
Source organism: Viscum album (assembly GCA_963277665.1). Classification (NCBI taxonomy): domain Eukaryota; kingdom Viridiplantae; phylum Streptophyta; class Magnoliopsida; order Santalales; family Viscaceae; genus Viscum; species Viscum album. The sequence continues at coordinate 627,600,747 of OY728159.1, forward strand.
TGTTGACTACCTCACTCATTCACTTGACATACTCCTAGGAGAACTGCTTACTCTTGTAGGTTAACAAGTTGAACATATTAATGGAGTTGAAAATTTCATGGATGAAATTTTTTATTTATTTATAAGATTATAGATTTTCTATTAGGTAATAAAACATTTAATTTTGATTTAATTCCTTGATTTTATCCTTTTATTAATTACTAAGATATTGAGGACGAAATGAGGGTGTCTGGGTCTCATTCGGATCCTGGATACCTAACCTTTAGAGAATATAACTTGGGCACACAGTTAGTATAAACAATGCCACCCTGTCTGCACAATTAGATAAACTGTGTGGGGGTTTTATAGGCTTCCACGGAGGGGAGTTCATAACCTATTCAAAATATGTCAAATCATGTGATGTATTCTATGCAGGGTGTGTTACCTGGGTAGAGGGGTATGCATGGGTAGAGCATTGTTTGACAAATCATGCTCCCAAATAATGAAGACCATTGTCCTTAGACATTATGTTTTGTAATATTGTGGAAATGTTTGTACAAATATGACACCAAACTTGAGAACCTTTAATTTTTTTTATAATTATCATTTTACCATCCTTATATTTAACTCATCTCACTTTCTTTTTCTCCTCCAATAGATAACCCCTCTCCTCACGTTGAGCTCTCTTCCAAACATAAACTAGGATTTGAGATTTCTTCTTCATTTGATGTCTTATTGAGCCATTGTTCTTCTCATTGAATTGGTAGAATTAATATCTCTACTCTTCTTCCTTATTTCTCTCATTTAACTTTCCATATTTGGTGATATTTTTGTATGAGTACATATGCCTTATTTTCAATGCTTTTTTTTTGTTTTTGTGATTTCTTTCATTCTTGAATGAATCAAAGAATTAGAACATATGAGGGATCATATACCATCCTAAGGTAGGTGGTCTAGTTCCTTTCCCTAAAGTCTCCTTGTATTTTATCATGTTCCATTTTCCCATGCATTGGAATCCTCTAGTTTCACCTACATAAACTCTAATTAATTAAATTAAAAGTTATTAATATGTGTAAAAGGGGCCTAAATTCCCATGAATCATTATCGTGGGGAGTTTTAACTCGACATGAGCCACCCCTATGGGTGTTCATTACTTAAAGTCTTAATAGACTCATGTCTTAAAAACATGTTAATTTCTTTTATCTCAGGTCTGTGAATTTATTAAAATAGATGACCGACCAAGTATTCTAGACCTTGCGATTTATTTAATAGCATTATTTAATTGAATTGAATAATTTTTTCACCTTGATTAAGGTTTTAGGGATGAAAATGGTAAGAGTCCATGATAGATAAACCACACCTTCTTGTCATGTTAGGGATGATACAAGGGTCCCAACTTAAGGACACCTTGGATAGGCTCACCATGCATTATAATTAGAATGTTGTTCATGAATTTAAATACACTTGGAGCGATACTCGAATTCCTTATTGGATTCCTTGGATGTGATAATTGGGTGGATGACTTGCCTACCCACGAGCAATACTGGTTCCGTTCGGGAGTTACCTTGGGTGGTCTCGATGAGCGATATGGTTATACCATGTCCCGAGCGATACTTGGTTCCCTATATAGTATACTTGGGACACAATTAGAGGGCCATATTTTACACCATGTTATGAGTGATACTTGGGATTTCTCATACATATGGCCTTAGATGGACTCTTATGGTGCTGGGTATATATAGTTATCTATGAGATATACTCGGGTTCCTCTTTATAGATCTCCTTGGACGGGTTCAAGATACCTTGCATTAAATTATAAGGATTCATTTTCTTATGAAAAATATATTAAACCTAAGGATGCTTCCTCTAAGAAAAATAACATGACTGTGTTCAGTCCATTATTGATACATCGCGTTTCATGACGCATTTATACAACCATATTATATTTGTACAATTTTGACATTGGTTTAGAGAAATATGACTTAGCTCAAAGCAGGTAGTTTCTGTTGGGAAACCCTTGAGGAACCCGGACCAATGTGTTTTATTTAATTACTAACTTACATTTATTATCTTCCTGCAAAATACTCATTTTATTCCATAGACTAGACTGTTCTAGACACAGTTAGTGGTAGCCTACTAAGTATATATCACACCCTATTAGGCCAACCTATGGTACTTGAACAGACTTCCTAAATATTGGTGTAGAAAAAGGAAGTGTCTAGCATATGATGTTTGACATTCTGAACTAGGATGGAGTACAGGAGCATAGGACCGATCCTATGATTATGATGGTATTGGTTGAATTTTTTTATATTATTGTACCGTTGTATCCCACACACTTTCTTTGTATATCATCAGGACATGATCATCATTTTTGTACATGATATTGATTCAGCCTCTTCCAGTTTGTTTATTTTTTATATATGGTTTATCATTCACTGTTGGTTGTCTATTATTGTTTCTAATGATTATCATTATTATTTAACATTGTGGTTTAATATAATCACAAGGGTATGGTCTTCCCACTATTCTATCATAGACCCTCTCTAATAATCGAGGAGGCACTCTTGGGGTCATGTGGCTAACTGGCTTAGGGAACCACCAAGATACTTCTGGGTGAGGATGCTACAAAGTGGAATTATAGCTTTCTTTTTCCATTCTTGTTACTATTTTGGTATTGGAAACATGACAAGGATGTATCAAAATTTACTAATGATCTTGTTCTTGGGAGTATCTAACCCATGTATAGGGGAAACCCAAATTACCTGGGATGAGATATTTTTATTATAGTTTGTCCTTGTTACAGTTGCATTGGCTTAACTATTTGGTGACTCACATGTTATATGATGTTATTATTGTTGATATTATTAATAAATAAATCTTTTTTACTTGTCCTGGTATGGAAGGTAGGTATCATCTCATGCATCATATTATGAACCTATGGATTCATGTGTCATGTATTTTGTCATTCCATATTTATATTATTATTTGAATTATTTGTAGTTTCTATGATTCTTTTGAGTGATTTGATAGTTATATATAAATTTGTGCTAATTATTCTTATAGGGATAAAATATTGTGATGAATTAAATTGAATACATTAATATAAATTGTGTTTTCCTATATAGATTGATGATGACACATTAATTAACAATTAATTCCATGTTTGATTCAAGAAAAAATGTTCTATGGGATGAAATGTTAGTTGATTAGATTAAATGAATGTCAATTGTAATTTATGATGTAAGTAATTCCATAAATTTAGAATGGTGATTAATTTAATCAAATCACTTAACATGACTTGTTACATCCTGATACAGGATGTAAGGGCCAGGACGTTGTACATGTTGCACCAATTACAATTTATAAAGAGCATAGACTTTATAAATTCTGAATGGTGATGTGTCTATATGGGTTGTGATATCAACATACATATAAGTTAGTATGAACTTAAGCAATATTAAAATTTAAAATGAAATGGTTACCACTATATAGGGATTCCAATTGAAAAGTATAGGGTGTTTTTGTAACACCCCGTGATTTTGAAAATAAATTTAATATTGAATGCATGAAACATTGAGTCCCTATAAAACAACACTTTGTTAAAACCTAGCTAGTAAACATAATTTTTCCACCTCTACGATTTGAATTTCGAAAAACTAAAAAACGTGGTAGCGTTCAGTAAAATAATTAGAGTCTGATAAGACAAACTTTATTTTTGATGAATAATAACATACCCTTATGAATAATAACATACCCTTATGAATAGTAATGACTAGTAAATTGGCCAAAAAAATAGAAACTTCCCCCATGAATGTATAAATACATTTTAGACATCTTAAAAGGGAAACGATCATAGTATAAGTATTGGTAATTTTTATGTCATAAATATTTTAATTACCATTTTATGATTAATTTAATAATTTAAAATGCAAAAGTATTTTTATAAAATGTATTCATAAATTTTTACTTTATTTTATTATCTTTATAAGATAATTTTATGGGACCTTGATTAATTTCTCATGGTGTTATAAAATGAGTTATAGTTTTAAAGCTGTTTTTTAATAAATTATGATTTTATTTATAAAATAAACTAAAATTATTTAGAAAATTATTATCAAAAAATGGATTTAATTTTTTAATTCTACATATTGAAAAATAGTTGGGGTGATTTTTTTTATTTTTCTAAAATAATTGTATTTTACGTGAATAGTAAAAATACAGTTATGAGTTTTTGGTATATTTAATAATATCATTAATGATGTAATAAATATTTAATAATTATGGAAGACTCATGAGTAATAAAATATTATATGTGGTTTCCCAAGTGGCCAAAATCATGGGCAAATACCATGCAGAAGCCCATGATTTAGAAAAAACCACTAATGAGGTATCCATTGAAATTAATAAAAAAACTCCCTCTCATTTACTATAAATACCTACTCATTCTATAGTTTTATTTCATTTGAAACTCATAATTATTTAATATCTAGAATTTTTACCTCCCTATGAGTCTTTCTATGGTTTTCTAAAGCCCCATGGTCCCAAACATCATGTTTTATGAGTTACTCTACAAGGTAAGGGAATCCATCACCCTTCCCTTTTCCAAGCACTCTTTTTTATTTTCTTCTCTTTTATTTTAAATTGGATTATATTGGGATATTTCATTGAATATACCCTTTAATATCCATAATATTTAATAATTATGAGATCAACCTTTTCTCTCATCAAAATATTTTATGAATTATTATGTGACGCTGTTAGGCTGCTGGATTTTCGTAAGGGATTTCTCAACTTTTCTTTTATTTGAACTTCCTTTCATTTATATTTTTCTTTCCTCACCTCCTTTCATCCAAATGTTATGACAACTCCATTAACATTCTTGTACTGGAATTTTTTTGTGAGAATGTAATAATTCATCATCATCTCTCTTTCCACATTCTTTTATATTAAACATTAAAACATCATCTGAGATGTGTTAATTTATCACATTCAAGGACGACAGGTTTTCAATTTTTATTACCTAATTCAATTCTGGTAAAAAAATAATTTTTTATGGTAAAAAAAGACTATTATATTTGTATGATAACATATTTAATGTTCTATAATCCTTTTTTACACATGATGTTAATTTATAAATCAAAATGAATTCATTGTGTTAAAAAACAACCAATTAACCCAAACAATTATAATTAATGTTTTATATAATGAGTCATCTTCAATCCCAATAACTAAAAAATATTTATGACCATGTAATCTTATTTTTTATCACTAATAACATAAATCTTATATTCTATACAACTATTCTCATTGTACAAGTTTATATATACATGAATATAAGTATATCGATCATGAAAACCATGGAAGAAAACACTCTCGAACAATGAAATTGAACCTATTAAACCCATCAAGAAGAAAATGAATAAACTTAATAATGATATAATAAATAAATTAAATCAATAATAGGTTATAGAAATATTAATTAATGAATTTAATTAGGTTATCCATGAAACTAAGATCATGTGAAGAACACCATCATATTGAAGGTAAGGGTTTCTTCATGTCACTTCCTTTTTTGTGAGATATTCTGTATTCACTACTACTACTTTTGTATGGTGTATTTATACTTCCCATTGATGTTTAATATCATTAATGTTTTTATTTTCAAGATATTAAAAGTATAATTAAATGATTATTAACTTTTGTTCATATGATTCAATTGATTACATAGTTTTAATTATTTCCTACTCGAACGAGCATTTTCTTTCGGGTTACTTTTATTTTGTACTCACCTTAATGAAATTATTATTTATTACTATATACTACTCATAGATTCTATGGTAAAATTTTAAGAATAATTACCAACCATAATTATTATTTATTTTATTTGGAGTACATTTTCTAAAATAATCATTCAAAAAAATTGTTCTAAAATGCAAGAAAATTCAAGGATCTTCTAAAAATTCATACCTATTTTAAGCTCACATTATAATCTATTATAATCCATATTTATCTTTATAAACTCACACATTTTAACATGAACAATATATTTTGGTTCATTTATATTTTTATGAAAGAAAACATTCCTTGGCACTTTAAAATCAACTAATATTTTCCTTCAACCACACTATAATGTTTTATCCCTAAAGATTCTTTAAAAAATATTTTTAAATTATTTCACCTAAATAAGAATTTATATAAGACTAAAATATATTTTCAATTAAATTACCTTATATTTTTTGGGATACACTTTTTTACAATATTATTTCATGAAAAATACAAATGATTTTCCCAAAATAACTCTTCTTTCCAAAGTAAAAAAGATTTTCCTCATCTCACTTTAACTTTTATGAGATATATGCCTTATTCACCACTTATTTCATGGTTTTGGTGTATATAATACCCTTTGGTATATCATATTAATAATATCCTTATTTTCATGATATTCTAAGGTATTATCATTTGGATGTTTCAATGTGTTACGTGACACTTTGGAATGTTTAAGGATTATTTCCTCAAGGATTTTTCAGTGGTATCATTTAAATGTATTTTCATGTATTTAAAAATTATTTGATGATTCTTTTACTTCTATGAGGTTTATCTCATATGATATAATCTACCATTTCTTATTTAATGGTTTATGATTAGTGTGATTATAGATGTGCTATCTTGAAACCATTCACCATATTACTCTGAATGGTTAGTGTTTATGTTTAATGATTGGGGAATGTTATTTACATTTCACATGTTAGTTTCAATATGAATTTGTATGTTGTGTATGATGATCCCCATTCATACGAGGAATGAATTAGACTTATTAATTGTTATGTGGGGCCTTCTATATCCCCTTGGTACATCGGTATTTCTCATGAGACAAACTACGGTCTTGGCACAGGGGCTTGAAAAAAATGCTTATTTATGATCTTGGCATGAGGCCTTGATGGTATGGTTATGGTGTCCCACATTATGCATTCCCTCATTATGAAACTAGTATTTGAAATTTAATGAGGTCATTCAACTAGTATAATACCCATGTTTATTATTTAATATGAATTTTTTTATTCATCTCTTATTCCTATCATAATGTGTTCAAGTTCATTTTTAATGGGATACAATTTTTGTTATTCACCATGCCTAATGTTTTTGTTTTTGAAGCCTTCCAATGTATTTAATACCCTTACTGATCATTTGATCTCACCCCTTTATTATGTTTCTTTTTTTAGGACATGAATAAGATTATTATGAATGATCTATAGGGATAAACATAGACATGTAAATATTTCTAATAAAACATATATGTTGTTTTTCCTTTCAAGTTGTAATTTTGAACCTATATAAATATCTAGTTTTCAAAAACTACTAAACTACTTGTTCTTTCCAGATTTGATTCCTTTTAAACATGCCAATTTAATAGAATAATACACCGGATCTAGACTTCTGGGGTCCGGGCTTTACAGTCGGTATCAAAGGATGTTTTGTAGAATACTGGGAAACTAGATATAGAAAAAGTTGATCAGTATAGAAAACCCTAAGATAGAATTTGTGGATAAGAATACAAGGACATCCAATAATTTTGGTAATGAATAGATTATGTGGTTTATCAAGAAAATACATCCTTGTCTATATATGAACAAGTAGAGGTTTCTCTGGCACATATGTATCTAGGGGTAAAACCTAAAAACATCGCTTTGAGCTAGACTCGGATGGAAACTGGTGCATGAAAATGGGTCTTGCCGCACTCTTGGTTCGACACTCCCAGCGGATATGCTTTGCTAAATTCATAAGATTATTACAAACCATTTTTAAGGATATATTCCCCCAATGTAAAAAAATTATATAGTTCTAGGATTTAAGATGAATTAATTTATTCTATGTTTATTGTTATAGAGAGTTTACTATTTTATTAGTTATTATATTATATAGAATTGATTATAAATGGAACCTATCATAAGGAATGAATAATTCACCAATGCACGTGATGTAAATTGTAAGAAGTTTCATATCTCGTATGGTCTAAAGCCATCATTTCAAATGGTGATAGTCTCCCAAGTACCACCATCATATGAGGAAATAGTATCATGTGTTAACATGATATATAAAGAATTTTTTTTGAGTCCTATGGCTTTGAATGGAATCAAGAAATGAAAAGTATGGTTGAGAAAAATATGGATAAAGGGAAGAAGGGAAGGAAGTATTTTCTAATAAGTGGTAATTATAGAAGGAAACACCTTGGTATATGCTTAAGAGGAAAAAGAGTTTTTTTCATGTGTGGAGAAAAGGGATACCATGATCATAATTTCAATAGAAGGAAAGAATTTTCCATAATTCAATGCTTCAAATTTAAGGATATGGGGAACTGTAGAAATGAATTTCCCAGTAATCATGGAAATATAGCTTTGAAAATGAAAATGGATCAAGGTCGATATAATGATGTTACTACGGTTGAATTGGAATAAATAATGAATTTATATTTTTGGATTCAAGAACTATGTTGTGATATTATTGTTATAAGAATTATGAGATATATAAGGATTGTACTATTGTACTATTTTATTAAGGATTTGAGTTCGTATGATGAATGGTACAAAGGAAAAGTGATTTAGTATAAAGTTAAACTTTTTTGAAAAAACAGGATTGAGGGAAAGACAACCCTTAATATATATTCGATGTTGAGATAATGATGAATAAATTATTTATTTGGATAACTACTGACTACATTGGAAGTGATTTTTGACTTGTCGAGAAGTGGTTTATGCTATCATTGATATAGGTTACAACACTTTTATATTTAATGAATATATCCAATAATGTGTATCTTACTGAAAGAATATGGAATAATTCATGTTTCCAATATGGTTTTTATAGTAATTCAAGTTATTAACATATTTTAAGAGGATACATGATGAAGTCATTCACATTTTTGGAATGTGAAAATTTAGAGTGTTTTCATATTTATTAAGGGTTAATGATAAGTTCATCTTGGAAATTCGTAGACCATAATTCTAAAGTGTTGAATAGTTATATTTTGGAATTTATAACCATTTATGAAATGGTTTATGTTGATAATTATATGATCTTATATATGTTAATGTATTACTTCACCATATGGTGTAACCTGTGCTAAGTGATGAGGTATAGATAGTTCAATGTGCAATAAAAAGATATGTTTATAAGTAGAAACATATAGTTATACTCTTATAGAGTGGAATAATTCCTAAACTCACAGAAATAAGTCTTAAATAAATTTTTTTTTCTACTATCATATTCTTTGATAATATTGATGAATTTTTTTACAGTCGTTTATAGTTTTGTAGTAGTCAACATTCATTTGAAAATGTTCTCTATCACATTCCATTAGAACTTCACACTTAGATTTCTCTTCCATGTCTAGGTCTTTACTTCCAACTAATGTCACCACTTTCGAAATCATATTATTTGGGGTGACCACCTCATTTCCCTTAACTTATTTTTAGGAGGATATTTTATTAAACATATTTCCGATGTGGATTTCCCCACAAATCAATTTTCAAGCATCAACCTTTACCTTTTGAAGTGTTGTTTCGAATTGGGAGGAAAAAATTATGTTGAAGGGGGAATAATGTAACACCCCAAGATTTTCCAAATAAATTTAATATTGAATGCATGAAATACTTTGTCTCTAAAAAACACCACTTTGTTATTACCTAGCTAGTAAACATAATTTTTCCACCACTGTGATTTGAATTTCAAAAAACTGACATACACGATTGCGTTCTGTAAGATATTTAGAGTCTGATAAGACAAACATAATTTTTGATGAATAGTAACATACCCTTATGAATAGAAACATACCCTTATGAATAGTAATGAATAATAAATAATACAAAAAATAGAAACTTTACCAATGAATGTATAAATATAATTTAGACATCTTAATAGTGAAGAAAACGATTATAGTATAAGTATTGGTATTCTTTATGTCATAAATATTTTAATTAAAATTTTATAATTAATTTAATAATTTAAAATGAAAACTTATTTTCATAAAATGTAATCATAACATTTTACTTTATTTTCTTGTGGTTATAAGATAATTTTATGGGACCTTGATTAATTTATCAAGGTGTTATAAAACGAGTTATAGTTCTAAAGTTGTTTATTTGGAATAAATTATTATTTTATTTAAAAATTAAATTAAAAATTGTTTGATAATTATTTTCAAAAAATGGATTTCATTTTTTTAATTCTACACATTGAGAAATTATTGGGGTGAATTTTTGGGATTTTTATAAAATACTAAATTTTTTCGTGAATAGTAAAAATACAGTTACAAGTTTCAGTATATTTAAGAATATCATTAATGATGTAATCATGATGTAATAATTATGATAAAATCTTGATTAATAAAATATTATATGAGTTTTCCCAAGTGGCCAAAACCATGGTAAAATACCATGGGAAAGCCCATGGTTTTTCAAAAACCACTAATGAGGTGTCCTTTGAAATTAATAAAAAACTCCCACTCATTTACTATAAATACCCACTCATCCCTTCTTTTTATTTCATTCCAAACTCATAATACTTTAATATATAGTATTTTTACCACCCTAGGAGTCCTCTTATGGTGTCCCTAATTCTCATGGTCCCAACCATCACATTTTAGGAATTACTCTACAAGGTAAAGGAATCTATCACCCTTCTCTTTTTCAAGAACTCTTTTTATTTTTTTCTCTTTTATTTTCAATTGGATTATTTGGGGATATGTCATTAAATATCCCCCATTTGGTCCATAATATTTAATAATTATAAGATACCCCTTTTCGATCATCAAAATATTTTTTGAGTTTTTAAGTGATGTTGTTCTGCTGTCAAATTTTCATAAGGGATTTCTCAACTTTTCTTTTATTACGAGTTCCTTTATTTTCTCTTTTTCTTTACTCACCACTTTTAATAAAAATTTTATGATAAATACAGTACCTTAAATCTAATATAATTTTTTTAATGTAATAATTCACCATCATCTCTCCTTTCCCTTTCTTTTATATTAAAAATGAAAACACCATCCGAGATGTGTTAATTTATCACATTCAAGGATGACAGGTTTTCAATTTCCAATAACATATAAATTCTATTTAGGAAACCATTTTTATGGTCGAACCAGACATTAATATATATATTATAACTTATGCATGGTTCTATAATCTTTTTGTAAACAAGATATTAATTTATAAAATAAAGTGAGTTCATTGTGATCATAAAAAACAATTTAACCCAAACAATTATCATTAATGTTTTATATATTGATTCATCTTCGATACCAATAACAAAAACAATTTATGACCATGTAATATTGTTTTTGATCACTAATAATATTCAACTTCTATTCTGGAAAATAAATTCACATTCTACATGTTTTCCATACATGAATATAAGTAAACCGATCATGAAAACCAATGAAGAAAACACTCCCAAACAATGAAATTGAACCTCTTAAACCCATAAAGAAGGAAATTAATGAACTTAATAAGGATATAATTAATCAATAACATGAATAACAGTTTATTTTAATATTAATTAATGTAATTAATTTGGTTTTCTAGGAAACTAAGATCAAGTGAAGAACATTATATGTCTTAAGGTAAGGGTTTCTTCATCTCACTCCCATTTTTTGAGATATTATGCATTCACTAATACTACTTTTTTATGGTGTATGTATAATACCCATTGATGTTTCATATCTTAAATATATTTATTTCCCTAATATTAAACATATTATTTGATTATTATTAACTTTGGGACATATAATTCAATGGATTATAAAGTTCTAAGTATTTTATACCCGAACCTCCATTTTCATTTGTGTTGCTCTTATTTTCTAATCACCTCAATGAAATTATTATTTATTCCCATTCACTCCTCATAAATTCTGGTTTAATGTTATATACATGTGTTTCAACAATATTCCTTCATTATTTTTTTGGCATTACATGTTTTCAAAGAATCTTTCAAAAAATTGTTTTGAAATGCAAGCTGATTCAAGGAACTTCATAAAATTATTACCTATTTTTATGTTCACATTATAATATGTTTTAATCCATATTTATATTTATAAAATCACACATTTAAACATGAAAATTATATTTTTGTTCATTTCTATTTTTATGAAAGAAAACATGCCTTGGCCTTTAAAATCCTTTAATATTTTCCCTAAACCACACTATAACGTTTTATCTCTAAAGATTCTTTAAAAAAAGTTTAAATGATTTCACCACAATAAGACTTTATTTAAGACTAAAATATAATTTCAATTACCTTCCATTTTATTTTATGGGATATACATGTTTACAATCTGATTTCATAACAAATACAAATGATTTTCCCAAAAGAACTATTCTTTCCAAAGTAAAAAAGGATTTTTCTCATCTCACATTAGCTTTTATGAAATATACTACTTGTTATCCACTTATTTATTTCTTGTGGTGTACATACTAACCTTTGTTATATCATATCAATATTCTCCTTATTCTCATGTTATTCTAATGGATTATGATTTGAATGTTTCAAGGTGGTGTAAGACACTTTGGAATGTTTAAGGATTATTTCCTCAAGGATTTTTCAATGGTCTCATTTAAAAGTATTTTCATTTATGTCAATATCCTTGGTTAATTCTTGTACTTCATTGAGGTTTATCTCAGATTATTTTATCTACCATATTTTATTAAATGGTTTATGATTATTTTTACTATGGATGCGCTATCTTGAAACCATTCACCATATTACTCCGAATGGTTAGTGTTTATGTTTAATGATTGGGGAATGTTATTTAGATTTCATATGTTAGTTTCAATATGAATGTGTATGTTATGTATGTTTATCCCTATTCTTAATAGGAATACGTTGGACTTAGTGTGTTTCGGGTGGGGCCCTCTATATTCCCTCTGTGCATCGACTGGTCTCATGTGACAAACTACGGTCTTCGCATAAGGCCTTGAAAAAATACTTATTTATGATCTTGGAACGAGGACTTGACAGTATGGTTATGGTGTCCTTCATTATTCAATCCTTCAATATGAAACTAGTAATTCAAAGTTCATGAGGTTATTCTACTAGTATAATACCCATGTTTATGCTTTAATATTGAATTATTTATTCAGATCGTTTTCCATACATAATGTGTACAAGTTCATTTTTAAAAGGCATGTGTTTTTAGTTATTCTCCATGCTTAATGTTTATTATTATGATGTATTCCACTATATTTCATACCCTTACTGAGTATTTGAGCTCACCCATTTAGTATTTTTCTTTTTTCCAGGACATGAAGAAGTTTATTATGAATGATCTCTAGGGATAAACTTAGAGTTGTGGATGTTCCCAATAAAACATATATTTTTTTATTTCAAGTTTTAATGTTGAACCTATATATGTATCTAGTTTTCCAAAAAATACTATAATGTGCGGTCCATCCAGATTTCAATCCTTGTAATCATTCCAATATAATAGAATAATGCACCAGCTCTGGGATTCTGGGGTTGTGGCATTACAGTTTTCCTTTATACCTTGAAATTGAAACTCAATATAAGGGAACCTTATTGTGTGATATGAGACCTAGACCCTGACCCTACATTGGTAGTGGGCAGTGTCTCTTATGACTTATGTGATCTTTTTTATCACCTATACCTAGCATTAAGACCTGGTAGTGAGGTGTGACTCGTTTATAGGAAGGTTATGTGTTTTTCCTTTTCAGTTATCAGGGATACAATCTATTTTTAAATTATATCTGATGTGTGTTTTTGAAAATTATAGACCTACTCCACCACGATTTCCTCGATTCATGCACTAGAAGGTTGGAAAAGACAATTCACTAGATATGTTGGGGCTCGATATACTAGTATTATCTCCTACAGTGCCACTAGAGGCATCTTTAGATCTTCCTCCATATGGTGTAGATTCTCATTTTTTGAGATATCTTCTTGTGTTTTATGTAGTCTATAGAGGGAGATTTGTAACCCACCCCCTACTATGGTAGAGTTGATGCTGGAATTTTATCAATGGTATCTCTCTACCTTTCTAAGGAATATTGGTCCTCAAGTTATAGAATAATTTCTAGAGGTCATGTTATTGTTCTTGGAGCATATAGAGATGCTTACAGAGAGGAGGGTCAAGATTTACCACTATATTATTTGTGACTCGAAAAAGAATTGGTGGGATTTAATCTCTCAGGATTATCATTATAAGTGTATGGTTTTTTCGGACATCCAAAAATCCATCTACGACCAATTTTTCCCCAGACATTGAAATAAGATTATTTTAGAGAGTTTATGCACCTGCAGAAGAGTGTTATATTTGTGATTGAGTATTCAGCTCATTTTACCGAGCTTTACTATTTTGCGCCGCCACTAATCGGGGAATATTTTAAAACAATGAGACTGTTTGAGTATGGTCTTTTATATACCATCAAATGAAGGGTGAATATATTTTGGTTGACCACCCTTTTAAATCTAGTAAACTAGACCCTTTTCATAGGGAAAAACCCGAGGAAAGATTGTAATGTGAGTCTGGGCGGTTCAACATTGAGATAGGGAGAAGGTTCGTTTAGAAATCACTTCATGTCTGCTCATGGTGGATGTTATAGCCAAGTGATATGCACCAAAATATATGTGGTGTGTCACCAATGTGGTATGATAGACCATAAGAATCCTAAGTGTATGAGAATCCCAATTAATTATCGTGCTTGTGAAATGATGGGTCCCCTTTAGTATTTTTTTCAGAAAGTTCCCTCTAGGGCTTAGTAATATACGATATGCACCAACAACAAATTATGTTATAGGATTAGTAGTTCCATATAATGTAAATATTTGTCCTACTACTAGATGATTATTTTTAGGTGGTGGTGATGGACGAGATATTCAGACTTGAGAAGTGTAGTGACAATAGAGCTAGCCTACTCTGGGTAGTCAGGTTGTATCTTTGGGCAGCAGATCAGTGCATATATATGAAGTTCATCCTACCCCCAAGGAGTTGATTCTATGATCTTTTACAATTCAAGGTACTTTTCTAGAATCCTCTACATTAGTTTCTTACCTATTTGATACAAGTTTATCACATGCTTTTAAATATAAGGAAATTATGGATAGTTTGGGCCTATAAGTGGAATAATTCTACGTCATGATGGCTATCAACAAACCATTAGGGGTTTCATTAGAGAGTATATGAATGTGAAGGGGTTTTCCTATTAAGGTTTGAAGATATATATTTTTATGGAATATTTTTTTCCTCGACGTGATAGGCTTTGATGTCATTCTTGGGATGGACTGGTTGGTTCCAAATCATATCCATGTCGACTTATATCACTAGAGGGTGTCTTTTACATCACCTAAAGGAAAAACCTATGTTCATAAGGGAGAATGGGATGTTCAGTCAAGTCCAATTAGACTAGAGTGTCATTGGATGGGCATAATGATGCCCTAGGTGGATAGCCTCTTTATGAGCGATCATGGAATGTAGTGTATTTAATTTCTTCCTATGATGGATTTTTTAGGGACATATTCCCTGATGACTTATTTGTATTGAATACTATGAGAGAGGTATATTTCACCATTTATCTAGTGTTATGAGTGGAAATGATTCCCATTCTCCCTATAATATGACTCCTACAGAGTTCCAGGAACTCAAAAAGTAGTTGGAAGACATAGAAGAAAATTGTTTTGTATAACCCTGTACATCTCCATGGGGATGAACTATTCTCTACACGAAGAAGGAAGATGTTACCCATAGGTTTTTCATAGATTATCACTTGTTGATCTAGCTTATTGTTATTAACTGATATCCACTATATCATTTAGATGTCTTATTCGACCAGCTCAAAGGAGAGACAGTTTTCTCCAAGATCAATTTGAGTTCGGGCTACCATCAGGTGCATGTGAGATCATCATTCATACCATGTACAACATTCCAGATTATATTGGCATGTACAAGTATCTAGTTTTGTTCTTCGGGCTCACAAATTCACCAATAACTTTCATGGTTCTAATGATTGAGGTTTTCAACCCATATTTCAATTTATTGGTGGTAGTTTTCATAGATGATATTTCTTTGTATTCTAACCCAAGACATGACCATTCCAGACTCCTTGATATCATGCTAAATATACTAAGAGATAATCGATAGTATTCTAATCTCACTAAATGCCACTTTTTAATCAATAATTTTTACTTCTTGGGTTATATAATTTTAGAGGCAGGAGTATCTGTTGACCCAAATAAGGTGAGAGCTATAGTTTCCATGGAGAACCAAAGAATATATTTCACATGTGATGTTTCTTGGGGATGGACGGATATTATAGGAATTTTATTCAAGACTTTTCACTCCTTGTTAAACCTCTTTATGATCTGAATAAGAATTGTGTTAAGCATGTGAGAAGGCCTTTATGGTGATAAAATAAAGATTTGTTTTAGCACTGATCCTAATTTTTATAGAGACTAGAAGAGGCTATATAGTTTTCTATGATGCATCAGGCATTGGGATATGAGCAGTCATAATGTAGGGAGATCGGGTCATTTTGTATAGGTCTTGTATGTTTTGGCCTCATGAGAGTAACTACTCGACATTATCTCGAGCTAGCAGCAATTGTTCAAACCTTACATTGTTAGAGAAACTATTTTATTGGATTTAAATTTATGGTGTATACCAACAAAAAAATCCTCAATTATATCTTTACATGTTAGGAATTGAATCACATACAATGGATATGGGTCAAATACCTTTAGTAATTGGATTTTGAACTTTTCTATATTTCTAGTAAGGGAAATGTAGTTACCAACACACTTAGATGGAAATCTCAAGAAAAATCAATCTAGAAATCCAGTGATGAATGGATGTCGGAAGATCTCTTTTCTAAGATGAATCTTATGTTTCAATATTTCACTGAGTGACCTTTTCTTGTAGCCTTAATAGTTACCTCTTCACTACTAGACTAGGTAAAGAGAAGGCACTTTTCTGATCCTGTGGGTTTGGTGTTACAAGAACGTATTTTTGGTGGGGACCCACCATCGGATTTGTCTTTCGATAGAGATGAGATATATCATTCCCATGGATGTATCTGGGTTTCTATATACATGTGAACGGAGCTTATGCGGGAATACCATGCTTCTTAGTGGGAAGTGTACCATGTAATCTCTAAGATGTACCGTGATATTAACCGCTAGTAATGGCGGCCTAGGATGAAATGTCAAATCATGGGTTTTGTCACTAGATGTTTCAACTATTAGTAGGTGAAGGTGGAGCACCAATTGCCTGTTGTCTTGTTATATATGTTACTAATCTCGCAATGAAAATGGGATGACATCACAATGGATTTTGTAACTAGTTTATAGAGGTCACCTCAAGGAAGTGATGCAATTTGGGTAGTTATTGACAGGATGACAAAGGCATCCCACTTTCTTCCTATTAGGGATATATTCTTAGTTTATTATATTAACCAATTGAATGTATGTGATATTATAATCCTATATGGGGTACCTTGTACTATCATTTTATATATGAACACTCATTTTACATCGATGTTATGATAAGTTTTACAAAAATATTTGGGCACATAGGTGATTATGAGCATATCCATTCACCCTCATACTGATAGATAGTTGGAATGAACTATAAAGGTTTTGGAGGACTTGGTCCAAACATGAATCCATTATATTGGGGGGTTTTTGGGAGAATCATATACCCCTAATCTAGTATTCCTATAGTAATAGCTTTTAGAAAATAATTCATATGGATCTGTATGAGACCTTATATGGTAGTCCATGTCATTCAACTCTATATTGGATAGAGGTTGGGGAGGAAGGGATACTAGGTCCTCATCTCATGTAGGAAACTTTAGAGAAGGTGTAGTTGATCACAAAGAGGATGGATACTACTCAGTTTAGACAGGAATTGTATGTTGATCACTATCGATGACCTCAATAGTTCATGTTTGGGGATCATTTTTTCTTATGAGTATCACCCAAACATTGACATAGGTAGATATAGATGCAAGGGAAGTTTTTGCATCATTTTTTCGGGCCTTTCAAGATCTTGGAAAAAGTTGTTCCATTAGCCTATCAATTGTTGCTACCCCATAGGTACCATTCCATGCACAATGCCTTCCACATTTCACAACATCATTGTTACCATGCCAACTCGTCTCATACTTTTGATCGTGAGGATACTAAATTGGATTTCAATGATTCCTCTACAGAGTATCCTATTTTCTTAATTTATTGGAGCACTAAGTCTCTCTAAGTCCGGTTTGTCTCATTAGTAACGGTGGTATGGAAGCACAAATGTGTACAAGATTAGAGATAGGAGTGGGATCCTAACATATATTCCTAGTTGATGGAGTTATTCTCAGATGAATTTTTACCACCCTTGAAAGAGAAATTAGGAGTTTATTTTCTTTAGGGGTAGAGACTATACGATTATAACATTTCTATCAGTTATTAAACCTTTTAAATTTAGTTTAATTCAATGGTTTCATTCATTTATGAATGTATAAGAGGTTGAGGAGAAAATAAGGGTTTCTGAGGATCGATCAGAGTAAGAATCCCCAACCATTTCGGAAAAAATTGGGCTACATGGTTATTAAAATCCATGAAACCCTATCTTTACGATTAGTTACACAATACGGGGTGTTATAGGGATCCATGGAGGGGAGCACATAGCCTGTGCACGGTATGTCTAACTGTATGCTACATTCCATGTGGGGTGTATTCCCAGGGTAGAGGGGGATGAATAAGTAGAGCACATTTAGAAAAACTATGCTCCCAAAATGTGTGGGGGAATTGTCCATGGATAATAGTAGTAATAGGTTTAGTGAAATGTTTGGGTAACCATGCATCCAAACCATGAACCCTTTAAATTTTGGGTAGAATTACCATTTTCCCTCCTTCTATTTAAATCCTCTCTCTTTCTTTTTCTCCTCCATCAGGAAACTCCTCTCCTCATGTTGAGATATCTCCAATGCCAAACCTAAGATTTGGGATTTCTTCTTTTTAATATATCCAATAGAGTCATCATTAATCTTGTTGGATAGATAGTGGTAATCCATCCAATCCCCTTTCTTATTTATCTCATTTATCTCTCCATATTATGTGCTATTTTGGGGTGGCCTCATATGTCATATTTTCATATAATTTGTCTATTTTGGTGATTACATTGATTCTAGATCAAATAAAAGGCCAAAAATGGATGAGTTTTCATCTACCAACCAAAGTTAGGTGGCCTAGTTTCATCCCCTAAATTTTCATTTCATTCTTTCATGCATCATTTTTCTGCATGTCGAACTCCTCCAGTGTCACCTCCATATTTATTATGTGTAACGAATCCCTATATACATGTGAATCATTATTGTGGGAATTTTTACCTCAACATAATCCACCTCTATGGATAATCCTTCTTTAAAGGATTAATAGACTTATTTATTAAAGCCAATTTTTTATCTCAAATGTGTGAATTTATTAAAAGAGGGGATTGGTCATGTCTTCAATCCATCGTGATTTATGAAATATATTCCTTTACTTGAATTGAATAAAATTTCTACCTTGAATAAGATATTATGGGTGTGATTCCTTGTTAAATGGTATGCGTCCTTGATAGCTAAACCACACCTTCGTGTCAAGACGGGGGGGGGGGGGATATAAGGGTACTGACATGAGGAATCCTTAGATGGGATCAATGTTCATTATAAGTTTAATTTTGTGCATGAATTTAAATATTATGTGGGTGATACTTGGATTCATTGGATAGGCTCATCGGGCAATTGGATTACTTACCCATCATTGATACTAATTCTCTAGAGGAGACACCTTGGACGAGCTCGATGATCAATAAATTTATACCATGTCACACGCGATACGTAGTGCCTTATGTGGTATACATGGGGTTGGATTAGAGGTATATACATTACACCATGTCTAGAGTGATACTTGACGATAATTTCAATGTATCCTTTATAGGTGATAATATCTATTCTCAATTAAGGGATTTCATTTGTTATGAAGTAACTAGAATTACATGATTTGTAAGTGATTTTATCTACTATTTTTATGGAAATTTCATTTGGGAACTAGAAAGGAAAGTGTGATAGGTTAGATTATTGTGTAATTGGAAATATAACTTGGGGAAATTGAAGTTTGAACTTGAAACTAGTAACTTATCCTTTGTTAAATGGAACACCTCAGGGATCCAAATCAATCAAGAGTAATGTAAGTCCTCTGAATCTGAAGTCAAATGGGTAATTGGGATCCCATGGAGAATCTCTATGACAAGGTAAGTGGTTGTGCTGTGTAAATAAATTAAATCCAAACTCAATAAGTGCTTTAAATAGTTCTTAACATAAGTCTATAGAAGGGAAAAAATCATATAAAGTGTATTTTTTCAAAAATGAAATCATTAAATTGAGGGGAATATTGAACCCAAATGAAGAATAAGATCATTAACTTATGAGAAAATATTTTGAGTTGTATCAATGAAGTTGAAAGTGGTACTTTGATTTGAGGATCCATTTAGAGCATGTAGATTGGTAGTGGATCTTATTATAAATTTAATTCCACTCAAATGTCACTTGTATGTACTCTATGAACTAGAATTTGAACTATGTTGAAGCAGGATAGTGGATGTTAATCGCATAGGTGGAATAATTTTTTTATAAATGGATGGTTATATGACTCTCTAATTCCAGTAAGTGTATTCCAAACAAGGTAGAATTTTCTTTTTTTTATAAAGAGTATTGATAAATAATAAAAATGAATTTAATTACCAGGTAGTGAAATTGATTATGTGTGGGGGAATTTCATGTGATATTATTTTAACACATATATTCACATCTATTTTGTTGATAAGTTGTGATTTTTATGGTGAAAGAGGGATTTCAATGAGAAAATATTTAATCTAGTAGATTTTTTTTAGAAATATGAAATTCAATGAATAATTTAATAAAATTGCACTTTTATTGATTAATTGATTAAATTGTTCTTGATTTAAATTCATTCTATTTTTCCAAAAATATATTTCTTATAAATTTTCATTAATAGTTTTCTTATGATCTGTTCCTAATAATTCTTAAAATTTGGATGGTTTGAATTACATTTTTCATAACTCTGTACTTTCAATTGAGAAAATGTTTTGTGAAATATTTGTTTTTGAAAAAGCAGTGATTTTATTTATACATTGAAATTTTAATTTAATATATTATTTTTAATGATTTCTAAATTCTAAGTTTTTTTAAGAACTCTGGAGAAAAATTAAAGGGTCCATATAGTAGTACTACTAAAAAAATGGAAACCAATTTAATCGACTGTACCAACTTGTAAATCAACTATAGACAAAAATTGATCTGCAATTGAAAATAGACCTTGAGGCCAATTTATTGAGTCAAAGAAGATGATTCTGAGGAGACACTAAAAACTAAACTCTCAAGTGAGGGAGATAACAGGCCTGAAAAAACCCCTTTAGAATATGAAACCTCATATGAACATGATGAGTGAAGAAAACCAATCTAGAAGCACATTGAATTTTTTGACAAAGAAAATGAGGGGTGTGGTTCCATAAAGATGAAACACGAGATGGGTTGGAAATGGGGAGCAGTTTTTTCAAGGAAGGAGGACATCTAAAACCGAAACCTATTGAGACCTATATAAGGTTTGAAAGAGAATATATCTAATTCCAATATAGATATTTGAGTCATTACTAACATTTTATGAATTCAATGATCTGTTCAAGGAAGAAGATTGCAAAACCCAAAGAACAAATCTCTAATAGAGAATGCTGAGCTCCGATGATGAAACTGGGAAAATACTAATCCTATTTTCACTTGTGAAATATGAACTAGATTCGATCCAAGATCCAACAAGGGGCCTATGAAATATATTTTAGATAAATCCATGTCATTTGAGCATGAGCTAGAATAAAGGAATAAAGTGATTCGAATTTGGTTGGGGTCCATGGGGATGACGCTACTATTTCTAATAGAAGGGGAAGGCCAAGTTGCACTAGTGTGCATAGTTGAATGAAGATCGATCTAGAAAAATGTTTTTGGAAGAAAAAACCAAGACTAAGAATATGTATAACTAAATTTTTTCACAGAAGATGTGGATAAGGAAATGAAGAATCTAAGAAGTCGATTCATTTGCCTGTAAAAAGTGGCATACGGGTACCATTTTCTCTTGCATAATGGTAATATTTCCTGCTAGAATATTGTTAACATTTGTGTAAGGGTAAGTACCCACATATTGGTGAAACCTTATCACTAAATTCATGAGAATAGAGTTGAATTTTGATAAACAACTTATCTCAGATCAGATTAAAGTAAACCATATAACGGTTGGGAAGCCCTACAAACAACCTAAATAATTAATGGGTGAGACCCAAAACTTTTCCAAGGCTCGGAAAAATTAAATAAAATATTTTGAAATACCCTAAAATATAGAAACAAGGAAATTAACCCAGTAAGAGGGCCATAGGGATAAAATCTATTTTTCAAAATTGGAAGAGAGCATTGCAAATCAAATTTTGTATGTGTTCCTTTTTTTCCTTATACCAGGAAAACAAAAAGGAAAAGGTGAATATGGGAGTAGATAGAAGATTATACTATTCTTAATCATCAATCATGTCCCTTGAACCTTCCATATAGAGTATATATAAGTGTGGGATCATGGTCACCATTTTCCATTGAAAACTTAGAGGGGAAGTGCGATTCATTATGAGAGGTTGGTTGTTTTCATTGGGAGTTCATTGAAAGGTGGAAACAAGAACCTTAGAGCACACCAAGATGAATTTAGTACCTATTATTTTAGGATGTTACAATATTTGTATTTTCATTTTTGAATAATAGGATCACTCATCGTGTGATTTTTATTATTCCTGGAGATGGAAGGATACTCATATTCCTGATTCACAGGGCCTAGCTCATTTTTCACTTTCTTCTTCCAAAATTTTCAAAATTTTGTGATGTTATTTAATATTTTTAAATAATATGTTTGTTCATCCTTCCTCCAATATTTTTTTGTGAAAGTATAAGTTCAGTGATGAAGTTTAAAATTTTATATTCATTCACTAGAAATTAAACTCAATACTTCCTAGTGATCTATAATTCATGCTGATCATTGTCATCTTCTTTCTTTTAATGGATAATGTCTATATAAGTGGTGAAGTAAGAGCATGACAACCAAAGGAATTATTTTTTCACTATATATACTTCATAATTTTCTCTATTATTTCTTATATCACTTGGGATAGTATCTAAGAGGATATTTTCATTGATGTTCTAACTAGGATCACATTTTCTAGGAAGAGATCATTGACTGGGGAGATTTTCTAGGTGATGCCTTCATTTTTTGGAGAATTTTTATATACAGAAACACATTTCTCTAATAGGTGTTCATATTTCTAAGTGAGATAGGTGATTGAATTTATAGGATCGAGCATTCATTGGGTGAGGTTAGGAAATTATCTAATCCATTGAAAGATCAATGATAGATATTTGTTGAGTGGATCGACCTGGATTTGGTCGTGTTTCTTGCTAACATCTCTCTCTATTTCTTGTTCTATTTCCCCTATTTTCTTGTTTAACCACTATTTTATAACTCTATTACCCCTAAATCTATGATTTTTATCACATTTCCATGATACTTTTACTGTGTTCAAATTATACAAAAAATGAAAAAAGAGTTTTTGGAGAACCAATAGGGCATTTGAAAATTTTCCTTGAGATCAACCCCTTGTTTGGCTATTATGATATATCTAGGGTACTAAATGTAGTTTTGACCATACTTGTGACCTCAACATTTCTTGTGGGATCAATTGAAGATACTAAAATAAAGTTTAATAATAAAAATACAATGAGGGAAAAAATGATGTAGAATTTCCAAGCATGATTGATAAAGGATCGATCAATGTTGGTGATGACCATTTAGAATTGAGACATAAAAACGGATTGAGACCCATCCTCTAAAATCGATTAAACCCAAATCCCTAGAAAGGATACACTGAAGAATCCTGGATACTCAAAGTAAAATTGAAGGTGATATAACCTCGATACACCGATTTTAAGAATAAAGATAACTACACAACATTTACTTGAAATAATGCCTTAATGAATACAAAGTAGCTAAAGACTCATGAACTATTGGAGGAAAAGTGCAAGTATGTAGGTACTGATTTTATCTATAGTCAAAGATAGAATGGTAAAAGAAACTGACAATGGTTATCATTTTCTTAGATTTAGTATTCTTACAATACTTTCCAAAGCTCCTCTCCAATAGGTCACCAACACATTCCATACCCGATCGAAGTTCCAAACCTGAGTTCGCAATTTCAAAATTCAAGCCCAGGTGCAGTGGAAACCAAAACGAGCATTGGGTGGCCCACTTTTAAAACTAATCTAACATCTTCAGTTGAAGAAAAACATAATCTTAGTGATCCCAAATCAGCTAATGAATAGACAGTGTGTAAATTAACCTAGTAGCAGGCCTACTCAGCCAAAGCCCAGTTCAAATCCAACTAAACCAAGTCTAAATCTGCAACCAATATGTACACTACCACATCTCCTCATGGGAGGCTTACAATAACATATATTATGTAAATTCCTCTCATATAAATATACTTCCACTAAATCCACATGTCACACCCATATTGGATCACTTCGAATAGTATCCATAGAAGACTAATACATGATCTTAGGCATGCCTCCTCATACACCTAAGGTTACCAACTAGGAGCAGGGGTATAAGGTGGTAGTTCAATGAGACTATAACCCATGTGTCAGAGTGTGAAATGATGGGTAAATAACCAAATAATATCCACATAATCATATTAGAGTACGTAGAGATGATAAACATATCCAAAAATAATATATTAATTTAGAAGAAATACATAATCAACTGATGATGCTAGAATATAATAATGACATCCCACTAGGTCGGTCACTTATACAATGTATTAAATAAATGGTAAAATAAGTTACATGGGTATCTACTTAACCTTTGATCCATACTATATCCTGAACACCTTATCTCATCATATCTATCCCACTCAAACATGTTAAAACTAATGTCAAGACTTAGGCCAACTTATTACTACCAAAATTGAGAGATTCATGTGTACCCATGTGCAACGGTGGCCTGAGGAGGTCATTATTACATTATTTAGTAGGGTACCACCAACATAGTCCAATAGAAACTGTTATATGAAATGATATGTGCATGTTCCATGCTTAGCTGAAATAAAAAAATCAACTATAGAAAAATAAATAAATAAATAAAACATCTCAATACCTTCGTCAGTTATTACAAGAATGTATTTGAGCACATCAGGCTTATTGTTCCTCCTCCATAACCAATTAGGGGAACCACATCCTATCCTAAACCCAGTAACCTATGACGATCCTTGGCTTTGAGACCCTAATCGACCATACTTGCTTTGCCTAATGTTATAATTTCTCTGATCATGGGAATTAACATATGGGAACTTCTATCCACACTCCAAAGATCCAACACCAAACCTCCACTAATGAGTAGAGGATCTTGGGTCATCACCAAACATCCCTCATCCTCAAGCTCTAAGGTTGTACCCTATGATGGTACAAGAGATTTATCAATGTTAGTCCAACATATAATTCCTATGAGGGGTAGGTCCTAGGAAATCTTATACATCTAAGAGATATTGACAGCTAGGAGACCTATTAAATCAAATAGAATACCCACCTGGATCCCATAGTCAATCTCATGGGTATCCAATATCTCAAGGATCCTTATATGAACTATAACTGGAGTGACCACCCGATCACAGGGGGTATCATTGGCATCAATCAAGGGGATCCAACGATCACCCTTGAGATGTCTAAAATATGTGATCAAGGATATACACCAACCTATAACCTCAAACATCCATTAAAATAGCAATGGTTTTATGCATTCAAAATGGCCTAACAATGTCTCCATTTTAATACAGAGTACATTGGGAATTCATAATAGTCTTACTGTATCAAATAATTCCATTTCATATCAGGAATTTCTATACACATTCCATCACCGACTCTAATATTGATTAAAATGAACCACCTATAGGCATCCATGACTACATCAACCATATACAATAGATTCTAGTTTGATTTGAAATCCACCCTGAAATACTTTGAGAACATATCCAAAATATATTGGGCTTCTTAGGGTCTCATCCATCTCAAAAGGTGATTCTCAGGCATCTTGAGAATTGAAAATAGCATTAGGACCAATATCCAATTCCCAAGCATCCTAAGAAATCACAGGTTTTAATTATAAACATAAATAAAGATAAAATAATGGTTGATTGAATTATCACACTCGCCACCATAATCTCAGCACCATCAGGCTTACATGTCGGTTTGGGTGCTAAGGAAACACCTACAACCATCACGACCCAAATACACACACCCACTCAGGGCAAGTCTATCATTGGGGTACCCACTCAGATCCTATGGGTTAGTATGTAAGTGAATTCACCCCCTTGGAATCCTCAGTAAAATACTAGTGTCTAGGGCCAATTACCAAAATTCTTGAATGTCACATGTCCTAGTAGTATCAACACATAAAACATTCTATTTTACTCAAAGTTAAGGTCACTTAAACATAGGTCTACAGATATGGTTTATAACCTATATCATAACCATGGTTTCAATTGGTTGATCTACTCATCCAACCTAGTCTGAGTCCAGGCTAAGGTAATACACCTTGGCTAAGTCACTAATAATGGAAAAGGTGTGATCATGCCAAAAAATACTGTAAACCCCTTGTATCAGAGTCATACCAAAGTAACATTAGGGCATAGACTGGAAAAGTTCTCTAAGTTAATCCTCACCTTTTTTAGAGGCGTACCAAGGTCTATAACATGGTCAACTTGGTTCAGTCATCTCGAGTCACGAAAAACATATTTCAAGAGGAGGATAAATATTTTAATATAGAGGCACTATATTTCATAAGGTTCTGTTACCCCCCCCCCCCTCAAGGGGTTAGAATGTTACATGGAATCATAGAATTCAAGTCCTCATCCATCACCAACGAGCCTATACCTGAGTGGTAAGGACTCTTGATTGGAATCCAAGAGACCCAGGTTCAAAACCAGGTGGAGGAAAATTTCCAGGGTATTGTAGCATTCACTCTAGTAGAACTGTATCAGTACTGTTTAGTACTATATTAGCTAGAACTATTCACTAGATTTGGGCCTTCGGGCCATCGGTTTGGGCCTACGGGTCTCAAGGGCCTTTGGGTCATCAAAGGCCTTCGGGCCTCAGGGCCTTCAGGCCATGTAGACCATGGAGTAGCCCAGTGCACATAGAACATTACCTAGAAGAGGATCATAGCAAAATGAGTAGCCGCCAATAGAAGTAGAGCTAAGCAGATTGGAAGAATGAGAGGGTATGACAACCACCATCCGGACCAGGCACCGTGCAACTTTGTATGGGGCAATGCTAGTCGATTAGCAATGAAATGTGGAGAGCGAGGTGATCAATGATGTAGAAGATAGGGAGGGATAGTTCAAGTGGGCTGGGCCTACGGGTCATGTATTGGTCATGGTATGCCTCTGGGCCTTCGGGTCATGTATTGCGGGTCAGTCAGGCCTTGTGCCTTGGGCCTACGAGTCATGTATGGGTTCCTCTTCAACATTTAAAAGGGGGATTATCCATAATTAAATAAAAAAAGGCCTTTGGTCCATTTGGACCATGTCCTCATCCATCGACGACTAAGATGCCATGATAGTGCCTAGGACCCCACATGGGACCTTTCATTTAGTTCAGTTTGTTCATGGTGTTCATTCCATTCCATATTTTAATTTTAATTAACCATTTAATTCAATTTATTACTTGAGTTAAACTAAGGGGAATCAACTCTAGTGGTATTCCTATACACCTCATTCCACATAAAAAATCATATAAACTTGATGGCTACCACATGAGACCATCTCACTTATTTCAAAGTCCCTCTCCACTTTTACACTTCCCAACTACTCACTGCCTGGCCTTACCCAAGATCTCCTTTTCTCAATCAGCAATCCATTATATTCCCAATCACCTATGTCGCACAATGTCATCATACATAACTAATTATAAATATTTATAAATATTTAAACCATTTTTACCAAAAATTCATAATTCATAGTTTCTCAAAGAACACCCTAATTATGCTAGAACCACATCCAAAGTCACCCAAATGGTATATCTCACATCCCTAGACCAATTCCAGGAAAAATTCACAAAACCAAATTCCAAATAAATAAGTAATTTAATATAATTAAAATGAAAAAACTTGAAAAAATCAAACAACATATTTCCTTTTAGGAAATGATGAATGAAGACAAACATATATTGTCTCAGGATATCCTATTTCTAAGATAAAAAAAATTCACATGAGAATCGACTGATTCCACCATGATCCTATGGAATTAGTGTCAAATCTCTATACCTGATAAAAAAACTAGGGATGAATATATAATAATAATGTTGGGAAACAACCAAAGAGAACACATACCTTAAATCATCGAAAAACTCCCTCTAGAACACCCCATCATCAAAGTTAAAAAAGGGAGGATGAGGGGATCTAGTCCCTAAACGTTTTCCCAAAAAATAGGTTAAGAAGAGACTTCCAATTCTAAAACTAGATGGTGGATATGTAATTATTACCCCTTTAAATTTCCCAAACTAGTCAATGGTTTTCTATTGTTTTGGATACAACAACCACCCTGGCCTCTATTGACCCGCATTTCATCCCCTGGGACACTATAAAAACCTTATTTCAAGCTAGAAAACATTATATAGATATGTTCAAAATCTCATAATTTGATTCAAAATATTAGTTCTCTAAAAAACCTATCCACTTAATTTTAAAAAACAAATTCCCTTGGGAATTTTCATACCCATATAGGCATGTCTCATTAAAAACTCCCAACCATAACACTTTCTATACCTAATAAGTCTTAGTGGTCATCAAACCATACAACCTAACCTATAAAAGTTGTTAATTCCTTATTAATTGGTCATGTTCTCTTCCTAAACTTCCGAATAACATCCAAGGAATAACTTACAATTCTAGGCGCTCAAACCACCCAAGCTCGATCCAATGATTGTCATCATTACTAAAGCACCATACTTTCCCAAGCTTGTATATTCTAATACCAGATCACATTATAGTAAAATTCATCATTAAGACTATAGTGATCCCCACTATAGGACTTAACCCATAACAGCCAACTCTAATGCTATGGTGCTTCCACTATTGGAATTGTTTATCCAAACAGTGCACATGTGTTATAATGATGTTCCCAATATGATTTCCACCTACTACACTCAATCAAACAAGATATTACTATTCACTTACTGGTATTAATTACCATTTCCAAATCCAAGATTAGAGGGACACATAAATAATTTATCTATAAAGATAATACTACCCCATATTTACCTCATAAGTCCTAGTTTAATTCTGAAAACACACCCATTGTATCAAAAATGATGTTCTCGATGTGTTTTTAAACTCATTGCATCCAATTCCATATAAGAACACATGGAAAATCACATCTAGTTGAATAATTTTAAAATTATTGGCTCTATCCATTAACACATTGAAACATACCCAATTTCAATGACTTTATTACTATAGGAATCCTGTGATAATCCAAACACACCCTCTAATGTCCATTTTCAAATTATTGTGTAATTCTGTTGTTGGATCCTCAACATGTTTAAACCATTATCATGTCTTACCACACATATCGAAGAACCATCGATCAAAGATATCTCATATCATTCAATCACATCCTAGTCATGATGTTAGTTCTTAGTTTAAATCCATGATAGCATGTGGTTCACATATGAAATATCCTAAGGAATCTAGTTTTTATTTTTTTTCACACACTAATATACGAATTTTTTATCAACCATCCAATGGTCATCTCTACAATCCCATAATCTGCACATCAATCCCCACCATAGAAGATCAATATTTATTTCTTTGCTAAAATGATCTTTGAACCACTACATCATACAATTCATTCATTTTAAAACACAAGGTATGGATGTTTTCAACCTAATCATAACCTAATAAAAACATGAAATATCACTTAACACATATTACCTACTCCTAAGAATGGAACCCATGACATTTAATGATATTTAATCCATAATTAGGGCCACAACATTAAAAATGTGATGGTGAAAGTCACACCACAGAACTTCCCTTATACCCTTACTTGAGCATAAATTCAACAATACCAATCTCATACACACCATTGTGACTAACTTTAAAAACCTAACTGATGGATTCAATAGTCGTACATCATCAAATCATGCTGAACACACCCTATAACATGGTCATCAAATTTTCAAACTACGTGCCCTCACCACTTCTATTCAAATTTTTGCACCTTGCTTAATAAAAAAAATATCCACACGACCTCTACCTCCAAATATCATTCCAAGATCTGAAGTATAAAACCATGCTATAATCAAACAAAAAAGGTCATATAAAAATAACTGGTCCATAAATCAAAATATCCCTCCCTTCATAACATCCTTGATTCCAAATAATTATAACTCATGGTTTCTTCCTCAATAATCCAAGGCATCACCATGCCTATTTCATATGCTCAATACCTCCATGCATTGATCTAAAATAAAACATCACTTAATGATTTCCACCTCCATTGGACTAGTGATCCCATTGCAACCCCTCTTATGATGTAGCATACCTTAACCAATTAGCCATCTAAAAGTTCTATTGGGTCAGGTTCCACTAGACATAGGCATTCCTCCCTGTATTCCAATGGCTACTGACTAGAAGTGATGGTGTAAATGAACAAAATTGGGAAGACTATACTCTCAGAGGATAATTTAATAATGGTATAGGTAAATATTTATAACATGTATAGGAAAATTGAGACTCATTAGACTCGAACCAGAACCACCAAGGGAGGAAGCACAATCCATATCAATGAATAGTAAAAGTATAATAAAAAAACTAGTAAAAATAAATAACCAACCAATATAAAACTTCTATCAACTAAAGTAGAGCATGGATACATGTCTGGTCATACATAAAATATATTTAAAGGGCCTCCAAGGACTGACCACAATAACTACATACATAATAAAAATTATGATATGAAAAAGTAAACTAAATTAGGAAACTCCAACAAGGCATGGCCTTAAGGCCCCTTACGAACATCCCATGCCAAGTAACTACTAAGATCCAACACCTGAATGAAAAATTTTACTTGAACACAAAATCATAATGTATATACATATCTCAAAGGCCCTTTTTAGGGTGTGATAATGAGTCCAAGTTGGATACGACCCAATTTTTTATACTGAACATGAGTTTTTAAAAAGGTGTGATATAGTTAAATAAATAATAATAACTTGCGTAAAATAAAAAAAATTACTTCCCTAGTGCTCAACAGCCACTAGGAAGTCATCACATACCTCAACCAATGCTGAAATCCCTGAGTAGGAGTGGATCCTTGTCCCATGGCCCAAGGTATCTATGATATCACATATCCTAGGTGAACCGTCATGTTTCACATCAAATCAAGTAACCTAGCACCACATGCCTCCTGACACCTCATGTCTCAGCAAACACTGACATACCGAAGGCACACCCAAGAAAAAAATAGTCCCTCGGACCTCTTCTTGAAGGAACTCTCCATACCAAGGCTTGATATCTGGAGGCCCAATAGTATTTGGCCTCAAATAAAATTCACTATCATCCCATATAATGACATCCAAAGAAATGATGATCCCAAAATAATCAAGGCCCACACACTCAATATTGTGAGGATCATCCCTTAACTGATAGCCTCATCACAATCAACTGAAGGTTCCTCATATTCCATGTGAATTTTTATAACAAGAACCCCCCAAAAAATCATAATCCACACAAACGGGGCCTCTACTCACATGAGTGTTCAAAATTACCTTATCATAGAGTCAACCTGTGTGTACACGACTCAAATCAGTGATTTGGCCATCATAAGTGAGTGTAAATCATCAAATTAATACCTAATATAGATCAACATGAACATTTTTCCCCTGTGACCATGTCACTCACACCAATGTCCATGCCATCCAAAAATATCAAGCCTTGCCTGAAACTTGAAGACATTTCATCCCCAATAAAATGTCCATGGAAACCAATCCTTTGATCAATATCAGTCAAGAAATCTTGGGCAAGAACAACTAGATGATCATGTCAGTTCAATCATGATGGCCATTCCATCCCAATTCCATGAGCCAAGCTCGTCATGACCCCTTGTGTCTCATTATATTCATATAAATCATTTAATCTTATCACAA
This sequence comes from Viscum album, assembly GCA_963277665.1. NCBI lineage: Eukaryota > Viridiplantae > Streptophyta > Magnoliopsida > Santalales > Viscaceae > Viscum > Viscum album. The sequence goes on from OY728159.1 coordinate 627,633,059, forward strand.
GAAATAACATATATATAATTCACATCAAAACACTTTAAACAATTAATTCAGTTTCATACGATTGAATTTTAAACTTTAAAAAGACATAAAAATTCAATTTAATTTAATGGAATTCCTAAGATTCGAAATTATATACCAATTCAATTTAAACAATTTAATGAAAATGTATATAACACCCCCAACCAAACCACCCAAGGGTAAATGAACTCTAACTCGGCCTCACATGGAAAAATAAGGATTGTGCATGCCCAACAACATCCCACAGGGTAACATATTAATTTTAATATAAAATAAATGGATGTCACTCAAATACCCAAATGCACACTAAAATATGCAACCCCCAAAAGTCTGTGAAAACACAAAAAAAAAGTTAGGAACCACCTACCTTGTACTTGAAGATATAGGCATGTCCAGTATCAAAATCTTACTCGAAGATGATTGGAAGAGATCTGAGTTTACAGTGAGCGCCCTGAAAATAGGGAAGAACGGTTCAAATTTATTTAGTGCTCAATGAGGTAGAAGAAATGATGAAGAGAGGTACATGTGTGGACAGTCATACCACTATAGTTATATAGCACCTGGCTGATCAAAAATTATACCACTAATAGAGGAGAGTGATCAAAATGGAGAAAATGATGAAAAGGAGGAGCTTCCTCAATATTTTTCTGTGACAAAAAAATAAGGGGAGAAGGTTTCAAAGAAGAAAGATAAAATAGGGGTAAAATTTTAAAATCACATCTTTATGGGATCTTCTTGGTTTAATTACATTATTTTTGAAAACGTGCAAAAACTATATAGACTACATTATTGAGGTATTGTTTAAAAGGCACCCCTCACATGGCTTGCACATGGTTTTCCCTAATCATAAGAAAACCATGATAAATCTATCTGCAAAAACCATGAATAACCTCATATAAACATGTGACTCCCTGACACGATTTACCCAAACCATGCAAAAATTCAAAATTGGGCCACACAATTAGCTGGAAGAGGCTACACAGTTTACACTAAACTGTTCATAGTGACCTGCAACTTCAAAACATGAGTTTCAGGCCTTCGACACTCCCAAAACCGTTCGAAATACCTAAGGAACTATCCGTGCCTCTATACCCGTCAAAAAACACAAGGTAAATTTGATGGGACTCTTAGAATTTGGTTCCAATAAATGAAAAATAAAATGGAATAGCCACTAATCCAAAAATTGAAAACATGATAGGGTTTCAAAGTGATTCAAAAACCCAAAACATTAAAATCTCCACCACCTTAGCGTAGCTCATCCCAAATATATTAAAAAAAACAAGGATATGGTACCAAATAGGCCAATACTAATAAAACTAACCCTGACTACCCTGGTCATAAAGTGTATAGGTTAACTTCCTTAAGGGGGGATCCCCTATTTAAAAGTGACCTACCCTGGTCTCATCAAACCCATAAATCAAATCAATCAGCTGGTCTATCGACCATATCTTGACTCAAAGATCCTCTCGTGATTCATCTTCACTCTTACACCTTCTCAAGTTCTCTTATGTCATATCTGAAACCCATCATAATCTGGCACTGCATCAGTTCCCACATTATTCTCTTCTCACACACGGCACCAATGAGGTCTATCATCTGAAAAGATGCTGAATAAAATCCCAGTGCCTCAAACATCAATTAAACACTACATATTAATGGTTCCCAGATTCCTATGCTTCTCAAGTAAACCACATCTCCTCGATTCACCTATGCCAATTCACCTTTGAATCGAAAATCCAACGATGCTCAAATATATAACATAGTTCTATACACCCAATATAAATATATCACGCACCTGATCTAGTTCCAACCAACTAACCAACATCTAGTTAGTCAATATACATATCCCATACACATCATTATCCAAAAGAGACAATCCTAAAAAATCCATGAAAAATAAAAAATTAAAATGAAATGGATACACCCATGGTGTACCTCTTCCCATCATCATCTCACCATCCAACCCATCCCCTAGTAGCTCCACAGCGTGCACCTGACCAGAAGCTTAACTTCCTGATGCCTAAACTCCCTACGATGAAACACCATCCACCACCCACTGACCCATATTATGGGTCCCAATGTCTCTACCACTTCCTCCACATGAGACTAAATCTCGGCTACCCACACTTAGTACCGATATTGAACTGATCTCATAAGCCTTATTCTACCCCGGTTCCTGACTGATAGTTGTCTGATAAGACTTCCTGTAGAACCTATTGAAATTTCTAACCTTTCCACATGCCCAAAAGTCCTTTGGAGGCTATTAACACTGATTTCATACATGTTTTGGCTTATCACACTAAAGTAAAACCATCGATGACCCACTGTGAAGTGATATGGAAGATTTCTTGGCCTAACCACCCTACTGAAACTAATCTTGTCCTTGCTTCCTTCTATCAGAATTGTTTCCATTGAAATAAACAGAAACCACCGCTGATCTCGACTAAAACATGTCCTCTAGGTTTCCCTTCATTATGAGTTCCTTGTTCACCATGTCTGAGGATGAGTCCAACCAAAATATTTTTACCTACACTAGAATAGCGTGATGTAAACCATCTTCGAAGCACCTCACCCTTTTTGTTTCATCACTCACCATGTAAAGTGAGAAGAGATACAATTCATTGAATGTCGCAGTATAGTCCATGAGTAATATCTCTCCCTACCGAAGGTTCGAGAACTCCCAATTCCTTTCTTCCCTCAATATCTCCAATAAGAAATGCTTTAAGAACGTTGTCTTAAAGTCCATATAGGCCAGTCTACCATGTCTGAATTCCTAAACCAACATGTCCCACCAGTGTATTTCCATTCCTATGGGAATATAGGTTTCCCACTTGACCCTCCACCCAAGAGGAACCTCGAACTAGTCGAAGATCATCTGCATACTGTTGATCCAATTTCCATCCACTTTTGGACCACCCTAACCCTAAAAAAATGGTGGGTGTTGTGACTAAAAATCCTAAATGAGATACACCATAGATGGATCTACTCCCTAAGAACCCCAGTCGACACCATATATAACCCATACCATGCTCACTCGGATCAGGTCATCCAACCACGACCCAAAATCTATAAGATCTAGCGACTACCCCTCCTATACTGGAACCTGATCCTGAGCCTTGACTCTGAGCCTGTACCTGAGCTTGTCCTTCTCTGCCAGACCCTTGGGGGTCTTAACATAATTGTGCACCTAATGCACTCCATTGCTACCCACCTGATTCTCTATTCAATCCACATAAGAGGAAACTATTGAATTCCATCTTCATTTTCATACAAGATATACCATATATATATATATATATTTATATATATATATATCATAGATAAGGAAAGTAGTAACAGATAGCGCATCCTCACTAACCTTACCCTTTACTATCACAAAAATGAATCACAAAATCTAGTCCTCATGGACTCCTCACCATACCTAAAATGAGCAAACTATCAAACATTCCCCTAACCATGCCCATCCTGAAAAACAATTTATCCTCTATCTGATGACCTCATCACTCAAACTGGTGATCAACATAACCCCATGTCATGGTACCTTACCTATATTATAAGAGATAGGCCTCTTTCACATATCACATGAAATATATATATATTACAATGGTTGAGAAATTTTACACCATATATAGCATGAAATACCACATTTCACATAATAAGTGAAATTTTATCCTGGCATATGCATATGGTTATCACACATCATACAAAACATTTTTATATCCCATGGAATATCACATTTCATAAGGAATTTTCATAGGTGTATGATTATAAAATCCTATCATGTGCCTAGACAAAAGAAATAACAAGAAGACAATCATAATCACCCCTTTCCACACTGAAAAAAGATCTATATCAATTTTTTGTCATACCAGGTAAAGGATCAAAAGTCATAATAGGTAACATCACATCCAAAGTATGCCACCCTAGGTGGAAATCATAACAATTATAAAATGAGAAAAAATGAAATGTAAATTCCCACCCATGAAACCATTGTTTTTCCCTCATGCCAGGGGAGTTAGGAACTTAAGAACAAGTTATAAAACTAGTTCTGACTACATCCTAATCTTCAGTCTACAATATCCTAAATAGTATGACCAGCAAAAAAGAAAAAGGTAGTCTAGATATCATTAGTATCCAGTTGAAACACTGCTACCAAATCTCTGTTAAGAACTGTTCTGATACAACTTGTAGTATCCCTGATCTAATTATCCACCCACATAATGCTATTGGGCCAAGTTCCAATGGCCATAGACACCCCTCCCCGTACACCAATGACATTTGACCTATAGTGATGGTGTAAATAAAATAACATTCAGGAGAATATACCCTCAGGTGATAATATAATAATATTCTATGTAAGATATATTTAACATGTAGTATAAAGGTAAGACGCATAAGACTCAAACAAAACCAGCTAAAGGTGGAAGAATTGTCAATATCAATAAACAAAAAAATCATAATAAAACAATTGCAAAAGAAATAAATAACCAACCAAACATACCACTTGTAGAAACTAAAATAGAGCATGAATAAATGTCAGATCATACATGCAATATCCAAGAAGGGTCTCCAAGGGATGAACATATTATCTACATAGAATAATGACGATGATACAAAAAAGTAAACTAAAATAGGAGACTACAACAATTCATGACATCAAGTTCCCTTGAAAACATCCCATGCAAAAAATCTACTAAGATCCCGCACATAAATCTGAACACAACAACATAAGGCATGCATGCATCCCGAAGGGCCCTTATAGGGTGTGAGAATGATTCCTTGTAGTATAACACCCATGTTTTCATACCCAAAAGTAGTTTTTAAGAAGGTGTGATATAGTAAAATAAACTAGCACCACATGCGTAAAAATAAAAAAAGACTTCCCTAGTGCTCAACAACCACAAGGAATTCATCACCTGCCTCATCCAACAATAGAATCCCTATGAAAGAGTGGATCTATAGACCATGTCCCAAGGTATCTATAATATCACATAGCCTAGGTGAACCCTGAGGTTCCAACTCAAATAATGTAACATGGAACCAAGTGCCTCCAAACACATTGTGTCTCAAAAAAACACTGACGTCCCAAAGGCATCCCCATGAAAAACAATCTGGTCCCTCAAACCCCTTCTCAAAAGACCTCATCAGGACATGGTCTGACATCCAGAGGCCCAATGTTATCTATCCTCAAATAAAAGTCACCATCATCTCATAACATAAAATATTAAGAAATATAGATATCTTTTCTCCAAAAATAATCCAGGCCCATAAAATCAATAATGTGATCCTCATCCCCCATCTAATATCCTCATCACTATCAACCAAAGTCTCCTCATATTGCACATGGATTTATATAGAAAAAACCCCCAAAAAAATTCTTAATATACAATACTGAGGGCCTCTACCCATACGTGTGTTAAAAACCACCTCATTTTAGAGTCAACATGTGTTCACAAGAATATAATTAGTTCTTTAGACATCACATGTGGGAGAATATTACAAAATTAAAACCAAATCCACACAAAGTGGCCCTTCATTCCCCCTACTGAAGGTTCTGGGTGCAGTGGAAGAGTGGTTGGGATGGAACCCAACTTTGATTTTTACCCTGATCAATGATTATTCCAGGATCAATACGATGATGAACTCCAGTCTCCATGGAATATGATCAAAGATTTATATAAAGAATAAAGAGGCCCGAAAATATTAGAGAGGATCTTGGACATCATGTTTATAATTAATTTAATTAATTTCATAAAGAAATATAATACCTGGATATTTGGAATTTTTATTCGTTGATGATTTTGATCATTCAGAATGACGTTTCTAGATTATCTTATTGTTCTTGTAAGTATGCAAACTAGAATCCCTCTTGCGGTGATCCACACATGCTCTGATGGCCTCCGATCGACACCGGTAGTTCTCCGGGTGCTAGCGTGGTGAAGCAAGTGTCTTGTGTCGATCATTCTTGATTTCTTGTTCTTCGGTCTTGAAGAACGTCTCTCGTTATTGAGAGGGGAGATAAGAATATTTGAGAGAGAAATTTTTTGGCTTAACAATTCTCAATTCACTCGGCATGTGGTGTGGTGCATTTCACAATAGGGGTACTTTCCTATTTATATACATGGAATTTCAGTTACAATATTTAATTGCATAGAAACAATTAAATACATTCATGAACTTATAAAAAACCCATGAATTTAATAATAATACCGCGTCATTATTTATGGTGTGCCAACTTGTTCAAATAGGAATAAATGAAATTCCACATCACAAAATAATAGCAGCATTATTTTAATTTGTGACAACTAGTTAAATAATTATTTACGATCTTGCAAATAATTATTTTAGTACCTGATTGACCTTGGTCCGCTTGAACTCCAATTCCATTTGTTGAACTCCCAAATAAATAAATAAATAATTTATTCTCTTAAATAAATGTTTTATTTAAAAACTAGTAAATAAATATTTATTAAATGTTGAACAAAATAAATAAATATCTTTTATTTAATTTATGCGATCATTTTAAATTGAATAAAATTATTTCATGGTCTTGAGAATAATATTTATTTCATTAATTAAATTCAAATAGAATTTAACTGAGACCACCCAAAACACTTAGTGTGTGTCCCTCTAGGATTCATTCTCGTTGGCATTTGGTGGGCTTGACTAAAGTCCAAGAGTACTGTCTAGCAATGCGTCAAGGCACCAAAGAAAAAGAATGTAAAGTCGCAACAACGACATCCACATATGAATGATCACCGTGTAATATAATACCATTTTCGTAATATCTCATCAAATAGGTTTCATGATTGTGTAATAAAATTTTATGCTTGATACGTTTTTCTTTGACTACCTGAAATAAAATCGTTGTTACACCATTGCCATGGAATTTCATGTGAAGGTTCTATTTCAATCAAAGGGCTGAGATATCAACATACATAAATGGAAGGGACAAATAATTTCTCGACTTATCCATTAATAAAATGTCACTTGTGATGCACCCAACATACCCTACTTTCCGCCAACTGTCTGCGTGATGGTTTTTGTCAGTAAATCAAACTGTGCAAGTCATGATATGTATTAATGATAATATTAAAGTCGAAGGATCATTACACACACTCATAGATCGAAATATCTAATGACACCAAAACAAGAAGAATTTCTGCTAGCGGGTCTTTTCTCATAATCTCTTATCTTGGAGATTACCAAGTTAGAACTTCATGATATGAAGTCTCATCTGCTTACAAGTACTCGCACCTAACAGTCTGCATTCTATTTGTCACAACATAGCATGTCATCGAAGAGTAGAACTATATTTAAGAATATTGTTATAGAATTTCAAGGTTCTCATCATAGTGGGGAACTTCCATGACCTTATCAATGTAACAAATACTCTAGGACATTATTACATCATAGTCATGAAGAACAATGAACAATATGTAATAATACATTAAATATCCATGTAATCAAAGTAAAACCAGTTGGATCTAAGACACCACCCCTTAAAAACTCCCACTTGGACTAGAGCTAACTACCTATGACATTTAGTCTGCTAGACCTAACATGATGATCATGTTTCTACCGAGTCAAGGATTTATTCAAGGGGTCATCCATGTTGTCTTATGTGGAAATACTACTCATTGTAACTTCACCTCTCTAAGACAAATCCCTCAAGAGATGATACTTACAAAGTATGTGATTCATCCACTGATGTGACCATGGTTCTTTTGCAAGAGCCACCGCTGCAGTATTATCACATTATAGTGTGACGGTATATTTACTGCTAGGTATCACATCTAGCTCCTAGACAAAACTTCACATCCAAACTGCTTCTTTAGCTACCTCTGAAGCTACGATATACTCTGACTCTACTGTAGAATGTGTGACCACACTTTTCTTTGTGCTCTTCCAGCTCACTACACCTCCATTCAAAGTGAATTTGTATCCCTTTTGTGACTTCATGTCATCTTGATCAGTATGGAAACTAGAATCTACATATCATGTGATGAATAGTTCCTCATCTCCTCCATAAACCTAGAACATATCCTTATTACACCTCAAATACTTTACTATAGTCTTGACTACCATCAAATGGTGGTCACATGGGTCAGCTTGATATCTTCCTACCGCACTCAATGCGAGGAGACATCCAACCTAGTACATAGCATGGAATACATGACTAACCCAATCGCTGATGCATATGTAGTCCTTGCCATTATATTTCTTTCCTCATCTGTCTAAGGACATATTTTATAGGAAAGATGAATACCTTGTGATGCCGGAAACAATCCCCTCTTGGATTTTTCCATACTGAATCTCTTCAGCATCTTATCAATGTATGTACTTTGACTTAGGCCCAGTAATCTCTTGGATCTATCATGATGGATCATGATCCAAAGAATATGCGCTTCCTCACCCAAGTCTTTCATGGAGAAGCATTGATTCAACCGTGCCTTAACAAACTGTAAGACTGGTATCTTGTTTCCAATGAGTAATATGTAATCCACATATACTATTAAGAAAATGACTGCACTCCCACTAAACTGTTTTTAGACACAAGGCTCACATTCATTTTTGATAAAACCAAATTCTTTTATGGCTTCATCAAAACAAATTTTCCATTACTTGGATGCTTGATTTAATCAATAAATTGATTTTTGCAACTTGCATACCTTATTGGAATCCTTTGGAGTCACAAACCCTTTGAGTTGTGTCATGTAGATATCTTCCTAAAGGTTCCCATTAAGGAATGATGTTTTGACATCCATTTCTTAAATCTCGTAGTCATGGTAAGCCGCAATAGGAAGTAGAATTCTGATGGATTTCAACATTGCAACTGGTGAGAAGGTTCCATCATAGTCAATTACTTGTCATTTTTTATAACATTTGGCAACTAGTCATTCCTTATAGGTACTGACTTGTCCTTCCATGTCCAGTTTGTTATTGAATACCCATTTGCAGCAAATAGGCTTTACATCAAATGGAGGATCTACTGAAATCTAGACTTGGTTTTGGTACATGGAATCCATTTCAGAATTCATGGCTTCTTTCCCCTTGGCAACGTCTGTTCCATTTACTGCTTATTTGTTGGTTAGAGGATCATTATAATCAACAAATATTGAGTTACCATCCTTGGTAACTAGAAAACCATTTCATTTCGGTTCTCTAACCGCTCTTGTACTTCTACACAGTACTTGTGTCTCTGGAACATATTCTTCTTCCATGGGGCTTTGTTGAATCTGTTCTTGTACCAAATTTTGTGTACCTTGAACCTTGACTTCATTGACGTCTATCTCACTCCCACTATCTCTTTTGGAGATATTCTCCCTCTCAAGTAATATGGAATGTCTTTCCACTAAAAACTTTTTTTATAAGGGGTTGTATAGGTAATATCCCCTTGTTTCTTTGGGGTATCCTAGAAAGGTACACATTGTGTCTTGGGGTGTGAGTTTGTTACCTGAATAGGATTTAATAAATTCTTCACTACCCCTCACATGTAAACTCAATAACATGGCCTTTCTTCCACTCCATAACTCATATGGAATACCATTTATCAATTTAGTTGATACTTGGTTTAGTATGTGTGCCGCTGTTTGTGACGCATATCCCCAAAAGGATAATGGAAGACTCGCATGACTCATCATTGATGTCACCATGTCTAACAGGGTGTGGTTTTTCTTTACACTCAAACCATTCCACTAGGGCGTGTTTGGAGGAGTGAGTTGGGATAGGATCCCAAACTCCCATAAGTAATAAATTAAGTCTTGATTTAGATATTATCCACCTCGGTCTGAGAAGAGTTTATTAATTTTATTACCCAGATGGTTCTCAACTATATTCTAGTATTATTTGAAATTATCAAAAGAATCCTACTTATACCTCATTATGTAGATATATCCATATCTACTAAATTCATCAGTAAATGTTTTGAAGTATGATTACCCTCCCCTTACTTCAACTAGAAATGGACCACACACATCAGTATGAACCAATTCAAAAAGTTCTTTAGCCCTTCCACCTTTCCCACTAAATGAGGATTTGGTCATTTTTCCTTTTAAACATTAATGACATATGCCAAGTGGTTCTAGTTTGAAAGAATCTAAATATCCATCCTGATGTAACTTTTTTAAACATTTCTCATTTACATGACCTAGCCAGTGATGCCAAAGCTGGGTGTGGTATGAGTCAGGTGAAGTATCTTTGTTATCTATTTCCATTACTTGGTTTGTGTAATCCAACACATAATGTCTATTATATATATGTGCCTTACCATAACAAATGCTATCTTTGTAAAAGAAGCAACATTCATTTACAATCTGGAAAAAAAATCCATCCATATCTAATCTAGATACAGAAATAATGTTTTTAGTAATAGAAGGCACATAATAACTACCCTTTAACACCAAGATCATCCCAATTGGCAATGTGAGGTGGTAGTCCCTGACAGCTACACCAGCAAGTCTAGCTCCGTTGGCTGTTCATAGATCTACCTCCCCTCGAACAATCTTCCTGAATATACATGGTTCCTGTATTTGGATACATATGTGATAACCACAAGCTATATCTAATACCCAATTTGTAGAAATAGATAGATTGCATTCGATAACAAATGCACCTGAAGCTTTCCCTTTCTTCTTAGGTTGGGTGTAGTTATTCTTCTAGTGGCCTTTCTTGCCACATGTGAAACAAACAGCTTCCTGTTCCCTTGCCTCCCCTCTGATCTTCCTTTTCTTGGAAGGTCGTGAAGAAGCTTTGGTCTTAAATCTCTTCGGCTTAACTTTCCTATTATTCACCATAAGGACATAAGTATTTTTGCATTTCAAATATTTGTCCACATGGCGAATGAGGGTAAGAAGATCAGATAGATACTTCTCAATGTTGTTCATATTGAAATTGACAACAAAGTTAGAGAAGCTCTGAGGGGGTGATGCGAGAATGAGATCGGTGCCCAGTTCTTCGGTGAGTTTAAACCCTAGAACCTCCAGGCGTTAAATGAAGCCAATGAGATTGACTACATGAGGCCTAGTTGGGGAACCTTCTCCAAGGTTACTCTGAAATAGTGCCTTAGATATATCAAACCTTTCCTGTATTTCTCTCTCATGGTAAAGACCACTGATGTGCTCGAGCAAGCTATAATCATCCATGTTTTCATGAGACTTCATGAGCTCAGTAGACATTGTTGATATCATCAAATATTGAACGTCGACCGTGTCATTCATATGTTTTTCATAGACCAGGAAATCCTCATCACTCACATCCTTGGAAGGTGAATCAGGTAATGCTGACTCTAGGATGTAAGACTTCCGTTCATGGTGTAGGATAACCCGAAGGAGTCTAAACCATTCCTAGAAGTTACTGCCAGGGACGATGTTGTCTTTATACAGAATTGATCGCAGTGATAGCATGGTTGATGAGTTTATCATTTTTTATTCTATGATTAAATGAGTATATCATTAGTATTTTCTTGATTATATTTTATGAGAAATAATAAATTTTATTAAGTCTCCGACTATTTTATCAAGTCCCAATGGCCCCCACCATTGAAGTAGAAATGTCCAGTTGCTATGACATTCTAGTGGAAAGTATCTATATACCCCTTCTCATAACCCCAAAAAGGGTTGGTCAAGCTATTAGAAGGTATTTAGATAGGAAGGTCTTCGCCAACTGCAGGCTTGCGTCCCTTGATCTGTTGAGTGGACTCCCCAATCCTAAAATCATAACTTTAGATTTCCTCAACTCTTGCCTCCAATATTACACCAAGTCTAGAAAGGGCTACTCCTCTTGATGTAATATGGTTAATTAGACCCTAAATCTTTCATAAGGTATTTCTATATAAAATTAAGTGTCCTAACTAGGGTTGGTCAAACACATTGTTTTTTTGAGTTCTTCCCTTAATCAAATAATAGAAGGCATGGTCTAACTTAATATTTTATTTAAGGGATTTTTTTATCTCTTATGCGTAAATTTCTTATTATGACATGGTTGTTAATATTAAGTGGAACTTACTTAAGTGATTAACCATGTCTTGATAATATTTACGCATAATCCTAGTTTATTTTAGTTTCATCTTGCATTCTTTGTTTAATTCATTAATTATTTGATCATTACAAAACATCCATAATGATAATCCATGAAAATGATAGAAATAAAGTAAATGGTATGATCATGAGCTTTTTCTATTGGTTAGTTTATCTAGCGGTTGATAAAATAACCCAAGACCTAGGAGAGAAAACACCTTAATCCTTTTGGGTTCGTGTTTACAGCTTTCCACCTATCCACCTTTGTATCTCCTTGGATTGGTTTCACCTTGGATCCTGACTTGAGCCACCTCCACTAGCTTGGGAGCTCCATCCATTACATATGCATTTATCTCACACACAGGTGAGGGGTAAAAATGGGTTTTCACATAAAAGAAACCTTGGGTGCATAGGCCCTGCATATTAATTTGGAGAAGGCTCGTAGGCCAACAAATTTAATTTAAATAGATAAATTAAAAGAAACCTTACACATACAATGGTCTTGGTCTATCTCATGATCATCCATACATGAAACAATATTTACGGATAAACAAAGCTACCATTCAATTCTTTAATCATTCTTGTTTAAGATAAATCAAGATTGAATTAAATAATTACCATCTTTAATTAATCAATCCATTTATCTTAAATTATTTTTCTGAATTTCCTTGAGATTCTCATCCATTATAATTTTAAACAAATTTATTTAAAATTATCTTTGTATGTAACTTGTACCTTGGAGGAAACCCGGTGAATTCCCATTCATAACTACCTAATGAGGTGAAATGAACATTATAGAGATTGTTAAATTAAACATATATATATAAAACACTTATCACGTGTTGTGCCTCAGCTTTAGACATGCACTATGGTACACATCTCAAGGGTTTGTATAATATAATAATAAATTTTTATAAATATGCATAATTTGGATTAGTACACGATGTGTAGTTCTGAGTACATGACATGTAATTTTGTTCACCGTTCATCTAAAGTACACACCCGGGGACATGGCGTGTAGACGTACTATGGAAATTTTTGGAGTACACGACGTGTTCAGTGGGACACACACCGTGTAGTATCCGCGTTACATGGTTTCCAACTGGGTAATATGTGTAAAGAGTACACGGTCCAACCCAACCCAAAGGTACTACACACCGTGTTCAGTGGACCACATGGCGTGTAATTCAGAAACTGTGTGCCACCTATTATTAGTCAACACACAATGTCATTTATGACATAGGTAGGATCCATTTACATGACCAGATTTTTCAGACCAGTCCAATGCATTGAACCTAGACTACTCAGAATTTAAATATGAATACATGCCGTGTATTCTGGTGTTATATGGCCAGGAACGTTTGTCACCTTCGAATGAGATCCTTTATTTTATTTTAATAAAAAAATAAAAGAAAAAAATTATTTCTATAAGGTGAATGAGAAATGAAAGTGGAGGAATAGATCTCGAGATTCAGATTTACAGAATGACTAACATGAATTGAAAAAACTAAATTATTAAATGTGTAAGTCAAAAATTAATTATTTAAATAATTATAAACTATGATGTAACCCCTCTGATACCACTTGAAGGTTCGAGGCGCAGCGGAAGCGTGGTTGGGACAGAACCCAACTTTGATTTTTACCATGATCAATGATTATTCCAGGATCAATACGATGATGAATTCCAGTCTCCACGGAATATGATCAATGATTTATATAAATAAGAAAGAGGCCTGAAACCTTTAAAGAGGATCTTTTACATTATGTTTATAATTAGTTTAATTAATTTCAAAAAGAAAAATAATACCTGGATCTTTAGTATTTTTCTTCATTGATGATGTTGATCATCCGGAATGACCCTTCTGGATTATCTCGTTGTACTTGTAAGGATCCTAACTAGTATCCCTCTAGCTAGGATCCACACATGCTCTGATGGCCTTCGATCAACACCGCTCGTTCTCCAGGTGCTAGCGCGGCGAAGCGAGTGTCCTGTGTCGGTCATTCTTGATCACTTGTTCTTCAGTCTTGAAGAATGTCTCTCATTCTTGAGAGGGTAGAGAAGAAGATTTGAGAGAGAAATTGTTTGTCTTAACAATTCTCAATTCACAAGACTTGTGGTGTTGTTTATGACACAATAGGGGTACTTTCCTATTTATATACATGGAATTTCATTTACAACATTTAATTGCATAGAAAAAATTAAATACATTCACAAACTTAGAGAAAACACATGCATTTAATAATAATACCGCATGATTATTTATGGTGTTCCAACTTGCACAAAATGGAATAAATAAAATTCTACGTCAAAAAATAATAGCAACGTTATTTTAATTTTTTCCAACTAGTTAAGTAATTGTTTACTGTATTGAAAATAATTATTTTACTACCGGACTGACCTTGGTCTGCTCGAACTCCACTTCCATTTATTTAACACCCGAATAAATAATTAAATAAATAATTCTCTTAAATAAATATTTTATTTAAAAACTTGCAAATAAATATTAATTAAATGTTCAATAAAATAAATAAATATATTTTATTTAATTTATGCGATCATTTTAACTTGAATAAAATTATTCCATGGTCATGAGAATAATATTTATTTCATTAATTAAATTCAAATAGAATTTAACTGAGACCACCAAAAACACTTATTCTGTAACACTCTAGGATTCTTTCTCGTTGGAATTAGGCGGTCTTGACTAAAGTCCAAGAGTACTGTCTAGAAATAGGTCATGGCACCCTAAAAAAAGAATGTAAAGTCACAACAAATACATACACATATAAAAGCTCATTATGTAATATAATCCCTTTATTGCAATATCTCATGAAGAAGGTTTCATGATTGTGTCATCAACTTTTATGCTTGATACGCCTTTCTTTGACTACCTGAAATAAACTCGTCGTTACACGGTGGCCATGAAATTTCATGCGACGGTTCTATTTAAATAAAAGTGTCGAGATATCAACTTCCATAAATGGAAGAGACAAATCCTTCCTTGACTTATCCATTAATAACATGTCACTTGTGATGCACCCAACATACCATACTTCCCGCCAACTGTCTGCATGACTATTTTCATCAGTAAATCATAGTGAGCGAGTCATGATATGTATTAATGATAATCTTAAAGTCTAAGGATCATTACACACACTCGTAGATAGAAATATCTGATGACACCAAAACATGAGGAATTCCTACTAGTGGGTCTGTTATCATAATCTATTATATTAGAGATTACCAAGTGTGAACTTCAGTAACAAATACTCTAGGACATTATTACATCATAGTCATGCAGAACAATGAAAAATATGTAATAATACATTAAATATCCATGTAATCAAAGTAAAACCAGTTGGTTCTCAGACACCACCTCTTACACATACGACAATGTTTCTCAAACTGATGGCCACAACATCTAAATATCTTGGGCCATGCCCGCAACCTGATGGCCTTTTTTACTCAATCTGACATCCATGACACCCAATATAGTGTTAAATATTACTAAAGATATCTAGGCCAAGTCCAACCCGAAGACAACATCTCTTTAATCCCGATGGCCATATCATCTTAATTCCCCCTGCCAATCCCATCATGACCCCTTGGATCTCATCACATGAATCTCAAGCATTTAAGAATATTACAAGAAATAACATATATATAATTCACATTAAAACAATTTAAACAAAAAATTCAATTTAATATGATTGAATTGAACAATTTAAATAGACAAAATATTTCAATTTAATATAATTGTATTCCTTTTATTTGAAATTATATACCAATTCAATTTAAAAAAATCAATATAAATGAATGTAAAACCCCCAAAAAACCACCCAAAGAGAAATATCCTCTAACCAATCCTTGCCTGATGAAATGAGGATTGGGTATGCCCAACGACATCCCATAGGGTCACACGATAAATTTATTATTAAACAATAGGGTCTCACTCAAATACCCAAATAACTGCGAAAAGACACCCCCCAAATTTTGTGAAAAGATAAAGGAAGGTATGAACCACCTACCTAGGGTTTGTAGTTGTTGTGACATATGATATCAAGCTCTAACTCAAAGTTAATTAGATGAAATATGAGTTTTTGTCTAGTTCCTTGAAAATAGTCAAAAATGGATCAAATAGATTTAGCACTTCATGAGGAGGAAAAATGAAGAAGATAGGGATGGGTGTGGAGAGATTTAATGATATAGTTATATATAACCTGAAGGATATAAAATGAGACCACCTATAGAAGAGAGGGATCAAATTGGAGAAGAGAAGGAAAAGAAGGAGCTTCCTCTTAATTTGTGTGCAACCAAAAAGAAATAAGGGGAGAAAAAGGAAGAAAAAACAAAAAAAATAAAAGAGGAGAAATGTAAACTCATTTCATTAAAAGGAATGCATGGTATACTCAACTGGTTTTAAAAATAGAATGGGCTATAGTACCTAGGTACTTCCCAAAAGGTACCTCTCGCACAGCTTGCGCACAATTTTTCCTAACCATGTGCAAACTGTGTTGAATTCATCTACAGAAACTATATATAACCCTGAAAACCCATGAACCTCCCCCACATAGTTTAACAAACCATGTGGTAGTTCAAAACTAGCTCACACAGTTAGATGAAAGATTCCACACGAATTTCCCTTAATCGTGCACCCTGACCTGCAACTCCAAAAAAAATTTGAGGCCTCTAACACTCCCAAAACCTTTCCAAACATCCACGGAACTATATAATCCTATAATCCCATCCAAAAACATGATATAAATTTAATGTAACTCTTATAGTTTCTTTATGATCATTGAAAAATAAAATGACATAACCACTAATTCAAAAATTGAAAACATGAGTTGTTTTTGACATGATTCAAAAACCTTAAATGTTACACATGAGTCTACCTTAAATTAAATATAAAATGACTCACTAAAACCCAATTCATATTCTAATATGGTCACTTGGGTCTCCCACATAGCCCATAAACCAGGGTCTCTCTAGAGTTCAAGCTCATGGTAAATATCTCATGTTCCAATCCACAAACCATGTAAAATATCACAGGACAAAACCCTCATAAGTTTTATACACATAATACTGACATTTCATGCCTTTGAATAGTCTAATAAGCACTAATTCCCATCAAACATCCATAATTTTGATTAAACCCTTTAATATTAAAAACTTATGATAAACTGCCACAATATTTTCTATGATGATCTATGTCATGGGACGAAGATTGATAGGTTTGGTTAGAAACGATGAAATTTTAAGATATATGAGAAAATAATATAAAGGTTGTTACTATGATTTTAAATAACTGAACAATTATAATTCAAATAACCCTCATAGGGTGTAACAATAATGAAATATATTCCTATATCTCCCCACCCAGGTCATCATAATGAAACTAAGTGCCAACTCTGACCCACTATAAGTCAATGTACCTCCTATGCATGTGGATTACTCCATCATCATGTTGACCCTCACCACAGGTCCACATGATCTACCATCAGAAGGAAATACATATAAAAAATGAACCATATGAGTAGAAATCCACTGAGTACTTATACAGAAAGACGTCGTATGAGCAGTTGTTGTCACATTAAATAACTAAGCCTCATTCTCTAGTTGCAATAATCACACTAACAAACCTATATGTCATGTGAATTTTATATGAAAAATATGATACATTATATGCCTCTTTCTTCTAAGGCCATGAGACAAAATGCATAATATATTAATAACCTCAAACATCCATGTGAGTTACTCAAGGTGAAAATCATGTATAACTATAACATTGAATATTGAGAACCTCAATCCCATCCCCTGGTAACAGGGAATTCTTACCAGAATAAGTGTCCATGACTCATTAATTTTATATCCATCATAAGATCTAACACATTCCTATTTTACCTATTTTTCATATCAAAAATAGTAAGATAAAAGAGAAGTAATCCTATGATACCACATTATGACACCCAAACCTAACTCACTCTGAATAGTATTCATACCAGATCACCAAATGACCTCAAGCCTACCACCTCATATGCTAGATGTTAATATCAAGATCTGGGATCTATAGTGGTACTACGGGGAGTCTATACCCCATATATCATAGTGCACAATCATAGGTAAATAATTAAATAACATTTGCATCATCACATCAAAGTATGCATATATGATAAACATATCCAACAATAATAAATCAATAAAGAATCGATACAAACTCAAATGATCATGATGGAATGAAATAATGATTACCCATTGGGATGATCACATATACAAGGTAATAAATAAAAGGGAAAATAAATGACGTGAGGCTCTCCTCTATCTTTGAGCCATACCACATCCTAGTCACCTGATCTTGTTTGATCTGTCTTGCTCAACCATACTAAACTTGATCTTGGGATTTGTCCCAACTTGTTCCTAAAACTGGTGAGTGATGCTTATGTACCCATGTGTAATGGAATACCAAGCATGGTGTTAGTATATAACTTAGTAGGGAACCACCAACCCGACCTCATACTAATAGGTATATGAAGTGATATGTTCATGTGACATGTTCAACTAAAATAAAAAATTCAACTATATAAAAGTGTATAAATAAAAAAAACAACTCAATACATCCTTCAACAAGGTTTTGAATGTCTCTAAGCATGTCTCCTTTCCTTTTCCTCCACTATAAACACTCTAGGGAACAATTTTTTTCCTAAAACATAGTAAACCATTTTAATAGTCAAGTCTGAGACCCTAATTGATCATATACCTTCATCATATAACGATGGAACATATTTGATATTGAGAATCACCATAGGGGAACCACATTCCATACTATATGAATCCCATTACCACACCACCACCAATGAGTAGCGAATCTTGTGGAATGATCAAGAATCCCTCATCCAGAAGCTCTAAGGCTAAGCCACATGGTTGTACCTGAGCATTCTCATTGTCAGTCCGATGTATTATTCCTATGATGGGGAGGTACTAGGAAATCCAATACATCCAAGAGTGACTGATTCCTAGGAGACCCAATAAATTGAATGGAATTCCCTATTGGATCCCACATTCAATCTCTTAGGCATCCTATATCTCATGGATCCTCATCCAAACCATAACTAGTGCATCGACCCAATCCTAGGGGGTATCCTAGGAATCAATAAAGGGTATCCAATAGTTACCCTATGTATTTCCAAAATCCATTATTATGGATATAAACCAACTCATATCCTCAGTATTCTTTTCTAATCTAAGTTTTTATAGGAATTTCCAATGGTTTAATTGATCACTATTTGAATCTTGAGCCCCTCAGGCATTCAATATGGTGTCACCATATCAAAGGAATCACAAAAATTCTTGTATTCATTCCATAATTGACTCTGGTGTTGTATCTCAGGAACCCCATATAGTTATCCATGAATTTATAAACCATATATATTTTATTCTTGTCATACTATAAATCTACCATAAAATACTCTAATACTGGATCCCATTCATATTGGGAATCCCATGGTCTCATCCATATCAGTAGAAAATTCTTGGGAAATCATAATATTATCACTACTAAAAGCCAATTCCTAGTAACTCTGATAAGTCTCAAGAATCAAGCATAAATATTAATAAAGATACAACAAGTTAAGGTTAAACACCCATGTATGTCATCATAATATCAACCCCTTAGGGATTACATATCAGTTCAGTTTCTAAGGGGACACCTACAACCATTAATATCCAAAAACACACACCCACTAATTTTAGTCTATCAATGGGTCACCCAATCTGATCTTCTAGTCAGTATGTAAGAAGATTCATCCCTTTTGGAATCCTCAGTCACAAAAAAAATATGTCAGGCCAAAGCCCATCAATCAAGGAATTTAATCTTCCAAACAGTGTCAAAACATAAAATTTACTCTTTTCCAATAAATTGATCCACTTAAACATTGTCCTTGGGTGCTATCTCATTTCTCATCTCAGTTCCAAGATCCCACTTGGTTGGTCCACTCACCCAACTCAATCCTAGTCTAGCTTATGGTTGTATACTTAGGCTAAGTCATTACTATGGGGAAAGGTTTTATCACTTCCTTCCAATACTATTATATCATTAGCTTTGAGGCCTACCAAAGACCCTTTAAGGCCTAAATAATCCAAGGTATCTATATTAATATTCACTAACTTCTTTGAGGTGTCTCAAGGGTCTCACCTATCCTTTTTGGGTTGATTGTCTCAATTCACACAACACACCACTTTAAATAAGGGGACAAGGCTCCTACTCTTTGACCACTATGTTTCAAAAGTTCCACCCCCCTTCACGGGACCTGAAATTCACATTCCATATCAAAATTAAATGCCTCATTGATAGGTGAAAATGGTTTCAGGATAGTTCATAGGACCATATGTGGGCCCTGGTACATAGTTTGGTTCATTAATAGTGTTCATTAAATTTAAAATTTAATTTTAATTAATCATTTAATTAAAATTAATTAATCAATTTAACCAAAGGGCAATATCCACTAGTGGAATAATAAACACATTATTCCACATAAAGAAAGCATATAAACCATATTTCTAGAAAAGAAGGTCATTTACCTCATTTTTAATCCCCTTTCAACTATTACACTGCCCAACAACTCAATGCTTAGCCTCAACCAAACTCACTATAGATCTAAAGTTCACCAACCATATTCTTAGTAACCTATGTCACACCATGGAATTATACATAACTAATTATTACAATTTATAATTAATTAAACCATTTTTACCCAAAAGGCATAACACCCAATTTCTCACTGAATGTTGTCTTTGCACTAGATCCACATCTAATGATACCCCAAGGGAACATCTCACATCATCTATTCTGCACCAGGTGAAATCCAAAAATAAATATCTAAATCAATAGGTAATTTAATTTAATTAAGATAAAAAACCTTTTGAAATTTACACAACATCACATCTTTTTAAAAATGATGAAAGAGTACACTCAAATATTACCTCGGGATATCCTCTATCTAAGATAAACTAATGTCTCATGAGAATCAATTGATTCCACCATGATAGGATAAAATCAGTATAAAATTAAAAAATATAGTAAAATATTATGGATAATAGATAATAAGAGGAGTCATAACTTGTTGAGGTGGACACATACATTGAATCACTGATAAACACCCTCTAGAGCACCTTGACATTAAAGGGAATGAAGGGAGAAGGATGGGGGTTATCTACCTACTCACACACAAAAATAATAGGGGAGGAGGGGTTACCACCTTATAAAATTTTATGGGGAATAAATTTAATTCTTACACTTTTAAGGCACACTAGCTAGCTACTGTTTTGCTATAATTTTGGTTGCAGTTGTCATCTGGACCTCTCTTAAGGATCCTCTGAGCCCCGGGAACACCATCCGAGCCTCATTATAGGTATATAAATATCATTTGGATACATTAATTATCTTTTAATTAAATTATGAATCTAATTTTTACAAATTAACCATCCCCTAAATTCAAAGAGACAAATTACCTTGGGAATTTTTACACCCGTATGGGAATGAGGCACTACACCATGAAGCATTGAAACATTTTTCTATAATTCTTCTCAAACATGTATGGGTTATGAATGTGGGATGAGTCACCCAACTAGGTGAAATTATTACATTATATTAGAGATAAAATTTATAGAGTTATAGTATAAAAATGGGATGGGGATGAATTAGAGGATTATATCTCCTTCATGGGATAATTTCTCAAACATTTTCTTCTTTTACTTATATAATTATGTAATTTTTTCATGATTGTTTTAGTAAAATTAAGTTCCTTTTTCTCAATTATTTTTTTTATTTTTACGAACTTCTTTTGTGTCATTAATTTAATCTATAATCTCCATGATCATTGAGTGTTGACACAATGAAAATTCCTAAGGTAGGTTTTATGGTGCTCCAAATTTCATAGAATTTTATTTCTTCAAATTTTGATTCTTTTGTGATAGAGAGATGGATTTTCCTAGGGGTCATGAAAATATTTCTCAATGTATATTTTTAATTATTGTCACCCCATTTAAATATCAACCAAATAATTTCCCTCCACTTATCTTGATCAACATAGAATGAAAATGGATTTTCATGGATTGAGGAATGAACAACATGTGAATGGAACTAGTTGTTACGATAGTGGATGCATGAGTTGAATATGTTTAATGGTTTGAGGTTATTTTTAAGGTGATACATGGTGTGAATAGTAATGTTTAAAAAGTTCAATAATCCTCAAATATCAAGTTCAGTGTAGTGATCCATTAATAGTATTGAGTGAATCAGCAACAGATCTTAAGCAACAATTATGGATAACGAAGGACCTATGATTTCCTAATATTGGAATAAAATTTTCTCAGTAACACCTATGTAGGATTTTTTATTATTGATCTTAATTGTATATATAAATAACCACAAAACATCAATACTCTAACATAAATTTGTGTTTAGTAATTAATAAAATGAAGCTTTAAAAAGTAGTATGTGATTGAGAGAAGTGAAGAATCAACCCATAAATCCTTGAAAATAACCTTGGTCAGTCACACTAGACTAAATTATAGGTTAAAATATATTTTACATGAAATAAGACCAACAACCATTTTCATCACCCCCATAGATGAGTCATATTTAGGATGAATTCCATATGTTTACACTTCACTGATATCTTCATAAAGATTCTCACATCATTGATTAGGTTGAGATGGATATTAAAGATGGTATGACCTTAGAGGAATATATTTTCAAGAATCAATTCCATCAGGAAAATGTGTTACATGAACATTTTATTCCTTTAGTTTAAGTATTTTAGATACACAATGGCTTTTGGGATTTTACTTTGGAGTGGAAGTCATAGTTGTGTTCTTAACACCCTGAGATTTTCTTAGACTTTTGTTTTTCTCTCTTCTATTGAGGTGATGTGTTGTCCTTATGTTGTTATATGATATTGTTTCTATTATTTGATGATGTTTTATACTTATGTTACTTGTTTATCTAATTTATGAGTGTTCTCCTATTTTATAGAGAACCATGAGAGTTATCTTGTAGGGTGGTTGTTCGAACCAATTTATTTTCTTTCAGGTTTTGTTTTAAATTCTTGAGTATGGGAATTATTTTTGTAGTATCTAATGTAAGGTAACAGAGTTCTAAAACCATTAATTTTTGTTTTATTGAGTCTTAGAGGAGTCTATAGGGCTCCAAGACCTTTTTCTTAGTAATTTAAAAGTTTATATAATGAAAATTTAATTGTTTTTTTAAAATTTTATTACCCTTATGAAAAATCCCCTAATTGTATAATGGTAAACCTATTTACCATTATTCATGGAATATTTTTTGGGATCTATGTAAATTTATGTTGAAATTTTCATAGAAAAATAATTGTAACAATATAATTCTATTAGCTACGTAAAGGTATCCCACCATTTTCATTACCCATGAAAAGGTCAGTTTTCTTTTATAAACCTCATGTCAGGGTTAGTTCTTCCTCATGTAATGGTAGTTTTACTTCTTCATAAAGATTTTTTTTAGTTTCACAATATCATGTGGGGTTTAGATGAGTTTTTATGCTCATTCTAGGATAACTAGATACGTAATTAAAAAACCATATTACTTTTATGCAGTGCATTCATGTTGCATATGATAAAGAATTGTTGTATAAAAAAACCTTCTCTCACCCAATTTTGATTATAAAACATAATTTTAAGGTACAATAAGGAAATATCTAACTAATATTTTTAATCAAAAATGGTGTAAATGAATAAAATTTGACATGACTAAAATTTAGATAGATTAAAATGAGTCATGGGGGGAAATAAAATGGAAACTAAAATACATTTGAATGAAATGGGCAGTTATAACTATGTTTCATGGGATATTTATGAGGATTCCATAGATTTCCAAAAAATTAGTGAATAATACATACCTCATCTAAGTATCATTTTACTTTTAAGATTTGATTATCCAAATTACCATTAATGGCCATAGAATCTTTTACAATTCATTTGAAACTTCTTTTATAAATTTTCAGCCAACAAAAATTACCTTATCTCTCATATTATTGAGCACAATGTCATGAGATTCCTTCTTCTAGGTAATGGATTTTTTAATTATCCTTTATTTTCAGCTAAAGTTTAATTGAATCATGCCTAGGTTCTTTTTTCAAAATTGATTTAATAAATCTTAAAATATAATAATCTAATTATATCACATTATAATGATATTTTAATAAAATTAGTAAAATATTTTATATGATATTTATTTATGAAAAATGATTAAGTAATAATTTTTATATAATTTTATAGGAGGAAGAAAAATATAGAATTTAATACAATGAATTTATTAATACAATATTATCTATTCATGAAAGGAATTCAAAATAATATTTCTAGATGTCATTTAATATATTTGTTTGAATTAGTCTCATGCTTCTAATATTATTATCATTTGAGAAATAGGAATATTTTTATATATAGTCCCTATAATGTTGATAATATTAGAATTTATAGTTATTTTTTTATATTTTTTAAAATTATCACATGTTGTGTATTAATAACATTATTCTGGAAATTATCCAAGAGATAAAAAAGGATAATTTTATACTATGGATTTAAACTACTTAATAATTAATGATGATAATTACATGTATAAATTTGGAAATTAATGTTTTAAAATGAGTATTATTTTCATGTTAAAGATAATTAATATTTTATGTCGAGAAATCGAATAAATGGTTGGGTTGTGATTGTATGAGTTTTATTATTAATTGATACACCCCGTGTTGTTTATTAGATAATGTTTTATATATTTTATAGTTATTTTTTTTATTGTTTAGTTTGTTTAATTACTATAAACTATTAAAAATGTATAGATTGTAGGATTTTTTAGTTTATCGAAAGAGGCATGAGAATAATAATTACTTCTCTTCTAAGAATATTTTAAAGATGGAAATAATGCATAAATCATGTTTTATTATTTTATAGGTATTGATAGGTACAGTAAATATGTTGCTTTGTTTCAAAATCCTATGCATGGTTAATTAGTTAATTCAATGTGGAATTATATTTTTTTTGTGTTAAATATAAATGATAGGGTTTAATGAGCCTAAACATTATTATGGGAGGATAAAATGTCCTGATGTGATAGTCTTGGTGCCTTTTCCTATATATAGAAAATATAGATTTTATATGTATGTGTGATATAGGATGTTTAAATCCTTTATGTGAATTTATTTGTTGTTGATAACATGATATGGTTGGGAACCTTTGACGAACAATGGGATGGGAGCCAGGGTTGTAGTGATGGTTGATTTCAATGATGGTGGGGAAGATTATATTTTGTGCAATAATGAAGGAATGACATCAGGGTGGTCATGATGAGTTAAATGTGTGGATTTATCATTGATATATTTGATCTTAATTAATTCATTATTTATGATTGGTTTGATATTTGTAATTTATATGATCAGTTTTCAATAGATTAACATGATTTTATATGAGGAATTATATGCTAGTTCTTAACCTGGTAGCTTATGCCGATTCCTATAGTACCTAGATTATTTATGAAATTATTATTAAACTAATAAATTTGTGAGGTGTGTTCATGGTGTTCACATATGGTAATGAAATACAAGATAATATAAGAAAATAAATTAACAATGTCGTCAAAAATGGTATGGATAATTAAAGTGTTAATCATGGAAATGAATATAGATTAATATTAATTAAAGGATAATTAATTAATTAACATGGATATTAATTCTTGTATTTTAGTTTTATAAATAGTCCTTACTAGTGGTAGATGGGTATTTTGTGTGATGATAGCGACATATGAGTTTAAGGCTAGGTAGTTTCTCTTAGTGTGTTTTCACATGGTACTACTTTATATTTTATGATTTCATATGATTCACTACCCTTTCTATTAGGGAAACCAACACCCAAATCTTTTTGGGGTGTTTTATCCAACAAACAAGATGGTGAGGGAACAGATTGATGACTTCTCCTTCTCTCCGTATTCCCTTAAATGTAGATTAGTAGGTGTATCCAAGGATATAATGTCTTACAGTATAGGATTTGTTACTACCTGAGCTGTAATGGGTGAAAATTTTATTATACATTTATATAAAGTCTATAATGGGTTGAGATATAGAACATACTTGTATCTTGTCATTTTTTTTCTTCCCATTATCATATGTGCATGTTTTATGTTTGATTGAGGTATAATGGATGTGCACAGGCTGTAGTAAATTCCAAGCATACACTTTGTTACTATTTGACATAAGATGATGATATGTTGGGATACATAGGATATAATAATTTCTGTGATATTATTACCCAAGGTGAAGGGTTATTTATAGGATATATGAGCACAAACCATAGTAATTCGGGAGAGATAGAGACAAACCATTCGAAGAGAAAAAGGAGGGTTCATTAATATATATATATATATATATATCCTTTTGGTACGGAATGATTTACTTCTATGTGTTACATGGTGTGTGATCCATGGTGAGGATGGAAATCTATTATTTCCTATTTAGATTATTAGTTAGTTACATTTATATATATATATATATTTATTATGATTCTTTAATATTTATTTATGATTGGTTTCAAGAAGGATCCTTCTAAGAATACATGTTATACTCATCCTGGATACATATAAAACGTGTTTAGGTCCCTGGGAGTTAGTTGTTGATTGAGCTAGGTGGTATTAGCAAAAGGAGTTGTTTAATAGTTATTGGATCATCGAGATCACTAATGAGGATTTAATTTAGGTAGTTTTAGTTTTCTTTTCAAATTGTATCAATTTATTATTGAAATACCATGTATTGGGATTGATTGTTTTATTTGTACAGGGTGATAGTTTTTTTCATCTTATCTCTTACTCATCAAATATATACAGAGGGTAATTCCTCCCAATTTCATGACTTGTATACCCTCAATACAATTCACCAACCTCTGGCCTACTGGAGGTGGTATTTTGGTGTCATTATCACCCTTCCTTAATTTTTGGCCCTGTAGGGATACCATTTGAGGTAAGAGATCATGAAACCCCCCTTGTGTTTTTTTGTTATTGGTTTGGATAACCTTGGATGAGTTTTTTAGAATAACGAAAAGGGATTCAACAATTCCATGTCACATATGGTCATGTTTTGGATATCCTTGGACATGTTCATTGGAATTAGGGTTGGGGATGTGACCCTCCTAGGATTCCTTTGGGCTTGGTTTGGATTGCCTAGAAGATAATACAAGGAATAATTGTTGGAGACTACTTGAATTTCCATTGACCGATATTTCTTGGTATAGTTCCATGACATTCTTAAAGACACTATAGCACTAGTGAAATTAGATATGATATCACGTATTTGTATTGGGGTAGGATTTGGTCCCCATGGTCGGTTTGACTTGTTCGAAGATACATGGTACTAAAAAAATCAGGTATATTATGGTTCAAGGTGGTCTGTTTGAAAAATTAATACTCAACATATATAAAGATTTTCTTTCATGTTATGTTTATGTATGGGTTTATTATACAACAACTATTGTGCTTATTTTTTATATATTTCATACACATCCACTTGATCATAACACCACTTTTTATTTTTGAGGAATTGGGGATTTTCTACTAGGCCTTTGGACTTGAGACCTATCCACAAACATGGAATGGGGTTCGATGTATGTGGGTAGTAATTTAATGATTTGTCTCAGGAAACATGCATTTCTTATATCTAGAATCATGATACATACTTAGTGAGTTTTCGAGACTAAGGATTTAATGAGTTGTATTTTGTAATTTTGTCCAAAGGACAATTTATTTACTTTTTAGATATTTTTTAGTATGTACTAGTTAGTTTCCTGATTTTATTTATATATTATTCCATGTTATCTGTTTTAGATTTCTTTTTTGTTTTACTATATCATATTGATAAATTTTCATCTTTCTATTTTGAACTATGGAGCCCTATATGGCTCCCTATTTGTGTTTACAAGTTTTTTGGATGTCCATTATATGGACTAGTCATGCTGATTTTTCATTATATTTTGGAATGACCCTCAGGACTTACATTAGAAGGAATAGTCTCTCTAAAAATATTTTAATCCCTCGCCATTGGTTGGGATCCTCTAGAGTATAGGTAGATGTTCTTGAGGTCTAATCACAACCCTGTGAAGGTGTCATTCTGGTGTCTCAAGCTAGGGTATGATAATAACACTTCATATTGTCCCCAAAAATTGGTATCAGAGCTCCAGAATAACATAATGCAATCTACTATGTATGATATAGAAACATTTGATGGTGGTAACAAGAATATCCCCCCTATGAAAATTACTACTAATAACTACCAGCTTATTAGAGATAGTGTTTGGAGGGTTATTCAGACATCTTCTTATTATGTCCATTCTAATATAATCTATTTTACTTTTAATATTTCCATTATCCATAAACATATATAAACTATGTTAATAAGAGTGATTCTAAACATTTGATAAATTCCATTAATGGTGAAATGAACCCCTTAATATAAAATTTATCATTTTTCCATTTTTAATTAACCATAGAAAGTAATAGTGGTCATTTGTAAGTGTATTTTTAAAATAAAATAAAATAAAATTTGAGACAATAAAATTAAGTATAAGGATAGACTTGTATCCAAGGGATTCACTCAATGTGAGGGAACTTATTATTCTTAAATTTTCTCTCCTTCTATGAAGCATTCATCTATTCATTTACTATTTCAATTTTCTATTTATCATGAACTTTATATAGAGTCATTTGATGTTATAAATTACTTTCTTCATAGTGAAATTTATGAGAAATTATATATGAATCCTTATGATTGTTTGAATCAACATTCATTCTAATGGTTTATGATATCTAATTTATTCATGTTAGAAAATCATTTTATCATTAGAAAAAATAATGCATGCGTTTTCTACAAGTAAGTTTAAAATGCCATTATTTATTTACATGTATATATATATGACATGTAAAGACATTAAAATATTATCTACTATTAAATAAAAATTTGAGATTGTTTTTTAAATAATGGATGTATATAATGCTAAGAAGATTTTGGGAATGGAGATTGTGAGGTATAAAAATAAAAATATAACGTACCTATATAAGAATGATTATGTTTTGAAGATATTTAAGAGATAAAAAGTTGGTTTTCTTAAAACTATTAGTGAAAATTTTTCAAAACACTTTAAAACCCCTTTATCCCAGTCACCAACTAGAAATATTGATGTTGATTATATGCATAAAATTTTTTATGCCAATATTTTTTGTAGCTTTATGTATGTTCTGATTTTTACATGACTAAATTTTGTTTTTTATTTTTCTACCTTAAGCAGGTTCAGGAATAATCTATATATTCCACATTGGATTTCCATTTAGTGGATTCTTTATTATATATAATTTATGTTATAATTTTCCCTTTTCTATGGAAATTGGTGACTAGTTTTAATGATTCTGTCTATAATGAAATATTGACAGTCAAAAGTTTCTTACAAGATATGTTTTTACTACTTGTGGGGAACCCATTTCCTGTAAATACAATATACAGTCATTAGTGGACCTCTAAAACACTAATTATGAGTACATTGAATTAATTGAAGCTATTAAATAATTTTTTTGGATAAAAGGCTTACTTTCCAATCAATATTTATGAAATTATGTTATTATGGTTTTTGGTGATAACCAATCTGTATTACATTTGTCTAAAAATTATGTTTTCCTTGGAAGATACAAACATATAGATATTATAATACACTTAATTTGGGAAATTATTTGAATTTGGAATATTTTGTGTCAATAAGGTATACATAAATGATAATCCATTCGATTATTTGACTAAGCATTTGATATTTTTCAAGTTTAATCATTCTTTAAATATTGTGAACATGGTTCCAATTAAATAACAATAAATTCAATAACATCATTGAATTTAATTTAATTTATAAATGGTGGATATATTTGAATTATAATTTACTTATAAAATTTATTCTTTAATTAATATTCAAATTATATTTTTATATATAATTCCTTATTATTTTTTGTACTCAATTTACTTAATTAGATTTTGGATGGATTTTTTGGTTTGTCTTCACCCTATTGTTATGCTTACCTATCCCTTGACTCCCTACTGGGTCACTTTTCCCAGTCTCCTTGAGTTATTGTTGGTCTATTCACTTACCATCTGAGGATTATATGTTTTTTCCTAGGGATCATTTGAAAAATTTATGAATTTCTTTCATTGCCTCATCTAAACTATCGATGCAGCTTCTTCTCATTCATCGGGTTTTTACGCCACTCTTCAGTTGTTTCACTTGTTCAAGTTTATCAGTAACCACTCATTCACAAGATATCATCATTTGGTATGAATCAGTAACATCCTGGGTAATTATAAAAAAATATATTTTCATATCTATTAATATATATGAATTAGATATTAAATTTACTTAAAATGAGATGTTATGTATGATAGTGTACTTGACACGCAACAACAGGTTTCTATGAAATCTAATGTTTCACACAAGACTAGGTTATACCAAAATATAATACATTATTATTATTATTCTTTTAAATAGTAGTAATCGTATATCTATTTTATAGGCGGTAATGAATAGAAATAGCTATATTATTTATAAACATGTTTGTTAAATTTTTTTACTTTCATCTAATAAATTTTAGAGGCTTAAAATGAGAATAAATTCAGATTTAAAAATAAAATAATCTAATATTTTCAAAAGGTAGTTTAACCACTTTTTGATGGTGAAAACTTTTCAAATCTAGTTTTAGTTACTTTTATATGTTAAATTTTGACTAAATAAACTTCTTATTTGGAATCGGGGAATCAAAATTTAATATGCTTGAATTTTGGTATTTTTATGATAAATTTCATTTTTAATGAAAAGTGAAAACTACTGCATTGTAATTCAAAAATTCCTTTTCATTTAATTTATTTATATTGTTATTTTATCCTTTTAATAGGTTTTAAAGTGAAATTGGACTATGTTCTTATCATTTAATCCAATTTTGGTAATTGTAATTAATTTTATATTGAAATTTGATATAAACACATGTCAATATTTTGACGGTTTTTTACTTTTAAAAACTCATTTTCTTTTTTTGAAAACATGGATTAATTTTAAATTATTTAATTAAACTTTTATATTTTTAATTTGGAAGAAATGGATTTTATATTTGTAATAATAAAGTACAAATTGTATAAATAGTTCCCTTTTATTTTTGGACATTATGAATAATAACTTTAGTAATTATTTTTATTTACCACAGTTAAGGGGTAAATGAGGTAAATAAGGGTAAAAATTATATTTTAATAATATAAAACAATATCAAAACGTGTTTTAATTTATGTGTGTGATTTTATCCTAGCCAGGCGTATCCTTGGGTAAATTTTAGGACCACATGGAGGAACTTGGATGTGATTATGAAACTTATAAACATTTTATTTAAAATAAAGACCAAGATGCCATAATCATGTCTCTCATAACGAAAACAATTATAATATAGGGTTATAAAAGTGATCTATTTGACTATAAGTTGTCACGACCCATCCTCGGGGCCCGTGCCGTGACTACCCCAAGACCGCCTTCCATAGGCCAGGGGCTGGCGACTAGAACCAAAGGTGTAAATCCCGATAAATGGGAAGGCATTGCCTTTAAAAAGTAAACAAAACACGACAGAGTACAAGCAGAAGTAAAACAATAAGTACAAAAGAAAGTGCTATAAAGTAAATGGGCCAGAATACAAACCCAACTGAAAGTACAACTACAACTGAACGAAATTACAACAAAAAAAGACAAACAGCTGGAATAAAGGAAGCATCTCCTGGGTAATCCTCCTCGGATCCTACCTGAAGGGTAGGTACAGATAGCGCAGCTCCTGGATCATCCACCACGGTCCTACCTGAAGGGTAGGTACAGATAGCCTCCACAACGCTCTCGCCCGTCAACCTCCTCCGAGTGTCGTCTCATCATGAAGTCCACCACCAGATACTGTCTCGTCGTGAGGTCCACCTCTGGGTACCGTCCAGTCCTCGAACACTCGGCCTCTATCTGCGCTGCCTGTCGTCTGCAACCAACACAATGAGGTGTGGGCATATCCCGTGCAGGGGTGAGTATAACGATACTCAGTAGGGACCCCAATACCCTCAAGGTCTCACTAATCCAACAATGATAACCACAAAGAAGAATCTCAACAGATAACCTCTACTTAGGTATATTCCCATACATATACCTAAGTTATCAAGTAACCCATCTAAATCATGAGAAAACACAAAGATTATGAAAACAACGGATAACCACCACCCAGGTATATGCCCATACATATACCTAAGTTATCAAGTGACCCATCTCAATCATGAGGTAAACACAAAGGTCATAGTCTCATCTCAAACCAGGATTTTCATTATCGAAACCGTAACTGCTGAAGAGACCTGTCCCTGGAGTGTACAGTGGTCCTGTTACGACTCCGAGGTACTGCTCACTAACCTAAGACTACTGAGGTACTCCTCCTGTCGAGTACTATGGGCCTGCTGCTACAACCAAGTGCTTCTCACCATGGGTCTGTCGCTACAGCCAAGATCTCCCCCTCATAGCCTCTAGAGGTACTCCTTCTATTGAGTACCGCGGGTCTGCCGCTACAACCAAGCGCTCCTCCGCCGTGAGTCGGCCGCTACAACCAAGAACTCCCCCTCATAGCCTCCAGAGGTACTCCTTATGTTGAGTACCGTGAGTCTACCTGTACAACCAAGCGCTCCTCCACCGTGGGTCTACCGCTACAACCAAGTGCTCCCCACTGGGATATCCGAAACACACCGAGTCAATCGGTCAAGCAGTCGTCAGGTTTCATCAGGCTACACGGTCTCCGTACTTCGCATGCTCGTCTATGGGAGGGTCCGCTCCCCGAGCTACTGGTCAATACTCCAACTATCACAAAGTCCCATGAAGAAGTATCTCAATTGACTGCCTTGTCATAGGGGTCTCAACGCAGCAGACGGCACGTCAATCGGACGCCCGGTCTGTGAGTTATTAGCCTTTTCGTCCCAGGGGCCCGGTTGGTTTTGTTTATGATCCAACCCGACTGTATATCAACTGTACCCCAAACTCACATAGGGCACACTCACAGGGACCGTTTCTTAACGTGATCACCAACGCCACTGACGGTTCGTCAAACGGACGTCCGGTCTGAAAGTTATCAACTTTTCCATTCTAGGGGCCCGGTTGGATTTCGGGTACAATCCAACCCAGCCACTATCCAACTGCGTCCAAACCACGGTCGAAGTATGCCAAAAGTTCCGTCTCATCAATAGGAATGCAACAAAGTCTACGACACGTCAATCGGATGTTCAGAGCTCAAGCTATAAGCGGTTACGCTCCAAGGGCCCGGTTAGTTTTGTGTTCGAACCAACCCGGCCGAACCCACAGTTCTCTGAAACATTGAGTGTGATATACCGAAACGACCGTCTCGATCCAAGGATCTCTACACAATTGATGGTGCGTCGATAAGAGGTATGTGCCCCATGATATGTGCAAAAGACTGAAAACAGTCAGAAATGGGGGTCTGGGCCCGGCCCGGCCCAACCCCCCTGGGTAGGTCCGAACCGGGTCGACCCGACCTGGGTCCGTGTCCGGCCAATCAGTGCGCGGCCCGGCCCGGTGCGGCCGGTCCGGCTCAGTGGGTGCCGCGCGGGCTGAGCGGACACGAGGGTGCGCTACACCTGTCCCCTTGCACTGGATGCGGCGCGGGCC
The DNA here is from genome assembly GCA_963277665.1 of Viscum album. NCBI lineage: Eukaryota > Viridiplantae > Streptophyta > Magnoliopsida > Santalales > Viscaceae > Viscum > Viscum album. The sequence continues at coordinate 627,666,875 of OY728159.1, forward strand.
GCCGCGTCTCCCCCGGATCCCGCGCGGCCGCGGGATCCGGTTGTCCCGCCGCGGCTACGGCTTCAGCCGCGGCGGCTCCTGCCAGTGGTGCGCCGAGGTGCCACCACCTTCGGGCGGCTGGCCGGTGCTTTCCGCCGCCTTCAGCCACCGGTGCCGTCATGCCGGCGAGGCGCACCAGCGGGGTTTTCCGCGGACCACCGGACGCGCTCCGGTGGTCCGTTTTGCCTGCGGTGTTCGCCAGTGGTCCTCTCGGGACCCGAACATCACTGTGGAGACTTCAAATTGACTTTGCGGTCCCGTTTGTTGTCGCCCGTCAATCCACGCACAACGATCAACCAGTGGAGTTTTCGAATCGCCTCCGCCGCCCCGACTCCATTCGCGGTTTCGTTCGGCCTCAACGGTGCGGCGCGATAGCGCCGCGCTTCTTCGTCGCGTTCTTTCTTGTTTTCCGCGCGGTGCTGTTGCACCGTGCCGCCTTTGTTCATGATTCAATGAGCAAAACAACAACGGGGGAGGAGATTTGGCCATTTTCATGTGGTCCGACCTCCTCCCGTTAAGTTGATAATAAGAGGCCCAAAAGACGAAGAACGATAAAGAATTTTTCACGAACAAAAATAATCAACCCCAACAGTTTTTCCTGAAATCAAGAATTCCCAACCCGCAAACATATTCTTCGCGGATCAACTTAATATTTAGTTGATCCGCGTTCTTTGATTTAGATGGAAGTAAACATGGGTTCATTAACAATCACAAATAAATTCCTTACCTTGAAGAAAAATATTGAACAAAGGTTCGTCGCGGAATTGCACATTGCGGAAGAAGGCGTTGCGGAAGGGGGATCGTCGCGTCGCGGAGAAATGATTCATTTGCGTCACGTCTTCGATCTCTGAGGATCCGACATTCTTGTCGACCTTCGTCGGAGGTCGGCGTTCTTCGCGTTCTTCGTGTTCTTCGTCGAGGAAGGAGTTCTTCAAGTCTTTGAGTGATTCCTCCCATGCCTCTCACAACCCAACCACTCTAATAAAATAAGCGTTTGTCTTATTTTATTTCTCACGCTAAACGTTTTGAAATTCAAAAACGAATCAAATAATTAATTGAATTAATTGAGATGTTTAAATCACCCAAATTAATGAGGTGTCTAAACATTAAGTTAAATGTAGGAGTTGACTCTCATTAAAAGGGGGGTGCAGGTGCCTTACCTAATTAAAGGTGGGGGGTTTCGTGGAAGTTGAAAAGGTGGGGATTATGTGGGCCCTACCCCACAAATATCCTACCTAATGGAGTAGGATATGGTAGGTCCTACTTCAAATACCTAGCTTAGGTTAAACAAATTTAAATAAAATAAAGTGGTTGCCTCATTTTATTTTATTCAATTAGTTAACCCAAAATTTAAATAACCACACCCGAGCAAACGCAACTCCAGAAAAGGTGTTCCTAAGCAATTATTGGCGTTGCGAGTTCATCGGTGCCCTCAGATTTCAATTCCGAGCACCAGTTCAAAAGATAGAAAAACCCACTCGTTCGTTCACTAAACGTATCCAAGCCTAACTTCGGAAATTGATTCCAGGCACACAGGGCCTCAGAATCAGGCGCCGTCAAAAACTGCATTCTTGTAAAATCCCAAAACAATTAAGAAAAAAATTTCCCTTGAATTTTACGAGTCTTTACATAAGTAGTTATTATAAATCTAAAAATATTACTTGTATTATATTTATTTATTTATATTGTTTAGGAAATAAGTAATTAAATTAAATGGTGACACAACTATGATGTAGTAATTTCTTAATTAATGAAAGAATCAAATAAATGATATTATAATTATTAAAATAAATTTTATCTAACATAATTAATGAAATTCATGAATTTTATTAATAATTTTTACATGTGTTCGATGATTTAAAAAAGTTTTTTCTAACCTATCTTCCTGATATGACATTTTTTAAAATAAACTAATTAATAGTGTCAAAATTGACACTTGGTATTTTAAAATATAAAATATTTTATTAAATGATTTTAAATTCATAAAATTATAAGATTAATAAAAATGTTTATGATAAGTCTAAATATGTCATTAATGGCACTTTTTGTGTCATTTGACATGTTATGATATTTTTATTAACCAACAAATTGAAAATAACATAATATCACAATAAGATTAAAAAGGGTAAAGTAAGGGTTAAACAAAAAAGATAACAATTAAAAAATATTAAAACATGTATAATATTGATTAGATGATGCGCATTCAACCCGAAATAATATTATGTTTGTAATAAATGATTTTGGGATCATTTGGGACCAAAATTGAATTTATATTAATTTAATATTTTAATACTTTCCAAGGGTGTCCCTCCCCTCTCTTATAAAAAGGTACCCACTCTTCTCTAATAATAACACTTCCAAATCATTTCTTTCAGATAATATCTACCAAAAAATATTCCTAAAATCCCTCCCCACATTCTTGTGGCCTTATTTTTGGCACAACACCCTCCTTATAGGTGTTAAGGTGTACTTCAAAGGTGATCAACCAAATAAGAGGTATCATTTGTTTAAGTGTTTCTGTTTTATTTATTCTTACACTACCTCTAAAACTTATTATTATGATATTAAATAATCATTATAGTATTATAATTATAATAAGATGTTATTATGTTTATATCATCACCTAAATTCTTCTCCAATTACATCAAATGAGAAATAAACATTTCCTTCGTGTGTATGACAGACTACCGCCTCGCGAAACAATTTAGTTTTTCTTTCATTACCGTCTATCAAGACCAGTTACAATGATGTAATAAATGTTTATATATTATATTCATGAAATATTTATCATTGTAAAAGATTAATATTTCAATTATTTTCTAACTTTACATGCACATAAAAATGATAATTTCGTTCGTTCATACGTGTGAACTATCACCTCCACAAAGCAATGTGAATCATTTTTATTCACCACATCACTTTCATGATATATATATATATATTTAAATTATTATTAGGATGTTAACAATATTATGATCATTCTAGATAAATAAAATAGTAATCACCTTATTTCCATAATCATCAATGAAAAATTAAAACGTTACTCATGTGTACATACGACCTACCATCTCAATGAATATAACTTTGTTCATTTTACATAACAATAATTAATGGTGTTATTTAAAAAGTATGATTAATGTATATAAGATATTATTATTTCCTAAATACTATTCTATATATTATGGAATTATGACAACATGGACTAGTGACCTCAAAACCATGTTCTTTTTCAACTCAAGTACCGAATATCAAAAAAATTGTCCGATGTGAACTTAAATAATTATATATGGTTAGTAAAATGGTAATAATTGATAAAAAAGGATGAATAAATTTTAAAAGGGCTCTAAAGAAATTATAAATTTACCTAAGTTTATTATTCAGAAACGTAACAATTGTATGTGACGAGTCAGACTCAAGGTAAGGGACTTCATCTCAATCTTCTTTAATTGAGGAATATTTTGATATTATACACCAAATTATTTTATATAGTGTATATTAAACCCATTTGACATTAAATTTAATTTAATGTTTTTTAGAAGGAATATTTTTTCTATGAATTATTTTACTAAAAGAAAAAAGTAACGTTGTTTAATGTACTTAGTGAGGAAAACATTCCTGTTGGTGCGACCATTATTTAATATTTGGATTCCAATACAAGCCAAAATTTTTTCAAAGAAAAATAAATACCATATTATTTTACATGTATTTTGGTATTGAAAATGGTTTTGAGAATATATTTATTATGTCAATATCTTGAAATGATATCTCGTGGTTGAAATTTGGAAATTCTATTTTTTTCATTATGCATGTTTTATGTGTGATGATTATGTTTTGGTTCATGGGAATTTCTTGTGTATATGGGTGGTTCCATGATAAACTTATGGAATGTGAGCCTGTGATATCTCTACAATGCATTGGGTAATGAGATAGTGTTAAACGATAATTTTTCTCCAAGGATATTTAGGGAATATATTGTGATGAGTATTCCAAATGTAACCATGAAGGTTACTAGCTATGTAGATTTGAAAACTACAATGTATGTATGATATGGATGTTACAAGTTACCTTTATTATTTATGATTTATATGATGTTTTTTAGGATTCTTATGATTTCATTGGTTTATAAATATTCATGTACTAATGTTTTTTTAATTTTTTTATATCCATTACTATGATTTTTTTGCTCATCCCATGTTTTTAAAATGTTTTCACAGGGTATAAACAAGGGGAAGAAAAGGAATAAGTCAAGAATACTTTTATCAAGAAAAATAAATCATGTTTACTTTTAAATGATTTATATTATGGAAGAAATGGATATTGTTCTAGTTGTATCCTTTTTTATGTAATAGTTATGGAATAATTATTTAAAACTCTAAACCTTAAAATATCCTAAATGTGAATTTGTGAATTAAATCAATATTATTAAATGTTTAAGGATGGGGCCTTATAGTTGGTATCAAAGCTCAATTTAGATACGTTAGGGGTATGATATTTTTAAGAGTATCGATAAATCATGTTTACTTTATAGTCAAATTGAAATGATTTAACATTTGATTATTATCATGTTGCTTCATCTAAGATATGTTTTTTTGGAATTTTTTTTGCAGAGGAAACATGGAAAAAATGTTGAGACAACATCTACAGAAAAACAAACAACCAAATCAGCAATCTAAGATGTTCATAATCAGAACTAAATAGTTTGTTGTAGTGACGACGTAGTTGAATTAAGATATAAATAGTGGTGATATTCATACAAGAAATTATCCATATCAACCAAAAATGAACATGTCGATTGTAGATCATTTCATGAGGCAACATCATCCATCATTTATAGGATCATCTGACTATGTGCTAGTTGAAGGGGGGATTAAAGCACTAGAATATATTTTTGATGTACTAGGTGTTAAAAAAATAAAAAAATTAGTATTTTTGTTAATCTTTTTGAAGGTTAATCTGATCGGTGGTGGTCCATAGTTGAGAGTATAATGAACATTGAGGAAATGAATTCTCTAGATTGGGATGAATTGAAAGTTATGTTTCTTGAGAAATATTTTCCTAAGGTGGTTTGACTTTGGATGGAAATTTTTTTTTGTAATTGAGGCAATATGAGGACTTAGTGGCTACATACAAAGATAAATTTACTCGACTATCAAGGTATGCTCCAAATTTCATCCGATATATTGATTGTAAATTCAATCATTTTTACTCAGGATTAAAGCCAAAGTAACGAAGGGCTTTTCATTCTTGTAAGTTCAAAAGTTCAAAAAACAAGTTTAATATGTGGAGAAGGTGGAAATGGATCTTTTCAAGGATCATCTGTTTTATAAAAAACAACAAAATAAGAGTTTTAGGTGGTGGGTGAAATGGAATAATTAGTCAAAAATGTACCATGGTAATAAATATTTAAGTTTACAGTTTGTGAAAATTTTGGAAAAAATAAAACAGGGAAATTATATTTGAATTATGGTCTGTGCTTATTATCTAGTAAAATGGGACATAAGGCAAGTAATTTTACTAAAAAAATATAATGATAGTGGTAATAAAAAACTGATTTACTATCATTAATTTTTTTTAGTGTAATGTGGTGGTTATTTATGTAAATGATTGTCTGATGGGTAACTCAAATGAAGGGAAGCATCCAGACTATAAGTAGAAGTGTTTGGTTAAATCCTTTACAACTACTTCAGTAGATACTGGTCCATTTATTGAAGTGGTATTATGTATATTGTTTGTTTATTCAAATTATGCCAATGTTTTGTTTGATTTTGGTTCTACGCATTCTTTCATTTTTGAGAAATTTTATAGTAAATTAGTAATTCCACATCAAGAAATGAATCCATAACATATGGTAAAAACACTAAGGGAAATTTTGATGAAAAATATAAATTATAAGAATATTCATGTCCTTTCCTATGGAAGGAATCTACCTAAAAACCATATTATTTTCCCTTTAGTAGAGTTTGATGTTATTCAAGGTATGGATTGGTTTTTTTTACCATGCTAATATTGACTATAGATCTAAAGATGTTTATTTATAGAAAGACTTTTATTTTGAGTATGGGAATGAACCCTTTGTATTTATAAAATATCAGAAAGCTGAGAAACTATTAAAATATGGAAATGAATGTTACCTTGTATATATTTTTGAAAATAAAGGTTTTTTTTCCGAATAATGATTTTCTAGTATTAAATGGGTATCCTGATGTTTTTCCTGATGAGTATCCTAGTACTATACCTAATCGGGAGGTTGAATTTACTGTTTACTTAGTTCCTGATGCTAATCCAATTTCAAAAAAACCTTATCTAATGGATAAAATTTAACTTTTAGAGTTAAATAATCAACTGAAATAGTTATTAGATAATGGTTTCATTCGACCTAGAACCTAAAATTGGGGTGCTCGTGTCTTGTTTGTTAAAAATAAATATGGTTCAATGATACTTTTCATTGATTATAGATCCCTAAATAACATCACTGTTAAGAAAAAGATTCATTTTTTTAACATCGATGATGTTTTTATCAGTTCCAGGGAACATAATATTTCTTAAAGGTTTACTTGAGGTCCGGGTACCATCAGTTGATAGTAAAGGAATAAGACATTCCAAATACCATGTTTCATACTTGGTATGGCCATTATGATTTTTTATTTAAGCCATTTGGGTTAACTAATGAACCTTTTGTGTTCATGGATCTTATGAAGAGAATATTCCATGATTTCTTATAAAGTTTTTGGTTGTGTTTATTGATGGAATTTGGGTATATTCTAATTGTAAAAAGGAGCATGAAATCTATTTAAAGGTTTTCTTACAAACCTTAAAAGAAAAGAAATTGTATGGGAAATTTACCAAGTGTGATTTTTGGTTAAAGAAAATTTCATTCCTTAGTCACATTGTTTCTAAATATGGAATAAATTTTGATCCTACTAAAACAAAAGTTATTGAAGAATGGAAAAGACCCAAAAATATAACTGAGATTCATAGTTGTATTGGTTTAGTAGGATATTAACAATGGTTTATTGAAAATTTAGCATGGTTATCTAACCCACTGACTATGTTAACTAAAAAATTTGTTATTTTTATCTGGATAAAAGAATGTGATGACTGTTTTAAGTAATTTAAAATAATATTACTGAATTCTCCTATTTTGGAATTGCCTTTCATAAATAGTGAATTCATTATCTACAGTGATGCTTCATTGAAAGGAATCGATTGTGTCCTAATGCAGAATGATTAGGTAATTGATTATTCTTTTCTTCTATTGAAAACACATGAGTTAAATTACCCTACACATGATTAGGAATTAGTTATTTTTGTTTTTCCTTTAAAAAAATTGGTGGCATTATTTGTATAGAGAAAAATGTGAAATATATACTAACCACAAATGTTGGAAGTATATATTAACTTAGAATGAATTGAACACGAGACATATAAGATAGTTGGAACTAATCTAGGATTATGATTGCACAATTAATAATAATCTTGGAAATGAAAATAAAGTGGATGATGATTTGAGTTGAAAAAGTAATGTTATATTAACCATGTTACATTTGGAACATGTCATTTTGATTAATGATTTGATGAACTTTGGCATGGAATTTGTGGGTGAAAGAAATTTCTCTATTTTTTCAGGTATTAGTGAAATCATCTCTATCAGATAGAATTTATAAATTGAATAAGTAATATAGCGAGTTGTAGAAAAAGGTAGAATTAGTTTAGAAGGGTAAGTTGCCTAAATTTAACATTGATAAAGATTGTGTTTTGAGATTTGGTAAGAGGTTTTGTGTGTCTTATGATTCATAATTGAAGAAAGGATTGTTATGTGATGCTCATAGTTTTCTCTTTTCAATTAATACTAGTAGTACTAAAATATACAGAGACCTTCAAAAGTATTACTGGTTTGATGGTATGAAAATAGATGTTGCTGAATTTACTGTGAATTGTTTTCTTTGTCAATAGGTGAAAACAAAATGACAGTAGTAAGAAGGGATGATTTATCCTTTACTAGTACCCAAGTGGAAATGGGAAAATATATCCTTGTATTTTGTAGTGCTATTAACAAATATTTATCGATGTAAAAATGTGATTTGGGTTATCATCGATAGATTGAATAAATCTTCTCATTTTCTTCATATTCAATATACACTATCTCTATATCAACTTTATTGGTGGTATATTAGAGTGATAGTCAGTTTACATGGAGTTCCTCTCTCCATTATATATTATTATGATCCTAGGTTCACTTCTTACTTTTGGAAAGGCCTTAATATGTCATTGGGAACTAAACTAAATTTCAGTAAAAGTTTTTATCCTCAATTAGATGGGTGGTTAGAATGAAAAAATTAAGACATTGTAGGATATGCTATGTGCTTGTTCATAGGATTACCAGAGAATTTGGGATCAAAATATTTCTTTGGTTGAGTTTTTTTATAATAACAGTTTTCATTCTAGTATACAGATGACACCATTTGAGGCAGTATATAGAAGGCAGTGTCAAACTCCAGATTTTTTTTAATGAAGTAGGTGAAAGAAAGTTTATGGGACTAGAATTGGTAGAAGAGATGGTAGAAAAATTTCAGTTGATTCAGAAACACATAAGGATAGCTCACAGTAGGGAGAAAAGTTATGCAGATAACCAGAGGAAGGATCTTTATTTCATGGTAGGTGATCATTTCTTTCTCAAAGTTTATATATGGAAAAGTGTGATGGGTTTTGGTAAGAAAGGGAAGATGAGTCCATGATTTATTAAACCCTATTAAATCCTAGATAAATTTGGATAAATTTCCTAAAAAGTGTATTTACCTTCTAGTTTCTTCCTGGTATATAATGTTTTTCATTTCTTAATGTTGGGAATGTATTTTTTGGACCCTTCTCATGTTTTGAGTCTAGTAGTAGTTTTGTTGGAAGAGAATCATTCTTATGAGGAACATCTAGTCCATTTTATTAACCATAGAGGGAAAGTGTTTTGTAATAATTTGATTCATCAAGTAAAGGATTTATGGAAAAAAAATATGGTTGAAGAGGCATCATGAGAATCTAAAAATACTATGGGGGTGAAATACTCCCAATTATTTGATAAGTGAATAAAATTGTGGGGGCATAATTTCTAAAATGGAGGAATTATGTAACATCCCAGGTAATTATAAAATATGATATTTTTATATCTATTAAGATTTTTGAATTAGATATTAATTTTACTTAAAAGGAGACTATATTTATGATATCATACTTGATGCACAATAACATTTTTCTTTTAAATCTTATTTTTCACACAAGACTGATTCATATTGAAAAACAATAAAGTATTAATATTATTATTTTAAATGGTAGTTATCAACTGGCCCTTATTTTGGAAAGAATGAACAAAACTAACTATATTATGTTAACATGTGTTTATTAAATGTTTTTTATTTAATATAATAAATTCTAGAGTCTTAAAGTGAGAATAATTCTAGTTTTAAGAATAAAATACTCTAATATTTTTAAAAGGTAACTTTACCACATTTTGAGGGAGACCCCTTTTAAATATATTTTTTTAACTTTTATATGTTATAAAATGAACTTATTCTTTAAATTTTGGAATTAAAAATTTACATTTTTTGAATTTGGTATTTTGTGATAAAATTCATTTTTTAAATGAATAGTATAAAATACTGCATTTTAATTCAAAACTGTATTTTCATTTAATTTACTTATATAATTAGGTTATCATTTTAATTGGTTTTGAAGGGAAATTAGACTAAGGTTTTATTATTTAATATACTTTTGTTTATTTTATGTAATTCCACATTGGAATTTTATATAAACACATTTCAATAATTTAAAGGTTTTTACATTTAAAAATTTGTTTTCTCATTTTTACAACGGGAATTAATTTTAAATTAATTACTAAAAATTATGTTTTTTGAATTTTAAAATATGGATTCCATATTTGGAATCATAAGGAACAAATTTTTTAAATAGGTTCCTTTTATTTTTGAACATTATGAATAGTAACTTTAGTAATTATTTTTATTTACCACGGTTAAAGGGTAAATCAGGTAAATAAGGGTAAATATAATATTATAATAATATAAAACTACCCCAACATTGGTCCTAATTCAATTTCATGTGTTTATCCTAACCATGATAATCCATCGTTCTATTATAGGACCACTTGGAGCCACTTAGATGTGATTATGAATCTTTTAAACATTTTATTTAAAATAAAGTCCAAGATGTCATAATCATGTCTCTCGTAACTAAACATTTTTTAATATGTGGTCATAAAAGAGATATATTAGACTATAAATAGTCTTTAGAAAGATAATTATATCACCTAAATAATTATAATTAATTTATAATTTTTAGGAAATAATTAATTAAACTAAATGGTGATACAAAGACGATGCATTAACTTCTTAATTAATGAAAGAAATAAATAAATGCTATTATAAATATTAAAATAAATATAATGTGACATAATTTATTCCATAAAAGAATTTTATATATAATAAAGACATGTTTTTTATTATTTTAAGGAGTTTTTTTGAAATTATCTTCCTGTTATTATATTTTTAAAATCTAACTAATGAATAGTGTCTAAATTCACACTATTTGTATTTTAAAATATAAATTATATTATTAAATGATATTAAATTTATAAAAATATAATATTAATCCAAATGGTTTGGATGATTCTAAATATGTCATAAATGACACTTTTTCGGTTTTTTGACATGTTATGGTAGTTAAATTAACCCACATAGTGAAAATAAAATAATATCACAGTAAGATTAAAAAGGGAAAAATAAGGGTTTAACCAAAAAGATAAAAATTTGAAAATATAAAAAAATAGTATGATTTTGATTTTATTATGGGTATTAGACTCAAAATCTTCTAATAATAGAGGTAAATGATTTTTGGACCATTTGGAACTGAAATTAAATTTATATTAATTTAATGTTTTATGAGTTTCCAAGGGTACCCCTCCCCTATCCTATAAAAAGGTACCCACTATTATCTAATAATAACAAATACAGAGCCTTTTGGTTCAGCCATGATCTAACCAAAAGTCATAATATAATCCTTCCCCACGTTCTTGAGGCCTTATTTTAGGCATAACACCCTCCATAGAGGTGTTAAAGTGTTCATCAAAGGTGATCGACCGAAGAAGAGGTATAGTTTTTTTAGTGTTTCTTTTTTATTTATTATTACACTTCCTCTAAATCATCTTCTTATAAAAAGAAATAAAAACTACATTATAATAAATATACTTGGAGTTAATTATGTTTATATCATCTCCTATATTCATCTCTAATTTCATCAAATGGGAAATGAATATTTCGTTCGTGTGTACGGCAGAGTACCGCCACACGAAACGATATAGTTCGTCTTTCATTATGGTATATAAAGACTAGTTATAATGATGGAATAAATGCTTATATATGATATTCATGAAATATTGGTTACTTTAAATGAATAATATTTCTATTATGTTCTTATTTTTCATGCACATAAAGACGATAACATCGCTCGTGCATGATTGTGAACTATCACCTCCACGAAGCGATGTGAATCGTATTTATTAACCACATCCCTTGTATGATATATATAAGTATATTTAAATGAATATTATGATATTAATAATATTATGATCCTTATAGAATTATAAAATAATAATTACCTTATTTCCATAATTATCAATGAAAAATGAAAGCGTTACTCATACGTACATAAGACCTACCGTCTCCATGAATATACCGTTGTTAATTTTTTCAAAAATATAATTAATGGTTTTATTTAAAAAGTATTATTAAGGTATAAATTTGATTATTATGTTATGAAAAGAATTCTGGAGATGATTAACTTATGACCATATGGACTGTTGACATCAAAACCATGTTCATTTTGGACTCAAGTACTAAATACTGTCAAAACATCCGATATGAACTTAAATAATTATGTAAGTTTTATTACATGGAAATAAGTGATAAAAAGTATTAATAAACTAGAAAAGGGTTCTTAAGAAAGTCTAAATTAACATAAGTTTATTATTCAGGAAAATAATGATTGTACATGATGAGTTAGGATAAAGGTAAGAGAGTTCATCTCAATATCCTTTCATTGAGGAATATTTTGATAATATACACCTCATTATTTTATATGGTGTATATTCAACCCAATTGAATTTTAATTTCATTAAAAGGTTTTTAAATGGAATATTTTTCTACAAAGTATTTTACTAAATGATAAAATGAATGTTTTTTAATGTATGCTGTGACAATGACATTTCCGCCCTTGTTACTATTATTTGATATTTAGATTCTCTACAAGATGTAATGTTTTTAAATAAATATTAATACAATATTCCATGTTATTATATTTTGGTATTGAAAATTATTTTTAGAAGGGATAGATTATGTCAATATTTCGAAATGATATTTTTTTATTACAATTTGGAAATTCTATTTTTCCTTTATTTATATTTTATGTGTTATGATTTTTTTTCTTATTGGGCATTGCTTATCTATATGGGTGGTTCCATAATAAATTGAGGGTGGGTGAGCATGTGGTATCTCTCCAATGCATTGGGAAATGTGATAGAGTTAAACCATAATGTTTCTCCTAATATATTTAGAGAATATATCATGATGGGTATTTCAAACTTAACCATGATGGTTACTCCCTATGTTGTTGTAAAGTATTCAATGTAATTATGATATAAATGCCACAAGTAACATTTATGATTTATGATTTATAAGATTTTTTTTAGGATTCTTATGATTTCATGGGTTTATAAACATTCATGAACTAACCTTTTCTTTTTTTTATTCTATATCCCTTACTGAGATTTTTGCACCCATCCTATGTTTTTGAAATGTTTTAATTGGGTATAAGGATGAGTAATAGAAGACAAGAAGTCAAGAAAATTTTTATCAAGAAAAATAAATCATGTTTACTATTAGATTTTTTATATTGTGGAATAAATGGATACTTCTTTTATTGCATCCAGATTGTATGCAATGGTTATGGCCTAATTCTATAAAACTCTAAACCTAAAAATATTCTCAATGTGAATTCTTGAATTAAATTAATATTATGTAATTTTGAAGGATAGGAACATATAGAATCAAACCCTTGTAATTATCTATATCTTATGTTCCTTTGATATCTAAAGAAAACCCTAGAGAAATTAGGATAGAATTCTTATATTTCTTCCTGAACTGGTACTTTCACATTGTCCGTCTAGGGGAATTGACTTCATTTTGAAACTTTGGGAGGAGACCTGATACCAACATATTGTTCTAGTAGATATCCATAGGAATTTACTCATGGGTATCATCATATGTGAATATATTCTTATCTAGAGATCAGAACAATCTCATCTGAAGCTTTCGTAATGGGAAATCAGTAACCGGTACACTAACTAGTTAGTAAGTTTCCTTTTTTGTTTTTTTTTTGTTTTTTTTGCTTTAGTTATATTCATTTAAGTTTGTATATTTTTATTAGTTTTCATATTTATTATCTATTTTATTTAATTTTATTTGTATTAATGAAATTAAGTGAGTGAGTATAGTTATTATCAGACATGTTGGTCCAAACAGGTCTAAATAACAGTAAATAATTATTTTCTTTAGTTTTTTTATTTCTTTCTTTATTCATGGATTACTTTTCTCAACCCAAAATACATAAATTTTCTTTGAGTATTCATTTACTCCATTTCATATATTTTCTATTTTTGTAATCTTAATAGAAACAATATGCATATCAAATGGATCCTAGGTTGTTTTTATTTCATAGGGGAATACCACTCAATGTTGTGCCTAATAATTTACAAAAAAAATACCCTATAGTTTTATGAAAAAAATATTACATTTTTTTGTTATAAATTATATTTTGGAAACTAACTTTTAAATTAATGTTAAAACTATAATTTATGACATTTTTTATAAATGAAAATTCATAGAAAATTTGGTGAAATTATACTAGGACTCTTTATATTTCATCCTACATGCACACTCATATATATATGTATGCAGTATTCATGTTTTTTTATATAGAGGTGCCCTGGTTGTGACCTCAGATTAGTTGTTTTTTGGTTCATCAATAGATGTTGTGGATATGGTGCATGAATTTAGATTATAGGAAAATGTTCATGTAGTGGAATGGGTTGTTTCATTTATTTTTGGGAAATTTATATATTTTCTAACTCAGCCATGTGTATTTTTGTGTATTCTACTTCTGATATGTATTATGAGCATGATAATTGTGTATTTTACTCAATGAAAATAATCATATTTATTGATTGTGTCTCTTATGTATGTTTGTCTTATTTATACCATGTTTATCTTGTTAATTAAATTGAAACTATTTATTTCACTTATTTTGATGTCCAATGTATTGACACACCATGTAAGTTATCATTTAGTGTAACACCCAAAGCTTCCAAGTTATGTTTCCCTTTGAATAATGTAATAGCTTGCATTGTACGCAACTTCGAGATTCTAACACACCCCGACCAATCAAACTAGCCATTATGAATAGAAATACCCACTTTTCGAAATTTTATAAATTTATTCTTTCAAAATGGACTTCATTTTTGGATTCAGAATATCAAAATTATCTTAGGGTGAATTTTTGGTATTTTTATGAAAACTTTCAATTTTTGATGAATAGTAAAAAACACCGAGTTATATTTTAAAACTGAATTTTTATTTAAATAATTATTTATTTTATTTAAATTTATTTTATGTGAAAAAAGATACATAATACCTATATAAGTTGAATTTAATTCATTGGAGTCAGTTTATAATAATTTTAGATATATAAAATTTTTATTGAACTTTTAACTATCTTTTACCCACCTCCTAGGAGCATTTTCAAATTTGAATAAAACTTAATTTTACCACTTCTGTGAATTTAATTTCAAAAATCCAAGAGACACGGTTGATATCAATTAGTAAAATGTGGTTCAATAAGATAAAAATAATTTTTGGTGAATAGTTAGTTTTTACTATTATTTATCACGGTTAAAAGTAAATAGGGTAATTAAGGGTAAAAATGATATTATTATTACCCTAAAACACGTCCTAATTCTATTGGATAAGTATATTTCGTCAAAAAAACAACCTTAGGTATAAAATATGAACCTCTTTGGTTCACTTGGATTAGATTAAGACATTTATTATTATTTAATTCAAAGAAGAGTTAAAAGAGTTAACATCACAGTTTAATAACTAAATGATTTTTAATATAGATTTGCACATAAGATAAATTCGACTATAAATATTAATTAGAAATATAAAAATATTTCCTACATGATGGTATTTTATTTACATTTTTTAGACATTATGTAATTTAATTTATTTATGACACAATGATGATGTAGTAATTACCTAATTAATAAAATATTAAAATAATTGATATTATAAATATCCAAATAAATGTAATTTGAGACTTTTTATGAATTAAAATAAATTTTCTAGGTTAATATTACATATTAGGGTTGGTTTGAAGAATTTTTTTCGAGGTAATAATTCTGTTATGAATTTGGAAAAAACAAAATACTAAATAGTGTCAAAATTGATATAAAAGAGTTTTTAAAATAAATATTATATTATTAATTGATATTATATTCCTAAAAATCTAAATATCAAACAAAAGACTAATATAATGATAGTTGTATCATTAATGAATCACTTGGGGTTCTCTTGGAATTTTATAGTATGTTTATTAACCATATAATATAAAAATACAAAGAGACATGGTAAATGTCAAACTATTTAACTAAGAGTTAAATCTAAAAGATAAGGATAATATAGTAACCCAAACCTGTATAAAACCTATTGGTTGAGGGGTTTTAGACCCAACCTAACCTTATCCATTAAATAATTCATTTTTGAGCCATTATAAAGAGAAATTTATTTTATTATAAAATAATATTTCTAGTTTTTCTTAAGGTGCCCCTAACCCCTCTTATAAAAGGGCACTGCCCCTTCCCTCAAATTCACACCTTCAAAGCATTTTGGCTCGGCGAAACTCTGCCCAAATACTCTCTCAAATGTCCTCCCTTTATTCTAGAGGCCTTCTTTTAGTCAAAAAGCCAACCTAAGGAGCCATTTTGATCAAATCAAAAGGAAGAACTCGAAGAAGAGGTAAATATTTCATCACCTCTTTCAAGTTCCTTTCTTCTTCCACTTCCTCTTTATTTGTTGTTTCCATTCTAAAATAATAACTCTAGTATCTTATATATACTTTGATGTTATTATAAATATGGTACAACCATATTCATTATTCTATCCATCCTTTTAATGACATGTCACCATACGTGTGTACGTACAAATTATCGTCTCCACGTCGTGGTGTAATTGTTATTCAATTAATTATTATTTGGATGGGTATAATAATGATGTGTAATTGATGTAAATAATAAATATAACATTATAATTATTCTGTATATATGAAATAACATCCAATTATATATTATTTTAATATCAAAATAATGATATTGTCGCTCGTGCGTACGTACGAATTACGGTCTCAACGAACGCGATGAGATTCATTCCCCATCGTATCCATTCAAGACTAATTTTCATTTGATGATTAAAAATAATGTTTAAAGACTTGATATAATTATTTATATTAATAATATTCATCCCATCCATAACAAATATGACTCACATAACAAAGAATATAAAGGAAAACGAATCCGTTAACACCCGAAACGACAATAATACAAAGATATTATTAACAATGAAATGTTAGAAGATCATATATGATATCATATTAATGTATAAGATTATTTTATAATTTAATAAAAATTATTTTACCATTATACAAGAGTTTAACCTACCCTAGACCCTATAAAAGTACAAGGTAAGGGGTTTCTTATCTCACATTTAATTCCGTGAGATTTCTATTGTTCGCCACTTATTTATTGCATGTGGTGTATTGTGTACTAACATTTGATATATATTATCATGATTCTCTTTATATTCATGGTATTATGCAATTAATTTGGTATTTATTAACTTTTTGTCATACGACTCGATTGATTACAATGAAGTAAGAGTTTTTATTCTCACTTTTTATTCTCGTGAGATTCATGCTATATTGGCCACTATTTCCTTTTGTGTGGTGTATGTACTGTCCATGATTGTATTATTGGTGTAATATACATTAATTTATGATTATTCAAATGTTAATTGTATGATACTTATTTCATGGGATGTATGTTGTATAAGTTACCAAATTGGTAAGGGTATTTCAAATTTCAATTTCTACTCAGTGGGCTTTACACATACTTCAATGATTATTTTACTCCAAGATTATGTGTGGAATCACTATTTATTATTTATGTAGTAATTTACACTCCCCTTTGTTTGGATATAATTTTGATACACATAATCACTCCATTGATAGTTTTTCATGTAATTGATATAAACCTGATCTTAACTCAATTTCCATTCATTGGGTTAAACATCCAAGTCATTGGTGTTGTTTTTAAAAGAATATGTGTGAATGTCTTATGATTTACATACACTGAATATCCATTCATATTGAGTTTATTTATATTTTTCACACATAATTGTGTCATTGATTTATCCTTTACCTAAGGATACTGTATTTATAAGGTATTTCATCCTAATTTACATTCCTTTGAGACTTCTTTTCTGTTTTGCACCAATTCACATTTATATGGTGTATATACTGTCCTTTAACATAGTATATAATGAAATCCTTTATTCTCATGGTATTATAAATTTTGTATTACCTCAATTGTTTGTATTTAATCATCTCTCATTTGGATAGTAACTCTAACTAAAATGCCATTTTAAATGTTTTAAAATTTTATTCATCTAAATCTTTCTCATTAATGTACATGTTTTAAAAATGGTTTTAATGTTTTATTTATATGGACATTAATGTTTTAAAATTAATATTCCTTTTAAAAGTTTCAATGTGGTATGGGACACTTTTATTCCAAAATCTATTTTTAAATGACTTTTTGACAAATAGTGTGACTTTTAAATGTTTTCAAGAAAAGGGGGATATTTATCTCAAATAGTTTTGATGATTATTTTCATCTATGTCAATACCCTTCATTATTCTTTATTGAGGTTAATATGTTACAATAAAATCTTCCATATTGTATTGAATGAGTTATGTTTGACTATATATGTGCTATTTTTTATACCATTCATGGTTTTTGGATAAAGTATTGACATTTCATATGCTAGTTTTAATATGAATGTCCATGTTATGTTTCAAACTTTTCATATGAGGAATGTATTGGACTTAGTAAGTGACGGGTGGAGCCTACTATAGATCCTCGATGCATCAGTATGTCTCATGAGACAAACTAGTGTTTTGGAACAAGGCCTTGACAAAATCTTATTTGTAGTCTTGGCACAAGGACTTGAATATGTGGTTATGAATGTATGAAATTATGCATTCCATCATTATGAATATGGCTATTGATATTGCATGTGGTTATTCATCTAGTATAACATCCATGTGAATAAGTAAATGTCATTAGTTTATTTTATCTTTTCCATATTATACTAAATTTTAAGTTTAAAAGGATTTTGTTTTAGTCTTATACATTGCATTAAATGTTTATGCTTATTTATGAAAGTTTCCACTATATTGTAATCCTTACTGAGCATCTGAGCTCACCCCATTCTATGTTTTATTTTTCCCAGGATGCGAAGAAGTATATTATGACTGACCTGGAGGGATAGTCTATGAGATCTAAGTTTTATCTATGGAAACAATGTTGTTGTAGTTTTCCATTTCATGATGTAATGTAGACCTTATGAATGTATCTATCACTTCCAAGGCTACTAAACTAATCAGTCTTTCAAGACTTGATCTTTTGTGATCATGCCAATGATTTGTAATAATGCACCAATGTTAGGCTTCTGGGGTAAGGGTGTCACATTTGGTATTAAAAGAAGTTTAGTACAAACCTTGGGAGCATGATTTAGAGAACTCTGATTAGAGCACATTACCCTAAGATAGAGATTGAGGATTAGTATAGAATAACATCCTAGAATTTTTGTATTTAGAGATTTTGTGAGTTTTACAATCAATACATCACTGTCTGGATACGAGCAGGTAGAGGTGACTCTGATACAGATGTACCTAGGGGGAATACCCAAAAACACCGCTTTGAGATAGACTCGAATGGGAATTGGTGCATGACAACAGGCCTAATGCACTCTTGGTTATGACAATCTCGGGGGATATGCTTAGGATTCTTTATATTTTATTTAAAAACCGATTTGAAGGATTTAAAAAAAAAAGATGGAATAAATGACCTTCGTTTATCCTATGGTGTTTCAAATTGAAAATACGATGTCGTGATATTCTCTAAATGATTTTATGACTACTGTTACTCACACAATGCTTTCTGGTTTTAGTCAATGGATGGATTCCAAGGAAGTCATAGTAACTTTTTGCATGATGTGAAAGGTGAGAAAGGTGGTGTAAATGAGAAACAAAATGGAATGCTGATAGGAGTAAAAGATATTGTGTTCATGCCAAATAATTTTTCCAAAAAATATGATCAACGATATATATATTAACCAACTCCCGGACTCAACAAAGAAGAGAAAGGTGATGAATGATAAGAACTCCAGTAGTGGAGACCATGGAGAAAAGAATCCTCAATTCCCATCATGTAAGAAATGTGGAAGGAGACACCCAGGAAAGTGTCTCAATTGAACAAAGAAATTCTTTACGTGTGGGAAAGAAGGACATAAATTAAAGAATTGCCGAGGAAAAATGAAGAGTACTATGGATGAAAATAAAAATGGTCCCAAGACTCCATTTACAGTCATTTGTCGTAATTGTAGGGGACCTAACCATTACTTGAGTTAATGTCCAATTATATGGGATATTTTCTTGGTCAAAGAAGAAGCTAAGTGGAAATAAATGGTTAGAGAAATATTTAAAATTATTAGCGCTCTTTGTTGTTGGGATTAATTTAGAATAATTTTTCTGTATTTGTAACCCAACAGTTTTTCATGAGAAAATTATATTTGAGGATGAATTATCTTTTCACTTGTGGATATAGTTATAAATAACCATTTGGTTTAATATGATCATTGGGTTTGAATCAATTACAAGTTATTATATTTTGGGAAGAAAATGAAAGTTATGAGATAACATTTGTGGTTAAATTATTTTATGGTTATTTTGAAGAATTTATCTCATTTTGGTAATTTTATAAAATGTATTTTTTGAAAAAGGACAACACGCAGACTGTGTGACAACCCGTCGTGTCAGACAAAGCTATGGGAATCAAACCCACAATTAGAGTGTGATTGAGATTTATCGCCTACCACTGGACTACGTGAAGTCCCTGGTTAGTGTGACTAATTATTTTTAATTAAATAATTTTATTGATCAATAATAAGTTAATTTGGGATCTTATGTCTTATTAAATGAATACACTTGGTATAGGAAAAGGATTTGCTGATTAAGTGATAAATTTTATTTATGAAGACGTTCGCTCTGTTGGGAACACTATATGCCTAAGGAAAATAGAATACTATGGGATTTCATTTGAGGAGTAATGGTGGATTTTTATCTTTATTTTTATAGTGGGTTTATTGTGATTTGGGTTATTTATGGAAATGATTAACCAATAATAGAGAATATGTGATCAGGTTAATTACTTTTAAGTATGTGGCTTTAAGAGTAGTTGATGTCATTTGGAGATATAATTTAACGTGGAAGACTACATAACCAAATTATTCTAAGTTTTTGGTTTCAATATTATTTTGGATTATATTGTAGTAATTTAAGGTCAATTGTTTATTGAATGGTATTCATTTATCTTTGGGGTATTGTTGGTTTAATTTTAGAAATTAAGATTAGTTTTTATTTCTATAAAGTAATATCCTTTTGGGGGATCATCTGATCTTATACTAACTGTTTTGGTTTTCATTAATATCTAAAGACAAGGTAAATATATAGTTTATCCTTTGAGGATCATGTAATTCTCTTGAAGTTTATTCTAGCTCTTCTAATGTGACCAAGTCATCTTGAATACTCGTTATTTGAAAAAAATGAGTTAGTAGTAGAAATTTATTAAAGAATTAAACTCTACTTAAAATTTAAGTATATATCTTTATGTTGTTGGTCAATCTCATAAATAAATTCTTCATATTTATGAAATGTAACTTAAAAAACACTGCTCGTTTACTTTTCCTACAGGGAAACTAATGATAATTTATCCCATCACAAGTTTGTGGTTTTCTTGTTGTTAAATTTTTCCTGATCATGTTTTCTATCCCTCTTCATCAGAACTTGACACTTAGTTTATCTTCCATATCTATGTTTTCCTACATGGAAATCTAGAATGGGTTATCTCGAGTGACCATTGTACTTATCTTTCTATATTTTAAAGTGATAGTTTTGTTGACTCTTTTTCCGATGTGGTACGTTAAATTTTGTTCCCAAGCCCAATTTTAAAAATTGAGAGGACAAAATTTCCAAAAGGGGGGAATAATGTAACACCCCAAGCTTCAATAGTATGTTTCCCTTGGAATAATGTAATATCTTTCATTGTACATAACTTTGATATTCTAACACACCACGACCAATCAAACTAGCCGTTATGAATATTAATACAAATTTTTTGAAATTTTATAAATTTTATCTTTCAAAATGGACTTCATTTTTGGATTTGGAATATCGAAATTATCTTATGGTGAATTTTTTGTATTTTTCTGAAAACTTTCAATTTTTGATGAATAGTGAAAAACACTGAGTTATAGTTTAAAACCGAATTTTTTTAAAATAATTATTTATTTTATTTAAATTTATTTTAGGTCTAAATAGATACATAATAACTCTTTAAGTTTAATGTAATTCATTGGAGTCAGTTTATAATAATTTTAGATATATAAAAATTTTATTAAACTTTTAACCATCTTTTACCCACCTCCTAGGAGCATTTGCAAATTTGAATAAAACATAATTTTACCGCTTTTGTGAATTGAATTTAAAAAATATGAGATATGCGGTTGATATCAGTAAGAAAAATTTGGATCAATAAGATAAATATAATTTTTGGTGAATAATATCTTTTTACTTTTATTTAGAACAGTTAAAAGTAAATAGAGTAATTAAGGTTAAAAAAGATATTATTATTATCCAAAAAAATGTCCTAATTCTATTGGATATGTATACTTAGACCAAAAACAACCTTAGTAATAAAATATGAACCTCTTTTGTCCACTTGGATTAGATTATGAAATTTATTATTATTTAATTCAAAGAAGAGTTAAAAGAGTTAAAATCAAAGTTTAATAACTAAAACATTTTTAATATAGGGTTACACATAAGATTAATTATACTATAAATATTAATTAGAAATATAAAAATATTTCCTACATAATGGTATTTTTTTATACATTATATAATTTAATTTATTTATGACACAATGATGATGTAGTAATTACCTAATTAATAAAATATTAAAATAATTGATATTATAAATATCCAAATAAATATAATCTGAGACTTTTTGTGAATTAACATAATTTTATAGGTTAATATGACATGTTAGGGTTGGTTATATGAATTGTTTTTGAAGTAATAATTCTGTTATGAATTTAGCAAAAACAAAATACCTTATTGTGTCAAAAATGACATAAAAGAGTTTTTAAAATAAATATTATATTATTAATTGATATTATATTCCTAAAAATCTAAGGTTCGGCCAAAAGACTTATATAATAATAGGTGTATCATTAATTAACAACTTGGGGTTATCTTGGAAGTTTATAGTAGGTTTATTTACCATATAATATAACAATATAAAGAGACATAGTAAATGTCAAACTATTTAACTAAGAGTTAAATCTAATAGATAAGGTTAATACAGTGACCCAAACCTATCTGAAACCTATTTTTGAGTGTTTTTAGACCTATACCCACATTATCCTATAATGAATCCATTTTGGATCCATTATAAACCGAAAGTTATTTCATTATAAAATAATATTTCTAGTTTTTTCTAAGGTGCCCCTCACCCCACTTATAAAAGGGCACTCCCCCTTCCCTCAAATTCACACCTTCAAAGCCTTTTGGCTCAGAAAAACTCTGCCCAAATACCCTATCAACTGTCCTCATTTCATCCTAGAGGTATTACTTTAGTCATAAAGCCAACCTAAGGATCCATTTTTATAAAATAAAATTGAAGAACCCGAACAAGAGGTAATATTTCATCACCTCTTTCAAGTTCCTTTCTTCTTCCACTTCCTCTTCCTTTATTGTTTCCATTATAAAACAATAACTCCAGTATCTTCTATATACTATTATGTTATTATAAATATGGTAAAACCATATTCAATATTCTATCCATCCTTTGAATGACATGTAACCATACGTTTGTACGTACGACTTACCATCTCCACGTCGTGGTGTAATTGTTATTCAATACATTATTATTTGGATGTGTATAATAATGATGTGAAATTGATGTAAATAATATATAAAACATGATAATTATTCTGTATATATGATATACCATCCAATTATAT
Organism: Viscum album; assembly: GCA_963277665.1. NCBI lineage: Eukaryota > Viridiplantae > Streptophyta > Magnoliopsida > Santalales > Viscaceae > Viscum > Viscum album. The sequence continues at coordinate 627,690,448 of OY728159.1, forward strand.
ATTATTTTAATATCAAAATAATCATATTATCGCTCGTGCGTACGTACGGATTACGGTCTCCACGAACGCGATGAGATTCATTCCCCATCGTATCCATTCAAGACTAATTTTCATTTTATGATTAAAAATAATTTTTAAAAACTTGATATCATTCTATATATGAATAAGATACATCCCATCCATAACAAATATGACTCACATAAACAAAGAATATCAAGGAAAACGAATCCATTAACACTTGAAACAATGATAATACTAAGATATTATTAACCAAGCAATGTTAAAAGATCATATATGATATCATATTAATGTATATGATTCTTTAATAATTTTATAACAATTACTTCACCATTATAAAGTAGGTTAAACTACCCTTGACAAAGAAAAAGTACAAGGTAAGGGGTTTCTTATCTCACATTTAATTCTGTGAGATTTCTATTGTTCACCACTTATTTATTGCATGTAGTGTATTGTGTACTTCCATTTGATATATAATATCATGATTCTCTTTATATTCATGGTATTCTATGATTAATTTGGTATTTATTAACTTTTGTTCATACGACTCGATTAATTACAATGAAGTAAGGTTTTTTCCTCTAACATTTTATTCCCATGAGATTCATGTTATATTGGCCACTATTTTCTTTTGTGTGGAGTATGTACTATCCATTATTGTATTATTGGTTTAATATATGTTAATTTATGAGTATTTAAATGTTCATTATATGATTATTCATTCATGGGTTGTATGTTTCATAAGTTACATAATCTGTAAGGGAATTTCAAATTTCAATTTCCACTCAGTGGGCTTTACACATACTTCATTGATTATATTACTCTAAGATTATGTGTGGAATCACTATTTATTATTTATGTAGTAATTTACACACCCCTTTGTGTGGATATAATTTTGATACACATAATCACTCCATTGATAATTTTTCAATTCATTTATATAAACCTGATCTTAACTCAATTTCCATTCATTTAGTTAAACATCCAAGTCATTGGTGTTTTTTTTACTAGAATATGTTTGAATGTAATCTGATTGATTTACACTGAATATCCATTCATATTGAGTGTATTTATATTTTTCACACATAATAATTCATTGATTTATCCTTTATCTAAGGATACTATCTTTATAAGGGATTTCATCTCAATTTACATACCTTTGAGACTTCTTTGTTGTTATGAACCAATTCACTTTTATTTAGTGTATATATTATCCTTTGAAATTGTATATAATAAAATCCTTTATTATCATGGTATTATAAATTTTTGATTATCTCAATTTTTTGTATTCAAGCGTCTCTCATTTGGATAGTAACTCTAACTAAAATATCATTTTAAATGTTTTAAAATTTTATTCTTCTAAATCTTTCTCATTAATGACCATGTATTAAAAATGGTTTTTAGGTTTTATTTATATGGACATTAATGTTTTAAAATTAGAATTCCTTTTAAATGTTTCAAAGTGGTATGAGAAACTTTTATTCAAAAATCTACTTTTAAATGACTTCTTGACAAATAGTGTGACTTTTAAATGTTTTCGGGAAAAAGGGGGATATTTATTTCAAATAGTTTTGATGATTATTTTCATCTATGTCAATACCCTTCATTATTATCAATTGAGGTTAATATGTTACAATAAAATCTTCCATATTTTATTGAATGAGTTATGTTTCACTGTGGATGTGCTATTTTTATACCATTCATGGTTTGTGGATAAAGTATTGACATGTTGTGTGCTAGTTTTAATACAAATGTTTATGTTATGTTTCAAACTTTTCATATGAGGAATGCATTGGACTTAGTAAGTGACGGGTGGATCTCACTTTAGCTCCTTGATGAATTGATTGGTCTAATGAGACAAACTAGTGTTTTGGCTCAAGGCCTTGACAAAATATTATTTATAGTATTGGCACAAGGCCTTGACTATGCGGTTATAAAAGTCTGGAATTATGCATTCCATCATTATGAAAGTGGCTATTGATATTGCATGTGATTATTCTACTAGTAGAATATCCATGTTAATAAGTAAATGGAATTATTTTATTTTCTCTTTGCTATATTATACTAAATTTAGAGTTTAAAAGGATTTTGTGTTTGTTTTATACATTGCCTTAAATGTTTATGATTATTTATAAAAGTCTCCGCTATATTGATATCCTTAATGATCATATGAGCTCACCCCTTTCTATGTTTTATTTTTCCCAGGGTGAGAAGAAGTATATTATGACTGACCTGCAGGGATAGTCTATGGGATCTCAGTGTTGTCTATGGAAACAATGTTGTTGTAGTTTTCAATTTCATGACGTAATGTAAATCTTATGAATGAATCTAACACTTCTAATTCTACTTAGCTAATCGGTCTTTCGAGGCATGATCTTTTGAGGTCATTCCAATGGTACATAATAATGCACCAACTCTGGGCTTCTGGGGTCGGGGAATTACAATTAGTTTCTGTTTCATTATTATTATCTCTATTTGTAAGAAATTTTCCTAAGAGTTTTTCCTTGGTTTCACCCCTCTCTCTCATGGTGTTTTCCGGATCATAAAATCTCTATTTTGTATCTAATGTTTTATTTTGATAGATTTTCGCACTCTTACATTTTAATCTAATTCATATAATTAATAATCAAAATAGGTATATTAAATTCATTTCAAAGGGATCTTATTGATGTGGTTGTAGGCATGGATATGTTGGAATTCATGCCTCAAGATCATATAATCTTGTTTGATGATAAATATAAGGATTTAAAAGGATGAAAGTGTGACTATAAATAAAGATGGAACTGTGTAGGCTACACTGACTAGATGGTTCTATATAACCAACAATCGGGTTGTGAAGAAGACCCAACGACCTACCGATGGAGTCCCACCAATCAGTCGATGGTAAAGGAAGAAGTTCCCCTTTCCACCAAGAGTCCACCGGCTACCCAGTGGAGGTGAACTGGCTAAATGATGAGGGATTTATAATAGTACTATCTTCCAAGTACTTCAGTAACTACCCAGTGGAGGCAATCGAGTATCTAGTGGAATCGAGAATGCTAGTTTGAGTTTTCATTAAATGTGGTAAAAAATGATTCTATCTTCATCTTATTCAAATTAATTACCCTAAGAAAATTCCAGAAGGGTCCCAGGTCATTTAAATCTTATAAATAGAGTCCATGGGTGCATGGATCTTAATTTGAATAAACAAAAAAAAATTCTTCAACTCTATGATCGAATCGACGCTGAATCTCTATATTTCACAAAGTCCTCCACTCAAATATTCATTTTTATTTTACAAATGTAAAGGGCTCTCTCCTTTTTCACTATCTCACTCTATCTATAAAATTATATCTATATTTATAAAGAGATATAAGAATATATTTTTAAAGGATTTATAATAATAAAATATATCTATTCTCATCAAATATTCTAAAAGGTTCTCAGAAACAAATTAATGGATTTATTTCTTATCACAACTATGAAAGGGAAACAAACGTTGTTTCTTATTTTTCTATTAAAACCAAGGGATTTTTTATCATGATTTTTTATTAAAACCTAGGGAAGTTTGTTCTTAGGTTTTCACTAAAACTAATGGAATTTGGTTATTGGTATTCCATTAAACTTAAGGAATGTTCTAATAATACATATCTCTCAAATCAAGGGGTGGAGACGTTGGGGCACATCGAGTTTTATTAATGAACTCCTTACTATATTTTCTTTTTTTATCTATTTATATTTTTATATTGCGTCATATAATCTCAATACACATAAATTTAATCCATAAATTATTTGATATACCTAATATATTAATCAAAATTTATGTTAAAATTATTACATGAATCAAACTTCTCATTTACTCAATAATAGATTTTATCTCTTTAATCACCTTATCATTTAAAAATAATTTTATTTTGAATTTTCCATTTGTATTTGTTGCTTTAATTTTTAAAAGTAAATTCACACCCACCCCTCTCTTTTCAATTTTTACCTTAAAAACATTTGGTATTGTGGGATATCATTTCATTTATTTAAAAAATCATTATTTTCAAAAAAAATTATTTTCAAAATTGTCTTTTTATTTTTTAAATGTTAATTGATTTCAATTTATGCTTTTAAAATGAAATATACATATTAAACTCATGATAATTTTTTTATGATTCAAATTATTCTTATTTTTTTACTCACATGTCTATTTTTATTATAATCATATGATGTACAATTTTTAAAATGGTTATTTATGGTTATACCCCTACAACTGAAATTGAAGATAAATGGATAACCAAAAAATTTATTATTTTGAATTAGATGGTAAAACTATGAACTTCATGAATTATGGTTTAGATCAAATTGAATTCAATAGAATAAATAATTTCAAAACAAATCATGAAATATATAAGCTCTTAGAAGTCACACATGATGGAACAAATAAAGTTAAATTCACTAGACTGGATATGTTTAGACAATGATTTAAAAGCTTTTATATGCACTCAAATGAATCCATTACCAATAATTTTATAATATTTATAGATATTTACAATGGTAGAAAGCATCTTGGTGATTATTTTACTACATAAACTCTCTTAAAGAAAATTATATAGGTTTTTCCTAGTTCATGGGCTCCCACAGTGACAGTGAACAAACTAGTTAAGGAAATACAAAATATAAAATTTGAAGAACTCACCAGATCTATTATGGCATTTGAAAGAACCATGAAATTATAATCGGTAAAATAAGTGAAGGAATAAAACAAAAACAATACTATCCTTGATTTTAATGTAATATAAGATTAGGATTCTTCAAGAAGTGACTCTGATAATGAATCTAAGACTGTAATATTGACAAAAATATTTTAAAAATTAAATAAGAATAATAAATACTTTAAATAATTTAAAAAGAAAATTCAAACAATGTTCTTGAAGTAAATTGGTTTGGTTGAAAAAATAAGGGTCACATCAAGATAGATTTTCCCTTGAAAAAATTGTATTAAGATTATAAGGAAGGGAAGATGACATTAAAATTTCTAATATGGAGTTCTAGTGAATATTATATTTCAATATATGAAACACATGAGTCATTTCATAAATTCCTTGCGATTTATATTGAGGTAGGTGATGACTTTAATTATCCAATTTCGCACTCTCCTTCTTATTCATATTATTTGTATCATTCATTATCTTCTTCATGATCTTCCATTAATCAAGATGAAATTGAAAATTTATATAAAGAATATATATTAAAATATAAATTTATTACAAAGAAATATAAAAATAATATTAATGAGAAATATAAACTCTTTTGTGAAAATTATCTTCTTTCAAAATAAAAAGATGATTTGGTTTTGAAATTAAAAAATCAACTAAATATTAATGTTTTAAAATTTAAAATAAAGGATATAAAAATCATTATTTCTAAATTAAATCAAGAATAAAAAGTATTTAAATGATCCATAGTTCTTGATATGTTAAAATAAGTAATCATGCTTTTGGTCTTTAAAAAATTTCTAGCTCTTCAAAAAATTAAAATATTTTGAAAGGTATTTATCAAAATAAATTTCATAATTATTGTTAAACAATTGGGAATCTTATATATTTTTTGTATTTTAAAAACAGAATACATGGAAGACCCAAATATATCCATATTTCATCTCTTTTAAAATATCATACCAAATATATTTGGGTTCCCAAATATTTATTATCTAATTTTAATGCCCCTAAAGTTGTTTTAGATTTACTTTTTTTAGATAATACAGTCGGACCGTTAAGGGTATCAAAAGGATATTTTTATTGACACGTTGTAGGGATACACCATTGAGATTTATTAATCTATTATAATGTGTATTCTCAATAGAAATTGGACTATAAAATATTGAAATAATTGATTTATCATTTTACACATGAAATCATTGTTAAATGATGAAGTTGAGAAGGATCATAGATTTTACATTTCTAGTGATGTTTCGATGAATGACCATATGAAAAGGTTTCTTCATCTCTTTAAATTTAATTTCCAAATTGAACCTTATTTATATATCTCCTACCTCTCTCTCTTTTATCCAAATATTTTTTATTCTTAAAATATAAGTTGTTATCTTTAAAAAATTAAATTTCTTTTATTTTTAAAATTTTTATTTTTTATCCTTTTAAAATTTATTTTATTATATTTTTCAAATTTATTTTATTATATTTTTCAAATTTATTTTCTTGTCTTTACAAATTAAGTTTCTTTTATTTTTCAAATTTATTTTTCTATCTTTTTCAAATTTAGTTTCTTCTCTTTTTCAAAATTGGAGTTTTTTCAAAATTATTTTTCTTATCTTTTTCAAAATTGTTTTTCTTATCATTTTTAAATTTATTTGTCTTCATTTATTTCTGAAAATTTATTTTTGTTATATTTTTCAAAAAAAGATGATCTTTTTCAAAAATCTTATTATTATTTATTTTTAAATTTTTTTCTTCTTCTATTTTTGAAAATTATTTTTGGAATCTTGATAATCTCTCTTATCTCTCTCTTTTAATTTTTTGAAATTATATTTGAAAACATTCAATAAATATTATTATAATTTGATATAATGTATATTTTACCATCAATTTATCTCTTCTGCCTTACAATATATTATTATTATCTTTGTTTTACATTCCTATTATCTAATCATGGTTTTTTATTTTATGAAAATAATTAGGGAAAGATAGTATCACATGTCTTAATTATTTTAAATTATTTGAAAATTACATATTTCTATAATATTATCATTTCCCTTCATTATTTCCTTATTAATAATCACAAAGGGGTAGAGACTATTACGCTAAAGTGGGAAGAAAATGACTTATTTCAAAGCGGGTGTTTCTTTTTTATTTGGGGAGAATATTTTTTGTTAGAAAATGGTATATTTTTATTTAATTTATTTTAGTTAATATCTCAAGATATTTTGATATATTAAATTCTAAAATCTAGTATTATATTTCTACAAATTTTACTCTTGATTTCCATTTAATATAAATTTGTATATTAATTATTTGTGATCATCAATAAGGGATATTGTTACACCTCTATTTATCATAGTGTTTTCAAGATCACAAAAAATCTCTTGTGTATCTAACGTTTTCTTTCATACTCCTACATTTAACTTGAAGTCACATTATTAATGATCAAAATGGAAGTATTAAGTTTATTTAAAAGGATTCTTGTTTTTTTTTTGAATGCTTGGACATGTCTTAATTCATGCTTCATGATCGTGGAATCATTTTTGAAGATCAATAAAAGGATTTATTAGGAAGAAAGGGTGGACTTGAATAAAGATAGATCTATATAAGCTTAATTGGATCTATAGTATAGGTAACTGGCCAACCTGTTCCATATTTATAGAATCCGAGTTGTGCAAAAGATCCACCGTTCATCTGGTGGTAAAGGAAAAAGAACCCCTTTCCTCGAGGAGTCAACTGGATACCTGGTTGCGGTGAATCAACTAGCCAGTTAGGTATTTCTAGTGTTATTTTATTCCAAGTAGTCCACCAGCTTCCCAGTAGTGGCTTTCAAGTATCTAGTGGAATAAGTACTGCTAGTATAATGTTGTATTGAATATGGTCAAAAAGGCTTTTATTGTGTCCTTCTTCAGCAACATTACCCCAAATAATTTTAGAGGGTTCCTAGAACACTTAAATAATATAAATAGAGTCCTTTCATGCTTGGATATTAATATGAATAAACAATAAAACCTATTCTTCCACTCTCTAATAAAATCGACAATAAATCTCTAGATTTTTGCAAGCCCCTGTCTCAAGTATCCACCCTTAATTTCAAAATATCAAAGCCTCTCACCTTTCTCTTTCTATGTATCTCAAATTAATTACTTATTTCTATAGATATATAATACGAAAATTATAAAATATTTATGATAATAAAATATCACTATTTTCACCTCATATTCTCTAAGGTGATCATAACCAAAGTTAGGTATGAGTTTCTTTTCAAAACACTAAAAAGGAAAAGGGAAGATAGTTCTTGTGTTTCTATTAAAACAAAGGCATGTTATTTTTTATTTACATTAAAACAGAGGGAGTTTGTTTCTTGGGTTTCCCTTAATACCAAGGGAATTTGGTTCCTAGGTTTCCATTAAAACCAAGGTAAGGTCAAATAATACATATCTATAAAATTGATGAGTGGAGACATAGGTGAACCTCATGGGATATTACTAAACTCTTTATCATATAGTGTTTGTTTTAAATTTATATTTCCACATTGTATCATCTAACCTCAGTATTCACCAATTGAATAAATATGATTTATCCCATATTTTTTTGTGATTAATATCTTAATCAACATTGATTTTAAATTTATTATATAAATTTAATTTATCATTGATCACTCAATTGATTTCATCCCTTTAATCACTTTATCATTTTAAAATCATTTTATTTTTAATTTTTCATTTTCATTTATTGCTTTAATTTTTAAAATAAAATTCACCCCCACCACTTTCTTTTTTCTACTCTAACCAACATTTGGTATCGAAGTAGATCTTTTAATTTGTTTGAAAAATCCTTGTTTTTAAAATATTTTTTCATTTTCTCATTTTTCATTCAATTTTTCAAATCTTAATAAATTTAAAAGTTGAAATTTAAAATGTAATCTACCTCAAATAATCATTCTCATTTCATTAATGGTTTACAATATTCTTATTAGAAACTCACATTTCTTTTTATCTTAGAAGCATTAGATATCCTTTTTGGAAAATGATTACGCATGTTCATACTGCTACAACTAAATGAGAAGATAAATGTACACCCCCAGACATTTCCCATTTTGAATTACATGGTTGATCTATTAACACCATTCATTATGGTTTATATAAAAAGGAAATAAATATAATATCTACTTGAAAAATATTTCATAAAATCTGTAAACTCTTAGAATTCACACACAAAGGTAAGAATAAAGTTCAAGACACTAGACTGGATATGTAGATTCAAAACTCTAAAATCTTTTCCATGTAGTCAAATGAATCCATTACCAATATCTTTATGAGGCTTACTGAAATTTTCAATGGAAGAAATTCTCTCTAACTAAAAATTGAAATTTTATTAAAATATTTGAAGGAAAAAGTACTGGGAGAAGGTGGATCTATAGCACCCCAATGAAATAAATACCTAGGGAATAACCTTGAATGATTTCAATAAAATAATTTTATAAAGGTCCTAAATTCAAAAGAATGCTCAATCCCATTACTCGATTATCTTTTAACACTAGGAGGTCCACCTATTTATTTCATTCTCTCAAAGTGTCAAATATTTCAACATATAGTGAGAAAAAATGATGAAATTTTGTTATGGTTTATGATATACTTTAATGACTTAGTTTGATTCACAATAGAGAATTTACAAGAAATGATGAGTAGGATTCTACAATATAAAGGAATATTTTATTAGACCTAAAAATGTTGATATTAATCAGCAAGGCTTGTGATTACACATGGATTGATGACCCGTATCTAAAGAAGTCTGAGAAAAAGATAATAATATAGCCACTGTAATCCCAAACTAGGCCTCTGTCACGCACACTCCCCTGATAGATTGATATGTCAGTTTTGTGCTTGAGTCCATGTTTTGGGGGCATCCGAGGAACCCAAGATCTATTACTCTTTGGACTGATTAGAATTCTTTCTTAAAAAAATAGTTATCTAGGATTTAACCACACTTGGAAGACTTGTTTCATTTAAATTATTACTAAGGGAGATTACATGCACTAAAAACATTGATTTAATGTACCTAGTTCTGGGAGAGTTGTTTTGGTGGAGAGAAACATTCCAGGAATCCCATATCACTGAACATCCAATTTCAAATAGGATTTTATTTAATTTATCATTAATTATAGAACATTAACATTCACTAAAATTGGATGATAATTAATGATTAACACATTCAAATTCAGCATAATTTTCCCTAAGAATTTTCAAAATGAAATAATCCCAATCCACTTCCATAAACAAATAAAACTCAAATTCAGGTATTATAATTGAGCAGTATGAAATGGACCAAGGAAACGATGGAGGGGACAATTCTGGGTGAACAAGAAAGATACCCAACTCTGGATGATTAAAACCCTAATTCAGCTTTGCGATCTTTCACTGGGGTAGTTACTAGGAGAACAATCTCAAATACTGATGCCAGCTCAAATGATGTTGTGGCATCTGCTCCATGCGTTAACCCTATAATTTTCCATCACTGCAGAAAACCGTTGATTTCCTTCTCAACAAAAGAGGTATTTTATCTTCCATATGATCTCCATTTTTTCTTGTTTGATAGTTTTCTTCGCTTAGTCCATTACTGAAATACATAATAAATGTACTTAAAACCATTGGATTCCCAGGTTTTCATATCAGCCTCCTGAACTCCTATAATATTATCTTTTGTATTTCCTACGAGGATGATTACTATAGGTTATGAGTGAGACGGTCATGGTTATTTGGGGGTTACTCTATGAATGTACTTAAACGAACCCCTGATTTCGACCACTGTGTTAAATCTCCTATCGTTCCTGTATGGATTGGATTCCCTGGGCAACCGCTGCATTTGTTTAAGAAACCTACATTGTTTTCGATCTCCATGCTCACCGGTAATCCATTGAAGCTAGATTCAGCGACAAGGTGTCTCTCAAGGCCATTAGTGGCTAGGATCTGCATTGAATTTAATGTTTCTCAGAATCTGCCTTCTCAAATCTGGATTCGTAATGGATATTTTGGATTCTTTTAAGAGTTTTTTATGAGGGAATACCCAAATCCTATCATTTATGCCTCAAGATAGGACATGATCCAAAGGATTGTGGAAAAATTATTTCTTGCCCTGAGGACAAAAAATATATTTGGGTTTTGAAGGACAAGCAATATGGGATTAATTATAGACAGATAGTTAATACTGTCCATCCTATGCTACTACCTAACGGACAAAAAACTCATGTGTGTAAGGTGGTAATTTTTTTATTAGATTTATGAAGATAATGGAATTCTAGGTTTAGTTAACCCATTACTCTCTTTATGTTCTATCACTAACCCACATCCTTTGATGGAGGAGCAGGGAAAACAATTGGAATCACAAGATGAATGATCCAATGAGCAAGGTGAACTCTCTGATTCGAGTGAGTACTCACATGGCAATGATGATCATACCAATCAAATTGAGGAAATCTATTTAAACTAAAATGGAAAAGAAAGGGAAAAACTATTATAGATCCTGATGGATTCATTACTCCAAATCCTAGAAAAACAAAAAAATAGATATATTACTCTCACCTAGAAAGAACAACTGTCACCCTATCCTTAGATACCTCTAAGAAGGAAATAATCAAACCCTCTAAATCCCAAACGGTGATGAATCACTCAAATGATGAGGATACATTCCAGTCAAATGAGAAGGTGAATTATGATCATGAATCTCAAAAGGAAAAATGAGATGAAATGGATTACCAATGAATCAGAAATGGATAAATTTCTACGGAGACTTACTTTTATATTAGACGCAAAATTCTTAATAATAGGTTGGTGCATAAGTCTTAAAAAACTCCCTAATTTTATATTATTAGTATTCTTTGTTTTTTCAGTCTAATTTCACAGTGTTTCTTAATGATTTTATGTAATGGCCCGGACCTCCCTGGTCCATTACTTTGTGAAAATGTGGTGTTGGAGGTGTTCCGGGAGGACAAGGTGACTTATCCCCCAGCTGCTGCCTACCGGTAACTCGGTCTATCGGTAGCTGCTGATTACCGGTAGCTCGGTCTACCGGTAGCTGCTGATTATCGGTAGCTCGGTCTACCGGTAGCTGCTGATTACCGGTAGCTCGGTCTACCGGTAGCTGCTGCCTACCGGTAGCTCGGTCTACCGGTAGCTGCTGATTACCGGTAGCTCGGTCTACCGGTAGCTGCTGATTACCGGAAGCTCGGTCTACCGGTAGCTGCTGATTACCGGTAGCTCGGTCTACCGGTAGCCGCATCCTACCGGTAGCTGGGTTTACCGGTAGCCACGGCATACTGATAGCTCGGTATACTTATAGTCGCAGTCCAGCAGTAGCTCGGCTAACACTTTTCCAAATTTCTAGTTCTGTGAACAGTGTTTCTATCGGTGAGGTTCTATCGGTGGACTTCTATCGGTGAGGTTCTATCGGTGGACTTCTATTGGTGAGGTTCAGTGAACAGTGTTTCTATCAGTGAGGATCTATCAGTAGACTTCTGTTTCTATCGGTAAGGCTCTATCGGTGAGCTTTTCTTTCCTTTGCCAATTTTTTTAGTTCTGTGAACAGTGTTTCCAGACTTCATAAGAGCTACCGATTCCATACTTTGCCAATTTTCACGAATGAACAGTGTTTCCAGACTTTATAAGAGCTACCGATTCCATACTTTGCCAAATTTCACGAGTGAACAGTGTTTCCAGACTTCATAAGAGCTACCGATTCCATACTTTTCCAATTTTCACGAATGAACAGTGTTTCCAGACTTCATAAGAGCTACCGATTCCATACTTTTCCAAATTTCACGAATGAACAGTGTTTCCAGACTTCATAAGAGCTACTGATTCCATACGTTTCCAAATTTCACGAATGAACAGTGTTTCCAGACTTCATAACAGCTACCGATTCCATACTTTGCCAAATTTCACGAATGAACAGTGTTTCCAGACTTCATAAGAGCTACCGATTCCATACTTTGCCAAATTTCACGAATGAACAGTGTTTCCAGACTCCATAAGAGCTACAGATTCCATACTTTGCCAAATTTTGAGTATGTGAATAGTGTTTCCAGCTTCGCAAATTTGACGTTTTCATTCACGTAAAATACTTTTAAAACCTTATTTTAAGGACTTTAAGGCCGATTCAAAGCCCATAAATCCTATATTAATTATTCCTAAGGCCGGGATGTTTTTACTTGGTCAAAACGCGTGAGTTAATGCGATCCGTTTTTAATGGAGAATAAACCGGATCTTAAACTGTCGCCCCTCTAATTTTTTTTAAAAGGAACGAGATATCATTCTTCGTTGTTCTTCCTCCTGGTTCTCATCTACGAGACGCTAGAACCTTGCAATCATTCTCGTAGGAGTTTCACAATCAAACGTTACTCAGATCAGTTCTGCTCTGTTGATGCAACCAAGTTGTGTCGATCGTTCTTCGATATAAGGTATGTTTTATCATCGTTCCTTCAGGGATCACCTTTTCTTGTTCTTCTATCCATATTAGCATGTAATCTCCATGGTTCTAATGGGTTTTCTTGGGGTTGGTTGGTACTGTCGTACCGTGGCATCCTTCGGTGGATGCAACTGTCGTGAGGAGAAGAGGACTGTGACCCGTTGTGTGGATAAAGGACGTCAAGAACTCTTCGAGGTAGGGGATTCATGGCTTCTCTAATTGTGTATGTGCAATCGTAGAATTAGCATGATTTAGTCCTTTGGATCACAATGAAATTGACCTAATTAAATACTTGAACCGGATTAAAATAATTGGTTGATCGCATGTTGTTACTTTGTACCGTGATAACGGTTTGCCTCATGTTTTCCTAGATAGAGTGATATCTATGCTTTTCTTTAATTTGTTGCTCGTTCATGATGGAAATTGATAAAGAATGTAAAGCCGTAATTATTTGTTAAATAATTGGCTACAGATAAAGAGGCATGTTAATGAATCTGTTAATTCAATATGGATTAGAGAACAGATTATGTGGGAATTTCTAAAAGGGTTCTGAGTTACCCTCTTGTTTGTTAAAGGGTCTAGAGCCCACTTTGTGATGTTTGTTTTCCTGCTTCTTGTGCTATGATGTGAGCCTGGATGGCTGTTGTGATATATGAAGGTATGGAGACTTGTGGTTGTGGCAGCGGATGACGCCTAGTGTGGCGAGATGCATCGGTTTATGCATATGGGTGTCGGGGAGGACACCAAGGGTGTTGGTATGAGATGAATGTGATGGTTTGATGTTGGTGGTTTGGTTTGGTTGCTTATGTGCTTTACTTTTCCCCACTGCTCATGGCAGCTGGTCTTTCTTACCCTCTTTCCGAAGGAGGCGAAGACACGCGGGGTATGCCACGTGCTTTCCGTGTTTAGCCTCTCGATGGAGGATGGGTTTATGCTCTTTCTATAGGCGGCAAAGACTCGACGGGTAGTATATCTACTCACCGTGTTGAGCCTCATTTGTGTTTAGAAGCATAGGATGTTTTTCTAGAATGCCTGGGAATGTGGAAAAGTAATTCTGTAATGAATGTTTGATTAAATGGTGAAAATCCACGGGGATGGAGATGCTGGAATTTAAAGGTGATGTGAATCTTAAAAAGGAGCAGTTTTTTTTGAAATTGATGCCATTTTAGTTTAATGTGGTAAATTGTTCATGGTTAATTAATGTTTAAAGAATTAATTAACGTACAGTGGAATTGATAAAATGAGAATGGAGTAATCTAATAAAGCTCTTCAAATGGTTGTGTGCTTATAGGATACCTAGTCTTAGAAGTAGCAGCCTGGAGTTTGAGAGACGTTAGCTGCAGTTGTGCCTATGACTAGGTAATGCCCATAGTGTGGTTGTGAGTTATATATATTCTATACTTTTTGTGTTTCTATATGCTACTCCACCCCGGCGGTAAGGGAAACTGACACCCCGGGGATTCTGAGCCCTGGGGGGGGTGTTTTCCCCAACATTCTGATGGAAGGTTGAATGGCTGACTACCCCCTTTGGCCCCGCTCTCTTCTCTTGGTAGATCCTTGTGCTGGTAGGCACAGTGGTTAGTTTTACCCATATATGTGTGTAGAGGGCTGTAATGGCTTGTGGTTATTTCACACACATATACTCTGGATATAGTATCCTATGGAATACTATAGGTGTAACGTGTATAGGCTGTGATGGCTTGAGGATCCTTACTCGGCGTATGGGCTGTGATGGCTTGAGGAATAATACTCGACGTATGATACACGTTATACGAGCTATGGTGGCTCCCGGAAACTACCTGGTTACTTTGGTTGTGAGGACGGTGTGGTGCTTCGCCCAGGTGTCTGTGGGCAATCCTTTGTAGTGAACGAGGTGCAGATTGTGGAGCTTAGCCCAGGTGTCTGCGGGCAAGCCTTTGGAGAGAGATGCACAGGACGTATGTCGTTGGGGCAAAGCGGCAAACCAGTGGGGAAGTAGTAGCGGGGTACCCTTGATATTATTTACTATATGCTATATTCTTGTATGCGTTACTTGGTGAGAGTAGCCATGGTGAGGTTGGGAACATAGTATACCTGTTTAGATAATGAGTTAGTTTCACTTGTTGTTCACTGGGCTTTAGCATGCTTTCTTTACTTTTGCACGAGAGTCTTGGGGAGGATCCTACTGAGTATACTGTTATACTCACCCTATGTACATATAAACTATTTTTCAGGTCACATGGATCAGGTTGGAGATCAAGCTGGTTACTACTAGCTTGGGGTTGGAGGAGGAGTTGTTCGGGCTTGTGGTCGCTGTCGTTTTACTTTCTTTTGGGTACTTTTAGTTTTCCCTTTCATTTTTAGTACTTTTGCATGACATTTCATATATGTACTTGGGTTTCTTTTATATTTTCAGTTATGAGTTGGAGTTGGTTGGAGTCTATTCTATCTCTCTCTTTTGCATGTGTTCTCTTAGAGGGTAATGCCTCCCATTAGTGTGTGTATTATACCCTCGGTGCTAGTCGCCAACCCGGGGCCTACTGGAGGCGGGACTCGGGGGTCATTATCTCCCTTCTCACATTGCCGGCCCTGGAGGGGTACACTTTGTGGGGAGGGGGTCATGACAGAGTGGTATTAGAGGTCCGGTTGAGGGATAGGATGGAGTTTGAAGTTAGGTATAGGTGATGATGCATGGGATGGTAGGGCAACGGTGTCATTCATGTTTAGCAAGTGGGGTAAACACTGGAGACCGGCAGAGACATAGGCGTTCAGGGCCCCCTATGATCTGTTGCACGAACCTTTAAGTTTACGATGGCTACTAAACAAAGTGATACTGGTTGCAGGGTAGAGACCTAGGAAAGGATCATGCATCATTATTCTTTGTGCCTGTGTTTGAATGGGTAGACCTTGGGATAGGTAACCAAAAATTAATAAAACAAATTAATTAATTAATTAATGTTGAGTCTTCCATATTCCAGTATTAGGAGCTCTAACAGTTGTTATTTTACAGGTATGGCTCCAGGTCGACGTCCTCGTCAGGTTTGCGCCGAAGGTGCCCAGCAAGCTGTTCCAGCAGATCGCCGCCGGGTAGAGGTTGACGGCGATGACACTTGGAGGAAGACACTCCGAGAGTTTCAGTGCCAGAGTCTACAGAAGTACGAGGGCTCCGTTTCAGATGCAGTCACAGAAGACTGGTTGGATGAGGTCGAGATAGGCTTCAGTTCGATTCGTGCTCGGAAGGAACACTGGGTGTCCTTGGTTCTGACGATGTTGCATGGAGCAGCGAGACAGTGGTGGTTCTTGTTCCTCGGGGATCGTGAGGAGTTAGTGATCTCATGGGAGGAGTTTCGAGACAGGTTTAGAGTCGAGTTTCTTTCATCGACTGCGAAGGCATCCAGTCGCCAGGAGCTTCTTACCCTTCGACAGGGGAGCTCCAGTGTTCGGGAGTTTGGAATCCGTTTCAGGAACCTTCTACGATATGCTTCAGACCTGTTACCAGATGATGAGGCCATGGCGAGGCATTTCGAGGAGGCTTTGTGTCTAGAGATCCAGCGCCAGGTCACCCCATTTATGCTGAAGACATATCTTGAGGTGCTGGCGAGGGCAGAGGTTGTTGAGAGAACTTTGACCAGGACCGGATCGTCACGAGAGGGGAATCGTCATGATTCCTCACGAAGCATAGCTGTGGTCCGGGGTTCCCGGTTTTCAGGACAGAAGAGTTTCCGTTCACCTGGGGGTAGGTCCCAGCCCTTCCCATCTCGTTTCTCCGGAGGTAGCAACTCTCAGACCTATGCCAAGGGATCAGGCGCTTGTTTTTCTTGTGGTGGTCATTGTCATCATCAGCGGGAATGCCCGAATTTTCAGAGCAGTCATCATGCACCAGGCGCTCCACTCCAGGTTCCTCCGTTGAGGCAGTTCCATCCGAGGCAGCAGCAGCAAGTTGCACCAGCTTTAGATCACCCGAGGGTAGATGGAGCAGGCAGAGGACAGCCCCATGATGCTCCCCGTCCTCAGAGAGCAGAGCGCGACCGTGGTGGTGGTCGTCATCAGGGTCAGAGAGGCCGTGGAAGTGGTCGTGGTCAGCTTCATGCTCTAGCGTTGCCAGCCCCAGGCGAGCCAGACGTCGTCCGAGGTACCCTTTGCTTGTTTTCTACCTTGGTGTATGCCTTGTTTGATTCAGGAGCGACACACTCCTTTATATCCCCTACCCTTTTCCACGCTTTGGGACTTGAGGTAGAGAGGCTTCCAGTGCCCTTGGCGTTGACTATGCCAGTTGGAGGTCGAGCTAGCTTGTTTGAAGTATGTAGAGACTGTGATCTAGTGTTGGGGCAGCACCACTCTTGGGGAGATTTCCTATGTTTACGAATACAACCATATGATGTCATCCTCGGCATGGATTGGTTGTATTCGGTGCAGGATATTGTGGATTGCTACAGGAAGAAGGTCGTTTTCTTTGATGAAGACGGAGAGGAAGTAGTGTTTGTTGGTGAGGGAGATCCTCGGATGACTCATAGACGAGTTTCATCCTTATCATCCATGATGGTTGGGATGATGCTGAGTTCTTCATAGGTTCAACAGTTGGCGTTTCCTAGGGTCGTAGAGGATTACCCTGATGTCTTTCCAGAAGAGGTTGTATCCTTACCCCCTCGACGAGAGATCGAGTTTGGGATCGAGCTACAGCCAGGAGCGTCTCCTATCTCTATGTCTCCGTACAGAATGGCCCCTTCTGAGTTACGAGAGCTACGTATTCAGCTCGATGGTCAGTTGCAGTGTGGTTTTGTTCGGCCAAGTGTGTCACCGTGGGGTGCACCAGTTTTGTTTGTGAAAAAGGCTGATGGCAGTTTGCGGTTGTGCGTCGATTATCGTCGCTTAAACAAAGTGACAATAAAGAACCGCTATCCTCTCCCGCGGATTGATGACCTATTCGATCAACTGAAGGGTGCAAGTTGGTTTTCAAAGATCGACTTGCGGTCAGGATATAATCAGATGCGTGTAAAGGATGAGGATATCCCGAAGACTGCTTTCCGCTGTCGTCATGGGCATTATGAGTTTGTTGTAATGCCATTCGGCGTGACAAATGCTCCAGCTGTTTTCATGGGGTTGATGAATGCTGTGTTCCGTGAATTCCTGGACAAGTTTGTTGTGGTTTTCATCGACGACATCCTTGTATACTCCACATCAGAAGAGGAGCATGCAGAGCATCTACGAGCCGTTTTGGGAGTTCTTCGCCAACATCGGTTGTTTGGGAAGTTGTCCAAGTGTGAGTTTTGGGCTCGAGAAGTTCGTTTCTTGGGACATGTTGTGTCCCAACAGGGAGTAGCTGTGGATCCTTCAAAGATAGAAGCAGTGGTGTCTTGGCCAGCCCCCAAGACCGTGTCAAAGGTGCGAAGTTTCCTTGGTCTCGCAGGCTATTACAGGAGGTTTGTGGCTAATTTCTCCCGAGTTGCGACTCCTCTGACATCTTTGACCATGACGGATCAAGCGTTCATATGGAATGATCAGTGTCAGACAGCTTTCGAGTATCTAAAGGAGAAGTTGGTAAGTGCTCCAGTCCTTTGTCTTCCAGCGGAGGGAGTCCAGTTTGATGTTTTCTGTGATGCTTCACATCTGGGGCTAGGCTGTGTTCTCATGCAGCAGAGGTCCATTGTTTCTTATGGGTCTCGGAAGTTGCGTCACCATGAACGCAACTATGCCACCCATGATCTTGAGTTGGCAGCCTTGGTGTTTGCTCTGAAGTTGTGGAGACATTACCTCATAGGTGAGCACTTTGTGGTTTTCACCGATCATAAGAGTTTGAGGTATGTTTTCTCCCAACATGACTTGAACTTGAGGCAGCGTCGGTGGATGGAGTTCTTGCAGGAATACGACTTTGAAATATCGTATACACCTGGAAAAGGGAACGTTGTAGCTGATGCACTAAGCCGAAATTCACGTAATGATGTTGTGCGTGAATCTGGTGATTCCTGGAGAGTGATGGAAGAGCTATCAGCTTTGCATCTAGATATGGGAGAAGTTGGGGGTAGAGGTTGTCTTTTCCAGATGACGGTGCAATCATCCCTGATGCAGAAGGTGGAAGAGTCTCAATTGGGTGATCTAGAGGTGGAAGTTTGGAGAGACAGAGTTGTATGTGGTGAGGCCCCTAATGGTTGGTCGGAGGATGAACAACACCGAGTGTTGTATCATGGCAGGCTTTTTGTTCCCTTGGCGATGCGCGAGACCGTTCTCGGAGAGTTCCATAGTTCACCCTTGGCGGTACATCCTGGTGTGACGAAGATGTACCGATCCTTGAGGAGTCAGTTTTGGTGGCCTGGGCTGAAGCGTTCAGTTGCAGAATATGTGTGTCGATGTTTAGTCTGCCAGAAGGTGAAGGCCGAACACCGTGTTCCTGGTGGTCTTCTCCAGCACTTAGAGATTCCTCAGTGGAAGTGGGAGGACATCTCAATGGACTTTTTTACAGGTTTACCTCGAGCTCCAGGAGGACATGATGCTATATGGGTGGTAGTGGATCGTTTAACTAAATCGGCCCACTTCATAGCAATCAAGGAGTCGAGCTCAGTGGAGGTTTTGTCGAGGCAGTATCTGGAGGAGGTGGTGAGGCTTCACGGAGTACCTAGGACGATCATTTCTGATTGAGATCCTCGTTTTACCTCTAGGGTGTGGAGAGGTCTCCAACATGCTTTTGGATCTCAACTATGCCTTAGCACTGCTTTTCATCCTCAAACGGATGGTCAGACAGAGCGAACCATCCAGACTCTTGAAGACATGTTGCGCTCTTGTGTTCTTGATTTTGGAGGTTCATGGGTGAAGCACATAGCCTTGGTAGAATTCGCTTACAATAATAGTTTTCACTCTACCATCAGTATGGCACCGTTTGAAGCCTTGTATGGCCGGCCATGCCATTCTCCGTTGTGCTGGACTGGGGTCGGAGAGTCAGCAATCCTCGGACCAGAACTAGTGCAGAATACAACAGAGATGGTTCAGGTGATTCGTGAGAGTATGAAGATAGCACAGGATCGTTAGAAATCATATGCTGATCAAAGAAGGAGACCGTTAGAGTTTAATGTTGGGGATCATGTGTTTCTAAAGGTGACTCCCCGTCGTGGGCAGCGAAGGTTTGGTCGTGGAAGTAAGCTTTCTCCCCGGTTTGTTGGGCCTTTCGAGGTGTTAGCTCGTGTTGGATCCGTGGCGTATCGAGTAGCACTTCCCCCTCAGATGAGTCGGATACATGATGTTTTCCATGTATCGCAGCTTCTTCGTTATCTTCATGATGAATCTCATGTTATCGATTGGGGAGAGATCGATATTGACGATGATGCAACCTTCGAGGAGTGACCTGTGGAGATCCAAGACCACAAGGAGAAGGTGTTGCGTGGGCATTCTATCCCCTTAGATCGTGTCCTGTGGCGACACGGTGGCTTGGAGGAGAGTACCTGGGAGTGTGAGTCACAGATACATGCTCAGTACCCAGAGTTGTTTAATGTTTAACTCTTTCCATGTAATGATGTTTCCTCTCTGGTTAGACCTTTCATGTTTTATTTATGTACCTTTGATGTGATGTTGTGAATGAATTGTTTGGGTATGGATTGTTTGTTCCCGGATGTCAGAGTTTTGTTCCAGCTTTCGAATAACTCATGGTGGTTTTCCCCTGAGAGGTATCTTATGGGGTGGTTGTTCGGACCCCTCTTTTCTTCTGGGTTGGTTTTTAATTCTTGAGGACGAGAATGTTTTGAGAGGTATCTAATGTAATATCTCGGACCTCCCTGGTCCATTACTTTGTGAAAATATGGTGTTGGAGGTGTTCCGGGAGGACAAGGTGACTTATCCCCCAGCTGCTGCCTACCGGTAACTCGGTCTACCGGTAGCTGCTGATTACCGGTAGCTCGGTCTACCAGTAGCTGCTGATTACCGGTAGCTTGGTCTACCGGTAGCTGCTGATTACCGGTAGCTCGGTCTACCGGTAGCCGCATCCTACCGGTAGCTGGGTTTACCGGTAGCCACGGCATACTAATAGCTCGGTATACTTATAGCCGCAGTCCAGCAGTAGCTCGGCTAACACTTTCCCAAATTTCTAGTTCTGTGAACAGTGTTTTTCTCGGTGAGGTTCTATCGGTGGACTTCTATCGGTGAGGTTCTATCGGTGGACTTCTATCGGTGAGATTCAGTGAACAGTGTTTCTATCAATGAGGATCTATCAGTAGACTTGTGTTTCTATCGGTAAGGCTCTATCGGTGAGCTTTTCTTTCCTTTGCCAATTTTTTTAGTTCTGTGAACAGTGTTTCCAGACTTCATAAGAGCTACCGATTCCATACTTTGCCAATTTTCACAAATGAACAGTGTTTCCAGACTTCATAAGAGCTACCGATTCCATGCTTTGCCAAATTTCACGAGTGAACAGTGTTTCCAGACTTCATAAGAGCTACCGATTCCATACTTTGCCAATTTTCACGAATGAACAGTGTTTCCAGACTTCATAAGAGCTACCGATTCCATACTTTGCCAAATTTCACGAATGAACAGTGTTTCCAGACTTCATAAGAGCTACTGATTCCATACTTTGCCAAATTTCACGAATGAACAGTGTTTCCAGACTTCATAAGAGCTACCGATTCCATACTTTTCCAAATTTCACGAATGAACAGTGTTTCCAGACTTCATAAGAGCTACTGATTCCATACTTTGCCAAATTTCATGAATGAACAGTGTTTCCAGACTCCATAAGAGCTACCGATTCCATACTTTGCCAAATTTTGAGTATGTGAACAGTGTTTCCAGCTTCGCAAATTTGACGTTTTCTTTGACGTAAAATACTTTTAAAACCTTATTTTAAGGACTTTAAGGCCGATTCAAAGGCCATAAATCCTATATTAATTATTCCTAAGGCCGTGATGTTTTTACTTGGTCAAACCGCGTGAGTTAATGCGATCCGTTTTTAATGGAGAATAAACCGGATCTTAAACTGTCGCCTCTCTAATTTTTTTTTAAAAGGAACGAGATATCATTCTTCATTGTTCTTCCTCCTGGTTCTCATCTACGAGACGCTAGAACCTTGCAATCATTCTCGTAGGAGTTTCACAATCAAACGTTACTCAGATCAGTTCCGCTCTGTTGATGCAACCAAGTTGTGTCGATCGTTCTTCGATATAAGGTATGTTTTATCGTCGTTCCTTCGGGGATCACCTTCTCTTGTTCTTCCTTCCATATTAGCATGTAATCTCCATGGTTCTAATGGGTTTTCTTGGGGTTGGTTGGTACTGTCGTACCGTGGCATCCTCCGGTGGATGCAGCTGTCGTGAGGAGAAGAGGACTGTGACCCGTTATGTGGATAAAGGACGTCAAGAACTCTTCGAGGTAGGGGATTCATGGCTTCTCTAATTGTGTATGTGAAATCGTAGAATTATCATGATTTAGTCCTTTGGATCACAATGAAATTGACCTAATTAAATACTTGAACCGGATTAAAGGAATTGGTTGATCGCATGTTGTTACTTTGTACCGTGATAACGGTTTGCCTCATGTTTTCCTAGATAGAGTGATATCTATGATTTTCTTTAATTTGTTGCTCGTTCATGATGGAAATTGATAAAGAATGTAAAGCCGGAATTATTTTTTAAATAATTGGCTAAAGATAAAGAGGCATGTTAATGAATCTGTTAATTCAATATGGATTAGAGAACAGATTATGTGGGAATTTCTAAAAGGGTTCTGAGTTACCCTCTTGTTTGTTAAAGGGCCGAGAGCCCACTTTGTGATTTTTGTTTTCCTGCTGCTTGTGCTGTGATGTGAGCCTGGATGGCTGTTGTGATATGTGGAGGTATGGATACTTGTGGTTGTGGTAGCGGATGACGCCTAGTGTGGCGAGATGCATCAGTTTATGCATATGGGTGTCGGGGAGGACACCAAGGGTGATGGTATGAGATGAATGTGATGGTTTGATGTTGGTGGTTTGGTTTGGTTGCTTATGTGCTTTACTTTTCCCCACTACTCAAGGCAGCTGGTCTTGCTTACCCTCTTTCCGAAGGAGGCGAAGACACGCGGGGTATGCCACGTGCTTTCCGTGTTTAGCCTCTCGATGGAGGATGGGTCTATGCTCTTTCTATAGGCGGCAAAGACTCGACGGGTAGTATATCTACTCACCGTGTTGAGCCTCCTTTGTGTTTAGAAGCATAGGATGTTTTTCTAGAATGCCTGGGAATGTGGAAAAGTAATTCTATAATGAATTTTTGATTAAATGGTGAAAATCCACGGGGATGGAGATGCTGGAATTTAAAGGTGATGTGAATCTTAAAAAGGAGCAGTTGTTTTTTAATGTGATGCCATTTTAGTTTAATGTGGTAAATTGTTCATAGTTAATTAATGTTTAAAGAATTAATTAACATACAGTGGAATTGATAAAATGAGAATGGAGTAATCTAATAAAGCTCTTAAAATGGTTGTGTGATTATAGGATAACTAGTCTTAGAAGTAGCAGCATGGAGTTTGAGAGACGTTAGCTGCAGTTGTGCCTATGATTAGGTAATGCCCATAGTGTGGTTGTGAGTTATATATATTCTGTACTTTTTGTGTTTCTATACGCTACTCCACCCCGTCGGTAAGGGCAACTGACACCCTGGGGATTCTGAGCCCTGGGGGGTGTTTTCCCCAACATTCTGATGGGAGTTTGAATGGCTGACTACCCCCTTTGGCCCCGCTCTCTTCTCTTGGTAGATCCTTGTGCTGGTAGGCACAGTGGTTAGTTTTACCCATATATGTGTGTAGAGGGCTGTAATGGCTTGTGGTTATTTCACACACATATACTCTGGATATAGTATCCTATGGAATACTATAGGTGTAACGTGTATAGGCTGTGATGGCTTGAGGATCCTTACTCGGCGTATGGGCTGTGATGGATTCAGGAATAATACTCGACGTATGATACACGTTATACGAGCTATGGTGGCTCCCGGAAACTACCTGTTTACTTTGGTTGTGAGGACGGTGTGGTGCTTCACCCAGGTGTCTGCGGGCAATCCTTTGTGGTGAACGAGGTGCAGATTGTGGAGCTTAGCCCAGGTGTCTGCGGGCAAGCCTTTGGAGAGAGATGCACAGGACGTATGTCGTTGGGGCAAAGCAGCAAACCGGTGGGTAAGTAGTAGCAGGGTACCCTTGATATTATTTACTATATTCTATATTCTTGTATGAGTTACTTGGTGAGAGTAGCCATGGTGAGGTTGGGAACATAGTATACCTGTTTAGATAACGAATTAGTTTCACTTGTTGTTCACTGGGCTTTAACATGCCTTCTTTACTTTTGCACGAGAGTCTTGGGGAGGATCCTAATGAGTATACTGTTATACTCACCCTATGTACATATAAACTGTTTTTCAGGTCACTTGGAGCTGGTTGGAGATCAAGCTGGTTACTACTAGCTTGGGGTTGGAGGAGGAGCTGTTCGGGCTTGTGGTCGCTGCCGTTTTACTTTCTTTTGGGTACTTTTAGTTTTCCCTTTCAGTTGTAGTACTTTTGCATGACATTTCATATATGTACTTGGGTTTCTTTTATATTTTCAGTTATGAGTTGGAGTTGGTTGGAGTCTATTCTATCTCTCTCTTTTGCATGTGTTCTCTTAGAGGGTAATGCCTCCCATTAGTGTGTGTATTATACCCTCGGTGCTAGTCGCCAACCCGGGGCCTACTGGAGGCGGGACTCGGGGGTCATTATCTCCCTTCTCACATTGTCGGCCCTGGAGGGGTACACTTTGTGGGGAGGGGGTCGTGACATTTTATCATTTTATTCTCACAATGATCTAAATGGTGAAAAGTTGAACATTGATCAACGACTAGTGATACTCCTTTTCTCAAACTATCTTCTTGTTACTTCATTCACAGGACCCTTTATTTTGAATTGTTGCAGATTCAACTATCTTTGATTGGTATTTTCTTTAGTATACTTAATTTAATTTTCTACTGTGACTGAATTATGAATGATGGATTCGAGCAAGCTTGTTTAATGGGTTTTGTAGTAAACATTGTTTTTTCTTTGTTGGAATCCTGTACTGATTCATGTGTTTTTGTTGGAAGATGATGTTGTAATGCTAGTCGAATCCCCCAACAACTTTTGGATCCCATATTTTTCTAGTTTTCTATTCTAAATAGTGGTTTCAATGTATTGTGTTCTTTCTGAAGTTTCATTTTAGTCTTTAATCTTACAATAAAAATTGCATAGCAGTGTGAGGGACATGGTTAATGTTGATAAAGAAGCAATGTTGCGCAACAACTCAGATATACAGATCTAACCAGATTTGGGATGAGGTTTTAGTTTGAATTCCTTCAATCTATTCTATTTTTTTAAATGGCCTGATTTAAAGATCCAATGTCCGATGAAGTGGAGGTGTTGGGTTCCCTTAAGACCAAATGGATTGGTGGAGTCCCCTTAGACAGTACATCACGTTTTAATAGATAATCTAATAGCAGATAACAGGTTTTTTCGATCATTTTTTTGCCTCTCATTATTTTTCTGGCTTTTCCTCAGTGTTTCTTGTTCTATAATTCACTCAATCCCAGCTGGTGTAAGTTCATTACACCTCGTGTTTGTACAGATACTTTTGTTTTTTTAATAAAGTCCTTTGGGGCATGAATTGGGTGACCAATTCATGTCACCATTTTTATTTAAAAAAATTAAACAGTTTAAGTATTTCAAAGAGAGTTTAATACCTTTCCATTAGACATTGATGTTTATATGGAGTGATAAATTTATGTGGAACAAATAAATAAAATAAAATTTGATGTGATTTTTTTGCACTATAGTTTACTACCAAAGAGGTCCTGAATTTTTAGATCATGGAAAAGATCATAAAAAGATGAAAAATTAAAGGTTCCCAAAGTAGATAGCTTTAAGATGCATTGGCCAGGTTCCTTATCCATAATAATACTGATATAGGGCTATTTGTTTTATCATCATTGATAATTTATTCCAATAATTTTGAATGTTTAGAATCATAACACAAACTAAGGTCCAAAATATAACATCTATGAAAGAAGAGAGGATGACTAATATGGTTTTCATTCTAAGAGGATATGTCACCTCTTTAAACAATCCAATGGTAGTTTTCAAGAATAAATATACTACTATCATGAATTCCTCTCTATAGATAGGATCATAAAGAACCCTCAAACCATCAAACATGAGAAGCCCGATATTTTTACCTAATAAACAAAGACGAAAGAGAGTTCCCTGATATTTCTTCCTAATCTAGCTTTACCTACAAGCGTGTAATGTTCTTGGAAATGTATCTAAGGTTAACTACCCCTCAATAATAGGTTTGGACATCCAAGAAGAACTAGACCAATGAATATGTCCATCTTGGTGAGAATACCAAATGAAATAGTTGATAACACATTTAATAATATACATAAAAATCATTAGAGTCTTGTAAACTAAAAGTAAATACATCGGGATAGAAAATATCACACTATTAACCAACGTAATATCCCCCCACCCAAATATAGAAATCATCTTTTCCAATTTGAGATCCTATCATGGATTTTTTTGAGTATTCTATCAAAGTGGGGAATTTGGATTATTCCATTATAAAGCAGGGAACCATGATAATCCATGGGTAATTTAAATTTGGAGATTCATAGATTCTCCTCGAGGAGATTAGAGTGCCTTCTAGTATAATATTTTCAAATGAATACATTGATTTTTTTATGTTGATGAGTTTTCCACTCTTTAAAAAGTAAGTGTTGATAATTATTTTAAAGTGGAGAATATAATTACTCTTGGAATTGATGATCAAAATCATTTTATCCAAAAAAGTGATGTTAAAGTAACATAAACCCATACCATACCTTATAAAGATGAACAAATCTATTGGATATAACTATGTTTGGGTTCCTACTAAGGAAATATTGAGAAAGGATGAAAAGGCTTCAAGGAAGAGGGTCACCTTTCTTGAGGACACTAACTAACTTTATTAAACCAAAGTATCACTAGTAGAAAAATCATTTTTAACGTCGTCAATTTGACGTTGGTTTATTATAAACCGACGTAAAATATTTTTTCGGATAAGTTTTGGTGTCGGTTTTTTAAAAACCGACACCAAAAACCAAAAAAAAATTATTTTTGGCGTCGGTTTTTAAAAAAACCGATGCGAAAAAATAATGAAAAAAATGATTTGGCGTCGGTTTTTTTAAAAACCGACGTCAAAAAATAAAAAAAAAAGTTATGACATCGGTTTTTTGAAAACCGACGCCAAAAAATAAAAAAAAATAGTTTTGGCATCGGTTTTTAAAAAAACCGACGCGAAAAAATAATGAAAAAAATGATTTGGCGTCGGTTTTTTTAAAAACCGACGTGAAAAAATAAAATAAAAGTTATGACGTCGGTTTTTATGAAAACCGACGCCAAAAATGTAAAAAAAATTTACAGTCCTATAGATAATTCCCTAAGCTTTGATTTGACTGGTCATGGAGCAAAAACGGAGTTACGGATTAAAAGTTATGGTGTTGGAAGTTGAACTTCTCTAAAAGAAGTGTTAATTAAGTCCAACTTTCAAAGGCCATAACTTTTAATCCGTAACTCCGTTCTAGCTCCACGACCAGTCAAATAAAAGCTTAAGAAATTTTCTAACCCATGGTAAATTTTGTTTTTATGTTTTGACGTCTGTTTTCATAAAAATCGACGCCAAAAAAACTTTTTTGTTTTTTGCGTCGGTTTTCATAAAAACCGACGCCAAAACTGTTTTTTTGTTTTTCGCGTCGGTTTTTTTTAAAAACCGACGCGAAACGTATTTTTTTTATCTTTTTAGCATCGGTTTATTTAAAAACCGACGCCAAATAGTATTCACTAATACGCGGGATCAAAATTTCAATTTTTTTCACAACGCGCGTTTAACTTTTTAAAATCCCGCCTATATTTTCATACAACTCAATCTAAAATATTTTCATTTACTATATATAAATCTGTTTGTCCTTCATTTATCATTTTCATCCTCTTCAATTCAATCAAGTTTTAAATGCGGCATCAATCATTAATTTGATTACGGTACATATTATATTCATTCATTTTCATTATTATTAATGTCCTTCATTTATAAACAACTCGATTATATTTAAAATAATGATGATTTACTTTTTTTATTGTGTTAAAAATATAAAACGTTCGGATGACATTTACCAAGATTGGTGTAAGTTTAATTATCGATCGTCGTTTTTATTATCACATGAGATCTACGCTAAATATAAGAGATATGATGATAAACAACATATCATTTCAATGGAAGATCGAAAAATAATCAAAATGTGTTTGAAGTATTATGTATATTTTATATCATTTGGTGTACGTGATTTTAACTTGTGTTTATCTTGTTTTCTTTAAAACATATTGTATCAATCGATACTTTGACATGTTCAACTTCTGACGGCCATAACTTTTGATCTGTAACTCCGTTTTAGCTCCACGACTAGTCAAATCGAAGATTAGGAAATGCTCTAAAACATCGAACAATAAAAATTGCTTTTTGGCGTCAGTTCTTGTAAAAACCGACGCCAAAAATAAGTTATTTCCATTTACGGCGTCAGTTTTTTTCAAGAACCGACGCCAGAACTATTTTTTAAACTTTTTGGCGTCGGTTTTTAGGGAAACCGATGCCAAAAATGACGCGGATGAGTTTATTTGGCGTCAGTTTTTTACAAAACCGATGCAAAAAAGCAATTGAAATTTGTTTTTGGCGTCGGTTTACAAAAACCGACGTAAAAAGTCATATTTTTTACGTCGGCGACTTCAACGTCGATTAAAAACCGACGTAAAAAATAAAAAAAAAACCGACGTTAAATACCTTTTTTCTACTAGTGTATCTTCCTATGATAAATATAGAAAAAAGGGGGAAGTAAATAATTGGATAAATTTATCACAACCCCACTTGGGAAAACCATAATGCCTAAGGAATTTGATGATTAATCTCCATTCGATACAATCATAAGCTATCTCCATATCAATTTTGATCATGATGTTTGAGCCGAACACCCACCTATCAAGATCAAATATCATTGCCTGATCTAATCCAATTACCCCATGAATATTCTTTCCTTTAATAAAACCATGGGTTTCTTCTAAGATCTATGTTACAAAGTGATTAATAATACTTATTTCAATGTGGAGGAAAAGATATTATATGAAAATTTGTATGAAAAGATATTCCAAAGTTTGTTAAAACCATTTGGATTTCTCACCTTAATAATAAGGATAACAATCATACACGAGAAATCTCTAGGAAGTTCATCTAAGAATAATTATTGGACTACTTTTATGACATCACCTTTAACCATATCCCAATATCCTAAGTAGAAGGATTATAAAAATCCACCAGGACTAGGTTCACTGTTAGGATTGGGTTCTATGAAAACCACTAACATCCCCCTCTGATCGGTAGCTTTTCTACATTTCAGTTACCAATATTCTCAATAGATCTCAGGATGATTCTAAAAATTGATTCATCTAGCACTAAAAAAATGTTCTTCAGTCTATATCCTCATCAAATACATGAAATCAATTTAGAGAAGTGAGATACCATAAGGGTGACAATAATGTTATCATCGCTGGAGTGTAAACCTTCCTCAAGAGTCAAATTTATTTTACCAACAATTATTTTCTCCCTAATATAAGTATGAAAACAATCCATGTTCTTGTAATCCTATATCAACCATTTATCTATTAGATTATATCTATCCATCTACTCTTCCTTTAATAATATGTCTTCAAATATCATGCAATTTTGCGGATAAAGAACAAAATTATCATCACACCACTGATTTTGTAAGTTGTTATACAGTTGTATAGTATATTCTTGCAAACATTGTAATGAATAATCAAGGAAAAGTTTATTTTTTAACTACATTATAATTTCCCCATTAGTCCTCCAAAGGTTTTTTGGAGGATAACCCAAAGAATCCCTTGAGCATCTAAATACTAGGAGGAAAGATCCATTTCATTAATTACATTCCAATGTAACCACAAATTTGAATAAAATAAAAAAATTTCATTAACTTAATATGGGGTGACTTAGAGAATTATAGAATATTATTCTAAGAGGGATCTATATTATTTGTCTCTTAGGGATGATTTGACTATAGAAATTCTTATGAATAAAAATATTTGGGTTTTTTCCTGTTCATGGGATCCAAGAGTGATGGAGATCAAATAAGAGAATGACATAAGAAATATTCCACTCTAAGAACTCTTTAGATCATTTATGACATAAGAAATAACCCTGAAACCAAAATAAGTCAATGAATCAAGTAAATATATGGAAATCAATAAGAATATAGCTTCTCAAAATATCAATGATGACGATTCTTTTAGAAGTGCCTCCATTCATGAATTTGAGATTGAATTCTTAAAATGATGAGTGAATAAATTAATAAAAAATAATAAAACTATTTTAGAATCCAAACATAAAAATGAAATTGATGTTCTAGAAGTAACTTGATTCAGTTGAAAAAGAAGGGGCACATCATTCCAAAATTTCCCTTGAACAAAAAGTCTTAAGAAAAAAAGAGAACTTGGATATAAAAGTTTAAACTTGGAGTGCTAGTGACGATTCAATTTAAATAAATGAAAAAGTGAATCAAGTCCTAAATTCCATATGGATCATATCAATGTTGGTGATGGGGTTATTTATCATATTTCTCACTATCCTTCTCATTCCTCTTCTAAATATCATTTATCCTCTTCTTCTTTATCTTCCTTTAAATAAAATGAATTTTAAAAAATTTTATAAAGAAATTATTTCAAATATCAATATCTTAAAAATTAATCTAAAAAAATTCTTAATTTTAAAGATATAATATTTAATGGAATGTATATTATCTCAAATAAAATATATGATTAGGTTTTGAAATTTAAAAAATCAACTAGATGTTGAAGTTTTTTTATCTAAAATTGAGGATCTCATAAGCTATCTTTATAAATTCACCCTAGTTTAATTAAATCATTTCATGATCCTTATTTATCAAAATTTTAAAATAAATAATCATTGATTTGGATTTTGAATTTTTTTTAGCTCTTTGAAAAATTCATCTACTGTGAAAGAAGTTTCAAAAAATAAATTTTTTAATTATTATTGGAAGTTTTGGGAATATTATATATGAGTGAGATTGTAAAAATTTTAAATATTGAAGACCAAAATCTATAAATAATTTATCTCATTTAAAATATAATACCAAATGGGATTGGGTTCCCAAATATTTATTATCCAATATTAGTGTACCCAAAATTGATTCAACTTCAAATTGTTTTTTAGAAAAAATGAATGGATCCTCAAGGGCACCAAAATGATATTTTTATTGGTATATTATAGGGATAGGCCACTAATATCCATTGATCTATTATAATGTGTCCTTTAAATAAAATTTATCTTTAATTTATCGAAATTATTTTTCTATCATTTACCTCATTATCTTTATATTAAATTATTCAATTAAGGAGGAGAAAATCTTTTACCCTTCTAGTGTATCTTGGATTGATCTATATGGGAAAAAAATTTAGATATTTTTAAATTTGATTCCCTCTTGAATCTAATTTATAGATATCCTATATCTCTCCCTTTCACCCATGTATTCTTGATTCTTAAAAGATGAGATGTCACCATTTTTTTAAAAAAATATTATTCTTTTCTTTTTCAAAATTTATTTTCTTATCATTTTAAAATTTGTTTTCTTATTTTTTCAAAATTATTTTTCTTATTTATTTATAATTATTTATCTTATTTTATTTTCTAAAGTTTCATTTATTATCTATTTAAAATTTATTTTCTTATATTTTTAAAATTGTTTTTTTCATCTTTTCTAAAAATACCTTTCCTATATTTTTCGAAATAATTTTTTTTCATTTATATTTCAAATTTTTTATTAATTTTTTTTCAAATTATTCTTATCTTTTTCAAAATTATTTTTGAATTCTTTAGAATCTCTCTTATTACACTTTTTTGAAATGTTGAAATTCTATTTAAAATTTTTTGATGAAAATTATTATAATTTGAGATAATTTATATTTTATCATTGATACATATCTTATGCTTTACTATCTCTTATGATTTTATTTATTTAAAATAATATTATCTAATCTTAGTTCTTTATTTTATGGTATTTATTATTTGGGATATAGTATTCCATGTCTTAATTATTTTAACTTATATTAAAATTTACGCTTTCAATGATGGTATATTTTCCATTCCTTATTTCCTTTTTTATAATCACAAAGGGGGAGATAATTTTGCTTCAAAGGTGGAATATAATGTTTTCTTTTAATGGGGATGTTTTTTGGTTATTTGGGGAGAATATTTTGGGTTAGAAAATGGGATATTTTTATTAAATTTATTTTTGATAATATCTGGATCTTGTGGATTATTTTAAATTTTAACAGCTTTAATTACATTTGTATCTATTTTTATCTTATTTTCTATAAAATATAAATTTTTATGTTAAGTGTTTATGATCATAAAAAAGGGGGGGATTGTTATACCTCTATAACATGGAATTTTCAACATCACAAACACTCATTTTTTTATTTATAG
Organism: Viscum album; assembly: GCA_963277665.1. Lineage (NCBI taxonomy): Eukaryota > Viridiplantae > Streptophyta > Magnoliopsida > Santalales > Viscaceae > Viscum > Viscum album. The sequence continues at coordinate 627,723,139 of OY728159.1, forward strand.
TTTTCTTTTGAGTGATTTTCAGACTCCTCAATTTTACAAAAATCATGCCATTAATAAATAAAATAGATATAATAAAGTTATTTCAAAGGAATATTTTTTATCTTTTTAAAAGGCTTGTCCGTGTATTAATTCAAACATCAAGATCACAGAATCCTATTTTAAGATCAATAAATGGATTTAGATGGAATAAAGGATAGTTGTGAATGAAGAAAGAGTTGTACAAGCTTTATCAATTCAATAATGCATGGTATCGTCCAATTAGTACCATATAACTAGTCAATCAGTTGTATATAGGACCCACCAACCAACCGGCGGTAAAGTCATAAGCTACCCCTTCCACCATGAGTCCACCGACTACTAGGTGCATGTGAATTGGTAAGTTGGTGAGGGGTATCATGTAGTAGTGTCTTCAAAGTAGTCCACTAGATAGCTGATGGATGATATTTAGTATCTGATTGTGTGAAGACTTATAATATGATAGTTCATTTAATGTGTTATGAAATGATATAATTATGGTCTTCTTTGAATTCATTACCCATGGTGAATTTCAAAAGGTTCCCATGTCTTATAAATACTATAAATAGTTGTGTGGGAATATAGGATTTTAATCTGAAAAAATGAACATTTTATTCAATGATCTAATTGAATCGACTCTGAATCTCTAGCTTTCTCCAAGACCTCCTCTTAAAGATCCACTTTTCATTACTAAATCTCAAAGTCTCTCACCTTTGTCTCTCTATCTATCTTTCTCAATTGTATCCATTTTTTTAGAGAGATATGGGATTATATTTGTAAAGAATTTATTTTAATAATATATCTATATTATCATCTCATCTTCTCAATGGTTCTCACAACCAAAGTGAGGGATATGTTTCTTTTCACAAACATGAAAAGGAAAGGTAATTTGGTTCTTGTGTTTACATTAAAACCAATATAATTTGGTTCATAGGTTTTTGTTAAAACAAAGGGAAGTTGGTTCCTGGGTTTCTATTAAAACCTATAGAAGACGGTTCTTGGGTTTCCATTAAAAAAAGTAAACATCTAATAATATATATCAATGAAATCAAGGAGTGGAGACATAGGGGAACCTCATGCGCTATTACCAAAATCCTTATCATATTGTGTGTGTTATGAATTTAGATTTACATTACATCATCTAATATCAATATGCATAAAATACACTAATTTAAAGGAGGCATCTGGGCAGCTTCTCGTTTTCCCTATCGCTGTCCTAGGGTTTCATTTCGTCCGTCATTCACTTCCCCCTCCGACATGGATCGGGTGGAACGACGTCGACATCATCGATCTCATTTTGGTAGTTGTGGGGCTCAGTTGTGATCTTAGGCTTCTTCTGGGATTTATTCCGTCCTCGGTGCGGCATTTGGTCAGATCTATCACAGTGTGGACAGATCCGGCGTCGGCGTGGCTTGCAGGCAGATCCAGCACGACGTGGTTTTCCAATCCTTCAGGTTCAGCTCGGCAGCGTTGTGCTCGCAGTCAGATCTGCCATGGAATGGCGTCGGCATGTCATGTGGTCAGATCCGTCGCGGCTCACACAGAACTGGCGTCGGTGTGGAATACAGGTAGTTACAACACGACGTGGTCTCCTGCTTATTCTATTTCAGATTGGCATCAGTGTGGCTCACCGACCGGTCTCGCATGTGTGGCATTGACATCTAGTTTGGATAGCGTCGGTGCAGCTAGCAGTCAGATATGACATGGCGCGTCATTTCCTTCTTGGAGCGGCTTGGTGGGGGAAGGCTTTTAGGTGTCTCTGGTTGGTTTTTATTGAGTCATAACTGCATGAGGTTGTACCGAGGTTGATTTCACAGCAGGGTGCAACATCAAGAAGGCCTTTTTCTTCCTGCATATGTCTCCTTTGTTGGCCTTTTGTGGACGTGTTCTTCTCGGAGGATTTCTAGGAGGCCATATCAAATAGTTGGAGGGTGGGGTGTTCTCTGATTGGAGCTCACTGGTGGGTTTGCTTTTTTGGGATAGTGTCGATGGTCACACCAGTGAGCATTCATGGAGGCTGTTTCTGAGGATTGTTCAATCTTTTCTTATGTTCATGTATCCCGGTTCGTGGTTTCCTCAGCCTTATCTCTGGTGATTCCGGCTCTTGGTTCGAATATTTGACCGGTTGAATGCTGGAGTTGATTTATTTGGTGTGTTGAATGAGTTTTTTGGTTGGTCATAATTATTTGATGCATGATATTTATACTGTTGTAAATAGTGAAGTCTTGTATGGTTAACCACTTTTCCCTCAAATGTGTTTTGACGGTTTCTCACTTTTTCTTCAAAAGTGTTTGGATAATAAAAAATTTAACTTTCAGTCAGTCATAAAATACACTAATTTGATTCACCCCTATCTGTTGTGCTTAATCAATTAATCAACTTTGATATTAACTTTATTATACAAATTCAATTTATCATTTGTCTCGCAATCTATTTAATCAATTTAATCGCTTTATCGTTTTGAAATAATTTTATTTGGAATTTTTATTTTTTATTTATCACTTTAATTTTTAATAGTCAACTCTCCCCCATCTTTCCATTCTCCACTCTGACCAATATTTGGTATGAAATGATATCTTTGAATTTATTTCAAAAATATTTATTTACAAAAAAAAAAAATCTTTTTTTCAAAATTTTATTTAAAATTTTCAAATTGTTTTTTTTACTTCAAAGTATAGTATTAAAATAGAATCTACCTTTTATACTCATACACCTTTCTTTTTCAGATCAAATTATTGTTATTAGAAAAGTCGTATGTCATTTTCCTTAGGAGTATTAGATATCTTGTTTATAAAATAGTTATACATGGTTATATCCCTACAACTCAACTAGAAGATATATGGATACCACAGTACATTAATCCTTTTAAATTATATGGTAAATAAAATAACTCATTGCATTATGTTTTAGATCCAAATAAATTTAATAAAATATCTTCTAGAAAAATCGTTCATGAAATCTTGAAACTATTAAAAGTCTCACATGAAGGCATGCATAAAGTTAAAGACACTAGACAACATGTGTTTAGAAAAGACAATAAAATCTTTTATATATACTCAAATGAATCCTTTACAAATATATTTTCTGGGTTTACTAACATTTGAAAAGGTAGAAACTCTCTATGTGGTGAATTGTATACATAAATACTCATCATGAAAATCTTATGGGTTTTTTATAGTTTGTGGGATCTCATAGTGACGACAATCCAAGAAGTGAAAGTCATAAAAATATTCCACTAAAAGAACTCATAAGATCCCTTATGACATTAGAAATAACCATTATATGCCAAGTGAAAAAAATAAGTAAAGGAAACCAAGGAAACTATTAATATTATGGATTTTAATGCAATCAAATATGATGATTATTCCATAAGTGACTTTGATAATGAATCTGATATTGAACATTTTAAAAGAATAATGTAAAAATTGAATAAAAAGAAGAAATCACTCTAATAAGAAAAAAGGAAAAATCAAATTAAAGTTCCTGAAGTAACATACATCAATTATTAAAAGAAGGTTCATATCAAGTCAGATTATCCATCGAACAAAAATTATAAAGATAAGAAGAAAAGAAATATTGCACTAAAAATTTCAAATTGTTGTGCTAGTAATGATTATCCTTCAACATATAAAATAAGAAACTCATGTCCAAAATGACTCATGATTCATATCAAGGTAGTTAATGAGGTTAGTTTATATATTTTACACTCTCCATACAATTCATATCATTACTCTCATTCATTATCTTCTTCTTTATCTTCATTTAAATAAGATGAGATTGAGATTTTTTATAAATAAATTATTTCAAAATATGAAAAATTTATAAATAAATATAAAAACAAATCATAATAATAAATAAAAACTCAGTAATGAAAATTATCTTCTTCCAGAATGAAAATATGATTTGGTTTTAAAATTAAAAAATCATCAAGATGTTTATTTTTTTAACTCTAAAATCAAGGATTTAAAAAAATGTATTTCTAAATTCTCCCAAGGTGAAAAAAATCTTATCTTGATCATTTTTATCAATATTTTAAAATAAATAATCATTATTTACATATTTCAAAAAAATGATAACTCTTTGAAAAATACAAATTTTGTGAAAGGTGTTTCCCAATATAACTTTTAAAATTATTGTCAAAAATTAAAACATCTTATATATAAGGGATATTGTAAAAAATACTGATTTAGAAGATCCAAAACTGGCCATCTTTCAAATAATTTAAAATATCATGCCAAACAATTTTGGGATCACAAATATTTATTATCCAATCCTAGTAGATATAAAATTGTTTTAGATTCAAATTGTATTTTATTTTATATAGCTAGAACCTCAAGGGTAACAAAAGGATGTTTTTATTAATATGTTTTTGGGATACACCAGTGAGCTTCATCGATCTATCATAAGGTTTCTTATAAATAAATGTTGGACTAGAAACTCATGAAATAATTGATCTATCATTTAAATCTTGATCTATTTGTTAAATTCTCCAATTTAGGAGGAGCATAGACTTTAATATTTTGGTTGAATTTAGATGGATCTATATTGGCAAATATTTTTCAATATCTTTAAATTTAATTTCCCTCTTCAGTCTGATTTCTAGATCTTATCTATATCTCTCTTTCATTTATTCCTTATTAATTCTTAATATAGGAGAGGTTACCTATTTTTTAATAAAATAATTTTCATTTATTTTTAAAAAGTTATTTTCTTATCTTTTCCTAATTTATTTTATTATTTTTTCAAATATTATTTCTTTTATTTTTCAAAATTATTTTTCTTATATTTTTCAATATTTTTCAAAATTAGTTTTATTATCTTTTTTCAAATAATTTTTCTTCTTTTCTATTTCAAAACTTCTATTTGTATTGCTTTCAATTTTCTTCTTATCTTTTAAAATAAATTATATTTTTCAAAATTATATTTTCTTATGTTTTTTAAAATTCATTTTTTAATTTTCTTTTTCAAAATTTTCTTTATTATTTCTTTTTCAATTTATTCTTTTAATATTTTTTTAAATTCATTCTGAAATAATGAGAATCACTTTTATATATCGTATTTTAATTTTTGAAATTATTTTTGAATTTTGGTGATGAATATTCTTATAATCTGAGATATTTTATGTTTATTAATCAATATATATCCTATGTTATATGTATATATATCTCTTATGATTGTATTTTTTAGATGAATATTCTCTAATCTTGGTTTTGGAGTTTTTGGTCATCATTAAGGGGGAGATAAATTTGCATGTTTTAACGATTTTACATTATGTAAAAATTTCCTCTTTATATAATCTAATATTTTCCCTTCCTTATTTTCTTTTTGATAATAAAAAATGTTGATATACTCTTTGTTCCATGGGGTAATAAAAAATTTTATTTCAAAGGGATGTTGATTTCATATTTGGGGAGAATATTGTGGTTTATAAAATGGAATTTATTTATTGAATCTATTTCAATTGATCTCTTGAGCCTATTAAATATCATACGTTCAAAAATATCGAATTACATTTCTATATATTTTACTCTTGATTTTAATTTAATATAATAATTTATGTTATGTATTTTTTATCATAAATAAATGGTATATTGTTATACCTCAATCTCATAATTGTTTCATCATAAAAAACAATCTCTTTTGTATCTAATGTTTTTGTTTGATTGATTTTTAGAATCCTTAATTTAATTCATGTCATTACTAATAAAAATGGATATATTAAAGTCATTTAAAAGTCATATTTTTGATCTTTTTGAAGGATCAGATATGTAATAATTCATACTTAAAAAATGGAATCTTGTTTAAAGATCAAGAAAGGTATTTAGAAGGAAGAAAGGGTAGTTGGGAATGAATATGGAGTTTTTTAGGCTACACTGGTTGGTCGATGGTAAAGGAAAAAAGCACCCATTTCCTATAGGATTCCATCGACTACCCAGTGGAGGTGTACCAGCTAGTTTTTTTATGTATTTCTAGAGTTTTGTCTTCTAGGTAGTCCACTAACTACCCGTTCATGTTGGGACTGCATGTTTGAGGGTGAATTGAATGTGGTTGAAAAGGATTTTAGTGAAGTCTTCTTAATTGATTTTACCATCAATGAATTATATAAGGTTTCCAAGTATTTTAAATCCATTAAATAGAGGCCTTGTATGCTTAGATATTAATCCTAATAAATAACCATACCTTTTCTTTATCTCTCTAACCAAATTGACATTGAATCTATAGCATTCTCTAAGACCACCTCTCAAAGGGTCATTATTCATTTCAGTGTCACAAAGGATCTAAAAAATCTAAATATAAAATTCTATCTTTATTTATAGAGATATATATGACTAGATTTTTGAAGGATTTGTGCTAAAAAATCTAATCATTGTCACCTTATCTTCTCAAAGGAGCTCATAACCAAAGTGAGGGATGAGTTTCTTATCACAATAATGAAAAGGAAAGAGATTTGGTTCTTGGATTTCTATTAAAACTAAAGGAAGTTGATTATTAGGTGTCATTTAAAACCAACCAAAGTTGGTTCTCCAAATTTTATTAAAACTAAAGGATGTTTTTTCTTGGAGTTCCATCAAAACCAATAGAAGATTTAATAAGACATGTCACTTCAATTGAGAGGGGGATATATAGGGGCACCTCATGTGATATTTATACAGTCGTTACCATATTGTTTTAGTGATATGTTTATATTTTTCTATTGAAACATATAATATTGAAATGAATAAGTTTTATAAATTTGATTCATCTCCTATACACTATGCTAAATCAGTTAAAAACTTTGATATTAAATTTAATATATGTATTTAATTTTTCATTTCTTGACCAACTGAAATCTTCACTTTAGTCAATTTATCATTTAATTTTTTTTAATTGTGAATTTATTGGTTCCGTTTTTCAGTTTATTTTTTAAAAGTAAATACACCCAATTCCCCCACATTCTATTTTATACTCTAACCAACATTCAGTGTCAAATGGAGATAATTTCATTTATTTCAAAAAAATAGGGATTTCAAAAAAAAAATTATGTAACAATTTTCTTTCAATTTCTAAAATCTTAATAGATTTCAAAGTAAGATTTCAAAATTACATCTACCTCTTATACTTATGTTCCATTCTATGATGATTCCCTTTATTCTTATTGGAAAACTCACGTGCCTATTTTTCTCAAAAGCATTGAATAACCTACTTGGAAAATGTTTATACATAGTTATACACCTATAACTCAATTGAATGATAAGAATACATGCCAAGAAATTGTATATATTGAATTATATAGTAAATTTATGAATGAATTACAATAAGGATTAGATTAAAATAAATTTAGCAGAATATATACTTAAAAAATCTCATAAAATATGGAAACTAATAATAGTCTCACATAAATACAAGAACAAATTTAAAGACAAAAGATTGGATATGTTTATATAATAATTCAAATGATTATTTATGCACTCAAATGATTCCATTAGTGATATTTTTTTGAGTTTTAATAACTTTAGAAATGGTATAATGTCTCTTAGTGAAGATCTATCTATAGAAATGCTCATAAATAAAATCCTATGGGTTTTTTTTCTAGTTTGGGGGATCCCAAAGTGATGGAAATACCAGAAGTGAAAGAAATAAAAACTAATCCACCCATAAAACTCATTAGATCTCTTATAACATATGAAATAACAAAGAAACTATATGTGATAAAAGAAGAAATGGAATCTATGGAAAAAAATATTTTAAAGAAATCAAAGATGATGATTCTTCTAATAGTGACTTTGATAATGAATATGAGATTGAAAACTTGGTAACAAGATAATAATAATTATATAAAAAAATAAATCCTCTCAACGAGACGAAAAATATCAAATTTGAGTTCTGAAGTAACTTTCCATAGTTTCAAAAATAAGGGTCACATCAAGTACGATTTTCCATTGAACAAAAAAATTAAAGGCATGAATAAAGGGAAGAAGTCTCTAAATGTTTTAATATGGAGTGATAACAAGGATTATCCTTAAACATATATAACAAGTGACTTAATTCCTAAATTATTCATGGATCATATCAATGTTAGTGATGAGGTTAGATCCCTTATTTATCACTCTCTTTCTCATTTCTCTTCTTACTCTCATTCATCCACTTTTTCTTTCTCTTCATTTCAACAAGATAAAATTTAGAATTATTGTAACTAAATTATTTCAAAATATAAGGATCTAAAAAATAAATATAAATAAGTTATTAATAGGAAATATAAACTCTTTAATTAAAACTATCTTCTTTCAAAAGGACAAAATGATGTGGTTTTGAAATTAAAAATCAACTGGATGTTGATGTTTTTAAATATAAAATCATGGTTCTCAAAGTCTATCTTTATAAATTCATCAATGTTTAAAAAAATATTAAAATTATACTTAGTTCTAAAAATATTGAAATAAATAATCATGGTTTTCATTTTCCAAAAAATGTTAGCTCTTTGAAAAATACAACCTTCGTGAATGGTGTTTCAAAAATAAATTTTGTAATTATCCTCAAAATTTTAGGGATGTTACATATGAGTGTAATGGTAAAAATGATATATATATATATATATAATAACAAAATATATCTATATTTCATCTCAATTTAAATCTCATAAAAAACAAGTTTTAGTTCCTAAATAATTATTATCCTATCTTAGTAGACCCAAAATTATTTCATCTTCAAATTGTATTATAGATAATATAGTCAGATCCTAAAGGGTACCAAAAGTCTATTTTTGTTAATATGTTTCATGGATATGACATTGAGATTAATTTATCTATCATAATTTATATTATCAAAAAAATTGAACTAAAAAATCTTGGAATAATTTATCTATCATTTAACTCTTGAGTTTTTTGTTAAATGCTCCAAATGTGGAGTATAATAGATTTTACCTTTCCAGTGGAGTTTTTATGGATCTACATGGGAACCGTTTTTTCGATATATTTAAATATTATTTATCTCTTGAACCACATTTCAATATCTCTTCTATCTCTCTTTAATCTATGTGTATATGAATCCTAATAAAAGTGGTTATCTTTCAAAAAAAATTTATTTTCTTACAAAATTTATGGTCTTAAATTTTTTAAATTTCCTTTCTTATATTTTTAAAATTTATTTTGTTATAATTTTATAATTTTTTTTATATTTTTAAAAAATATTTTTCTTTTATTTTTTAAAATCATTTTTCTTATCTTTTCCAAAAAAAATTCTTGTTTTCAAAATTCTTTTTCTTATTTTCTTTTTCAAAATTATTTTTTTGATTTTTTTTTAATTTATATTAATATATTTTCTGAAATTATTTTTCATTTATTTTTCAAAATTCATTTACTTTTCAATTTAAAAATTAGTTTTATTTTTTTTTTTCAAATTTCTTTTACTTATTTATTTTTATTTTTTTAATTGCCTTTTTAAAAATTATTTTAGAAATCCTTTGAATCTATCTTATCACTCTCTTTTTAATTGCTTAAGTTATCTTCAAAATGTTTATATGAATATTCATATTATTTGAGATAATGTGTGTTTTATCACCAATTTATAACTTCTGATTTACCATCTTTTACGTTTGTATTTTTTTTATATGTCTATTATATAATCTTGGTTTTTTAGTTTATGGTATTCATTAAGGGGGATATAATACTTCCTATCTCAATTGCTTTACCTTATCTAAAAATTTTCTTTTTCTATAATCTTTTTTTTAATATTTTTTTATTTTTTTGAATAAAAAAGGGTAAGATAATTTTGGTTCAATGAGGGAATAATTTTTTTTATTTGAAAGGGGTAGTTTCTTGTTTATTTTGGGAGAATATTTTGGGATAGAAAAAGGGAGATTTTTGTAGAATTTATTTTTGTTAACTTATTGAACTTTTTAAATATCTAAAGTCATTTAATATTGAATTAGATTGCTATATATTTTAATGTTGATTTCAATTTAATATAATAGTTTATGTTACATGTTTTGGATCATCAAAACGGGGGATACCAATATACCTCTCCCTCTCTCATGTAATTTTATTTTCATAAAAACTCTCTTGTGTATATAATTCTTTCATTTGATTGATTTGTAAAATCCAAAAGTTCACCTTTATTCAGTTCATTAATCATCAAAATGGAGATATTAATGTAATTTTAAAGGTTTTTTTTCATGACGAAGGATTAGATAGGTCCAAATTCATACTTCAAGATCATGGAATCATGGTTGAAGATCAATAAAAGGATTTAAAAGGATGTAAGGGTCGTATTGAATGAAAATGGAGCTGTGTAAGATGCACTGGCTTTCCAGTATAGGGCACCGACTAGATGATTCCATATTTCTAGTAGCCCAGCTATGAACAATACCCAATGGACAACCAATAGTAAATCCATAAGAACCTTTTTCCTCTAAGTATTCCATCGACTACCTAGTGGAGGAAATCAGGTATCTGGTGGATTCAAGACTACTAGTTTTAGGGTGAATTAAATGTAGTCAAAAATGATTTTATTGTGTACTTATATAGATTTATTAATCATGGTAAATTACAAAAGGGTTACCTAGTCTTTTAAAGTCTATAAGTAGAATCCTTGCTGCTTGGATATTAATCCTAACAAACAAATAAACCTATTATCCAACTATTTGGTCAACTTAGTTCTTAATATCTAGATTTATCCAAGCCCTTCTCTCAATTATCCATTCTTCATTTCTAAATCTTAATGGCTCTCACCGTTATCTTAATCTCCCTCTCCGAAATTTTATCTTTATTTCTATAGAAATATAAGACTGTATTTTTAAAGGATTTATGCTAAGAAAATATCTAAATTCTTGCCTCATCTTCTTAAAGGTGCTCTGAATATCCATGGGTTATAATGTCGCTTTAACCGTGATTCAATTAGTCCCCAAAATATTATAGTACAATAGTACTTAAGGTTTCCTCCAATGATACATCCCTTAGAAAGTTATTTTCATTCATAAATTTTAAAATATTTCTTAAAATTTAGAGGGGAAAATATAATGATTGAAAAAATGTATTTTAAAACTTATGTACAAGAAGAGAACGAAATAATATAATTAAAAATGATAAAATGATAACAGTGGGAAAAAAGAGAAAATGGTAAATTATAGTGATTCTTATGGGTTGATCCTTCTTCATTACTTAAATATATTTTTCACTTATAATTCCTTAAATAAAAGTTTCATGTTCACAATCCATGAATCCAATAAATCTAGAATTATTGAGGTAAAAAGAATAAGATTTTAGTTATCAATCTCCTTTTAGTAGGATCTGGTTAGTGTACTCAATGATCACTAATCACATTGACATAGATGATCAATCTCTATGATCACAATCATTGATAGATGATTGAGAAATCTAAAAGCAATAATCATCTTCAAAATCCCACCTAACCTGAGTTAACAAGCCACATCCTATGATCAAAGCACATTCACTAGAGATATATTTGTTATATAATTAAAGAATAATAATAAAAGAAATGTAATAATGATTAACTAAAAAAAGTTTATCAAGTTTCATCATTAAAAAATCCATAGAGAGTTAAAGTTTGAAATTAAACCAATAAAAGATTATAAAGAATTCACTATAAGAATACATTAGTTTTGGATACTTTGAAGATTAGTTGATCATGGTCATGGTGTGAAATGAATATCTAATTTTTATATACATAATTGTGATAAAAAAATAAATAATTTTCAATAATACTATAATATATCACGGTTTTACTCTTTGTGAATTGTTCCTTTTTGTGTTCCACTCCAAAAGCTTCACATTGTTTCATAAATAACTATTATAAAAACTAATCACAATTAACTTGTTAGAACTCAACACTAGAGTCTCAATTTGGAAATCATTGACTTTTCATCATCCCTTTCTTAGGAATCGAGTGAAACTCTTCTAATTGAATACTGAAATCCATTTGTGTTTCTTACATCAGTATTCAAAATGTTTAATATGGTTGTAATATCTTATATGAATCAATTTTCATCAACATTGCCAAGTTGATTCTAGATTTTTTTCTACATATTCCCAAATTTGGTGAGCTATATCCTCAACACAATATCTATGTCTCCATAATATTTTACGATGTTAACATAATTTTTGAAATATCTCAAGGAAATTTAGTTACATAGCCATTCCAACACATGAAAATTTTGGTACATGAATATTCACTGGGATCTTTTACATTTTTCTAATTGAATAATCAGTTATGAGACTACCATACATGAGAAATGTCTACACAGTCACCTACAATTGGGAAATTTGATTACATAACCATCTTCCACATTTAGCTACATTCGAAATTGGGTACATAGATTTCAATAATGTGGAATTTCATCTTTTTGGGGTTTGGCAACATAGAAACATCAGCTACGTAAATTTTCTATGTAGCTATCCTTTTAAAAATAACCTATTTAATTGGACTATATAGACAACCAGCTATGTGAAATTTCTCATGTTAGAAGAACTCCAGATCAAAGTTCAATAAAATTATCAAAAAAATGAAAAAAAACACTTAAAATAGGATTTAATAAGAATTTCAAATTCAAATTACATTCCAATATTTAATTAAAAAACCATGGAATATAAAAGAATTTGATATCAAAACAAGAACACCTCAACATCTAAACCTTAAAAATCATAATATTTATTGAAATATTTAATAAATTAATATTTTATTTGAAAAAACCATTACAAATTCTCCATTTAAGATTATAATTTTCCCTTTTAAATCTAGTTAAAACATCAAATGAGATATAGCAATATTCAATGAAATAGATCCCAATAAAATTCCCCAATAATAAGATTTTTATTGCCCTAAAATAATCAATTCATCAAATTTAGTGGAAAAAATAGATTATAATACTATAAAACTAAAATACCCCTTAGAATATAGTTTTATAAATATTACCTCTATGGAATCTCTTAAGATCAAATAGGACTACCCACAAGAAATTAAATTATTTCAATTCAAAATTGGTTAATGTTTTGAAAAAATAACTAAAATTTTAAATTTTAAAGAGAATTTAACACTTTAATTTATATCCAATTGAAATTACAAACATTTCCTTCCCTACAAGTGAATAAAATCACATAATTTAAGAGCATAACATAAATAATTAGATACAACATTGGATAGGGGGAATTAAAATTTATTAGTGGAATAAATAACTCTTATAATAATTAATTAATAAAGAATAGAGAAATAATTAATAAATAATTCAACATGGATTAGCTTTTTAATTTCAAAGTCCATTTTGATTCATATATTATGATTTTGATTCAAAATAAAATTTCAAATACAATAATGATTGTATAACATTCTATGTAAATTTTATCCAATGAAAGATTTTTCAAGTGGGAATGAGAAATAAATTATTTTCAATTATATTCAATGGTTAGTAAAGATTAACATCCTCAAAGTGGTTTCAGAACCATAAATTTGTAGAGAAAAATGATCCCACTAAAAATTCCCAAGTGATGCATAAAAACTCACAGTTTTGAAAAAATTTAAAGTTTTTTATGGGTTCAACATTTATTCGGAGTAAATAACATTTAAGACCCCAACCCCGTACATAAATCTCATTATTTACCAAAATATTGAATTCAAGTGGGAAGAAATATAGAAATATAGTTTAAAGTATAAGATTTGGAAAATTAGAAGTTCCAAAATCATATGAAAAAAGGGTCATAGAAAAGTATAGTCTTTATTCTCTGTAATCTTCAAAAAAATTCTAAAAGGTTCACTCTTCCAATCAACTACCATTTGAATGGATTTTCAAATAATTTCATGTTAGGTATTATGTTGAGTAGTGACGATACAAAAAACATAAGTTCATATCCAATGGAATTATAGAGTGTAAACAACACCAAAAATATTTAAAAATAATAATAAGAAAAAAAATAATTTAATAAATCCATGGATATAGAAGATTTATTTTTCTCTAAATATACCCAAGTACCCCCCTTATTCTCTCTAAAGTATATCAATTTAATCAAATTCATGCTTCTAAATATAAAAATAGATTATCATTCAATTAAAAAAAACCAATTCAAGTAATATATACGTAGAGTTTAAAAATTAATGGGGTGGATCAAATTTTCTTTAGTATATATAATATATTGATCATTATAGATCACAATAACTTTTATCCAACAGGAAGATAAATTGGAGAGTATCCCTAAGTGTATTATTTATGGTGAACATCAAAAAAATCAACATCCTCAAAACTGTATGAATTTATTCAATTATAAAAACAAAAAAAACAAAAAACCTAATATTATGAGTGGTTATCCCCCATACACAGACTTATTCTATACAATAATAATGATAAATATAAGATAAAACATATAAAACATAGTTTAATTTAACTTCCATCAAAAGGAACTCCTCCATTGGAGTATCCTTAATTAAGTCTCTAAAAATATTATGTTCATATCCATTGATATTAAAAAGATCATTATTTTTTTGATCTGTAATCTATACTGCACCAATTGAGAAAACAAGACTCATAATAAATATATCATCCCATTTGGAATGAAATTTACCTAAGAAAATCTTAAAACTAGAGTTTTATAACATCACATTATCTCTAATCTATATTTTATTTGTTAAAAATCAATTTTTTATAAATTTCTTTTTTTAACTTTAAAAATAATTTAATTTTTGTAGGCATTGTTCATGATTTCTTCTAATTTTTGTGAAAACAACTTCCACTATTTTTTGAAGTCAAGAAGATTCAAACTAAAATACATAACAGGCTATAAATTTCTATTTTCTAACTCCATAAGTTATTAAAAGGCCTTACCAAAGACTATTTTGTAGAGTGATATCCCTATTGGAGTCTTATAGGATGTCTTATAAACCCATAAATAATTCTAAAGTTTTAAACTATAATCCTTCTTATTTGGGTTAACCGTCTTCTTATTAATATGTTTCTTCTCAATATTTGACACTTAAATCATACCATTTAATTGGATATGTTAGGGTTTAGACACTTTATGAATAACCCTATATATTTTCAGCAAATCCACCGAAGTACTATTATAGAAATGAGTTTCTTTGTATATAATAATGAACATTGGAATCCAAAACCTATAAATAAATTCACTCTTGAAAAACTAATACACCACTCTAGCATCATAAATACTATTTGGTATAACTTAAATCCAGTTAGACACATAGTCTATAACAAGAAAGATATACAAATATCTGAATGAATTTGGAAAGGGTCCCAGAAAATTTTTTCCCTAAACATCAAATACATCCAAAAATGACAACGATTATTATAGAATCTAATATCTTAAAGAAACAATTCTTTCAAATTGTTATGCTTTATAGTTCCTATAAAATTCATGATAATTCTTGAAAATAATAATCTAAAATAACCCTGACTCAAGCACTTTTATAGATATTCTCTATGGCCCAAAGTTACCTCCATAGCTCAATTTATAGATGAATTTATTTACTGAATATATTTCATAATTTGGGATACATCTCATAAAAAATTTATCACTTTCTAGAGGCTATAAGGATCAACTCAGACATATTTCTTGGACTCACTAATCAATTTTTAAATCTATTTTTTTGAAAACCAGTGAAGAATAACATCAGTAGCTATATAATTCACAATGTCTAAAAACCATGGTATTTTATGTACAAAACCATAATACAACCTATACCTAGGGAATAAATCTCTAATGTATTCAAAGTATTATTTTTCTAGAAGAAAACACAACGGTTATCCTACTAAAATGATCATATATAGTGTTCTTAATTCCTTTCCTATCATAGATCTCTATGTCAAATTACGATAATAAAAACATTCATCTAACCATCCTTGGTTTTTATTCTTGTTTCTCCAAAATAAATGTAATAGTCGAATTGTTAGTAAAAAACACAAAGTTAGACAAAAAAATATAGTATCTAAACTTATCATGGTAAAAAAATAGTTACCAATTCTTTCCATACTGTGGAGTAGTTACACTAGGAAATGTTTAGATTTATAAAAGCACAAGCATTGAAATTTGATTTTATTTCAACTATTTTCCCAAAAATTGTCCCTAAATAGAATTTTTAAGCATTAATCATCAATTAAAAATGAAATTCCCAATTTAGTAATTTAACTATTGGTGGGGAAACATGTTTCTATTTGTGTTCATTAAAGGATTCCTTAGACATTATATCTAAGACAAAATAAACATATTTCTATAGAAGTCTTTTTAATTGAAAATCAATTAGGATAAAAGATTTTATGGTCCTCTTATATAAACTATAATGGAAATTAAATGATCAAATATCTTCCCTAGTCTTTAGAAAAAATAATGAAGGGTAAATTTCAAACATTGGATTTTCCACACAAATTTATTTCCTATACACTTCATGACCATTAAAAATTCCACTCTTATCCATAAAATGGAATTTATCAAATTTCATAACGAATTTATTTTTAATAAACAGTTGAAGATAAACCCCTAAACATGTAAAAAATCTCTAAAAATGTGGACTATACACTATAAGATCATCTATAAACACCAACATACATTCCAAAGGAAATGTAGAGAAAATATTAAGCATGTATATTCAGAAGGTGGAAGGGGTATTACATGATCCAAATTGAATTATCCTTTAAGAAAAAGTACCAAAGGTACATGTTAAAGTTGTTTTATCTTGATCCTATGGAGCTATATGATTTTGAAAGTATCCTTAAAAAACTATCCATTAATAAATAATAAGATTTACAAGAAAAACTTTGATGGATTTGATAAATAAAAGTTAGGGGAAAGTGGTCCTTCGTATTGACTATGTTCATCCTCCTAAAATAAATAAATACACTATACTTAATAGATACCCTATAAGGAACTAATTCTCCAAATTCATTCTTGAAAACTATAAAACCACCCTTTTCAGGAACAATCTAGATTGGAATAACCCATTGGCTACAAGAAATGGGGTAAATTATACCAACAACCAACAAGTTTGTAACCTTTTTAACTACTTAAATAAGGGTAGTATTTATCCTCCTATGTAATCTTCTAAAATTTTCACAATTATCAACTAAAAATATCATGTGCATAAATATAGAAGGACTAATTTCATGTAATTCATATATAGACCAACATATGGACTTCATATTATCCCTAATGACCTATAGGAGTTAGTACTTTTGTTCACTGTATATCCCATTAGAAACTATGATATGAATTTTTTTTATCACCCAAGTAGAAATAAATTAAATTTTTAGGTAAGGATTTTTGTTCTACTGTTGGTGGGTCATTCTCTTAAGGAAAAATTGGTTTTGTGGGTTCTTTTAGTCAAATTAATACTACTAAATTATTATACTTTATTAATGTTTTACAACACTCTAAAACATCAGTGCAATTATTCTCATACAATGAATATGTTTCAACCTCAAAAGAAACGTCATATTTAAGTGAAAAAACAAGATATATCCCTTAAATTACCATTTTAAAAGTATTCTAGTTCAATAAAATGGAATCACATGAATTTTTTTTTAGAAATAATAATATTTGGTAGTTATGTCATGTTGAGTAGAATTTATATTAGGTTCATCCATTTTTTGTTCCATTTTATACTATAATTTATAATTTTAAAAAATGTTATATGTTCCAAAAGGCCGAGAAAAATCCCTTTCCAATTTATCTTTTTTATAAAACTTACTTGAAGCATCATCCTTTTTATTTATTAAAACTTCACAAAAATTTGATTATTATTCAAAATAATATTTAGCTTCAAAATAATTACTATATTAAAGATTTTTTATTTCATAAGACTCATGCTTAAGAGAAAATTCATTTCCTATAGAATTCAGATGTTGGTTATTTGAAAAAAAGAAACAACTCCATATAAAATCAATAAATAATTTTAACTTATTGTGAAGAATGATCTTAAATAATGAATTTCACTAATTAAATGAAATGAAAATTTACTATCTAGAGTCCAAACTCCCATGAAAAATGACATTTTTGAATATTTATAATTTCCTTATCATTTTTCAGAAATAGTCTCCCAGATATCAAAGGTGCACGTGTATTAAATTTTCAATACTCTGTATTTAATACATAGAAAAAAATAGGTTTAAAAAGATCCTTTAACCTTTCTTACACATATTCAATAACTCTAGATATCTTAGATAAACATCTATTATCCAGCTATATCACTATTTTAGATTTCTTGATCTCTCTCCAATCTGCGTTGATGGAAACATAGATCAATGCATATCATTTATAGAGGATCCAAAATATAACATTACATAATAAAAGTGATGTTTTAAAATAACACAAGGAATATAAATCATACCTAGATCATTAAATTTAATAGGTAAATAATGTTGGATCATGGAAGACACTTTCCTCCCCAATTTTACTTTATCACCTCCCATGAACTTCATTATGTGGGTATAAATTTAATTAAGAAATTTAGAATATCTAGGGATTTTATTAATAATATATAATAAGGGAATATTATATTACACTTTACTAAAAGTATAAATAACTATATCTTCAATTTCATTTTCAATAGTATTCTTTAAAGGCGGATTTTATTTAGGGTAATTGAGTGGTTTATTGTACAATTTCAAGTCATCTTCACCTTTTTTCTTCCCTTTGTAAGAGACAATCAAATTTCTAAAATACCTATAATTTATTTTAACCTTGATATATTCATTTTTATTTTGTTTTTATTGTTCTATATTATTGTGTAGTGTAGGTTCATGAAAATATTCATCGGGTTGAAAAACCAGTTCAGCAGGTGGTTTTATGACTTCTTTATGTGGTTTCTAATTTGAATAAAAAATTGGACTACCATTTCTAGATTTTTGTTCATTGAGTTTATCCTGGGGGGTTTTTAATTTATGTTCCACTTATTATAATAATTCCAATACAAATTTTTCTTCCCCTTTGGTATACTTCATCTTGTGATGGAAAATTACCCCTTTATTTATTTTTTAAACAACTAATTTCAGTTTCCATTTGTCATCATGTAGAGATTAACTATTTGTTTCCACCCTAATGTAATTATGTTAAACTAATTTTTTATTTTAAGTTAACAATAAAAAAAAAATATAATTTCAATTTTAATTAAAATAGTTAATTTTAATTACCTTTATAATTAATAATTTTACTTGTTGGTATTATTTTGTTGTTGGATGAGGTGATTTGGAGAGCTTATAATGGATTTCAAGAAAAACTAACCAAATTGTGCAAGATACCAAGTATATATGTGGAATAAAATGAAAAAATCAAACAATATGGACATACATTAGTAATAAATTATTTGGGTGAATGAAAAAAAATGTGTGGCAAACATTTCTTTAGAAGACCATTGATCTCAATTCATCAATTTCGATGCCCAAAATGTGCCATCATTGGATATAATCTTTATGATTCATAATCATGATGTCACTACTAAAATCCAACCATATCTTAGGTTGTATTCAT
The DNA here is from genome assembly GCA_963277665.1 of Viscum album. Classification (NCBI taxonomy): domain Eukaryota; kingdom Viridiplantae; phylum Streptophyta; class Magnoliopsida; order Santalales; family Viscaceae; genus Viscum; species Viscum album. Next base: position 627,742,608 of record OY728159.1, read on the forward strand.
CCAAATAATTCCAAGTTTTTTTAGAGATATTCAAAATTTGGGGAATTTTTTATATAAAAGAGAGATAGTGTTGTCTATTAACCCAAATTAACAATACTAGTGTGTTTTTAAATTATGGGTACAAACAACCACCCTCCATATTTCTTATATATTGAAACCTTGGGAACCCCATTTGAAAGTTCAACTAGAAGGAAAATGTAACACTATATTATTTTAAAATAACACCATGTTTGATAGTGTATACAACATGCAACACTAAGATTAAACGAACATCAATATATTATTAAAATATTATTATTTAAAGATGAACATTATAACATAACCATTAAAATTGGAGGTATAGATAAGAATAAAAATATTAGAAAAAAATCACTATTGGTTTTATATAATATTATTGTATTTATTAATTAAAATATTAAGTATTCAAATTTCAGTAACGTCATTATATATTTCAAAAATATATTTTCTTCAAAAATGATTTTTATCGCTTTTTGTGAGATAATATTATATATAGTTTTTTGTAAAGTTTATAAATATTATTTAATAAAATGACCATAATTTTTGAATTCAAAATATCAATATTAACTTAGAATTAAAATTTTGGATTTTTCTGAAATGTATGATTTTCCCATGAATAGTGAAAAATACAGATTTTTTAAATACCGACATTCCTTTTCATCAAATAAAGTAATTTAAAAGTTCCATTATATTTAGGATTTGGTCTTAAAATTAAATAATAACCATTTAATTAATAATAAGCTAATTAATTTTATTTTAATCATCATTTATCATGATTTTGGAATCAGTTTTTTTTATGCTTAAAAATGTGGTTTTCAGCAAATTATTTTTAAATGCAATAAGTTTATCCATTTTAATTAATTTAAATACCCACCATTAAGGAAATTTTTAAATTAAATCATAATATTATACATCTATTTATATAAATTTATATTCGTATAATTATGATTCTAGGTTATACATTTAATATAAGATCATATATTGTTATAAATATGTATTTCTGAAAAAAACTGTTTTTTGACACGTATATCATGTTTAATTATTAGTTGCATTCTAAATTTTTTTTATAAAGTGGATTAAATTTTTTTAATAAAAATAATTAATAATAGTTTATATATACAAATTAATTTTGGTCATAATGAATAATAAAAATATTTAAAAATACTAGTTATCGTGGTGAAAAACTAAAATGGTAAAAGTGAGTAACCTTATAGAGAAATGGAATAAAATGTTTAAACAATGTTCATTTTTAATTTTGAAGGATTTTATTGACCATATCACCCATAAAATATATTATTTATCAATTTTTGAGTCACTTGGATTGAGAGTGACTTCCCATTATTGAATAGTTTTGGGTATTTACAAAAATGTCACTCCTCCTCACTTATAAAAGGGCACCCCCCTCACATATTCAAAACTCTGAATACATTTAGATTGACCAAAAACTTCAAAAATATCTCATCAAAATCATTATACACATTATAGATCTCCGTTTCTTCCCTAAAGAACAACATTAGAGATCTCAATTAGATATCCAAAGGATTTTCTTCTATGGGAAAGTAATCATCATCACTAAGCTCCTTTTTATTTATTATTTTTTCCACTATCAATTATGTGCTAAAAATTCAAATATAATTAAACCTTAATCTCATACATAAAAATATTTTATTATTCTTTTTCTATAACATTTATCCATATCCTCTTCCATGAAATGGGAAATAAAACCATTGTTCGTTTGTATGGTGGACTACTACCTCACGAGCCGATGAAATTCATTTTCTATAATTGAATATAGCTTCTATTCATGATGAATGATTTAATATTTATATATAATATTCCAAAAATATTAATCATTCTATAAAAGTAACATATCTTATACATTATTACATTAAAATCCATTGAAAAATGATAACTTCATTCTTGTGTACGATGGACTACTGCTTTATAAAGCGATGTTATTTGTTTTTTATTTACTCATCTATTATATGGAATATGTAATTGTATTTAAAGAAATAATATGATATTTATGATATAATTATCATTATATAATTATAGAATAATACTTACCTTCTTTTAATAATGATCATTGAGAAATTGAAATGTTATTCAAGCGTACGACGACCTACCATCTCCATGATTGAAAGGTACATCATTTTTCATAACCATGTTTACTGTTTAGTTTAAAAATTATAATTTATGTCTAAAAGATAAATATTTCATTATTATTATTCTTTATATTATTGAACAATGACCCCTTTGACCACGGTCAATACACCGATGCTATTTTGAGTGTAAGAATTGAGTGTCCTCAAAATATCTCATATCAGCATAACTAAATAAGTAATTAAATAAGTCATTATTATAAATGAATTAAATGGTATAAGTATATTCTATAAAACCTAAAATTTTTTTTTAAAAAAAATAATATTTTAAGTTTATTAAATAGGAGATAAAATATATAGACGATAAATTCAGGACTTGAGGTAGATTTGTCTCAAAACATCCTTCTTTTAGACACATGTTATTTTTTTAACATAATTTCTTTTAAATTGTTTATATACTTACCCTTTACATATTATATCTTTAGTACTTCATACTTAATGATATGTTAAGATACATTTCAATTACTTTATTCATCGGAGTTATGATTCCAAATTTTCCAAAGTGGTATGCTTGAATTTCCATTGTGGATAATTATCTGATCATTGTCTAATAAAAACATTTAATATTATTATAATTTAGTTATTAATTAAATTTTCAAGAGTTATAATCATTTTAATCTCTTTATTACCAAAAATTATTTTTTTAATATAATATTACTTCATTTATCTCTTCGATTAATAATCCTTCTTTTTCAATATCCATGTTTTTAAAAAAAATAAAGAATTTTTTTAGAATTATTCAAATGATTTATTAAAGACATTTTTAACCATGATTTAATTTTTATAAAATATTTTTAAAAGAATATTCTTATCATTTTATAAATTAGGTAATTTTTTATCATTTTACGTTACTGATAAATGAATGAATTTTTAACTTATTCAATCTGTATGGAATTACCCACAACCATGGACACTAAATTCTATAAATATTACTTCATAAATTTGCGTGATTTTTAAAGGAAAATGTTTTCTATAATATTTTGGAATTTTTTATATTTTTAAGAAGTGATTTAAAATTGAAAAGGATATTTTCAATATAAAATATTCCACATAATATTTTAAACTTCTTATCAATGATGGAAACCTTTGATGTTATGGATTGGTTCTAAATTTTGTATATATTTATATCAAATATATACCTAGATTATTATCCCTTACATTGATGTTGTTATACATTCCATATGTTCATTTCTTAAATACCTTCATTGTTAAATTTCCTTTTATTATGATATGAGTTAGGATTATTCAACCCATTTTCTTTCCATCGGTAATTATTATGTTATTAATTATGATTTAATTCCTTTATGTGAAACACATATATCATGAACAAGTTATGATGGTTTCCCCTAGATAGTTATCCAATTGATTGGCTAATGTTTCAATCTCTTGAGATGTAATTTTTGGGAATAGGGAGTAAACCTAATCTGTTATGGGACTTTTTCCAACAAGTGATATTTTCTTGGAAGTTAGCCTTATCTCATGTTTATTTTATGATATATATTATTTTCACATTTTATATAATTCTAGGTTCTTATGATAAATTGTTTTTATGCTATTTTTTTATGTTATTACTCTTTAAAATTATATTTTATTATATCATGTTATACATTTGACTCACATGTTATGCTTCATTATATTGATTATTCTCTTACTAGGATTTTTAGATCATCCCTTTTATTTATGTATTAAAAAGGTTGTACCATGTAGTTTAGAATATTACTAAGATTTAGGATCTCATTATAGAGAATAAAATAAAATGTTTTAATTTAGCTTCGCTTTTATTCATTATGAACTTACTCTTCTAAATACACTAGGAATCACTATCTGGGGGTTGTAATTAATGGTTTTTTATTTTAAAAATCAAGTAATAATATGTGTAAAAGTGTTGGGTCACTATAGTTGGTATATGATAATGGTTTAGTTATTTTTGGGGATTAGGAATATAATAATTTAGTGAGAATCATAATAAAAATTATATGAATTATAATATGTCTAGAAACATATCTTGGAATTTTGGTAAAATATATAGAATGTGGGTTCCAAGAAATTACATACCTATCAAGATATTACAAGGGGTGTAGTTCTAGAACAATTATACCTAGGGGTAATAACTCAAAAAAGATAAAATTGAGCTAGAATCAATCATTACTCATAGTATAACAATTGGCCTTGCTACACATCTAGTCTAACACTTTTAAGGGATTTGATTTTTAAATTCAAAAACTCTTTAGGAAACATTATGAAGAAGTTGAATATATGATAATAATGGATGAACTAGGTTAGACATAATGTGTCTTGGGTTGATAAACCTAAGGTTGATCGTAAGTTTTAGGGAATAAATACCCCTTTTAGGTTTTATGTTATAGAATTATAAGATGATTAATAGTATTTTTGGAGACATTTATTGTAATATAAACCTTCAGTATAATATTGGTTTAGTAAAAAAATATTAAAGGAAAATTTATTTTTACATAATCTTAAAGGTATTAACAACATTTCGGGTTGATATGATATTTTATGATTAAGGTTATTTTTAAGGATTTTCATCAAATTTTATGGGGAATTTCTAATAATTATATTAATATATTTTTAGTAAAAAGCTCAACCTGGAAAATCTGGTTAAGCTATGTGGGTTGAACCCATAACCGAAGGTTTAAAAGGGTGCAATGCCAACCACTGGTTTATGTGATGTACTAATTAGTATGAAATTGTTTTTACTTAAGTGATTTGATGGCTAAATATTAATTTTATTTTTGGAAACATATTTTAGGGTCAAACCATTTTGAATTTTTAGGATTTTGGGGTGATTAATTGTATTTTGGTAAATGTTTCAATAAGTTGAGGTGTACGTGACCCTTAGGTATCACATGTGATTTAACATGAAATATTATTTTTGAATAAAAAAATTCAATATTCTAATGTTGAGGTTATTATAAATATATGATTATTTAGTTATGGAATGATTTAAACTAAACAATTTATTTGGATATTAATATGAAGGTGTGTTCATTTTTGGAATTATCTTACGTTTTTCTAATAATTTTGTTTTTAATAAAGATAAGAAGAATATATTTTTACTCATTTCTGGAACTTATGATCCACTAAATTTTAATTTTAGTACTTTAGGTATAAAAAATTAATATTAGATATTCATTCCTTAGAGTAAGAGGTGTAGTGTAAAGTGATCGAAGCACAACCAAATGATGAAGTTATGTTTATAAAATTAAAAGATATCAAGTAACTGTATTTTTTTGTATTCTCTATATTATTATTAAATTAATCCTTCAAATATAATAAAATTATTTTGAAATAAAAAATGTATCCCATTACCTTAATATATGTTGAATCAAATTGTCTTTTTACTCATTATATATTTATGGTTTTTTGGTCATCAACTTTCTCTTGATTATTCACTTTATTGTGATTTATGATCTCTTTCACTCCCCATAATTATTTATACTTTTCCTCAATGTTCATAGTCCAAATTTCCATAAATTTTATCATACATTATAACATACTTATGTTTTATTTTATATAACATTCATATTTCACTTTCCCTCTTTTAAGAGGAAGTTTTATTAACCCTTTTTACGATATAGGTTTCCAAAAAGGAATTTTCAAATGCCAAACAAAGCATAAGTTAAAATTGTAAGAATTAAATTTCTTTAAAGGTATTGAAATGTAACAACATATTATTTAAAAATAGGAATATTTTTTATAGCATATACACACGCAACACTGATATTAAATGAACAATGGTATATTATTAAAATATTATTATCTAAACCTGACTGTTATAATCTAGCCATTAAAATTTATGATATGAATAGGAATAAACATATTATATAAAATTTATCTATCTTTTTTATATAATATAAGTTAAATTATTAAATTATAAAAATTGGCACTAAAATTTCAGTAAATTCATCTTATGCTTCAAAAATAGGTTTGTTGAGAATGATTTTAATCACTTTTTGTGAAAAAATATTATAATTAATTTTTTTGAAATTAAAGAAATTATATTTTATAAAATTAACATAATTTATTAAATTATAATATCTAAATTTACTTGGAGTGAAATTTTTGGGTTTTTTTGGAATTTTATATTTTTCAGTGATTAGTGAAAATTACTGGTTTTTCAAATACTGACCTTTCTCTCCATTAAATCACGTAATTTAAATGTTAAATTATATTTTTAATTTTTTATTAAAGTTAAATATGAACCCTTTTATTTATAATAACCTAATTAGATTTATTTTAATCATAAATTTTCATGATTTTGTATTAGATTATTTTTATGGTTAAAAACACAGTTTTCTACAAACTATTTTTCAATGCATAAAGTTTATCCATTTTATTTAATTAAAATAACAACTAGTAAGAAAATATGTAAACTAAATTAATATATTAAATATATATATATATATATTAATTTATATTCATATAACTATTATTTCAACTTGTAAAGTTAATACAAGATCCTCTATTGCCTCAAAAATGTATTTCTTAAAAAATTGATTTTTGAAACATTTTTCATGTTTGATTATAAATTTAATTATCTCACTTATGTGTTTTGAATTTGATAAAATTTATTCCATATATTTAATAAAAATAATTAATATTATGAAATAATTTCAACTTAATTTTTTTCATAACGAATATTTTAATCAATATAAAAAAACTAGTTACAAATTGTAAAAGTGAGTATCCTTATATGTAATTGGAATAATATGTTTAAAACATGTTTATTTCTAAATTTTGAAGTTCTTTATATCCAAAATAACCAATTAAATTCATTATTTGTCTATTTTTTAGGTAATTTTATTGAGAGTGACTTCCCATTAATGAATAGTTTTGGATATTTACAAAAATATCACTCCTCAATTATAAAAGGGCACCCCTTCCCTCAATTATTCACACCTATAAAAAAATTCATGAAAAAAACCTGAAAAAATCACTCCCCAATATCAGTATCCAAATTATAGAGCTTATGGAATTCCCAAAAGACCGAACCTAGGGTCTTTAATAAATTATTTGAAGAAGGTTCGTCCAAGGTAAGGCAATTGTCTTCACCGAGCTCTTTATTTTTATTTCTTGTTTTTATACCTTAAATTATCTATTCAGCATTATAATTTAATAATAACAGTGTATCATATATACTAAAATTTTATTATTATTTTGGAATAATATTTATCCATATCCTATTCCATCAAATGGGAAACGAAACTGTTGTTCATTTGTACGGTGGACTACTGCCTCACAAAATGATGAAATTATTTTTCTATCAATTCCTATAAAAAATTTACATCATGGTGGATTTAATTTTTATATATTATATTCATGAAATATTAATCATTATGTAAAATTTACATATTATATAAATTATTACCTTACCGTTTATTGTAAATGATTAAATTATTCGTGTGTACGACGGACTACAACCTCACGAAGTGAAGTGATTTGTTTCTTATATCTGCATTACATTAAGGATATATGTAAGTGAATTTAAATAAATAATATTATATTTATTATATAATAATTATTTTTTATATATAACTTAACACTTACATTCTTTCCATTGTGATCATTGAAAATGGAAAATTTACTCATGCGTACGTACAACCTACTATCTCCATGATTGTAATTCACTTCATTTTTTCTAAAAATATTTCATGGTTGGTTTTAAAATTATAATTTAGGTATAAAATTTATTATTATTTCATTATTATTATTCTTGATATTATGTAACAATGATTCCTTTTAACATGGTCAGCACACTGATATCATTTTGAAATTCTGAACTGAGCATCCTCAAAACACCTGGTGTGGACATAATGGAATAAGTAATCAAATATTTCATTAAAATAAATTAAGTAAATGGTTTGTGTATAAGGTATTAAACCTAGAAAAATTTATTAAGAAAATAAATAATTTATATAAGTTTATTATATAGGATATAAATGCATACATTAAAATATTTTGACTCGAGGTAAGGGTTTCATATCAAAACGTCCTTCCTTGAGACACATGTTCTTTAATGAATCTAATTTATTTTAAATAATGTATATATTTACACTTTAAATGTTATATCATTAATCCTTTATAATTAATTATATTTTATGTTATAATTAAATTACTTCATTTTTGGGAGTTATGATTCCAAAGTCACTAAAGTGGTAACAGTTTTTGTTTCAATCTGATTTTAATCCCTATTATTTATACATAAATTTCTATTATAGAAAATTATTTGGTAAATTTCGAATAAAACCATTTTATTTTAATCTACTATTGTTATTCATGATATTTTAAAGTAATATTATCATTTTCCTCACTTTGGAACTGAAGATTATTGAGAAAATATTCTTAAGAAAAGTTGACTTTATTTATCCCAATATATAAAAATTCCTTTTCATCCATATCCATGATTTCAATAAATATTTTCAAGAATATTTTTAAAATTCTCTAAATGATTTATCAAATATTTTTTTACCCATGTTTTACTTTTTATAAAATGATTTTAAAGGAATATTCTAGTCATTTTCTGAATAATGTACATTTTATCCTTTTTACAATAGTGTGAAATGAATGTTTTCTTAACTTATCTGACATGTACGAAATTACCCTCCAATATGACTATTCAATTATTTAAATACAACTTTATAATTTTCCATTTTTTTAATAATATCTTAGATTTTATTTTTATTTTTTAAAGAATTTATTTCAAAGTGAAAATGGTATTTTCCCCAATAAATATTCCATGTTATATTTTAGAGATTTTTTTGAACAACAAAAACCATTAATGTAATGGATTTATTTTAAATTATATATATATATGTTAAATATATACATATCTTATTCTACCTTGATTTTATGGTATAATACATGCCTTATGTTCACTTCTCAAATTTGTTCATTATGAAATTTCCTTTGATTATGATATGAGTGATGATTATGAAATCCATTTTCTTTTCATGCGAAATTATTATGTTATTCCTTATAATTGAATTAATTTATGTGTAACACATATATCATTAACATGTTATGATTGGAGTTCCCAGATATTTCTCCAATGCATTCTATGACTTTTTAGTATAATTAGATATCATGTATAAGATTAGAGAGTAAACCTAATTTGTTATAGAACATTTTCCACCGTGTGAATTTGTCTAAGAAGTTATCCTTGACACATTTTTATGTCATTTTATATGTTATTACACATTTAATATGATTTCATGATCTTATTATTTCATGTTCATTATGTTATTCCCTAATTTTATTACTCTTGAGACTTCTATTTTATGATATCATGTTATACATTTGACTCGTAAGTTATACTTCTTTATCATGTTCATTCAAGTACTATGATTTTTAGCTCACAACTTTTGTCTACATATACCCCATGTTATCCCATGAATTATTATAGCTTTCAAGGATTTAATATCTCATTATGTATAATAAAATAAATATTTTTATTTGAGTATCACTTCGATCTATTATAAACATAGTCTTCCAAAAACACTAGGACTAACAATATTCGGGTTGTAATTAAATGATGTTTATACTAAAAATCATGTAATAAGATATGTAATAAGATCTGGTTGATATAGTAAATAACATCCATTTTAGATATCCAAAGGATTAATCTATTAATTCAATATATTTTCAGTCATATATCCTTATAGAGAAATCAAAGATAGCGGTGAAGTTCCACCCCATCCTCCTCCACTTGTTGATAGTTATATAAATGGTGGATGTTTTTTTGAGGGATCTACACACACTTGGATAAGAATTTTCAACACATTTTCTTCAATTAATTTATTTTAATTTGTGTGTAAATAATTTCATTATGTTTTATCTTAATATGATTCTCAATTGAATGCAATTTTTTGGTATAATAAAGTGAAACACTTTTAATTTCAATACTAATTTGGTCTAGATTTCAAGTAAGAATCATGGGTTTTTTAATAGAACAACACAAGAATAATTTTTATTATATAAATATACGCGACTACAGTTTTATTTGGTAGACCTCATTCTGGGATTGATGTCTAAACCTTGACAACATTATGGTTGTGTCAAGGGTTGGTTATTTTTGCATCATTTTAATAGGCATGAGGGGAATCAAGATCATGATTACCCTCAACCAAAGGATTTCATTAAACCATTTTTCAACATTAGAATAATGAACTAAAAAAGATGTGTACTGATCATCAAATAAACTCCCTCTCTTATATTTGAAAAAATCCTTCATTTTCTTATCAACTATGAAACTATTTAATTAAGTCATTTTAATTTTGAAACTATTTTAAAAACAACCCCACACTTTTTTCATTTTTATTAATGTTTTTCACTTTAAACCTCCAAATCTCCTTGAGATATGACATAGGTTCCACCCTATAATACAAATAGATGTTAAAATTATAATCAATTTTACGTGACATTAAAACATGATCATTTTTCATTTTTGTTACCGTATTCTTTAATAACAAATCGTGTTTTTGAGAAATGTATTTCTGTTTTTTAATAATTTAATAATGACGTGAATCATTTCATTGATTATTTTGAGTTGTATGGGTATTTAAAACATATTTGATTTCTAGATTTTGAAAATATATTAAATTACTTTTAGTTTTATTACCAATATGATCATGATTATACCTAGGTAGACTACTTGAATTTTGGGATTAGAAATACCTATTTGGTTGTTCAAGTTTCCTAAAATAAATTTTCTATTTGTAATTCTTGACTTTCATAAAATATTGGTTGGGTTGAAAGGGCCTAGATTACCTATTTTGATTGGGATTTATTTTGTTATTTTTGAAAGGATTTCTATGGAATATCCCATTAAAAAATTTATGAGTTTCTTGAAATTGGGGGTATTGATAATTAAATTAATCATGAGTAGAAAAAATATCAAAGTGAAACTAGATCAGAAAAAAAACACATTTAGGTAGATTTTTTGGTGGGATATATTTATATATCATTTATCTCATCATGTTAGTGATATCACTCAATGAACTCTCAATTAAAACACTTAATAAATTGGAAGTAAAAAATTACATGGTTGGATTAACAAGAATTATACCCCTAGTTCAAAATAGTTTTGAATTTTGGGATATATTAGATATGATATTTCCAACATCAATTAGAGTCTTATCCATCCATGAACATTTAGAAAAAAACTATCATACACCTATCAATCAATACTAATCCCTCATAAAAATATTCGATTAAGAGTTTCTAAGAAATATTGTGATAAGGATATATCAAACACAACTTCTTAACCCTCTCTTAATATTCATGTATACTCTCCATACCACATATATATTTTCTAAGTGAGGTATACCTAGAGGCTGGGAAAAGTTTCTCTAAGAAAATATTTATTGAGTTTATGAGAATTACCTATATAAGTGGATTGAGAGTAATAAAACCACTACTTAGCTACCCCATCCAAGGATAAAGGTAATTATATTATCTTAATATATTCCTAATTAACCCCTTGAGGATTCATGGTAATACAGACTGTGTAAAACTATTTTATTTTCATGTGTGGGTCTTAAACTAACATCCCATTGAATTTAATAAATTGGTGAATAAGTAATGATCTAAGCTAAAATCTAGGGGATCTATCAGGGTATCCTAAACAGTATTATTAATTTTTAAACACAAGATTATTTAGCTCCTTTAGGGTTATTTTTTCATCAATACATTCAAAAAAATTAATTATTTTTTTATTAAATCTAATTTTGGTGATATTGGTTTTGAATTTTCTTCTTTTTTGAAAATTTCAATTTCAATGACTTTTTTATTTTTCTATTTTTATTGTATTATGGATATCAAATTATATGAATTTAAAATCTTTGTATTTTTTGGAAATATACCTATCATAAAGAATATTTTTTATTATTTTATTTTTTTTTGAAATAAATCTTTTAGAAAGTAAATTGTGATTTTTTATAAAACTTTTCTCAAAACTCCTTTGTAGCCACCCCTAAAAAATTTCTAGTTTAATATATAGTGGGTATGAAGATGATTTATCCTTGATTCATGTTTTCACCAAAATATTGTAGTATAGTAGTACAAAAGTTTATCTCTGAATATACATCACTAAAGAGTTATTTTCTATATATATATTTCAAATATTTATTAAAATTTAGAGGGGAAATCCAAAGGATGAAAAAATTTATTCTAAAATTTCTATATAAATAGAGAATGGAATAACATAATTAAAACTAAAGAAATTAGGGTAGTGGGAAAAATAGAAAAATGGATAATTATATTAATTCTCAAGGATCCTTCCTTCTTCATTATATAAATTGATTTTCACACTTATAATTCCCTTAATTCATAGTTCATGATCATAAGCCATTCATCCCATCATGTTTAAAGGATTGAGGTAAAAAACAAAGATCACAACTACTTATCTCCTTTTATAAAAATATTTTTAGTGTAATCAATGATCATTGAGCTCATTTACATAAATAAAACTCTTTTTCCCCATAATACTCAATTGAGGATTGAGAAATTTAAACCGCAAGAATCATCTTCAAACTCCAACTATACATGAGTTAACAAGACATATCCTTGATCAATACAACCCAATTATAGAAATAATTGTCATATAATTATAGAAAAAGGATAAATAAAATGATAGAGAAGTTTGAATAACAAAAATTGATTGAATTTCATCATTAAAAAATTTATATAAAGTTACAGTTTTAAATTGATCAAATAAAAGATCATAAATAATTCACCATGAGAAAACACAAGGTTCAACTACTAAGGAATTTATTTGATCATGATCAAGGTGCCAAAGGAATCTACATCATCCACATCCATTAGAGTGATCAACAATAGATTATTTTCAATCCTACAAAATAAATTCAGGTTTTATTCTTTTAATGATCTATTTCTTTTTGTGTGTCACCCCTCAAAAACCTTTATATTTATTAATAAATATCTCTTATCATAATAGCTCACACTTAGCTATTCTGAAATTATCTCTTGATTTAACACATGGAACTCCTTGAATTTTCATTGTCCCTTTCATGTGACTCAAGAAAAGCTCCTATAACAGAATGTTTATATCCCCACACATGAATTGGTTAAATATGTATCAAGTATAATATGTTTACAATATATTATATGTTTCAATCATCATTATCCATCTTCAACAGATTCTAGAAGCTTGTTAGTAACTTCTAATCTTGGTTGAGCATCATACTCAATACAAGAGCAAGGGATCTATGATATTTGGTTATGTAAACAAACTTTGTAACATCCCTCAAGGAAATTCAGTTATATAGCCATTACTATACCTGATCATTCGGGTATGTGAACATTCACTGAGAGATTTTACATTTGGTTATGTGAATAATTGACTACTTGAATGGATAACTCTGTAAATTCTTACATGGTCACTTGCAATTTGAAATTTTATCTACATAACCATCCTTCATATTTAACATTTTCACTAATTAGGTATATTGATTTTCGAAACATGATATATTAACTCTATTTTTTTGTCTATTTAGCAACATCATCTATGTGAGTTGTCCACATAGACGTCCTTTAACAAATCACAAAAATTATTTGGTCACATTGAAAATCAGATACATGGAAATGCCCATATGAATAGAATTCAAGATCACTGTGAAATTAAATAATAAAAAATGAAAAACAAAACTTCAATTTGAATTAAAAAAATCCATTTTATGTTACATTCAAATAGTTAATAAAAATCAAAAACCAAGGAATATGAAAGAATTAGATCCAAAACAAGAACACATCAACTTACAAGAACAAAAAACAATATATTAATATAAATATTCAATGAGTGGATTTTGTAGTGGAAAAAAATTAATATATAATCTATTAAAGGTAACATTTACCCTTATATATATAATTAAATCATAAAATATGATATGGAAGAATTCAATGAAATATAGCCACATTATGATCACAACCATTTTGAGAGATTATTTTATTTTCACAATCGTAAAAATGTAAGGGAATATATCTTTTTGGATTCTATTAAAACTAATGTAAGTTGGTTCTTGCGATTCTGTTAAAACCAAGGGAAGTTGGTTGTTTGGAATCTGTTAAAACTAAGTTATGTTGGTTATTGGATTCCTATTAAATCTAAGGGATGGTCTAATAAGACATATCACTTGATTTGAGGGGTGGATATGTAGGGGAATCTCATGTGCTATTTTTAAACACCTTATCAAATTATTTTTGTCTTCTATTTATATTTATGTATAGCATAATATAATCTCAATTGAAATTGAATTAACAAATTCAGTTCATCCCCTATTCGATGTTCTTAATATCTTAATAAAATTTTATTTTAAATTTATTATATGAATTGAATTAATAATTTATTTCTCAATTCATTTCGTCACTTTAATCACTGTATCATTTTCAAATCATTTTATTTTTTAATTTTACATTTTCATTTATCACTTTAATTTTTAAAAGGAAATTCATGCCACCATATTTTCATTTCTTACTTTATCAATCAACTTGATTCCCATGCATTAGTTTTCAACCCACGAGGATCAGTAAAACTATTTAGGCCAAGTGGATGGAAAAATTAGGTGACAATTCCAGTCAACTCAAGTTGGATTCTTACAATCTAGCTCCATATCCCTTAAGTATATCTCTAAACTATATGTCAAATTTATAGATACAAAACATATAGAAATGAATACCAAGAAAGGGTGAGTATAATCATACTCAAAAGGAAACCTCAAAAATAAGAAATAAAATATTGAATGATGAGTTGTATCAGAATCAATACTAAGTGGAGAATAAGAAAACCCAAAGGAGGTATATTCTCTTTAGGAGTAATAAAATAATGAATAAGGGACAATCCCCAAACCTCATGTCTTAACTCTATGAAGGATTATACTTCATAAGCAACCAGAGAAACCCAAAGTATTTTATGATTCAAAAATTCCAATAATGAAATCCTAGTTGTAAAATTTATCATAAAGGAAACCAGTTATGCCTAAAATTATAAAATTTTTCAGATACAAAGAACATATCATTGAAACTATCTATACCTCATAGTTTTTATTCAATCGCACTATAACTTTAATACGGTACATGCACCTTTCTATTAGATGAGGTGGAATAGAACCCTAATATATGAATAACATGAAAACTGTCCTGTAGAAATAAACTAACCACTATAGGTAGAATACTCATTCCCCATCACATGAAGGAGTACCTTCCCCAACGATAGTATTAGGGACCCACACCGAATCGAGATCGAGGGGGTACCAAACCCCTGATTGAATAGTGTACTTGGACCCTAAGGATGGAATAATTTCACCTAAAATCTTATGGGAGGGATACATAATCCAAAATACATACTGAGGATCTACATAATATCCTAAGAATATCTTTCAGAGGGTTACTAACCAAATTCTAGCATTTTACAACTTACCCATGAACTTATGTCGTATCCATGATGCTAAGGAAATTACTTTTTTCAATAAACTATGATAGTAAGTCAAAATATCAATGAATCATTCACTATAACACTATATTTCAAAAATCACTCAAAATTTACTACTTATGTTTTCAGTTCTAATACCTTGGTGAGAAGATATGATGAAACACTATGGAGGGAATTGTACATAGAATACACTATAAAGTAAATGGTGTGTAGATATCAGTAGTAGTCATGAATTGGATTCTGTAGTTTATATAATTAAAATTCTACATACATCGTATGTTCAATGGATATACATGGTGTTTGGGACTCATGGATTGGTTTGGAATATATTTAAGTTACACAAAGTCTTTCCACTTCTTCATAAATTGCGAGTGATTTAAGATACCCTATGTGTATAACTAAGAAACTACTAGGAATGTATTTTTAAAACACATAGTTTCAACTCCCACACTATACATGGTATACATTTTTCTATATGGAATGTAGGTCCATCTAGATATATAACATGTGTATCTGATACACACTCAATAAACACAATTGATATAAATAGTGTGTGACCTGATGTTATACATGGTGTGATATTTATAACTTTGTGAAACCCCAAACAATGTTGAATATGGACCACATAGACATGTTTTATAGTTTTATAATCATCCATATCTAATTTATATTTTATTATTCTCACCATTATTATTTTTTCACTACTTTTGTTTCCCAACACATTTTCCAATGCATCACCCGTGCCTGGTGTCACCACCCCTTTCCGAAATAACACTACTACAGATATGGGCTTTATTAATGTGAAAAAAAATATTATCACCTCTAAAAAAACTAAAATTATAATAATGGTTAAAATAAAAGTTATTTTATAAGTGTTATAAATCATACAGATAAAAATACCCTTCAAGAGTGCAAAAAAATAGCGCTGAAAAAGGACCGCCTTCATTGGTGCTATTTTTAGCATTGATGAAGGGATCTTTTATCTGTGCTATTTCAAGCAGTGATAAAAATTACATTTACCATCAATATTTTTAACATTTATAAAATTCCATTTAATCAATGCTAATAAGAGTAATGATAAGATGCATGGGTTGTAATAATGTGTTCCAATATTTATAATACATTGGAATAACTCATTCAAAAAAAATCTATTTAATTATATATAAATTTATATAATAATAAATTTAAATTATAAAAATCAAAAAATTAAAAAAATAAATACACTAAATACAAATTTGTATAAATATTTTATTATAAATATTGCAATTTAGACAAATTCAAAAACACCATAGGTGGTCCTGTATTCTACTGTCTTTGGGATCCCTTTCAAAAGAGCTGCATTACACTACGAGTTTCATAACATACCAGCCTAGATCAAGTTAAAAATAATAGTTTCACTATAATAAAAAATAATTTTTATGTTATCAATACTCTAAATAATTAAATGAAACATAAATAAGACATATTGAATTGATAAATTGTTACTTTTAAATTGAAAACATGCACTTTGAGTCATATCAGGTACACCGTGTGTAATATTATCATTAGGTTAATTACTAAACATCAAAAATTATTTATGGATTATTTTCCTAAAGTATCAAAAAAATTGATTAATTTTTTCTTAGTTTTTAATGTGTGAATTATTTTTTGAACTAATATGTTAATTTTAAATTAAACATGAACTTTTAGTCATACATGACACATCATGAGTGAAAATGATGTTCAGTTAATTAATACATGTCAAAAATGACTTATGGATCATTTTACTAAAGTATCCATATAATTCAAGTCTAGTTTCTCGTAGTTTAATGAATGAGACATATTTTGAATTAAAATGTCACTTTTAAACTAAAAACATGAACTTTAAATCACATCGGGTGCACCGTGTGTTGTATTGATGTGTGGTTGGTTATTATAAATAAAAAATAACATATATATTATTATCCTAATGTAAAAAATTATACAAGTGTGTTTTCTCAATTTTGAATATCCAGTACTTGTTTTGAACAAAATGTCAATTTAAAATGGAATACATGCACTTCAAGTTATAACAGACACATCATGTGTTGTATTGATATGTGGTAGATATCTAGAAATAAAAAATTATATATTAATTATTTTACTAAAGTATCAAAACTATATATTTATGTTTTCTTGGATTTGAGTTTGAAAAACAAGTTTTGAACTTGAATGTTATTTTTTAAACTAAAAACACACAATTTTAGTCATATTAGAAACATTGTGTGTCATATTGACATGTGGTTGATTAATACACCTCAAAATGACCCATAGATAATTTTTATAACTTATTAAGAAAATTTTAGTATTTTTTGTGGTTTTTAGTGAGTGATGGATGTTTTGAACAAAAATGTTACTTTTAAAATGAAAACATGCAATTTGAGTCATATCAAGTACATCATGTAACAGATTGATGTTATAATATTTCATAAACATAAAAAATGAATAATATGTTATTTTTCCAAATGTATAAATAAAATATGATTCAATTTTTTAGTTTTTAGTGACTAACACATTTTTTTAACTAAAATGTCACTTGTAAACTGAAAACATATACTTTGAGTTGTATCAAGAACACCATGTGTTGGATTAACATGAGCATGATTCCTATATATAAAATATGACTGATGGATTGTTTTACTAATGTATGAAGAACAAATGAGGTTGTCTTCCTGGTTTTTATTGATTAACACGTGTTTTTAACTAAAATGTCACTTTTAAACTAAAAGCATACACTATGAATCATACCAATCACACCATGTGTTAGATTGTTTTGTGGCCAAATATTATATTTTCAAAATGATTTATGGATCATTTTACTAAATTATAAAGAAAATATAAGATTTTTTCCTAGATTTTGTGTATTGAATGTGTGTTTTGAGCTGAAATATCAATTTCAACGAAAAACATGCACTTTCATCCATATTGGGCACACCGCGTATCATATTGATGTGTGGTAGATGCTAAAATTTTGAAAATAACTAATGAATTTTTTTTATAAATAATTAGTAAAATATAAGTGTGTTTTATTGTTTTTCATTGAGTGTCACACGTTTTTAACTAAAATATTACTTTTAATCTAAAAAAACACACTTTGAGTCATACCAAGTACATAGAGTGTCATATTTATATAAGATTAATTCCTACATTTCAAAAAATAAATGTGGATAATTTTACTAAAGTATCATGAAAATATATGTGTGTTTCTCATTTTTAAATTATTAATTTGTGTTTTCAACTAAAATGTGACTTTTATATAAAGACACTCACTTTCAATCACATTGGACACAATATATGTCAGATTGATGTGTGGATAATTAAATTACATAGAAAATAATTTATGGATAATTTTTATATAGATTAAAGTTAATATGAGTGTGTTTCTTTTGTTTGGAGCGTGTGATGCATGTTTTGATCTAAAATGTTACTTATAAACTGAAAACATACACTTTGATTTATACTGGGTACATCATGTTCCACATTTATGTAAGAATAATTACTACACATAAAAAATTATTTTATATTATTTTAATAAAGTATCAAGACAATTTTATAATTTTTCTTTGTTGTGAGTAGGTCATGTTTGTTCTAAAATAAAATATTAACTATACAGAAAAACATTCACTTTCTGTAATATCAGAAACACTG
Organism: Viscum album; assembly: GCA_963277665.1. Taxonomy (NCBI): domain Eukaryota; kingdom Viridiplantae; phylum Streptophyta; class Magnoliopsida; order Santalales; family Viscaceae; genus Viscum; species Viscum album. The sequence continues at coordinate 627,761,919 of OY728159.1, forward strand.
TGTGTTGGATTGATGTGAGGTGTATTTATACACATCAATTATGAATTTAGATCATTGTTTTGGTATTAATACAATAAAACTGTGATTACATGGTTTTTTGTGAGTAACACACTTTTGAAATTAAAATATTACATTTAAACTAAAAATATGCACATAGAGTCGCGTAGAGAATATTGTCTGTTGAATTAAATATTAGATGATTCCTGCACATTAGAAATGAATTATAGATATTTTTTTAAATTATTATGATGATATAAGTATGTTTTATTTATTTATAGTGAGTGATAAGTGCTTTGAACTTAAATAAAACTTTTAAATAAAATACGCACTTTTAGTCATATAGACCACACTGTGCGTCAGATTGATGTCTAGATGATTCCTACACATAAAATTTATTTATGGATAATTTTTATAAAATACTAAGACTCTAAAATCATTTTTTATCTATTTTGACCATGTGATTCATGTTTTGAACAAAAAATGTAACTTTTAAAATGAAAATATGTACTATGAACCAAATTAGGTACACCATGTGTCTAATTGACATACGGGTAATTATTACTCATTAAAAAAGTCTTATTTATAATATTACTAATGTATTAAGCCAATACAGGTGAATTTTATAAATCTCTAATGAGTGAAACTTGTTGTTAACTAAAAGTTCACTTTTTAATATGAAAACTCTTTCAATCATATCGGCCACACCATGAGTCAGATTGATGTAAAGATTATTCATACACCTCAAAAATGATTTATTGATATTTTTTCTAAAGTATTAATACAATACAAGTTTGTTTTCTTATATTTCAGTGACTGATGTGTGTTTTGAACCAAAATTTTACTTCTAAATAAAAACATGAACTTTTTTTCATACCAGACATACCGTGTCTCATTTTGTTATGTGGATGATTCCTACACATCACAAATTATTTATAGAAAATTTTAATAAATAATTAGGATAATTGATTTTTTTTTCTCTATTTTAAATTTGAGACATCTTTTTTGAACCAAAATGTTGCTTTTAAAATAAAAAGATGCACTTTCATTCATATTGGGTACACCATGAATCATATTGAAATGTGTTTTATTTATAAATGTTAAAAAATAATTGTGTATTATTTTCCTAAAGTATCAAGACAATTTGAGTTTCCTTTATCATTTTTCATTGAGTGATTCAGGTTTTTAACTAAAATTCCACTTTAAAATAAAAACATTCCCCTTCAACCATATCAGTCACACTGTGTTTCATATTGAAATGTGTGTAACATCACAACCTGACTCATTGGATTGGGAAGGTTCAAAATATCACTAACCCTTGGTGATGCCCCTAAGGCACGAAAGGTTAACAATATATGTCAATGAATTTACTAAAATTTGGGTGGTAATTTTCCTTCAAACAAACAACCTGCAAGCATACCATGAATAATATACATAAAATGATGAATGATATTTTACAAGAATAAAATTGAAAAGTATATCCAGATGATCATTAAATTAATAGTAAAAAAACATTATCCTACAATCCCAAGAGAAATAAAACTAAAGGTAAATAAGACTCAAGGTACTAAGGTGGCGCCACTCAAGACTCAAAGTAATATCTATCTCCATAAGATCTAACTCTTGACACCAATGACTATAGAATCAAAAACAAAAATTATTAATATATGAAACACACCCATACCTGTATCATGATAAAAAATGTTTTTATATGCACCAAGTTAAATATGTAGAGGTTGAATATACAACCCAATTGAAAAACAATGATACATACCCCAAATTCCACTAAAACAAGAATAGGTTATCTCATATTTTTTAAAAATTAACATAGCTAAAAATAATTAATACTAGTGGTAAATTTATATATATATATATATCCATAATGCAGTGAAATAACTCTCACAAAAAACACACCCATATAATTAATCCACACATATATGAAGAACACCCACTAATGCAACCTCTACTAAAAGCCCTTCCTAAACAGTCCAACTTGTGAGCGGTATTTTTCCCTTCAATCCTAAGTCTTCACATAGTGGAATAATCAAATGTGTCACATGATTCAGTATTGTGACTATTTCAAACCCACAAATCCTTTTCTAAATGGATATGGACACACACTAACCAACTTCATTCCAATTTCTCACACCTGAAAGAAATGTTTTAATTTCCAAATCAATTTAATAATTTTCTCAAACACTTTGTGTACTTTAACCATAATTCTACTTTTTAATACCAAACAAAAAATAGATTTCCCAAAATGATTTAAAAAAAAATTTCCTATAAACAACTAAAATAATTTATTTAAACAATAATGATCCTTTTCATTCTAGAAAAAAAGTGGAAAGGGGTAGAGTCCACCTACCTCAAACATAGTCACCAAGATGGAATCATTCAATGCCTTCACTGAATCGGGCCCCAAAATCCTAATATAATGATTCATGACAAAAACATTATCACCACAAACCCTAACCATCATATCTGGGCATATAATCCTTGGACTAGGGTTTTCTCCATGTGAAAACAAGATAATAAATGAGGAGAAGGATAATCAAAGACCATAACATTGATTTCTAGGTCAAGCACTCAAAGAATCAAAGATAAAAATCTTGATGAGGAAAGGAATACCTGAAGGAACCAAATGGTTTGACACCCTAGATGGAATAGGAAGAATGGTTGTTTCCTGGGGAAAGGCAAGTAAAAAACCTAATTTTCAAAACATTTTAATGATGATCATAGTTTGGATACATGGTTTGGATAATCAGTGGTAACCGTGTGAATAAAAACTATCCACAAAAATTCAAAATCACAAATTTATTACATGGTTTATCCAAACCATGAAAAAACTATGTATCTATTCATAGGTCATATTTCCATCTCCCATAGTTCCATGGGAAATCTACATAGTTTTGTTTAACCTTCCGCCAACGATAAACCCTCAAAATGACTTTTAAAATCTTCTAAACACCTATCAAAATTTCTTAAACCCACATTCTGTCAATTCATAACTTGATAATACATAGTTAAAACCCTAATACTACAAGCTATGGGTGTTACATTCTTCCTAACATTATGATTTCAATCATTATAATGCTTCATGTTGTATTTTCCAAGACATCAGTTCAAACCAATTATCTAGAGAAATATTATGCCACCTCTAGTATTCCATGGAGATTCATGAATCCTATCCCAAATGAAATACCAAAGGTATGAATCAACGTATCCAGATCATATCAATCTTGTCTCAATATATGAAAGACAATAATAATTGATTGGAAAAATTTGATCAATAGAAACATGTGTATAATTGATATGTAATAGGAATTTTACTCACATGCTGGCCAAAAGGTGATCTGGGAAAGACATGTATTGTTTTAAATTAGGAACATAATTCTACCCCCATAAAAAACTCACTAATAAATTCAATAATTTCTAATGGTTCAAGATATTGTGGAGCTAACCTCTCATGCTTACATTGAAAACAACTTGTTAATCATGAGTATACCCAATAGAAACAACATTTTCCCACTGTTAAAGAAGATAAAGAACAATGGTATACTGATTAAGGTATCCAACATCTTGAATCTAAATATTCAATCCTTCATATCCCATAATATAACTCCCCCCCCCCATAAGGTAAAAAAGTTTCTAATCCACTACCCAAAAAATGGGGTTTCACCTTGGATAATATTAAATGATCTCATTAGAACACTATAAAGAGTTTACAGATAACATAAGAACTTATGAAACCTTTTAAAATGGTTATAAATTTTTTGTTAGACCCACAAAGTTCATCAAAAATTTCCTCAAATACTAAGGATCAACTCTAATTCCACTTTAAAAAAACGTGGAATCCTATAGTCCTAGGTATCCTAGGTCCTAAAGGTAAATTAATCAACCAAAAACCCACATAATAAATTAGTTCAAAAAAACCGATGATGATTAGTACAATATAAATGGAAACCAATTCCCAATCATACCAAAATTCCATAACATTATTAAAATTATCCCCAAATAAAAATGAAATCATTGAATCAACGATTTTTAGAATGATCACCATGATGACATCATGCTTTTGATGATATGTTAGTTCCAAATCCTATGTTAATTCACTACCCTTACTAAAAATGTATAGGTAATAGTCATAAATTTTCATGGTATGATTCTTAATAATAGATACATTATGTACCTTCCCAATATTGGAATAGAAAATCCTATTGAGACTCTCTCAAAACATAGAGGAAACAAAAAAGATCTTGATATATAACTAAAAATTGTCATCCAATTTCCATCCTTTGGTGGATTTCCACCATAAAGTTTTAACTTAATGGTAATAAAAAATTAAACTACTATACTTCCATGGATTTCACCACCCAATTTATTAATGATATCCATATGGTATTAAACTATGAAATTGTATTGGCCTATAAAACACAATTATACATTAGTGATTGATCCCATAAATTATTCTTGATCCAATATTTCCCAAAACTAGAACTCAGATACTTTTAAGTTAATATCTCCACTTTTTAATCTATTTTTAATTTCGAGACCATGGTAGAGTATTCCTTGGTGAGAATGTCCAATAAAATATGTGAATAAGGAGTTGAAAAAACCCAATAAACATTGGGGTAATAGTCCTAGAGGTATCTTAGAAAATAGCACCCTTATTTATAAATATAAAGAAAAGAACATGTACTAATCCATAATACATAAAACTTTATACTAGGTTACACATGCTGAACCTTTTCTTGATTAACCACACCTAACTGAGAAATTTTGCCCAGTTTCATTCCCAATTTTCCCAACTGGACCCCCAGTTCACATAGTTTGGCTACTGACTAATCAGATACAGTTTCAGACTCTACCTATTAAGACTATGTTCATTCCATACTTACATTCCACCCCCCTTAAAAATGATTAATAACTTCATAAATATATAAGAGAGTGAATATACAATCATTAAAATCCATATGAAATTGAATTCTAGATACCACTGCATTCAATAGGTTATTAAAAGGTCGCATTTAAGATAAGAATTCTATCCAACCTGAACCATGTTAATAATAGATCACTGTGATAAATCTAGATCCTATATATTCCTCTAACCAGGAGATGAATATATGCTCATACCATAAGACATCATTCCCATATAAAAAAATGATTTCACTCTTCCACATTTTATAGCAAGAAAAAGTCAACAACAACCACCCGAATAAGGGTATGAACATTCAAGAATAACCAAGGAAACCTGAAAAAAACTTAAATAACAGAAAAATCACAACCAATACCAAAAATTTCAAAGAAAAAATCCATTTTCATATTACTAGGCACTGTAACTCACTACAATAAATTCCAATATACCTTTAAGGTTTCACACATATGTTCACCACATTTCAACATTCCCATAATAAATAACTTTACTATATGAAACTGCCCGTTTAAGAAACTCTTTAATTACATCCTAGATTTAGAAAACCAATAAAATCATTTAAAAATCATTTTCATAGATTAACTTGTAATACCAACAAAAAAATACCACGTTGGAAAACAAAACTTGTTATATAGTTGATAGTTTTAATTTTCATAAAAAGATTGTTTTCTTAGAAATTCATTTCTGTAAGGTTTATTTAAACATTTTTTTTAAATAAGGGTCTGGAAATATTTTTGTGTAACCTTAATAATTGTAAATATTCATAAAATATTTCTAAAAATACTTTAGTAAAAACTACTTTAAATCAATAAATTTTTATAAAATAAAACTTTCTAATGAAATTATTTTATTTGAAAACATCATTATCATCCGAACATGGCTCATCAAACCCAAACACACAAATACCTAAAAACTAATCATGAAACTACATATAAGAAACACTTTAGAAATATACATTGAAAATTTCATTAGCATGAAAAGTATTCTAAATTTCTTATCAACACATAGTTAACAAAATGGTTTTAAAAAAATAAAAGCTACTTAATGTTACAAAAATATTAAATGTGTGAAATTATTTCCTACTAAGAAGAAACAAATTCTATAAGACACGTATTCTATTAAGTAATTTTATTTATTTGTATCAAATTTTTAAAAATATAAGAAAAACTTTTGTTACCATATATGAATGTTAAATTAGGGGATAAAATAAAGAAGTAAAATTGATATATTAAAGTTTTCATCAAGATTTCCTAGATAATAACCTAAAAATCATAATAAAAATAATGAAAATTAAACATTACTATATTATATTCGTTTTCAACATATTTTAAAATTACCTAAGCCAATAATAATTTAAAATTTTAACATGATTTCAATTTTTATGAATTCAAGACAATAAATATGAAATAATTTTGTTGAGTTATCATTCTAAAATTGTTTACATTCATATAAAATAGAATGGATTATAATTACCATTTATTTCATTAATCCTAATTATAGTCATTACAGGTTTATCTTCTAGTTACATGCCAATTACAAGTTATATTATACAATAAAACACAAGGTATACACAATCCAAATCAATGTTATCAATAATCAATGAATAATAAAATTCCAAAGTATATTTCACATTCTTCTTAAAATTATTTCTTAGAAAAATCTCAATTTTATCAATTGGAACAATTACTCATTTTATAAAAAATTGTTATTATGTTCCGATTTACCAAATAATAACAAAACAAATATCCCATAAATTATGCAATAATAGTGGGAATTCTTATTAATAATCAACGATATTACACACTCATTGGATAAACCCATAACAACGAGGTTAAAATAAACCTATAAGTGTCCCGCAAAAAATTCATAACCAAACCACCATGGTAACTTGAAGTTCAATAGAATGAAGTTAGATATTCCTTTTTATGGTCTAAAAGTCATGTCTCGATACATCCCATCTCATTGATACCATCCCAATAGACAAACTGTAACAAACCAATACCATTTGTAATATCCGGACCTAACCCATTATCTTGGAAAGGACCAAGATTACTCTTACTTTAGCTGAATTCCCCAAGGGAAAATGGGGGAAAATAAATGTCATTGGATTTAATAAAATTTGGTGGATGATTTTACATTAAACCAACAACATATTAGCAGACCATGAATAACATAAAAAATTATACATGATAAAAAACCAAAATAATCTCTAAATGTATATCCAAATGATTATGAAAGTAACAATAGAAATGAAAATAAATATTAATTCTATAATACCGAGACAAATAAAACTCAAGTAAAATATAACTAATGGTACAAACCTAGAACCACTACAATATCCATGACTAGAAACTCACCCTAAGCTCCAACTCTAGACATCCATGACCACAATACCATGAAGCTCAATTGAAAAAATTTGATTCCTTACCCTTACTATATCATGATAAACTCTATTTGGATATGAACCAAGGATCATATATAAGGGTGAGTATACAATCCAATACGCTAACCCTAAGACATCCCCCAAATTCCACTAAAATAAGGAACAAGTTGGATCACATATTATTTAAAATAAATACATGTAGAAAAAAAATGAAAACTATTGATTAATATATATATATCAATAAGGTATTGAAATAAATCACAAAAAAAACAAACCCGTGTAATGAACCCACACACAGATATTGAACACCCATCAATGCAACCACTACTCAAAGGCCCCGCTTAAACATTCCAACTCGTAAGCGGTGTCCATACCTCTAGTCCTAATTCATCACTCAATAATATAATCCAAAGTGTCATAATATTTATAATCGCAATAATATCTATACCACATGGCCCTTTATATATATATATATGAACACTCACCCACAAATTTTATGATAAGTTCTCATATCTGAAACCTTTATTTTAAAAATAAAATTCATTTAATCATTTAGTTGAACACCTTAGGGGTGTCACCAATAATTATGGATTCTAATTCCAAATAAGAAGAAGGTATTTCATATGAGTTTTCTATGAAAAAATAATTAACAAATTATTTAGAATCGAATAAGTCATAAAATAATAGGAAAAATAAAAAATACAAATAAATCACTTGTAACACCCCTAGATTCTGTGAATTGTTTTTTTCAAGTTAATTTAATATTTTTGATATTTTTTATTTCAAAAATAACTAAAATTAGTATATTTTATATTAAAGCACTATTTATGGCTTGTGTTATATTCAACACCAAGTTAATCATGAACTACAAGCCAAATTAATTTTATCTTTCTCTATATGAAGCAATGGGGTTAGCAACATTACATTCAAGACTTTCTTTCCATGATGACTTTCATAACAAAAAATACTGAGTGTTACCGAGCAATAATATATTATTAAAATATTATTATTTAATAATATATAACATAGATTTCAAATTTATGATTATATTATTAACTAACTTATGAATATATATAGTTTACTTCATTGGTTACCTATTAATTAGAAATGAATATAGAACCCAAATTAACATAAAGGGAATGATTTTATAGAAGACTATTTTTATGTGAAAATGATAATTTATCTTAATAAGTAAAATTAATTACTACTATTCAATGATATGAATTAATTTTATATCTTATATATTCAGAAAAATATTTTTGATATTCATCCAATTGAATTTATATTCATAAGATGATAACAGGCTCAATATTACACGTAAAAACATATATATTTATAAAGGCAGTTTTACCACCTCTTAATGGTGATAATATTTTAAATATAAATCCTGGAAATTTTATAAATATAATATTTCAAAATAAACTTCATCTTTGAAAGATAAATATAAAAATTAGGTTAGGGTATATTTTGGGTACTTTTATGTGATGTTCTTTATGAATTGTGAAATATAGTGAATATTAATTCAAATCTGCCTTTTCATATAATTTATTTATATGGGTAAATTATATTTTAATTTACATTTAAAGTTAATTTAGATCAATTTGTATAAATCAATCCAATTTATTTAATTTTAATAAATTTTTCTTTGAAATTGACTGTAGAAACATTGAAAACTTTTGAATGTTTTAACTTTAAAAACATACATTATCATCCCGTCTACGAGATTAAATTTAAATTAATTTATTCCACTTCTATTATTGGAATTTTGGAAAATGTATTATATATTTGGAAAATAAGAATTTCGAATTTATAATACGGTCAACTTAGTTTTTGACCAAAAAATATTAGTGAAAGTAATTAAAATTAATTACAATGATTAAGGAAAAAATAAGGTTAACAAGGGAATAAACATTAAACATAATGAAACAAATGACCTATAAAATTGTCGAAAACAAATTTTGTTGACATGATTCATCCATTAACCATACATTATTGAGATATTTTATATTTTATGACTTCTTTTAGGTAAAAATGTGGGTACACCTATCTTGTTTTTTAAAATACGAAGTGTGTCCTTTCCCTCCTCTATAAACGGCCACCACCTATCTCCCATCCTAACACCTACCAAGACAATTATGTTATTAAAATATCATCCTAAAATACTTCCCAACATTCCTATATTCCTCCTTGAGTCCTCCATTTGTTTGAAATAAATCCAAGGAAGCACATTGGAGAAAACCAAAAGGAGTTACTCAAATAAGAGGTAACATCCTCCCTCAAGATCCTTTATCTAATTTTTAGTCTCCACCCCATCCAATATCAATATTAAATTATTATAAAACAAAAAATTATCATAAATATAATTATATTTTTTTATAATGAATTTTTTACCTATAGTTATACACACTTCAATATAATGGGTGACGAACATACTGCTTACGTGTGTGGCGAACTATCACCTCACGAAATGATGATTGTTCATTTTACCTTTTACACCTTTAAAGATTAAGAATTAGGATGGAAAAAATGTCTATATTGTATATATATGATAAATATTATGTCTTCAATATTCTGTAATAATTCTACAACACATATCTTTATACTTTCCAGTTTGTGTAAATACGACAATTTCTTTTGAGGAAGTGTGGACCACCGCCCCCTCAAAGTGACGTGATTTATTCACACGCTAAATGGAATGTATTAATGATGTTTTTAGGAAACATATATGATATATATGAAATTATAATTATACTATAATTATATTATACACATATATACATTTATATCATTTTCTTTATTTCTTTCAATATGACAATAAAATGGAAACAACATTCATGCGTATGTATTGTAGATACCCGAAGCTTGACGTACAAGGAAATTACATTAATTTTGTGGAATACTTAGTACATAATAAAAACACACACACAAGGACCGTAATAGTTTAGTGTCTTTGGAAACTCGGAACGTAATCTTCTAATCATGGTGAAATATCTTCAACATTTCCCATAAAGATCTTACCTTTTTTTCTTACCTAAAACCTTTCTTTATATCCTGTGGAAAAGAAAACATAAAAGGGTGTGCTCAAATGATCAGTAAGGGTAAACAAAGGAAATATCAATCACATCATATTCATAAGAACATAACATTTTGGAAATCTTAACCTGCAAAAGAGATCATAATATCATAACATGGGATAAATCATAGTAGTGAAATGTAATCCCAATAATCATAACCTAAAACATGAAACTTTGTGGAATAAACACATAATCATATAGAATAATTCCTTATTAGTCAATACTCATTTCCAAGACTATCTTAGTGGACAAAGTCCATTTTTGAACCGAGTTCATTCCTCGTTTCAGTCCTGCTTCACTAAACCGGTTTAACCTTCTGTTCTATCCATGTCTATCTCATGAGATATAAAATCTTTACCCAATTCATTGGAGGGAGATATAGGTCCCACCCATCTCATAATGATACCATTCTTATGTGTGCCAAAAAATCAAAAAAAATCATATATCATTGCATAACCCATGTAATAAAAATGGGAATCTTAAACATCATGCCATCATAACATAATATATATAAGATAAAAGGACATAATAAAAATAATTCAATCATAACATAATAAAATCAATGTAAAAATAGGAATATAAATAGAACCCTTTATTATCTTAGATGGAAAATAATTTTGATAAAACACTTGAACTCCATTCTTGAGGAAAATATCCTTTCTACTTCAAAAACACTTTTCCTTGCTTAACATGTCATACAATTATAAACTAAAAGAAGATAATTAAAAATAAACTTGAAAACTTCTAAAGTAAGATTCTTGGAAATAATTTTTTTTTAATTCATTCATTCCATATAAGTTAAAAACACATTCTTCTCGTACTTTTGTCGAAATAGTCAAAAAGTACCTCGTACGAAAAACGACAAAAGATTCCTTTTATATATTTTACTAAAAACTCACCGAAGGGTAAAATTGGATTTAAACAATGGTAGGTGGATGGAAAAAATATTACATATTTAGGAATCATGGATGTGGATGATAAAATACTCCCCAGTAAATACCAAAGTATAAACAATCTTGGATAAAATGAGATTGTGATATTTTCCCATACCTTAGGTCTGATTTGCTTCGTAAGTGTCTGAACCTCCTGTATAATGATTTAAATAATGTCATTGACTTATTACATAATTATAATCATTGTTATGATGTCATATATTGTCATATTCTTAGCTTATTATTAGTAATATTCCATTGCTACTTGTTATTCAGGTGTTTATTACTTTTTGTTCTTATGCGTGTTTTGTCGAATAAATTCTTATTCTTATTTTTAGGTTATAGATACCTCATTTCCAGAATGTAATTAGTGTAATATATATCATATTAATTCATTCAATTAATTTATATAATCATTATGAAATTAAGATCATGTAGAACAAGTCGCATCACATCGTGGAGACGGTATTCCGTACATACGCACGAGCGATGATATCGTTCCCATGATCATGGAATTGTATTGGAGTGTATGTATACTATTTTATAATCAATATAAATTTAAAGTAATCATATATATTCATTATTTACACCATTATACCCATCCAAGTAAGGTGGTGGTGGAAAATAGGTTACACCACGGCGTGGAGACGGTATTCCGTACGTACGTACGCGCGGTGATTTCATTTTCTATAGGATGGATAGATAGTGAAATAGGGTTGTTTAATACTTATAATAACATATCAGAATATGAGTGATACTGATGTTATTACTTCATTATGAAAAAACTAAAGAAGAAGAAGTGGAAGAATAAATAAAGATGAAAGGATCGGTAACGGGCATTACCTCTTCTTTGAAGCGCTTCTTTGAGACCTCCTTTTAGGGGACTAAAATTGGTCTTTGAAGAAGACCAGGACCTATAGGATGTCTCTAGGGAAGTGGAGAGAAGAAATTGGCAGGGTTTGTCCGAGCTTGAAGGCTCAAAGTGGTGTGAGGAATAGAGGGAGGAGGTTCCCTTTTATAAGGGAGGAGAGGGGCACCTTTGGAATAACTAAAAATATTATTTTATTATAATGCCAAATTCGGTTTTAAATAGCTCCAAATTGATTTATTTAGAATATAAGGTGGGGATGGGTCGAAATCATCTCATACAATATAATTTAGACAAGTTTAGGTTCCTATTTTAACCTTATCATTTAGATTTAACATTAAGTTAAATAATTTTACTTTTACCGTGTCTTCTTTTGTTCTTACACTATAAGGTTAATAAACTTACTATAAAAGGCCAAAAGAACCCCAAGTTGTTTATTATTAATATATATTACCTTATCTAAGTCATTTGTCCGAACCTTAGATTTTTAGGAATAAAATAACAATTAATAATATAATATTTGTTTTAAAAACTATTTTATGTCAATTTTGACACTATTTAGTAATTGTTTTTTGTGAAAATCATAAAAGAATTATTAGTTCCAAAAAAGTTAATTAAATCAACACTAACATGTCATATTAATCTATAAAATTAGTGTAATTCATAAAAAGTCTCAAATTACATTTATTTGGGTATTTATAACATCAATTATGTCAATATTTCATTATTAAGATAATTATTGTATCATCATTGTGTCATAAATAAATTAACTTATTTAAAGTCTAAAAATTACAAATAAAATGTCATTATGTAGGAAATATTTTTATCTTTCTAATTAATATTTATATTTGAATTTATCTTATGTATAACTCCATATTAAAAATTCTTTACTTATTAAACTTTGATTTTAACTATTTTAACCCTTCTTTAAGTAAATTGATAATAAATGTCCTAATCTAATCCAAGTGGGCCTAAATGGTCATATTTTATTCCTAAGGTTGTTTTTGTTTGAATTACACTTATCCAATAGAATTAGGACATGTGTTAGGGTAATAATAATATCATTTTTATCCTTAATTACCCTATTTACTTTTAACTGTGGTAAAACAAATGTAAAAAGTTACTATTCATCAAAAATTATTTTCATCTCATTGAACCACATTTTACTTACTGAAATCAACCGTGTTTCTCAGATTTTTGAAATTCCACTCACAGAAGCGGTAAAATTAAGTTTTATGAAAAAATCATTTTTTTAACTACCACTTAGTGGTTTCACTATTCATCAAAAAATGAAAGTTTCCAGAAAAATACCAAAAATTATGCCTAATCTATATTTTATATTATGAACTCAAAAATTATGTCTATTTTACCAAATTAAAAACATATAATTTGCATTAATTAATTTAAAAATTAATTGCCGTCGTCAAAACAAATAGCGTGTTCTTAAGAGATAATAACTATCAAAAGATTGACACTTGTTTATGTTTGGTTTAAATGTGAAATTACATCCAATGACCAAAATTGTATTAAATTGTAAAAATATATTCTAAATATGCTTTAAAACCACTCAAATTAATAATTTTTCACTATTAATTATTTCAATTAAAAAGGTTTTTTTTAATTGAAATTTAGTAATTTTCACTATTCATCATAAAATGAAAGTTATCCGATAAGTACCAAAATTTCACCCTAAGCTAATTTCGATATTCCTAATCCAAAAATGAAGTCCATTTTGAAAAATAAAATTTACAAAATTTCAAAAAGTGGTTATTAATATTCATAACGGCTAGTTTTAATAATATTTTAATAGCATATTGTTGTTTAGTGAAACTCGGTATTGCGTACTACACACGCTATCGAGGAAGGTCGTGATTGCATGTAATGAAAGGCAAGTCAAGGATACCTGTTGTGCAAGCTCCTTTTGGTGTAGCGTACAACACAATACATTAATTAAATTAAAAAGAATATTTTTCATAAAATCTTGGGGTGTTACATTCTACCCCCCTTAAAATGAATTTCACCCTCGAAATTCGTTGGGGTTATAAATGGTTTACTATTTGAAAGTTTCTTTGATAGAAACCCACATCGTAAAAAAGGAATACCAAAACCAATCTTTAAACACAAAATTATGAAACGTAATGGTTACCCAAATAAACTAATCACTGGGTTTCCACATAGGTGAAAATATGGATATGGAAGAGAAATCTAACCATCATGTTCTGATGTAGAGTGGTAGATAACATGGCTATGAAAAAGCCAAAAATCACAAAGCTATTGATTTCTGATGATCTAAGGTACCATATGATTCATCGGATATAAGGGAACTAGGACCACATTTTTGGTTTTCAAGATCAATTCCCTAAAGTTGAAATTTTGTAATTAGAAGAAATACTTGCTTGATTTTGGTACAATCTCACTATGGTTCATGCTTGGAAAAATTTCCACTTCATCTCTTAATGAAATGAAGTTGAATTTGTTATTCGTGAAGTGTTAACAGGTCATGTGATAGAATGATGGGTCATTCCATCCGTTTCAAACAAAAGGTTTGTAAAAGTTATCAAATATACATAAGTCCATCTATGGAGAGGTTAATTATATACGATTCCAAAAATGAACTTATACTTCATATATCATACCGCTTATAAAATAAAACTAGTTTCTACTAACCAGGGACTTCCTTTAGGACATTGGTATGCGATAAAGGCCAGTCGCACTTCAGTTGTGGGTTTGATTCCCACAGCATTGTCTGACGCGATGGGTTGTCGCCCGTTCTGCAGGTTGTCCTTTTTCTAAAACTACGTTACTATATCATCCCATCAATAATATCAAAAAAATTTCTATCCTTAAACAATTCTAACATATGTCCAACATAATCCATTCCCATCTTTAGGCTTATCTAAAATACATCGGTCCAAGCTCATAGTATAAAGAAAATGATTACATGAAATGTCACATAACAATCACGTGAATGCCATCATTTATACCCTATATATCATAAGATATATCTTGTTGGTCAAATTACAAACATGTGAATACCTTAATCATGTATTCTCTTGAAGAATGAATACCCATTGAACCTTAGTGAAAACATGAATGCAGTTAAAAGTTAACACTTTCCACATACCAAAATCCTCAAAATTCTATATACTCAAACCATGATATCACTTAGTCCTTATATCAATCATGATCTCATGAATACTGTCAAACATTTCATTTTTTCCTTATCCCTTCATTATGCACATATCATCTTTTTTCCAATAATATCTCAATCACTTTCCATGGTTACCGGTACTATAAAATTATTGAAAACCACAATATACCAATACATAAATATTCCAATATTCCACGATACTATATACAACATTATTTTGGAATCCCATTATATAAACACTTAATAATTCCACCACATCATTTTCATATTCAACATCGCCAATGGTGATCGCATGTGACTTCCCTTTTTCCTTTGCCTTAAGTGGTTGCTCATGTCGATCATCACTAACCCATGGATTAGGGCATTTATTAGCATAATTCCCCATTTCCTTACACTTGAAGCATTGAAGTATAGTAGGTTGATTCTATGTATCCCTTCCTTTTTTTGCATCATTAGACATCTTCTTCCCATCATTGCGGAATTCAAATGCCCGATGACCTTCCTTTTCACATTTGAAACATTTACTTGTCCCTTTAAGACAATCTCCACCATGCTTATTTCCACACTTTGAGCATAAGGAAACATTCATCTTCTTTTCACCATTATTCTGAGATTTATCCTTGAACTCCATCTTTCGTTTCTTGTCAAAACTATGAGATGGATAAGTAACACCAACTTCCATTTCTACCTTGATATCACAATGCACAATTTCTTCATAGCAACAGAAGTCTCTTATAGCTAATTCCCTTCGAAGGTTTTGTTTTAAGCCATTGAAGAATCGATCAACTTTACATTCATGTTGGATGATAAATCCAGATGCATACCTTGAAAGCCTTGTAAAATTCGCTTCGTATATACCAACAGATTCATCATCCTTTTGCTTTAGTTCAAGAAACTCTTTCTCCATATTTGTTCGAAGAATACTAGGGAAGTACTTATTGAAAAATAAGTTATTGAACTCGTCCCATTCCATGGACTCAATTTCATCTCTTTGCCTCATATTCTTGATAATATTCCACCACTGATCAGCTTCACCTTCCAAACGATATACTGATAAGATGAATTTATCATGTTCAGAACATTGAAGAACTAAAAATATCTTTACAGTGGCACTGATCCATTGTTTAGTAACAAGTGGATCAGAAGACCCACTGAAAGAAGGTGGATGTTGCCTCATGAAGGACTCAATATATTATTGTTCTCTTCTTTGCTCATTTAGAAGTCTAGAATGATTCATAGATTGTGTAATTATAGAAATAAGATTTTGCACTCCATCTCCCATAACATTTGTTTGTTCCGGAGGACAGTCATTGCATTGTCCATTGCATTGATCAACACGGTTCCTTCAGGTTCCAGCCATCGTCTAAAACCCAAAAAGAATAGTGTGAGAGGCAAAAATCATGCTAGAGAAAACAACATAATAAATGGGGATTACCTTCAATATCTAACATCTTAGGTTTAATTATAAGATCGTTAGTGCAATTATAGGACTATAAACAATACGTATACTTAACCTTAGGGACATCCCTAGACATACCTTAGAAATATCTCTAGGGATCTCACTAAAGTTCTCGTATCCTAGTTTCCAATGGTTGACTAAAGCTTTCCTTTGATACCAATTGTAGAGACCCGAAGCTTGATGTACAAGACCATTACATTAATTTTGCGGAATACTTAGTACATAACAAAAACACACACACAAGGACTGTAATAGTTTAGTGTCTTTGGAAACTCGGAACGTAATCTTCTAATCATGGTGAAAGATCTTCAACATCTCTCGTAAATATCTTCCATTTTTTTTCTTACCTAAAACCTTTATTTATATCCTGGGGAAAAGAAAACAAAAAAGGGTGAGCTCAAATGCTCATTAAGGGTAAACAAAAGAAATATCAATCACATCATATTCATAAGAACATAACATTTTGGAAATCTTAACCTGCAAAAGAGATCATAATATCATAACATGGGATAAATCATAGTAGTGAAATGTAATCCCAATAATCATAACTTAAAACATGAAACTTTGTGTCATACACACATAATCATAGAGAATCATTTCTTATTAGTCAAGACTCATTTCCAAGACTATCTTAGTAGACAAAGTCCATTTCTGAACCGAGTTCATTCCTCGTTTCAGTCATGCTTCACTGAACTGGTTTAACCTGCCGTTCCAGCCATGTCTATCTCATGAGATATAAAATCTTTACCCAATGCATTGGAGGGAGATATAGGTCCCACCAATCTCATAATTATACCACTCTTATCTGTTCCACAAAATCAAAAAGAAATCATACATCATTGCATAACCCATGTAATAAAAATGGGAATCTTAAACATCATGCCATCATAACATAATCCATATAAGATAAAAGGACATCATAAAAATAATTCCATCATAACATAATCAAATAAATGTAAAAATAGGGATAGAAATAGAACCCTTTATTATCTTAGATGGAAAATAATTTTGATAAAACACTTGAACTCCATTCTTGAGGAAAATATCCTTTCTACTTCAAAAACACTTTTCCTTTCTTAACATGTCATACAATTATAAACTAAAAGAAGTCGATTAAAAATAAACTTGAAAACTTGTAAAGTAAGCTTCTTGGAGATATTTTTTTTTAAATCCATTTATGCCGTATAAGTTACAAAAACATTCTTCCCGTACTTTTCTCAGAAAAGTCAAAAAGTACCTCGTACGAAAAACGACAAAAGATTCATTTTATATATTTTACTAAAACCTCACCGAAGGGTAAAATTGGATTTAAACAATTGTAGGTGGATGGAAACAATATTACATATTGAGGAATCATGGATGTGGATGATAAAATACACCCCAGTAAATACCAAAGTATAAATAATCTCGGATAAAATGAGATTGTGATATTTTCCCTTACCTTAGGTCTGATTTGCTTCGTAAGTGTACAAACCTACTGTATAATGATTTAAATAATGTCATTGACTTATTCCAGAATCATACACATTGTTATGATATCATATATGGTCATATTCTTATCTTATTATTAGTAATATTTCATTGCTACTTGTTATTCGGGTGTTTATTACTTTTTGTTCTTATGCTTGTTTTGTCGAATAAATTCTTATTCTTATTTTTAGGTTATAGATACCTCATTTACAGAATGTTATTATTGTAATATATATCATATTCATTCATTCAATTCATTTATATAATCATTATGCAATTAAGATCATGTAGAACGAGTCGCATCACATCGTGGAGACGGTATTCCGTACGTACGCACGAGCGATGATATCGTTCCCATGATCATGGAATTGTATTGGAGTGTATGTATACTATTTCAGTATCAACATCAATTTAAAATAATAATATATTTCATTCTTTACACCATTATACCCATCCAAGTAAGGTGGTGGTGGAAAATAGATTACACCACAGCGTGGAGACGGTATTCCGTACGTACGCACGCGTGGTGATTTCATTTTACGTAGGATGGATAGATAGTGAAATAGGGTTGTTTAATAATTATAATAACATATCAGTATATGAGTGATACTGATGTTATTACTTCATTATGAAACAACTAAAGAGGAAGAAGTGGAAGAAGAAATAAAGATGAAAGAATCGGTAACGGGTATTACCTCTTCTTTGAAGCGCTTCTTTGAGACCACCTTTTAGGGCACTAAAATTGGTCTTTGAAGAAGACAAGGACCTCTAGGATGTCACTAGGGAAGTGGAGAGAAGAAATTTCCAGGGGTTGGCCGAGCTTGAAGGCTCAACGTGGTGTGAGGAATAGAGGGAGGAGGTGCCCTTTTATAAGGGAGGAGAGGGGCACCTTTAAAATAACTAAATATATTATTTTATTATAAAAACAAATTCGGTTTTAAATAGGTCCAAATTGATTTATTTCATAGATAAGGTGGGTATGGGTCGAAATACTCTCATACAATAGAATTTAGACAAGTTTAGGTTCCTATTTTAACCTTATCATTTAGATTTAACATTAAGTTAAATAATTTTACTTTTACCGTGTCTTCTTGTGTTCTTACACTACAAGGTTGATAAACTTACTATAACAAGACAAACGAACCCCAAGTTGTTTATTATTTATATATATAACCTTATCTAAGTCATTTGGCCGAACCTTAGATTTTTAGGAATAAAATAACAATTAATAATATAATATTTGTTTTAAAAACTATTTTATGTCAATTTTGACACTATTTAGTAATTGATTTTTGTGAAAATCATAACTGAATTATTAGTTAGAATAAATTTAATTAAATTAACACTAACATGTCATATTAACCTATAAAATTAGTTAAATTCATAAAAAGTCTCAAATTACATTTATTTGGGTATTTATAACATCAATTATGTCAATATTTTATTATTAAGATAATTACTGCATCATCATTGTGTCATAAATAAATTAACTTATTTAAAGTATAAAAATTACAAATAAAATGTCATTATGTAGGAAATTGTTTTATCTTTCTAAAGAATATTTATAGTGGAATTTATTGTATGTATAACTCCATATTAAAAATGATTTACTTATTAAACTTTGATTTTAAATATTTTAACCCTTCTTTAAGTAAATTGATAATAAATGTCCTAATCTAATACAAGTAGGCCTAAAAGGTCATATTTTATTCCTAAGGTTGTTTTTGGTCGAATTACACTTATCCAATAGAATTAGGACATGTGTTGGGGTAATATTAATATCATTTTTACCCTTCATTACCCTATTTACTTTTAACCGTGGTAAAAAAAGTAAAAAGTTAATATTCACAAAAAATCATTTTCATCTCATTGAACCATATTTTAATTACTGACATCAACCATGTCTCTCAGGTTTTTGAAATTCCACTCACAAAAGCAGTAAAATTTATTTTTATGAAAAATTCATTTTTTTTAACTACCACTTAGTTGTTTCACTATTCATCAAAAAATGAAAGTTTCCAGAAAAATACCAAAAATTATGCCTAAGATATATTTTATATTATGAACTCAAAAATTATGTCTATTTTACCAAATTCAAAACATATCAGTTGCATTAATTAATTTAAAAATTAATTCTTGTTGTCAAAACAAATAGCGTGTTCTTAAGAGATAATAACAATCAAAAGATTGACACTTGTTTATGTCTGGTTTAAATGTGAAATTACATCCAATGAACAACATTGTATTAAATTGTAAAAATATATTATAAATATACTTTAAAACCACTCAAATTAATAATTTATCACTATTAATTATTTCGATTAAAAAGGTTGTTTTTAATTAAAATTTAGTAATTTTCACTATTCATCAGAAAATGAAAGTTATCCGAAAAGTACCAAAATTTCACCCTAAGCTAATTTCGATATTCCAAATCCAAAAATGAAGTCCATTTTGAAAAATAAAATTTACAAATTTTCAAAAAGTGGTTATTAATATTCATAACGGCTAGTTTTAATAATATTTTAATAGCATATCGTTGTTTAGTGAAACTCGGCATTACGTACTACACACTCTATCGAGGAAGGTCGCGATTGCATGTAATGCAAGGCAAGTCAAGGATGCATATTGTGAAATCTCATTTTGTTGTAGCGTACAACACAAGACATTAATGAAATTAAAAAGTATATTTTTCATAAAATCTCAGGGTGTTACACGTATGACCTATCGTCTCCACGAGAAGTGTATTCCATTTCATACTTATATATTATATAGATTATTATAATATAAATATAAGGAATGTATATAATTTTTATATAATTTTTTATGTTATGGAAATAATTATATATGTATAAGGGCCAAAGATATAGAAAATTAAGAAACATGCAAAAAACAAAGAGAATATTAACAGATGTGAAACCTTGACAAAAAAAGTATTAAAAAGAAGGCAATATAAAGTAGTAATAAGAACATTTATGGTATTCTATATAGTAACATGTTTCTTTTATATATTTATAATAAACATATATTTATTATATATGAGGTTTGAACAAGTATGATGAGAATCAAGACCCAAGGTAAAGGAATTTCATCTCACTTTTTATTTCCATGAGATACATGTATTATTCACCCCTCAATTATTTTTTGTGTTGTGTATAATTACCATGTATTTATTAAATTATTATTATACTTAAATTAATGGGTATATAAATATCCATTTTATTCTCTTCCTTTCCCAAATTTTATGTTTCAAAAGTTACCAAATCTGTAATGTAATTTTGTCTCAATTTTCCTTCTTTTAGACACATGCCATGTTATGAACATATATTTTTCAATGAGGTTTATATAATATCTTTGACATGTAATATTATGAATATAATCCTTTTAATGATATTTTAATCTTAATTTAATGTTATTATTTCCATTTTGTAGTGATTCAAAGTTACCTAATTTGTAACGGTTTATAGTTACAGTCTCACTATTTATAGTGATTGCTTATAATTATGCTCCCATTAAAAAATATTAAGATAAATATATAAAGAAATATCAGGAGTTTTCTTAAATTTTATTAATTCATTTTATATCCAATTAATGGTACCATTTTTCTACTCTTTGATACATAATATTATCCCGAAATTGTTTTTATGAAAGTTGGACTTTACCTCTCTCTTAGATCAGAAATATTTTCTCTATCATAACCATTTATTATAAAAGGTTTACAATATTATTATGTTATTACACTATGATAATTAAAATACATGTTTACCCTTGTTTTACCTTTTAAACAAAAAGAGTTTTTAAAATGTATTCTTCATGTCATTTTCTGGTCAAGGCACTTTTCAAACCTTTTTGCTGTGCAAAAGGAATGTTTGGAATATATGGATTTACCTGAAGGAATTAACTCTAAGTTTCCATTGCAGGATTTCAAAGTTATTTTTTGAAAATAAAATTTTTCCTAATATAATGTAAATTCATTTTTTTAAAGTGATTTTCATTGAAAAAGTTTTTCAAAAATGTTGTGTTTAGAAAGTGTTTTTAATGATTTTCAAATCCTCTATTATATGTTTTGAAAAGGTTATTTTCCAAGAAAATGTTTTTAATTATCCCAAATATTATTTTATATGTTTCCAAATTATTTTAATGTAAAATGGTTTTTAAATTTAATTTAAGCTTCTTTTAAAATTTTTGAAGGAAAATAGCTTTCAAAATGTTTTAAGCTTATTTTATATGTTTTTAAGGAAAATGGTCTTCAAAATGTTTTCAATATTATTTTATAAGTATTAAATAAAAATGGTTTTAATTTTTTTTCAATATAATTTTATGAATTTTCAAGTTTATTTTAAAAGGAAATTATTTCAAAAAGGTTTTATATTTTAAAAAACATTTTTAATGAAGAATGGATATTTTCCTCATTAAATTATTTTGAAAGATGTTTCAAAATTATTTTCCATCTATGATAACATTCATTGATGTTAATCCTAAATTTTTGGGAAATTATCTAATGTTTACATTTATATTATTTCTATGAATTTTTTATGATTTAATGTCATGATGTTTATGAAACTTGTATCTCTTTCACAGGTCATATGTTTATGCAATGTTTATCTCTTCCATGAGTTATACGTCTAGACAACCATAATATTTTCAAAGGTTATGATTTAAATAAATGATTATGAAACCTGTATCTTTTATATATGTTATGATAAGATTAAATTTTTATGATAACCATTTCATTTCATGTGTTATGATATGATTTTTTATAATTTTAGGTCACACGTATGTATAATTTCATTATGAGAAGGGTGGGAAATTTATATCTCTCTAATGCATTGGGTAGAGATTTCTATCTCATGAGTTATACTAATATGGTCGTGTGAGTGAACCTTACCTATTAATATGGACATGAGAGTAAACCTAACTACAAAAATGGTATAGGGATTGAACTCATACTACTAAGATGGTATTGGGAGTGAACCTTGATTAGTATTATGTCCTTTAGAGTGAACCATGACTACTAATATTTTATGAGGATTGAACTCATACTACTAATATGTTCATGGGAGTAAACCATGACTACCGTGATGGTATGGGGAGTGAACAATACTAATAATATGGCCCTAGAAGCGATGCCTTGACTACTATAGAAATCATTTTATATGATTATGGTTCTACCAAGATTCCATGTATTATTCATATGTTATGATTTCATGGCTTATGTTATTTTTTTCATTGTGATTCATGTCTTATGAAAAATCATGATGTATTCTATGATTCATGTTTATGATCTCTGATATGAAGAGTGTTATCTTATAATGTTATGATCAAATTCTCATACCCTTATGATCTTCTTTATTCTTATATGTCTCCATTATTTACCATTACTGGGCATTTGAGCTCACCCCTTTTTATGTTTCCTTCCCCATGTGATGAAGATAAGTAATAATTATGATGTGTCTAATAAGGGTTATAGACATGAATAATATAGTGGAACATAATGTAGCTCGCTTATGTACTAGTGTTTGTGTTTCTATGTTTCCAAAGTAACTAAACTAATACAGTTTTTGGGCATCAGTTTGCGTAATATTTTATGTATTCCGCCTATAAATGATGTAATATATATATATATATATCAAGACTAGGTTGTTGTGGTTGGTATTGGAGAAATGTTTTATTCAACCTTTAGAAACTAGTATGAGAAAACTTATGTGAGATCCCAAGGGATATTTATAAGGGTTTGTTGAGGGATGTATCTATGGAGAATTCTAAGGATAATGAAAAAATGTAAGAAAAGGTGTTAGAATTTTCATAAAGGATAGAGTTATTGGTTTCCTTGAAATACATCCATGTTTTGATACTAAAAATGGATTTGGATTAGGCATAAATGTACCAGGTAGTAATAACACTGATAAGGTGTATAAGTCCTAACTTGGGATAACATGGTATATGACAACGAGCCTTACTACACACATTGTTTGACACTCACGGGGGATAGGTTTTGGGAATTCAAAAACTCTTCATAAACCATCATGAAGTATTTTGATAGAATTTTACTATGAATAACCTAGGATCAACCTAAGGTTTCATAATGTGAGTCATGATTTAGACATCCTATAAGTAATTTATTTGGATTATATAGTTTTCTTCTATGATATGTGTTTCTCGCCTATTTATTTCTAGTTTTATTCAATGGTGATAACTAGAAAGAACATTGATAACATTGAATTTTTTATATGTGGAAAGTATGATCATTATGAAAATATATTTCTTGAGTGGAAATATCATAATGATAATCAAGAAGGTGGTATGAGTATTGGTTATAATTATGAAGATAGAGAGACAGCAAATGATATGTGAAAGTTATGTGACGTTCTTCTAGTATTGTTCACATTAAACATAATAAGAATGAATATATTAATGTTTAGGAACCTTAAAACATGATTCATATTTCATATTCTAAGAAATAGGTTTTTAAGGAATAATTTGATGAAGACTAATTAATGGTTTAAGAATAAAGTTGGGTGTATAATGAAATTATGTTTTGAAATTCAAATATTATGTTATATGACTTGTGAAATATATAATTATTTTTCGAATAATTTTTCATTAAGTATCAAAAATGACCTTTTTAATGGTGATGAATACATACAAAAGTTATTTCATGGAAAGATGGTATTTTTATTAGGGGAAGGTAATCCTTAATTAATTCCTAACGTTGATATACTGATGTTGGTATAAAGATATGTTTGATATGGATAAGTAAATTAGACCGTACAGTTTACCCAAGAAATGATTATTGAAAAAGTGGTCTATTTCATTAAGGATATAGTTTACAACTTCTTGGATTTAAAGAATGTATCTAGTAATCATTGGAATAAATAATCATTAAAGTTTTCCAAAAGGATCTATTGTAATTTAGGTTATTACTATGTTTCAAGATAATATACCATGAGGGTACTCACATGTTTGGAATGTGACAACCTAGTGGTACTATGTGATATATAGAGGATCAATGTTGAGTTGATTTCATGACCTTGTTTCTAATGTTTTGGATTTTCATATTTCAGAAGGGTTTTAAGGTTAACTAGTTATGGAAATTCTAAGTTAAACTTACGATGAAGTTGGTAAGATTAAAGTGTTATCTCACCATATATAGATTTAAGAAAAATACCTTGTGTTGATGGTAACTAATGATATATGGGATATCATATCATGGATCTCATGATATTTTAGTGTTTAAGGAATGAACAATTCATTGTAATTTGTTTAGAAATAGGTAAAGTGGCTTAAGGAACACCAAAGGGTGAGTTTTTCTTGAAATCAAACAAGTATATATTTTTATTAAAATTCTACAGCTTTAGGAAAATGAATAATTTTTTCCCTAATACCTTTTTCTTTTGAACTGAAAACCTTTTAAATCTTCACATAACTATAACTTTGAAGCCCTAAAGTTTTTATTGATGATTAAATTATATGTGATTGATGATATCAATCAATCCATATGAATATTTATGTGTTTCCTCTAATACATGTTTTCACTTTCCATCTATGTTCTCTTATGTGGTATCCTAGTTCTGAGTTACTTTGTATAACTGTTATATTTCCATCTTTTAAAAGAAAAGTTTTATTATTCATTTATTCTATGTGGGTTTCTATAAAATTAACCTTCATGTAATGAACATTTAATAACCCATGGGAATTTTGGGGACAAAATTCCTTTTAATGGGGGTATAATGTAACACCCAAATATTTTGTTATTTTTTGGAATTAATTTAATATTTTTCATATTTTTCCTTTCAAACTACACAGAATATAGTTAATTTTATATTAAATAACTCTTTCTGGATTGTGAAATATGAAAAACTAGGATAATAATTCACTATAAACAACATAAATTTTAGACTTCTCTACAATAAACATTGAGGTTAGCTTAAGTTGCTTGCAAGACCAACATTCCTTGATGGCTTCTGTAACACGCAAGACCGAGAATTACCAAACAATAATATATTATTAAAATATTATTATTTAATAAGTTATAAAATCATCATTAAATTTATGATTATAGGATTAACAAAATTATTAATAAATATAGTTTAATTCATTGGTTACCTATTAATTATAAATTAATATTGAAACCAAGTGAATATGAAGGGAATGATTTTATAAAAGACTATTTTTGTGTGAAAAAGACAATCTATTTGAATAAGTTAAATTAATTACTAATAATGAATGATATTCATTAATTTTTTTATATATTCAAAAACATATTTTTTATATTCATCCAATTGATTTTATTTGAATAATATGATTATAGACCC
Source organism: Viscum album (assembly GCA_963277665.1). NCBI lineage: Eukaryota > Viridiplantae > Streptophyta > Magnoliopsida > Santalales > Viscaceae > Viscum > Viscum album. Next base: position 627,788,498 of record OY728159.1, read on the forward strand.
AATATTACACATAAAAACCTATATTTTTACAAAAAAAGTTTTTACCATCTTTTAATGGAGAACCTATATTAAATAAAAATTTTGGAACTTTTATAAAACTAATATTTCAAAATAATCATCATATTTTAAATATAAACATAAAAATTATGTTAGTCTAATATTTGGTATTTTTCTGTGAAGTTTCTTTTTTTTGACGAATAATGAAAAATATTGAATTTTAATTCAAAATTGGGTTTTCATCTAATTTATTTACAAGGTAAATTTTATTTTAAATTAATTTAAATGTTTAATTAGATCAATTTTTAATCAGTTAATGTAATTTTGGTTCTTGGGATCAATTTCAATTTGAAATTGACTATAAAAATATAGCAAACTTTTGAACATTTTTACATTAAAAGCCTGCATTTTCATCCGGTTTGTGAGATTAAAATTAAATTAATTTCTGCCAATTATGTGGTTGGAATTTTAAAAAAAAGATTAAAAATATGGATTAATCATAATATATAATTTATAATAAATTCAACTTAGTTTTTACCAATAATATTAGTGAAAGTAATTAAAAATAATTTCAATGATTAAGGAAAAATCAAGCATTATAAGAGAAAAACCTTAATCATAAAAGCCGAAATGACCTATAAACTTGTATAACAACGATTTTGTGGAAATTATTTGACCATGAACCTTAAATTATGGATTTTAGTTGGTTTATGATGTCTTTTTTAGGTAAAAACACAACAAACTTGTTTTAAAAAAAACCAAGTGAGTCCTTTCTGTCCCCTATAAAAGGCCTCCGCCTATACCCCATAATCACACCTATAAAACCACTTAGGTCCAGAAAATATCTCCCAAATATACTTCCCAACATACCTATATTCATCCTTTAATCCTACCTTTGGCATAAATCAATCCAAATAATCCCTTTGGTGAAAACCAATAGGAGTTACCCAAAGAAGAGCCAACATCCTCCCTCAAGCTCCTTTATCTTATTTTCATTCTCCACCCCTCCACTATACATATTCCATGATTATAGAAAAAATAAGTATCCAAAATATACTAATTTTTTTATATTTTATTCTTTTGAACTAAACATACACACACTTCAATATAATGGTTAACAAACATACAGTTAACGTGTGCGATGAACTACCGCCTCTCAAAACGATGATTGTGAATTTTTTCCTTTACCACCTTTCATGGTTGGGAATTAATATTAAAACACTCTATATTTATGATATATATGATACATATTATATATTTAATTTTATTTAATTCTTTTATAAACAAATATATTCATACTTTTCATTTTGTGTAAATACAATAATTTCGTTCGAGGATGTGTGGATTATTGTCCCCTCAAAGCTATGTGATTTGGTCACACACTACATGAAATGTATTAAATATGTTTATAGTGAAATTATATGATATATTTTACATAATAATATTACTATAATTATATTATATATATAAGTCATTTTTTTCTTTCAATAAGACAATAAAACGGTAACATAGTTCATGCGTGTGTACGACCAACTGTCTTCGTGAATGGTGTACTCTATTTCATAATTCTATATTATATAAATTATTTTAATAAATATAAAATGAATATAAATGATATTTATATCATTTTATAAATTATTTAAATAATGATATATGTATAATAACCAAAGATATAATAAATTAAGACACATGTGAAAAACAAAGCAAATAATACCTAAAGCATAACTTTAAAATGAAATTGTTAACAAGAGGGTAATGTAAAGTCATAATAAAAAATTATGGTATTAGATATAATAAAATTTATCTTTTTTATATGTTTAGTAAACTTATATTTATTATACATGGGGTTTTAATTAGTACGATGAGAGTCAATACATAAGGTAAGGGAATTTCATCTCACTTTTTATTTCTTTAAGATACATGTCTTATTCACCACTAATTTATTTTGTGTCATGTGTATAGTGCCCATAGATGTATTCTATGATTATTATAATTATATTCATGGGTATATAAATATCCATTTTATTCTCTTCCATTTACTTGGATAATGTTCCAAAATATACCAAATTGGTAAAGTAATTTTGTCTCAATTTTCCTTCTTTTAAACACATGACATGTTATGAATCTATATTTTTAAATGAGTTGTATATACGGAATTTAAAATTTAATATCTTAAATATCATACATTTAATTATATTTTAAGATTCATGAAATTTTCTTCATTCCATTGATTTATTATTCAAAGTTACAAAATTGGTGACAATTTATAGTTACACTATCACCGCTTATCGAGATTGCCTGTGATTATGCTCCCATTTTTGATATCTTATGATAAATCTCAAAATAAATATCATGAGTTTTATTACCTTATAGTTATTTATGTAATATCTCTATAATGGTACCATTTTCCACTCTTTGGTGAAAAATATGGTCAATAATGTTTTTTAAGAAAGTCTCACTTTACCTCTCTCTTCAGTCAAACATTTGTGTTCCTTAAAAACCATGTTTTGTAAAAGGTTTACAATAATATTATACAATTATACTATTATCATTAAAACTAATTTTTTCCCATGTTTTTACTTTTAATAAAAATGGGTTTTTAAATAGGAACCTTCCTTTCATTTTCTGTTCGAGGTACTTTTTAAATCTTTTTAAGGTGAAAAAGGAATGTTTTACATGTAAGGATTTATCTGTCATCATTCCCTTGAGGCATCCTTTACAATATCTCAAAGTTATTTTTTTACTATAAAATATATTCCTAATATTATGAAAATATTTTTTTTTAAATTAGTTTTCAATGAAAAATGTTTTCAAAAATGTTTTATTTTAAAAATTGTTTTAAATGATTTTCAAAACTTCCCTTATAAGTTTTCAAAAGGTTGTTTTCAATGAAAATGTATTAAATGATCTCAAATCTTATTTTATATGTTTCCAAAGTATTTTCGAGTAAAAAGGTATTCAATTTATTTAAGCTAGTTTTAAATTTGTTCAAGGAAAATAGTTTTCCAAATGATTTCAAACATCTTCTATAAGTTTTCAAGGAAAATGGTCATCAAAATGTTTTCAAGATTCTTTTATAAGTTTCCAAGGAAATTATTTTAATTATTTTTAAATATTATTTTATAATTTTTATCTAAAATGGTTTTCAAATTGTTTTCAAACTTCTTTTATAAGTTATTATGTTTATTTTAAAATAAAATGATTTTCAAGAGGTTTTCTGTTTTAAAAATATTTTTTATATAAAGAAATGATATTTTACTCAAGAAATATTTTTAATATATATTTCAAAATTCTTTTCCATCTAATATAACATCCATTGATTTTACGCATTCCTTTATAAGAAATGATCTAAAGGTTCCATTCATATTTTTTCTCTAAATAGTTTATATTTTGACGTCATGATGTTTATGAAACCCATTTCTCCTTCATGAGTTATGTTTTTATGAAATCCCAATCTATTCCACATGATATATGTATATGAAAGCCACTTATTTTAATGGGTTATGATTTGATGAAATGATTATGTAACCTTTCTCTTTTCAATAGGTTATGATAAGATAACATGTTTATGATACCCATTTCATTTCATTGGTTATGATATGATTTTTTATGATATTTTGGAACACATATTTATGATTTAATTATGATATGGTTGAAAACCATATCTCCCTAAAATTAATTGGGTAAATATTTATATTTATTTAGATAGACTAATTTTGTCTTAGGAGTGAACCTTGACTACAAACATGGCCTTGGGAGTGAACCATAACTTCCAAGATTGTATGGGGAGTGAACCATGACTACAAAGATAGTATGAGGATCAAACTCATACTACTAATATGGTCATGGGAGTTAACCACGACTACCATGATGGTATGAGTAGTGAACCCATACTATTAATATGTCCCTGGAAGTGATTCCTTGACAATTATTGAAATAATTTTATAATCTTATATTTCTACCACAATTCCATGTGTTATTCCTATGTTATGATTTCTTAGATTATTTTATTTATTTACTTATGATTTATTTCTTATGAACTAATAATATTTATTCTAAGACTCATCTTTATGATATTTTATATACAGGGTGTGATATTCTACTGTTATGATCATGTCCTCATACCCTTCTGCTCTTGTTTGTGCTTACTTGTATCCCATTTTTACCCTTACTAAGCATTTGAGATCACCCATTTTTATGTTTCCTTCTCCCGGTTATGAAGATATTTATTAAGTATGACATGTATAAGAAGTGCGTTAGTCATGAAGAACCCAGTGGGAGATAATGAAACTTGATTATATACCTGGGTTTAAGTTTCTATGTTTCTAAAGGCACTAAACTAATATAGTCTTTGGGTTTCTGTTTATGAAATGTTTTAAGTATTACTAGAAAAAAAATGATGTAATTTATATGTATGTTAAGACATGGATGTTATATCACATACCTGTAACATAGTCACCAAGATAGAATCACACAATGAATTTATGTATTTTATCACTAGAAACCCTCCTACGATGATCCATAACAAAAGATTCATCAATAGATACACTAACTACCAAATATAGGAATGAAATACATAGAATATAGTTTTACCCAAGAGAAAGAGAAATATTAAATGAGTAGGATAATATGTAAAGACCTTACCTTTGATTTATAGGTTGATCTCTTAAAGAATACATGAGAAGAAGTCCTAGGAGAAAAGGAATCACCAAAATTCATAAAGGAACCATTTGGTTTAAGAGACATCTTCATAGGAGGAAGAGTAGGTTTTTTGTGGAAAATATGGGATAAAAAAATTATTAGAACACTTTAATGACTCACATAGTATGTCTGTATTGTTTGTAAAACCATGCATCAATTGTGAGAATCATCACTTTCCAAAAAAATCAAATTCACACAATTACAACAAGGTTTACCCAAACCATCTTCCAACCATGCACCACTTTCTAGGTATCCATTCTAACTCATATAATTACTTGGGTATCTATGTGGGTTTCCCTAATTTTTTACCAATCATTCACCCTAAAATAAACTTCCAAAATCTCCTAAAACCCTATAGAAACATTTTGAATCAAATCTCAAACATTATTTAACTTAATAATATATAATAAAACTCTAAACAGATAAACTAGGGGATTTAGATATGTAAAATTAATACATATCACAATGATTTATGGATAGATGTCCAAAATTATCAATACAATCCAAAAAAAATTTCTTAGTTATTTGTTTTTGGCGCATGTTTTGATCTAAAATGTCATTTTTAACAGAAACAACACACCTTCGGTCATACTTGTGACACCGTGTGATGGATTGATATGAAGTGGATTCCTACATATAAAAAATAACTAGTATATTAGTGTATTAATATACCAATTAAATATGAATGTTTTTGATTGATTTTCAATGAGTGACCCATGTTTTGTACTAAAATATTAATTTTAAACCAAAACATGAACTTTGAATTATACGGAAGAAACTATGTGTTGGATTTTGATATGAATGATTCCTATACATTATAAATGAATTATGTGTCATTTTACTAATGCATTAAGACTACCTAATAGCGTTTTACCTATTTTTATTGTGTGATACATGTTTTAAACTAAAATGACTTCACTAAATTGAAAACTCATACTTTGAGTTATACTAGTCACGCAGTGTATCATATTTGTATGAAACATTAAAAAACTATTTTCTTGGTCAAAAAACACTGATTTTTGTCAAAATAAAGTTACTAAAAGGTCTTGGACCTAAAATTGAATGAGTTTCATCATTATTTAATATAAAAAATGGATAATAAAAATCTCTATGAAGAGAACAAACATCACTATAGTGAATCCTTATTTTTAAAGCCTTCAATTGGAATTGATTTTTTTTATAAGTATTTTTTTTATAAAGAGAGAAAAATGGATAGAGAAAAATCAATTCTTTATGAAGTCAACTCTTCATGATATTTCGGAAAAATAAAAACATTAAGTATCATATAAAATTGATAACAAAATTAACTAAAAAATACCTTGTGAAATTATATGAAAATAAACTTAATACGTAGTAGGAAATCAAATAAAACCAAAATATCATTATTTGGATAAATCAAGATGATCTCTAAAAAATGATCCATGTGGTTATCATTAAACGAATAAATGATCGTGAGATTATGGGAAAAAATAAAGGAGCTTGATTAATCAAGAAGATTCCCAACTATAGCCATTGTGACCTTTGATTTGTGCACATGGTGGAAATCAAAGAAAGAGTTTGGAAATGAATTTGAGGAATTTATCAAAGGTTTAGGAATCATTAGAGGTGGAAGGTAAGTAATTTGATGTGTATGTAGATCTTGGAGCAACTAAATTGAGAATTAGGATTGTGATCGTGATATAAAAATATGATTTTTTACTCATAGAAGATGGTTCTCATTGATCGAATTGAAGGGTAGATTCTCCTTCCTAATTGGAATCTCCTTGTATCATCCAATAATGGTATAGTGTTCCATCACTATACAGTTAAATCAATATATAAATGAAATAAATGTATCATCTCACTTCCTTGAACCCTTAGTTGTAGTAATATCTTGATCTCACCCACCTTAATGTGGGATCGGTTCCCATCCCCTATTCACATTAAAATTAATCTAGACTAATATATAAGAATTATCCACAAAATAAAACCAATAAAAATAATTCCCAACAATTTATACCGAATCCATCCAATTATTATTCAAAAAAAATCATTTTCAAATGTTCTCAGTATAAAATCCCTCAATTGGAATTCATCATCTACCGTACTATGAAGAAGTGAAGTGCATCACCTCCAATTATTCTAGAATAAGCATGGATATGCATTTAAAAATAATTATCTTAGTGGGGTATGATTCTTTTTTTCAATTCTAATGATATTGGATCCTCAAAAGTCTTTAAGGGGATGTGGTATGTAGGGAAAATATTTACCTCTGAGGGTGACTATTGTTATAACTTTTCATCTGGTTTATTAATATAATTATATTCATTGTTCATGTTATATGCTCTATATTATTATTCCTAATTTTATGTTTTTTTCTCAACCACTATGATACTCTCAGGATCTTATAATCTATGATTTTAGATCATCACACCATTATGAGATATATACGGGGAACTAAATTGGGAAAATTTGAATTTATGTATTTCAATTATCAAAATACTTTCTAGGATTTTGTATAGTATTGAAGATGGGGGTGGGATCTGTAATTAAAAATCTAAACTCTTATCATTTTTTCTATACACTTCTACTCATTAACTTCAAAAAAGTTATTCAATGATCTATTTGAGAGTCTCGTTGCAGTTTTTTGACCACATACATGATAAGAATGATGGAATATGAGTTGATACATGATTATAAATCTAATCATTAATTTATATAATTTAAAAAAAAAAGTAAATAATGATAAAACTCATTATAATTCACCCTATAATAACTAAACTTCTCACTAACTTTATGTGTTAGCTGCTTTAATATTTTATATGTTTAGAAAACCAAAAAATTTAACTATGTTTTCATTTCTATATTTGCATACATTTTTTAAAAATTAATAAAACTAAAATAATATTTATAATTGATTGATATTTTTGGAAATAAACCCAAAAATACTAGAAAGTGGCCATGTTTAGTCTAATAGACTACATTATATGTTATTATTAACTTTTTTTGACCATTGATAGTGAAAACCGTGTGATTAGATCCCTAGTTGATGTTATTTACATGAATATGATATTTTTGTCAGTTAGATCAAGAGTGCTATTAGGTTGGGATTTTAAATAGGCTCAGAATGGATGGATATTATAGGAGCAAGGTCCAAGGTTATCTATCTATTTTTATTTCTGACACTAGGTTAGATCCTATGGTGTTCACACTTGTGTATGTTAGTGGATGTGTGTATTATTCCTTTTTGGATTTTTGTGAGTTATTGATGAATTGGTTGGCCATAATTTTTTACTTCGGGGGGTTTTATTTCCCTTATTGAATTCTGAGATAGTTTTTTTTGGGATTTTTGTATGTTTTTTCATTTACTTGATGATTGGTGAGAGTTTTTTCTTTTATTTTACCATTTCAAATGGATTAAAAATGGATGGGATACCTACAAAGGTATTTAATTTCTTAAAAATCCATGTTATTTGATATATATTGGGTAATTATTAGGTTTTTTATGATGTTTAATGAATTGTTTTGTGATTAGTAATTACATTATTCTAGGATCCTTCTTTAGACCCCTGAACATTTTATAAATGGGTTTTGAGGTTTTGAAATTTCATTACTTCTTCTCCTATTAATGATTTTTTTGGAGAAGAAAGTAGAATACTAGAGAGAATTATGACTACCCCATGTCACTATTTTGTGCTGTATTTATTAATTTGGAGATATTTTTGTGTTTATGGTGTTTATGATGTTCTTTGTGTGTTTAGAGAAGTCTTGGGGAGCATTAAGTCTAAACTAAATCATGTCATGTTGTGGATAATTGAGGATACACCACCTCTCGCCACTTTTCCTTTATGAATTTTTGGGTATAGGGTGACCACATCATGGGATATGGCTTACTGAATTGTGGGTATCTATGTTGTTGTGTTGAATTTTGGAAGAGTTTTGGACACAACCGGCATGGTGAACTATGTTGAAAGGATCCTTATTCTTCCAGTGACATCATTTTCCATGACCTTGTCATATTTCACGAAGATATGTTAACCAAATTGTAGTGCGTTTAATTTCACTATAGTGGATGGGGAATTAATATATTTCCTCTTCTTGATATAGGTGCCCTATATTGTGTATGGTGATGATATACTATGGTGGGTACCTGGATAGGAGTTATGCATCGTGGTTGATAGGGAGGAATTGTGGTAGTTTTCTACAAACATTAAAATTTTATGAATTTCCAAATCTTACCCATATTCAATTTAAATTGGGTTTAGACCTCTTTTATCCTCTCTCATTTCGTCGACACTTATAAGGTCTCAATATAGTTCCTCCTCCATTATACATGGGTTATTTCCCTTATGTCATTCGATTTAAAGTGGTTCATCAAAATAATCTCTCCCTTTCCTTCATTTATTCTTCTCTTCTCCTCCATACTCCCATATACCCTTTATTTATTTTCTCCTACAAACCCTAATATCTATGAAAGTTAGATTTAAGTTTTAGTATGGTTCTAATTTTGGGTATTTGGTTATTTAGGGTTCGAAGAGTCCATTTTCAATCTTATTGTGACTTTTATCATTGAATTCAGGTGCTCTCTACTTGGATTGATGTAGTTTATTTCTAAAACACTTTTTATTTAAAAAGATATGAAATTATTGATCCTTTAAAAAGTTTTATTTATTAATATATACATATATATAATATCCATGATGGGTTAGAAAAATGATTTTTATGGTTTTATATACTTGGCATAAAGGATTTTCTATGAAATTTTAGTAAATCTTTGGAACTAGAATGTTATGTTTGCCATGTGTTTATGAAATTTACCATAAGAAACTTTTGAAAAGATTGGGATGATAAATAAAGGGTCTTAGCCATATTTTGATATCGAAATTACATTTTAGTTTTCAAGTGACTTTTAAGGGGGTAAATATTTAATCTTAATGTATTAGTCAGCATTTTTCTCAAATGATGTTTTATATCTTGGTTGTTCATTAGGGACTTAAGGCTCATTTGGAACTTGATTAAAAGGTTTCCATGGTGTGTGTAATCTATGAAATTTTTTATATTCTAGTTTTATATGGATATTTTAATAGCCTGATTGTAACTTTGTGAAGTTATTATTCTTGATGTTTTAACACCTTTATTGTGATATCCCTTTTTATTCTACTTTTCCCCATTCATTGTGTGTGGATTGATTTCTATAATGTGATTTTTTATGATGTGAAAAGGTATTGTTTTATGTTAGTTTTTTGAGGTGAGATGAGGTTTATTATACCCTATTTATGTATGTTATGATCATTTATATTATTGATTATTATTTTCTCACCTCTATTTTGATATTTCATGGGAACCTAGGTAACTAATTGAGGGATTTTGGTTATGTCATACCAAGCTGTACTAACCCAATTAGAAAAAGAGAGCTAATAAAATCTTATAATGACCTAATTAGGCTAAGAGAAAAAATTGAATCTTTTCACGGCCTGATTAGATGGAGATATCTAATCCACATACATACTAACCTAATTAAACTATGAGAACTAAAATAACTTATGCCTTTAACATGTATCATAAGTCTAATAGTTGATTCCACTTAAGTATTGGCTAGTATCATCTCGCATTTGGACCTAGGGGGTTGTCCATGACACTTATTCGTTGATCAATGATATTAGCTTGTGTATTTCCTCTATGCACCTTGTTTGTATCCCCCTATTCCCATTTGTTTTTTTTAATCTACATAATTACTAATTATTGTTTATCTTATGCCTCTTGGATATGATGGTTCTCATTGATTTTTTTCTTCTTTCATTCATTTTATATTTTAATCTTCAACTTGTTTTCAAAAATAACATTTGTGAATGAATTAAAATATGTAAAATGGTTTGTTTTTTAATTTTTAAACATGGAATTCCACTTTCTTAAATATTTTAAATTTTATTTATTTTAAATGGTGGATTATTACCCATGGTATGAAGGTATATTTTGAAAGATATATTCTTTAATTAGAGTAATTGTTTATTTTCATGGGTTTAAAAATTATAGTTCTGAGATACATATGTTTTGTTTTTGTGAATTATGATTTAATCATAAACTAGATTATTTTATCAATCATAAATTAATATTTTTATTTCTCATACCTTATAATTTGTTTTTTTCAATTTAATTAATGGAATATTTTGTGTCTTGTTGAGAATTACGTGACATACTTATCCCTTGACTCAGGGTCAGGTCACTTACCCAAGCCCCTTGAGTTATTACTGGGTTGTTTCTTATCCTCGTGAAGATCCTTTGTTTGTTTCTTGAGTTCATTTTAGATATTGATAAACTTTATTCATTTTCATAATCCATGTCATCCATGATTCTTCATGATGATACATCACTCCATAGCTATTTTGATTGTTTGGTTATAATATTACCATCTCTCTAATAGAATATCATCATTTGATTTGAATCAAACCCTTAGAAATTTATCTCACTACTTATATTTTGAGATATATAGAAAAACGTACATAAATAATGATATAAAGATTAGATTTCTTCCTAATGTGTTACTTAAACATCATTTTTCAAGGACCCTCAAATACTTTTTGAAACTTTTGAGAAGAGTTAATCCTAGTGTAGAGTTTTGGTGGGAATCCATATCTCATTTCTCATGAGTAACACATTTCATGAATATCATCTAATCCAAAGTTCACAACATACCCATTTTAAGCTTAAATAATGGCCAATGGTATGTTGACCGATCAATAAGTTTCTTTTTTTTATTTCTTATTATTATAGTTATATTATTTCTTGTTTGACTGATCTTGATTTTTTTCATCATTATTTTCTCTTGTATTTTTTATTTTTTGGGATTAATAAAATCACATGAGTGGGTGGTGTCCTTTTCATGCATATAACACCAAATCAGTCTGAATCAAGTCAAATAATTTTGTCACATAATAATGTCATTTTCTTTCTTTATTCTTGGATTATTTTTTATCTACTCACCAAACATCAATTTTTTATGATTTTCATCTTCTCTCTTTTATTCATTTTCTATATACGAAAACATAATAGAAACTAGATGAAAATCCAATATATCCTTGGATTTTAAGTAGGGGAATTCCTATAAAACCCCACTCTTTCATGTGTTATTAATTACATAAGAAATTTTAATTTTTATGTTTTTGATGTTGGTTTCACATTAATAATTGAGTTTCAGAAAATAATTTTGAGAGCTGCAGGATCCTAATTTTATGTTCTTAGATATAAATCAAGGATCAAGAGCTTTTTCAGGTGCTCGGGTGAATCTTGAGAGAATTGGGTTGAAATTTAGAGTTTTTAAAAGTAATTTATCCTATGAATAGTAGGTGAATTTTTAGAATAAATGATGTGTACAAACAATATGTCTTGGTTTTTTATGGGGATAGAACACAGTAGAAAACCAACCATGAAAATTTAGAGATTTGTTTGCATTGATATTTTTTATGGTCGGTACAAGGTTTAGAAAATCATATGGGATGGTGTGTCTTGGATGGTACCAACCACATAATTGGAACATAGTTTTTTCATTTCATGCAATAATAATAAAGATATTTAAAAAAATACTATTTTACCTTATGATATATAACCACTCTTCCCCTCTTTTCCTTTTACGTCATGAAAAAACCCAAGCTATTGAACCCCTCATCCTCTCCTCTTGGATTCTCTTTTTTAATGGATCTAATTTCATTTCATTCTTATAAATATCATGGTATGTTCATCCCACCTCTTGAATGTTTTATGTGTAGCTCATAGAGGAGGTATCTATAGGATATAAATAGGATGTTGTTCATTTTTCACCATGAGTAATGTGTGTTATAGATTAATTTAGGGTGGTAGATTAAATTAAAATTAAATTTACACTTTATTCTGTGTCTATAGATATGGTTTTTTAATGAAAAGGTGTCGGTGATGCATTGTAGCCCTTCTATGTGTGTTTGGTCCTCATTTCAAGAAGATAGGGGTAATAGTGAGTGATTCAAAAATTATGCCTAACTAGATTAATTTTTTATGAATTTTAATTATTATATTTAATTTAATTATAGAAATTTTCTAGGTTTTGGTTTGTTTTGGGAGTGTACAACACCCTATTTCTTGGGGATTTGGTATGTGGATGTTGCTGGTGAAATTTTAGGCTTTATACCGATTTCAATTAAATTGAGATTTTTATTATAAGTGGTATAATTAATTAAATTAAATTTTATAATTATTTATAAAATTTTATAATTATTTATTTTTGTCTTTTATACTTTTTGTAACAACTTGGTTTTAAATTATAAATTATATTTGTGTGGGTGGTGATTGTTAGGATTTTTTTTCAAATGATGGAAACTCTGAGTTGATATGGGTATCCTTAACCTTGGTAGTTTAGTTATTCATTCATAATGTTATGCACTTGTGCCTCATTATTATATGTTTTATCATGTTGTATGATTTGTGTGATCTCACCAATAATATTTGGATGGGATCATGTCGACCTAATAATTAATATGGACTATATAGCTTGTTAAATGGTTTGATGGTGGAACCCTATTCAAATGAGTTTTAGGGGCCCTCCATATAGAGTTTTTGATGGTTTTTTTGGATTTTGAAAGATAAATTGTATTTATTTTTAAAATATGATTATATGATTATGACTTTATTTAAATGAAATTTTAAAGTAATTGGATGGTATGAGAAACAAGTCATGGAAATGTGATTTCAAAATAGTAATAAGGTTTTAAGGAATGTTGGAATAAGATTTTGGACAATGAGACTTAAATAAAAGGTGATGAATTTTCTTAATGGATTGAAAATATGGGTTTGGGTTTTATTTTTAAAATAAATAAGGAATTTCTTACCTTAACATGTTTTGGTTCATTTGAACATGTATGGGTGATGCCTATAATTCTAAAAAATGGTGTGCTTATTGACTATGGATTCTTGGTGTGTATGTTAGTGTATAAGGATTTGTTTTATATTTTTATCTCTATGATAACTAACTTTATGGTATCAAGGAAGAATTTTTTTCTAAATAGATGTCATAGAACCCTCAGATGGTAGATATGAGTCCTAAGGACCATATAATGTGATAAGGGGAGTTACAATAATAATAGAGGGATAGGATTGAGAGATGGTTGCATGATTGAGGAACCCATGCAGATTTTTCATGCTATGGTTTTACATTGGGGACTCATGGAGGGTTCCTAGTAGTTTTTTGACCCTAGAGAGGGTGCATGTGAAATATGGGTATAGGCATTTGTAGGTGCCACATTAATAATTGAATATAATGTGTGATCTTTTCATGGATAACATGATGATGGGTCATTCACTTGAGAGGCTAACCTTTGTTATGAGGGTTGAGTTTGGGTAAATGTCCAACCTATCAGAATATATTATATAAGATTTTTTTGGGGGATTCACATCCCAACAAGACATATTTATATTCATGAGATGCCTTGGATTAACTCATTAGATATAGCCTTAGGGCCTAACTAATAGTTTGAAATTACTTCAGTCTATCTTGAATTGGATTAATTATGACCAGTGGTTTGGAATTCATTAGGTTCATCCCCCCTTAGACGTGTTATGACTATTGTATTATATTTCCTTGGATGAGTTAATTAGAATTAGAATATGGGATATGGCTATTCCTTGTGAACTACAAGCATGTTTTGGATTTCCTTGGATGGGAAAATTGATTCAAATCTCCTAGGTTTCCTTCAGAACCTCTTTTGATTTCCTAGGAGATTCTCCTAGTAATTGGTGGTTGAGTTTGAGGCTACCGTATTTTCCATGGGCCAATATTAGTTGGTATAGTTTTTTTACTTGCTCAAAAACACTTCAACACTATCATAAGTTGGTTTGATATTTTTTATTGGTTTTGGGTTGGACTTAATTCCCCAATTTGGTATGGCTTGTTTTGACATGACCTGACCCAACGGGGCTCGAGCCGCGACTCCCCAATCCCGCCTCCAATAGGCCAGGGGCTGTCATTCAGCGCCGAGTAGGCTATCACACACATGGGAGGCATTATCCTAATGTACCTGTACACACGCACCCACAAACACCTCCATGAAAAAGTGCAGAGATATAGAAAAATGAAAAGTAAAAGCATGCATACAATCTATCCCAAACCAGAGTGCAACAACAAAAGTACAAAAGGGAAAAATAGGGCCCACCAAAAGAAAACTACAAAGCACATACAACCTGCTCTAAAGAAGGGGAAAGCTGCCACAAACACCCGCTGGAAAGCTCCCTCGACACCGCACTGGAAAACACCCCGGTAAGTCTTGCTCACTCAGCTCCGCCTGCTCCGGGTCTCCCTAGGACTCTGTTGAAAGGCATGTGGTCCGCCCAAGACACAAACATGTGTGGGCAAATCCCGTGTAGGGGTGAGAATAAACATACTCAGTAGGCACCCCAAAAACCCAAAACCAAAGAGAGAAACAGGAAGACAACAGTCCGCTCATCCCAGCCAGAGGGAACCCAGACGAGAGAGAAACTCCATCTCGTGACCAACCTCAGCTAAACACAACTAGTCAGCTTAGCTCAGGTGTATGACCATACATACACCACGAACAATCCAAATATAATCATCTCACGCAACAAGCCACATGAGGTACCGACCTCAACACCAGAAACTGTCCACAACTAGAAGAGTACACCACACGATCACTATCATCCCAGATGAAACTCATCTGATAGATACACTCCATCAGGTTTCGCTCAAACCTCTCATATGCTCACCCAAGAGATCATGCTCGTCGGACAGCATCACTGAGGATAAATAACCGAAACAACATAACCACCAAACTCCTCGGATAGGGGATCACTCCTAGGATCCTCTAGGGGATACCAAAACCTACTCCGGTAGATGAAGATCTCACAGATAGGGGATCACTCCCAGGATCCACTAGGGGATACCACAACCCAATCTGGCATTCATAGGTCTAATAGATAGGGTATCACTCCCAGGATCCGCTGAGGGATACCACAACCTGATCTGGCGCTCGACAGAAACACTTCACTCAGATAGAGGATCATCGCCCATATAAAGGTGGTCACGATGATACCAGAACCCTATATGGTATAACTCGCAATATAGGGGATCAAACCGACAATTCCGCAACCCTACCGAAACCACGCGCTGAGTAGGGGATCGCATAACCAACTATACTGCAACCCTATTATACACCTCATGATGAGTAGGGGATCGTATACCCGACGATACCACAACCCAACTGAGCATGGACCACCGCATAGGGGATCATAATCCTGATGATACCACAAACCCTACGGGGTTAACCTACTAGATAGGGGATCACCGCCCAGGAATAAGCTGTCACAACGATACCAAGAACCCGATCTAGGGAAAAGATGCTAGAGGATCCCGCTCTGGGCCCACCGGAGGGATGCCAAAACTCTAACAGTTTAAACATCCCATCGAGAGGATCAAAAACCTATATGAAGATTTTGATGCCACAAGATCCCTCATGGGAACGAACCAAGGGAGTACCCTCAACCACTGCTGGTCCAAAACGTCGCTAACCTGAGCGACCCACAACAACCCCACACTGCGCACCTCCAAGGCCAAAACCGAGGCCACCATCGCGTTCTACGCGGATAAACATGTAGGATAGGCTGCTTACTCGCCTGAAACGGAGCACAGGTGAAAAAGGCACTATTCACCATAGCTAGCACCTGTAGGGACCACACAACGATCCTAAAACCCATCGAGCGGATCATACCACGGCGATCCCCTCGGAAAAACAAGCATAATTGACTACTCGTTCGTCCGAAACAAACACCCGGTGAAAATGTACTATTCACCAAAGCCAGCTCGGGTGGGGACCACGCCTCAATTCCAAAACTCAACGAAAGGATCGCATCGTTGCAATCCTCTTGGAAAAACACACAGGATCGACTATTCACCCGCCAAAATCGGACTCCTGGTGTGAAAGCTGCGTTTCTCCACAAACGCCAAAACCCAGCCTCGTGGGGCCTGCATCCCATTCTCAGTCCCAACACCCGGAAACCATCTCAAAAAGTCATATGTGCCCTCAATGTCTCAACACCACTAACGGCACGTCATTCGGATGCTCTGGGTAGAAGTTACAACGGCCCGAAGTCGTAAAATAATAAAATAATATTATTTTATACGACGTTTCAAACTCCCGGGCCATGATCTCGAACCCTTAAACCCTCAAACCCATACCAGTGGGTCCCCCTCATCGTCAGGGTCACGTCGCTACAAATTTCACATGAATCCGACTCCCGGATTGCAAGACACATGGGTTTAAAAACCCCCGTATGACAAAAGTGGTCGGACCGGCTGTTGCCGCCGGCCCGCCCTGGCCGGTGGTCCGTTTTGCGATCCGAAAGCACCGGTGCGACCCCCGAGACAAAAGCTTCCCTGAAACAACCTTAAAACAAATCAATTCACATTAAAAACGAGATCGGGGGATTAAAATGCAAACCGCCTACCTCGCGGGCGAAACGCCGAAGCTTCGGGTGCAGATCGACGCCGGCGACGCCCTGAAGCTAGATCCGCTGACGATGAGCACCGAAAATGGACGATTATGGCTCGATTTGGCGATGAAACGGTGGTCGAGAGGGGGGTGTCATTCGTCGCTGCGTGTTGGAGGTAAGGGGAGGGGTATGAAATGTTTTTCTTTTTGATTTTTTTATAACACAGCACATTTCACTCCCCACCAACATGCCTCCGACCCAGCACCCGATGCAGACCAAGGTACGGTCACCCCTATGGTAAACGCGCCGTTCTGGATGCAACATAGGACTCAGATTCGCGATCCGAGACTCTGTTCAGATGTTATTCGAGCCGACGCTCATAAATGGACTTTTCCACTTATTTATGAAAACGCCCCTGGTGGCGTTTTCCACCGCAGGCCCGCGCCCGCAAATTTTACACCTCCACTAGGGTAAACGGCATGTTCCAGACGCAAATGTCCCCTTGGATTCCCGTTCTGAGATACCTTTTAGGAGATATCACACCGACACCACGTGCATAGTATAAAAATACTTAATATTTTTATAAAATTTATTCTGGGCACACCGGGCCTCAGAATCGCACGCCGTCTTCGCGCCTATCTTAGTAATTATTAATAGAAATATTCCAAAGTCTGACAGGGCCAAAAACCCGAGTCCCTACATCCTCCCCTTTAGAACTTTTCGTCCCCAAAAATCCCTAAGCTCAAGGGAAGCGACTGGACTCTCAACTGTGTCTCACACACCAACGAGTTCACCAAAAAACACCCCTGCCCGAACGCATAAGTCAGAGGGACTCATCCACCACACCTCGATACTATCCTCTTTGGGAAGCACTGACTCACCTGCATGGTTTCATTCGTATCACATAAACGCATCTCGATGGGGGAAGGAGCCCTCTTCCTCATGCATTCGAAGCACGTTGAACAACACTCACACAGAGTCTTACCAACGCCCTGAACAAAACTCGATCATGCTACAGAAAGGAAAGGGTACCACTAAACAGCCTCTATCAAACTATTGAAGAAAGTTGAAAAGACACAAGCAGTACCTTTATCCATCCGCGGAGCCTCTGGGTCTTCAGCCTCCAGGGCATGCAGCTTTCCTCACCCTCAGCCACCAGCTCCCTGAGCTTGGCATGGACCACATCGGGGTGGGGGTGGTGGCAACTGGTACCGCATACCACCTCCTCCTGCTGCACCCGCTCCGCCACCACGCCCAACACCCTGCGGACCTCCCTGCTCGAGACACTGCCTCTTCCATGGCGTTCCATCGACCGACACCCTCTCAGTAGCACGTCAGGTTGGACAATATCTAGAAAGATGTCCCTGACTGTCGCAAGCATAACACCGCCTCTCCTGTGGCTGACCAAAAATGGCCTGCGAGCCCTGAGCCTCAGATCCTCCATCCTGGGGTTGCCTCCTGAAATGTCGGCCACTTCCAGACCCCTGAGCCTGTCGGTTACTACTAGATTCCGATCCGACTGACGAAGTCTTAGCTCTCACATGCCCAGAACTAATAGGGGGAATCTTCTCAGCCAGAAAACTCTCCACCACCAACGCTCGCTCGAGCACTCCAGCATAGGTGGGAAGCCACAAAGAAACCACACCTGCTCTGATGTCCCTGCGTAAGACCTGTTCGAAGGTCCAAGCCCTAAAGAATAGGTCTCGAACCGTATCCATGGAGTAGCACGACAAGTCCATAAACCTCGCTGAGTACTCCGACATTGTCATGCTCTCCTGTCGAAGCTGCAGAAGCTCCTAAATCCACACTAACCTTAGTGTCACAGGATAGAACTCCTCCCTAAAGAGCCGCTCAAACTCTGCCCATGTGAGCGTCTCCTCATCATGGGACTGCGTCACCAGGCTCCACCATCGCCCGGAAGAACCATGCAGAAGGCTCGCTGCTAGGACCACCATCTGATCTGGGGGTTTCCTCACCAGGCGGAAAACTCTGGTGACTGCCTCAAGCCAGTCATCAGCTACCTGGGGGTGTGGATCAGCCCAGAACCTCAGAGGTCACTGCCTCTGGAACTCGTGCAGTGCACTCAGCCTGCGTGCAACCTCGTACTGCACTACCGGCACAACCAGCTGATCGACAGGTGGTGGCTCAACTGGTGGACCACCTGGAGGTCCAGCCTCAGAACCTGTGCCCTGGTCCACAGCCTCTGCACGGGGTGGATCATTACCACAATCCTGTTGTGGAACCCTCACTGGCTATCACCGTGGAGGCATCCTGAAATACATTTAAGACGCACCACAATCAAAGAGTATACCTGGAGAGCTGACTCAAGAAGGACAAGGAAAACCCATTACCCAGTCCTATATGATGCATGTACCATTATGTCCCTGCGACCAGTGTACGAATGTCCCGAGTCGAAAGGCAGGTTATCAGAGTCCTGGTGTATGGATACGTCCGCCGCTGCACCAACACTGGAGTCCCTATCCTGTAAGCCGAACTCAAAACATCATAACATTGCCGCTATGCAACCCAAACCAAACTCACATCTAGACCAGCTACGCTCTGAGATCCCAAAGGTGGAACCAACTCTGGTACCACTCTGTCACGACCCGACCCAACGGGGCTCGAACCGCGACTCCCCAAGCCCGCCTCCAATAGGCCAGGGGCTGGCGTCCAGCACCGAGTAGGCTATCACACACATAGGAGGCATTAGCCTAAGGTACCTGTACACATGCACCCACAAACACCTCCATGAAACAGTGCATGGATATAGAAAACTAAAAAGTAAAAGCATGCATAAAATCTATCCCAAACCATAGTGAAACAGTAAAAGTACAAAAGGGAAAAACAGGTCCCACCAAAAGAAAACTAAAAAGCGCGTCCAACATGCTCTGAAGAAGGGGAACACTTCCACAAACACCGGCTGAAAAGCTCCCTCAGCACCGCACCGGCAAACACCCCCGTCAGTCTCTCTCACTCAGCTCCGCCTGCTCTGGGTCCCCTGGGACTCCGTTGAAAGGCATGTGGTCTGCACAAGAAACAAACATGTGCGGGCAAAGCCAGTGCAGGGGTGAGTATAAACATACTCAGTAGGCACCCCAAAAACCCAAAAAGAAAGAGAGAAACTGGAAGACAACTATCTGATCATCCCAGCTAGAGGGAACCCAGATGAGAGAGAAACTTCATATCGTGATCAACCTCGGATAAACACAACTAGTCAGCTCAGCTCAGGTGTATGCCCATACATACACCTTGAACAATCTAGATACAATCATCTCACGCAACAAGCCACATGAGGTACCGACCTCAACACCAGCAACTGTCCACAACCAGAAGAGTACACCACATGATCACTATCATCCCATATGACACACATCTGAGAGATACACTCCATCGGGTTTCTCTGAAACCTCTCAGACGCTCACCCAAGAGATCACACTCGTTGGATAACATCAATGAGGATAACTCACCGAAACAACATAACCACTAAACTCCTAGGATAAGGGATCACTGCTAGGATCCACTAGGGGATACCAAAACCAACTCCGGTAGACGAGGATCTCACAGATAGGGGATCACTCCCAGGATCCGCTGGGGGATTCCACAACCCGATCTGGCACTCGACAGAAACACTTCATTCAGATAGAGGATCATTGCCCATATAAAGGTGGTCATGACGATACCGGAACCCTATCTGGTATAACTCGTGATGTAGGGGATCGAACCGATGATGCCACAACCCTACTGAAACCACACGCTGAGTAAGGGATCACATAACAAACGATACCACAACCCTACTATACACCTCATGCTGAGTAGGGGACCGTATACCTGACGATGCCACAACCCTACTGAGCATGGCACACCGCATAGGGGATCATAATCCTGGTGATGCCACAAACCCTACAGGGTTAACGTGCTAGATAGGGGATCCCCGCATGTGAATAGGCGGTCACAGCGATACCAAGAACCCGATCTAGGGAAAAGATTCTAGAGGATCCCACTCTGGACCCACCGGAGGGATGCCACAACTCTAATAGTTTAAACATCCCATCGAGAGGATCACAAACCTATATGAAGGTTGTGATGCCACACGAACCCTCGTGGGAACGAACCAAGGGAGTACCCTCAACCACTGCTGGTCCAAAAAGTCGCTAACCCGAGCAACCACAACAATGCCACATTGCGCTCCTCCAAGGACAAAACTGAGGCCACCATCACATTCTACGCGGATAAACACGCAAGATAGGCTGATTACTCGCCCAAAATAGAGCACCGGTGAAAAATGCACTATTCAACATAGCTAGCTCATGCGGGGCCCACACAATGATCCCGAAGCCCATTGATCGGATCATACCACGACGATCCCCTCAGAAAAACAAGCAGAATCGACTACTCGTTCGTCCGAAACAGACACCTGGTGAAAAAGGTATTATTCACCGAAGCTAGCTCGGGTGGGGCCCACACCTCGAATCTGAAATTCAAAGAAAGGATCGCACTGTTGCGATCCTCTCGGAAAAACACACAAGATCGACTATTCACCCACCAAAATCTGACTCCTGGTGTGAAAACTGAGTTTCTCCGCAAACGCCAAAACCCGACCTCGTGGGGCCCACACCCCGTTCTCCGTCCCAACACCTGAAACCCATCTCAAAAAGTTAGTCGTACCATCAGGGTCTCAACGCCCCTGACGACACATCATTCGGACGCTCCGGGTAGAAGTTGCAACGGCCCGAAGTCATAAAATAATAAAATAATATTATTTTATAAGAGGTTTCTAACTCCCAAGCAACGATCCCGAACCCTTAAACCCTCAAACCCATACTGGTGGGTCCGCCTCGTCGTCAGGGTCGCGTCGCCGCAAACGGCATGCGAATCCGACCTCGGATTGTAAGATACGAGGGTTTAAAGACCCCCGTATGACAAAAGTGGCTGGACCGGCCGCCGCCGTCGGCCCGCCCTGGTCGGCGGCCCTCCGCCGCGCGGCACACGACGCCGCTGTGGTCTGTCGTAGGCCGCCGCGTCGGTACCGCGCCGACAGACCTTTCACGGACCGTCGGGGGCACCCAAGTGGTCCGTTTTGCGATCCGAAAGAACCGGTGCGACCCCTGGGATGAGATCTTCGCTACAACGACCTTAAAACGAAGCAATTCACAGAAAACACGGGATCGGGGGATTAAAAAGCAAACCGCCTACCTCGCGGGAAAAACGCCGAAGCTTCGGGTGCAGATCGACGCCGGTGAAGCCCTGAAGCTAGATCTGATGACGATCGGCGGAGAAAACTGACGATTCTGGCTCGATTTGGTGAAGAAACGGAGGTCGGGAGGGGGGTGTCGTTCGTCGCTGCGCGTTGGAGGTAAGGGGAGGGGGATGAAATGTTTTTCTTTTTATATATTTTTTATAACACAACACATTTCACTCCCCACCAACTCGCCTCCGACCCAGCACCCGATGCAGACCAAGGTATGGTCATCCCTAGCGTAAACGCGCCGTTCTGGATGCAACGACGGACTCAGATTCACGATCCAAGACTTCGTTCAGAATTTATTCGAGTTGGTGCTCGTAAATGGACTTTTCCACTTATTTACGAAAACGCCCCGGGTGGTGTTTTCCACCGCAGGCCTGCACCCGCAAAGTTTACACCTCTCCTAGGGTAAACGGCACGTTCCGGACGTAACTGGGCCCTCAAATTCCCGTTCTGAGCTACCGTTTAGGAGATATCACACCCCCTCCATGTGCATAGTATAAAAATACTTAATATTTTTATAAAATTTATTCCGGGCACACCGGGCCTCGGAATCGCATGTCGTCTTCGCACCTAGCTCTGGAATTATTCATAGAAATATTCCAAAGTCTGACAGGGCCAAAAACCCAAGTCGCTAAATCCTCCCCCCTTAGAACATTTCATCCCCAAAAAGCCCTAAGCTCAAGGGAAGCGACATGACTCTTAACTGAGTCTCACACACAAGTGAGTTCACAAAAAAACACCCCTTCCCGAACGCATAAGTCATAGGGACTCATCCACCACAGCTCGATACTATTCGCTTTGGGTGGCACTGACTCGCCCGCATGGTTTTAATCGCGTCACATAAAGGCATCTCAATGGGGGAAGGAGCCCTCTTCCTCATGCATTCGAAGCATGCTGAACAACATTGACACAGGGTCTTACCAACGCCCTGAACAAAACTCGATCAAGATACGGAAATGAAAGGCTACCGCTAAATAGCCTCTATCAAACTACTGCAGAAAGTAGAGAAGACACAAGACGTACCTCTATCGAACCACGGATCCTCTGGGTCTTCAGCCTCCAGGGCATGGAGCTGTCCTCCCCTCAACCACCAGCTCCCTGATCCTGGCGTGGAACACCTGGGGGTGGCGGTGGTGGCAACTGGTACCACCTACCACCTCCTTCTGTTGCACCCGCTCCGCTGCCACGTCCGCCGCCCTACGGACCTCCCTGCTCGAGACGCTGCCTCTGCCAAGGCGGTCCCTCGACCGACTCCCTCTCAGTAGCATGTCGGGTCGGAAAGTCTCTAAAAAGATGTCCTCAACCATCGCATGCATAACACCGCCTCTCCTACAGCTGACTAAAACTGGACTACGAGCCCTGTGAGCCCTGAGCCTCAGATCCTCCATCCTGGGGTCACCTCCTGAAACATCGGCCACGTCCAGACCCTTGAGTCTATCATCGGCTACCAGATGCCGATCCAACTGAAGAAGTCTCACCTCTCACATGCCTAGCACTAACAGGGGGAATGTGCTTAGCCAGAAAACTCTCCACCACCAACGCTCGCTCGAGCACTCAAACATAAATGGGCAGGCATAAGGAAACCACACCTTCTCGAATGTCCCTGCGTAAGCCCTGCTCGAAGGTCTGAGCCCTAAAGAATGGGTCTCGAACCATATCAAGGGAGTAGCGCGACAGGTCCGTAAACCTCGCTGAGTAATCCTACATGGTCATGCCCTCCTGTCGAAGCTGCAGAATCTCCTTAATCCACACTGACCTCAGTGTCACGGGATAGAACTCCTCCCTGAAGACCCGCTCAAACTCTGCCAACGTGAGCGTCTCCTCGTCATGGGACTACATCACCAGGCTCCACCATCGCCTGGCAGAACCATGCAGAAGGATCGCCTCTAGGACCACCGTCTGATCTGGGGGTGTCCTCACCAGGCAGAAAACTCAAGTGACTGCCTCAAGCCAGTCCTCAGCTGCCTGGGGGTCTAGATCACCCCGGAACCTCAGAGGTCACTGCCTCTAGAACTCGTTCAGTGCACTCAGCCTGTGTGCAACCTCATCATGCATTGCCCGCAGAACCAGCTGATCAATAGGTGGTGGATCAACTGGTGGACCACCTGAATGTACAGCCTCAGAACCTGCACCTTTTTCCACAGTCTCTGCACAGGGCGGATCATCACCACAATCCCATTGTGGAACCATCACTAGTTGTCATCGTGGAGGCATCCTGAAATACACTCAAGGCGCACCAAAGTCAAAGAGTATATCTGGAGAGCTGACTCAAGAAGGACAAGGAAAACCCAAAACCCAGTCCTATATGATGCATGTACCGTTATGTCCCTATGACCTATGTACGAATGTCCCGAGTCAAAAGGCAGGTTATCAGAGTCCTGGTGTATGGATACGTCGGCCGCCGCACCAAAACTGCAGTCCCTGTCCTGGAAGCCGAACTCGAAACATCCTAACACTTCCTCTATGCAACCCAACCCAAAATCACAGGTAGACCAGCTACGCTCTGAGATCCCAAAGGTGGAACCTGCTCTGATACAACTCTGTCACAACCCAACACAACGGGGCTCGAGCCGCGACTCCCCAAGCCTGCCTCCAATAGGACAGGGGCTGGCGTCCAGCGCCGAGTAGACTATCACACACATGGGAGGCATTAGCCTAAGGTACCTGTACACACGCACCCACAAACACCTCCATGGAATAGTGCAGAGATATAGAAAACTGAAAAGTAAAAGCATGCATACAATCTATCCCAAACCAGAGTGTAACAACAAAAGTACAAAAGGGAAAAACAGGGCCCACCAAAAGAAAACTACAAAGCGCATCCAAACTTCTCTGAAGAAGGAGAATGCTTCCATAAACACCCGCTGGAAAGCTCCCTCGGCACCACAACGGAAAACACCCCGGTCAGTCTCGCTTACTCAGCTCTGCCTGCTCCGGGTCCCCCTGGGACTCTGTTTAAAGGCATGTGGTCTGCACAAGACACAAACATGTGCGGGCAAAGCCCATGCAGGGGTGAGTTTAAACATACTCTGTAGGCACCCCAAAAACCCAAAACCAAAGAGAGCAACTGGAAGACAACAGTCCGCTCATCCCAGCCAGAGGGAACCCAGATGAGAGAGAAACTCCATCTTGTGACCAACCTCAGCTAAACACAACTAGTCAGCTCAGCTCAGGTGTATGCCCATACATACACCTTGAACAATCTAGATATAATCAGCTCACACAACAAGCCACATGAGGTACTGACCTCAACACCAGAAACTGTCCACAACTAGAAGAGTACACCACACGATCACTGTCATCCCATATGACACTCATCCGAGAGATACCCTCCATCAGGTTTCTCTCAAACCTCTCAGAAGCTCACCCAAGATATCATTCTCGTCGGATAGCATCACTGAGGATAACTCACCGAAACAACATAACCACCAAACTCCTCGGATAGGAGATCACTCCTAGGATCTGCTAGGGGATACCAAAACCCACTCCTGTAGACGAAGATCTCATAGATAGGGGATCATGCCCAGGATCTGCTGGGGGATACCACAACCCGATCAGGCATTCATAAGTCTAACCAATAGGGGATCACTCTCAGGATCCGCTAGGGGATAGCACAACCCGATCTGGCGCTCGACAGAAACACTTCACTCAGATAGAGGATCATCGCCCATATAAAGGTGGTCATGATGATACCGAAACCCTATCTGGTATAACTCGCGATGTAGGGGATTAAACTGACGATGTCACAACCCTACCGAAACCACGCGCTAAGTAGGGGATCACATAACCAACGATACTGCAACCCTACTATACACCTTTTTGCTGAGTAAGGGATCGTATACCCGATGATGCCAAAACCCTACTGATCACGGTCCACTACGTAGGGGATAATAATCCTGATGATGCCACAAACCCTACGGGGTTAACCTGCCAGATAGGGGATCACCGCCCGTGAATAAGCAGTCACAGCAATACCAAGAACCCGATCTAGGGAAAAGATGCTAAAGGATCCCACTCTAGGACCACCGGAGGGATGCCACAACTCTAACAGTTTAAACATCCCATCGAGAGGATCACAAACCTATACGAAGGTTGGGATTCCACACGAACCCACGTTGGAACGAACCAAGGGAGTACCCTTAACCACTACTGGTCCAAAATGTCGCTAACCCGAGCGACCCAAAACAACGCCACACTGCTCACCTCCAAGGCCAAAACCGAGGCCACCATCGCGTTCTACACCGATAAACACATGGGATAAGCTGTTTACTCACCCAAAACGGAGCACCGGTGAAAAAGGAACTATTCACCGTATCTAGCTCGTTCGAGGCCCACACAATGATCCCAAAACCCATCGAGCGGATCATACCACGACGATCCCCTCGAAAAAACAAGTGGAATCAACTACTCGTTCGTCTGAAACAGACACCCAGTGAAAAAGGTAATATTCACCGAAGCCAGCTCAGGTGGGGCCCATGCCTTGATTCCGAAACTCAATAAAAGGATCACATCGTTGCGATCCTCTCGGAAAAACACACAGGATCAACTATTCACCCGCCAAAATCGGACTCCTGGTGCGAAAGCTGCATTTCTCCGCAAACGCCAGAACCCGACCTCATGGGGCCCGCACCCCGTTCTCAGTCCCAACACCCAAAAACCATCTCAAAAAGTCTGTCATACCATCAGGGTCTCAACGCCACTGACAACACATCATTCGGACGCTCCGGGTAGAAGTTACAATAGCCCGAAGTCGTAAAATAATAAAATAATATTATTTTATACGATATTTCTAACTACGAGGCCATGCTCCTGAACCCTTAAACCCTCGAACCCATACTAGTGGGTCCGTCTCGTAATCAGGGTCGCGTCTCCACAAACGGCACGCGAATCCGACTCCCGGATTGCAAGATATGGGGGTTTAAAGACCCCCGTATGACAAAATTGGTCGGACCGGCCGAGACCGGCCGGCCCGCCCTGGCTGGCGGCCCTCCACCGCGCGGCGCCCAGTGCCACCGCACCGGAGCCGCGCCGACGGACCTTCCGCGGACCGCCGGGGGCACCCTGGGGGTCCGTTTTGCGATCCAAAAGCACCGGTGTGACCCTCAGGACGAGTTCTTCCCTGCAACAACCTCAAAATGAAGTAATTCACAGAAAAAATGGGATCGGATGATTAAAAAGCAAACCACCTACCTCGTGGGTGAAACGTCGAAGCTTCGAGTGCAGATCGACGCCGTCGATGCCTTGTAGCTAGATCCGCTGACGATCGGCGCAGAAAACAGATGATTCTGGCTCGATTTGGCGAAGAAACTGAGGTCGGGAGGTGGGTTCTATTCGTCGTTGCGCATTGGAGGTAAGGGGAGGGGGATTAAATGTTTTTATTTTTATTTTTTATTTTTATAACACAACCCATTTCACTCCCCACCAACTCGCATTCGACCCGGCACCCGATGCAGACCAAGGTACGGTCACCCCTAGGGTAAACGCGCCATTCTGGACGCAACAGAGGACTCAGATTCATGATTTGAGACTCTGTTCAGAAGTTATTCGAGCATACTCTCATAAATGGACTTTTCCACTTATTTATGAAAATTCCCCTGGTGGCGTTTTCCACCACATGCCCGCTCCTACAGAGTTTACACCTCGCCTAGGGTAAACGGCACGTTCCCGATGAAACTGTGCCCTTGGATTCCCATTCTGAGCTACTGTTTAAGTGATATCACACCCCTGCCACGTTCATAGTATAGAAATACTTAATAATTTTATAAAATTTATTCCGGGCACACCGGGCCTCGAAATTGCACACCGTCTTTGCACCTAGATCTGGAATAATTAATAGAAATATTCCAAAGTCTGACAGGACCAGAAACCCGTGTCGCTACATATTTAGATACCTAGAATTGGATGAAGCAATTATGGTTGGGATTCGAGTTGGTCTATTTGACACTTAATTACTCGATGTGTATATAGATGTACTTTCATGTTATGTTTCATGGTGGGTGTGTTGCATGGACATGACTACACTTATTATTTATATATTTCATGAACATCTACTTCATCATAGTAACACTCTATATTGTTGAGCAATTTTTAATTTCTTATTATGTTGTTAGACTCACCCTTTAACATCATGCACGGTATGGGTTTCGATGTATGTGGGTAGACGTTTCATGTTTTCTCTGAAGGAATGGGAATTTCTTGGATATGGACTCATGGTATAGACCTATAAATTTGTGGTGGCTAAGGATTCAAGATATTAGACTATGTGAGTTAGCCTAGATGTGAGAATATTTATTTTTTAGTTTTTTTAGCATGTATTAGTTAGTGTACCTATTTTAGTTATATATAATTTTACATTATTTATTGTTGTGTTGTTTTTTTACTACATCATATTGATCTATTTAATTCTTCAAATTATAGACTATAGGTTCTTGTGGGGTTTTATATTCTATGTCTACATGTTTTTTGGATGTTCATTACATGAATGGTTCATGTTAAATTTTTGATACATTTAGGAATAACTCTCAAGCCTTAAATTAGAGGGAATAGTCTCCCTATAACTATTTTTGGCCCTCTCCATAGGTTGGTATCCTCTAGAATATTGGGAGGCACATTAGAGGTCTCGTTTCATCTACACATGAGTGATTTTCGGGTGACCCATTCCAGGGCATGAAAAGGTGGTATCAAATAATCATTTGAAATGGGATTTTTTAGTTAGTTTTAGAGATAACCTACTAGGACTTGGGAGGTGGATCAAGAACACACTTAGACAGTATGACATCGGTTGAACCCAAAGTTTCTAAGGGATGTATAGTTTTGGGATTAGGCACTCCAAGATGAGTGAGATGTATTTTTGGACTACAAATCCCAATGTGTGATGGATGAGACTTCGGATGTGTTATTGAGATCAGTCGGGTTCTAATGAGTTGCTCATACATAATTATAGTGGAAATATTATAGAATGATACACACATCTATGGGTGGTGTTGTATGATATATTGTATCCTTATAATCTGTTATTAACATAAGTAACTTGTAAAATAATATGGTTTTTCTTAATATAATAAAAGTTTTAATTATATTAATATGGATATTATGGGTTGTTTGATTTAGTTTTGATAGTTATTTTCTTGTTTGAACCATAATAGGAAATGATTATTAGAATGGTTGATTTTTATAAAAACCTAGTTTTGAAAAGAATACTTATTTTGTGGAATGGGGTATGCTTGGATTTTTTTTGTAAGTTTGTATTACTTTAATGGATCAAGGAACCAGTGATTTTGAAATCAATGGGGTCTTAGGGTTTTTGAAAATTTGATGAAAATGGATTTCAAATAAATTTTGTAAATGGGACCAGTATTTTGTAAGTTTCCATCTAAGATAGGGATTTTTGGGTGATTTTAGTTTATGATAGAAAACCCTTGCATACCAATGGGTTTATTTGAAAACATGTGTGTGTTTTGGGTGTGTTTAAAATGTTTTAGAATTGGTTTTAAACAATGTGATCAGGGTCTATGTAGCCCGATGTACTTTTAATTCTGTATGCTCAACTAGTGGATAACTGAATATTTCATTTATTTATACTTAACCAGGGGTGAACCAGATACATGATTTCTTTTTTTTTGACTAGGGTAAAATAATATGTTGAATTTTGTATTTGGATTATATGCCATGATTTTTTAGTAACCACCAAGTGAGGTTGGTGAGTGTTTTTTGAATTATTGGTGTGATGTGTGTTGAGTGGTTGATTCTTGTGTAGGTCGGGAGTGACTCGAGTGGTTGATTCGGGTGTTTGGTGGTTATGTCATGTTTTTTGAGAGATAAGTGTTTATCAGGGTCATGGGTTATATCATAGAGATTTTTATTGAATATAAAAGAGTGTGTTTAATCTGGTCCATGGTTTTTATTGGTTGATTTTTATTTTTTATAGGTGATTCCTATGGTAGGCATTAAAACTAGTCAAAACTAGTAGCTGGTTATTGAGTCTTATGGTGCTGACCACCAAAAGGCTTGGGGTAGGTTAGTATCAACATATCATATTTTGTAGTTTAAAAGTATGGTTGGGAACTATATTAGTGTTTCATGATTAGGTGTTTTAGTTCTATGAGGAAATGGTGAGCATACTCTTATAGAGGGGAGCATCATATCAGTTGATTGATGGTTGAGATGGTAGTAGGATCAAAATGGGTGGAAAGAACCTATTTGTGGATTTGGGTGTGATTTTTAATGGTTCTCATCTATTATATATGGGATTGGTATGATTTTGATAGGATCTGAGTGTGATTCAGATTAGAGGTATGTTAGTGTTTTTGAGTGGTGTGTGATAGTGTCTTGGACCAATAGTGGATTTGGACATGAGATTAAACTGATTAACATGTTTTGAATTCAGTTTTTTAGATTTAATAGTTAATTAATGACTTTGAGTTTTATGGAATTATGTTTAGATAATGTGATTATTCAATAGTCGGGGTGAGTTACCATTTTTGATAATGGTTGGATATAGGTTGAAAAAATGGTGTTTTGTGTGAATTTTTTTGAGATTTATAAACAATATTGACAGTGTCAGTAAAATGCGGTTTAGGTTGTTTGATTATTTAACTAAGATATTTGGAAAAAAAATATAATGTGATTGGGCCTGTTATTTATAGTTATTTAGTGAAAGCACATTCAATAGTTGAAAATGGAATGAAACTGATTAGTGGTGAATTAGAGACCATGATAAGTTAGGACTATATTGGAAATATTACCCAGGATTCTCAAAAATTAGAATTTATATGGTGGGAATATTTTAAAAATTCAATCCTTTTACATTTAACAATTTCTAGGTAAATTTTAATCATTGGGTTTTTAGAGTAGTGGTGACTTGTAAAATTAAGTTTTAGACCACAATATAAGAGTTTGAGCATCCTGAGATGATTTTTTTGGATATTTATCAAGTCTTGAGAGGTGTATTAGGTTTTCATGTGAATCTCAATAGATTAAAGTTAAAATTTGTAGTTTTTTATATTATTTTACCATATGCATAGTTGGAACACTATTATGGTAAATCATCTATCCAAATGGTGAAGCTTCATGTTGTTTTGGGGGAGAGTGCGTGGTCACCACACTGTTGCAAAAATATATATTAATTTACAAATTCGGTTGTAGATCCATTCTACATGGTTTTTACATGGTTTGTAAAACCAAGTATCTAAACCGTGTGAGGTGGTTTTTCATGGATAGTTCCAACTAATCGGTCGGTGCACAGTTTGGAAAATTATGTGGCAACCATAGGGATCTTTAAAATTGAAAACATTATTATTTTTCCCCCATGATAATTAACCCATATCCCCAATTTTCCTTCTCTATTTCATGTATTCCTAGCTATATAAACCCATCCTCTTCTCCACTCTGATTCCCCATCAGAATGGGTTAATTTTTTTTGTAGATTTTGTAGTTTAGAGTACGATAAATAGAATGAAGAGGTTGAATTTACATTTCAAAAATAAAATGAAAATTATTCTTAAAATGAAAAAAAAATTAATAAATTAATATTTTGAACAAGAGTAAGTGATTTGGATTAAATATAAAAATATAATAATAAAAGAATATAAGTGTATTGAAAAATAAAATGATTGAGTGAAATGAAAATGAAATGATTAGGTATATCATAATTAAAATATATAAGTACAATAAATGGGAGTTAAATGATGATTTTAGATATTTGTTATTGATAATTTTATCTAATGTATGTTTCCATGTCTCTAGGGAGTCTATTTATAGGCTTTATGGTCACCAAAAGTCTTCGAGAACCAATCTGGGGTAATGGAAGTCATGGAAGGGGAATTCAATTAATTATTTACCTTAATAAATGGTTCCTTGGACTACATCCATTGAAACAAAAGGGTATTCATTGGATACCATGGATTATCTAGTGTGCTACCTAGGTTTGAATGATTCTGTAAAACCTCCACCAACTAGCCACTGATGCCCACTTATTTTTTTGACCTTATATGAACACTTCAGGTTCTTTATCCAACCATCAGGTTGGCGATGATATCTATCAAATTTCTAATAGACTTTTTCAAACTTCAGTGGTTTTTTTCCATCAACACTAGGTATCAAATTCTATGCCACCAAGTATATGATGCTTTTTTCTAGTGTCATATGATTTCAATGATGTCCTCAATCTATTTTAAGACATTTTTTTCATGGAAAACACAATTACTTAATGTTCAACATTAATAAATGAAATACACATAATATAATTGTTATAACACGTAAAAATTGATTATGATCATTAAAATATTAAGTGAAAAGTATAACAATCTCCTAATTTTTGATGATCATAAAACACTTAAATAAAAATATTACAAGTATAACATGATGTCAAAAAAATATTTATAACCAAAATATCAAAATCCAGTTTAAAATTATACAAAAATATATTTTTCAGAAACCATTTCAATAAATTCAATACATTAGCTTTTGAATAAAAAATACCATAAATGAAACTTTAAAACTATATAATATATTTTCATAAATACACTCCCCTTTGTAAAAATCATTCCATAAAAACTTAAAGTTTTTATAGTACCATAAATATCTCCTGTATTCGACAAAAATAATTTTATCAAATAAATTATAAAAAAAATATAGAGAGGGACTCACTTGCATAACATTTACTAGGGATTTATCCCCCATCATAATTATAAAAAATAACTTGTAAACTGGTTAGAGAAATTATTAACAAAAATAAAAAGGATCTAAGTAATAAAAAAATTATATATTTAAAAAAATTATTACACGCCATTAATGATCCTAGGGGAGAAAAAAATAAATAGAAAATATATTATGAATTTTGAAAATATTTGATTCACCAAAAATAATTGAAAATAAAAATAATTTCAAACAATTTAAAGGATTAAAAAATAATATTTAAGAATAAAAAAAATTCAATGTTTAATGTAAATAATTGTCAATATAGAAATAAAACATTGAAAAACAATTCAAATAAGCATATGATTGTAAAATATTTGTATCTTCTAGGATCATTTCAATACTATTAATATTAACTCCCTCTGAATTATGTCCTTAAAAATACGAGGATCTATTAAATATTTATAATTAAGAAATAAAATAAACAATTAAAAAGTTAAAAAATTAAATTAAAATTATAAATTACAAATAACATTTCATGATTAAGGTTCAGAACAAATTATGTTAATAAAATAGAGAAAATATCCTTGGAGTGTCAAAACCGGTGTGCAGTAAAGGCCCATTACTCATTCTCAGGGTGAAGATTAGACTGAAAACCCAAACAAGCCTTTTGAAGGTAATAACCACTAGGTGGATCTATGAAAGAACCATAATAAGATGTTTGTATCTAAAAGATGATTTTGTCTGGGAATATCACATTCACATAACATTAACAAAATTATATAAAGTTTTAAAAAATTAAATATATTATAAAAATAGTAATTTGAAAACATTTAATTAAAATTATTTTTAAAAATGCATGTACTCAAAAGTTAAGAAAAAATCATCACAACATAATCATACCCAACACTCCCTTGATAAAGTCAAAGAAATCACAGGAAGGGGGTTTAGTGAATATATCTGCTAATTGATGGATGGAGAAAAAAAAATCAATAACAACATCACCTTTTTAAAATTGATCTCTACTACAAAGGAGATATTCATAACATAGAGAAGTGGTTTAAGAAGTTGAAGAAGAAGTAGGAGTAGAATTAATTGAATTTACATCATCAAATACCTCATTATTGAATATAAGTAACTTTTTATTTTCATTACTTGATTATGATAAATAAATGGATTCATCTCTATCACTTTAATTTGTGAATTGAAGAGATTTATTGCCTTGTTATCATATTACATGTTCTTATTCAAGTAATAATCCAACTTGATGTGGTCCCTCTTTTTGAAAATGAAGTAAGCAACTTCTGATTCTTTACTCTAATTTTTATTTTAGTAGTTTTATATTTTCTTTTTCATGAGATTATATATATTCCTAGAAAGATTAGTGATTTTGATTTTGCTTTTAAATGATCCATAATTGATATCCTTTAAATAAGTTAACTTTTTTACCTCCTTGACTTCCTAAGAATCTTCATCAGTTTTTTCTTCATTATTATGTCATATGTGATGATATATCTAATAGAATACTTTACTATAATGTTATTTATGTCTTTATATTCTTAGATCAAGGTCACTTTAGGTGCCCAATTTCTTAGTAAAACCCAAAATATTTTCTTTACTAATGTTTTTATTGAAATAGAGTCACTAAGAGATTTTGTAACATTGAAAATATCTTTCAAGTTTATAAAAATCGTGATAATATACTTTATAGGATTCATACTAAAGCTTTAAAAGTCTAATGTATACCTATTTAATATTTTATCATTAACATCATTTGTTTCTTTATGAGTGAATTCTAAGAGTTTCCAAATTTCATGAATAGTTTTTCAAGTGTATTTATGATTGAAATTATTTTGTTCTAAACCATAATAGAGGGAATTTATAGTATTACCATCTAATTCAAAATCAAAAAATAATCATTAGGTGTTTATTTTTCTTCTTTTTAAATAGTAAGAGTAAAACCATGCATGAAAATTTTCCATATAGGATATCTAATAAATATATGAAATGTTTACATATGTTTCTTCAAATAAATATAGTTTTAACTATCAAAATAAGGTGCACGACCCATAGATTTTCCTTCAGTAGAACCATGGGTATGAGAATTATATTCCAATAAAAATAAATTTTGTTCAAAACCCAACAAAATATTTTGGTAACTACGTAATATTTGAATACATTAATAATAAGATGTAAAGACTCATAAATTCCATGTAATTTGTTTATTAAATACATGAAAATTTTATGAGTCCGTGAAAATTAACGGTTTATGATTCTGAGGCCCGATGTGCCCGAAATCAATTTCTGAATATTTGTTTGGGTACGTTCAGTAAACGTATGAGCGGGTTTTTATAACTTCTGAACCAGTGATTGGAATTGAAATCAAAGGACACCATTTTACTCGCAGTGCCAGTATTCTCTTAACAAGACTTTCACTTCGACGATGGTGGGTCAATAATAAAATTTAGTTTTTGGGTTTTCGTGGAAAATAATAAAATAAAGTGAGCTTCACTTTATTTTTATTTGAGCCACCTTATGGGTGTTTGGAGGTGGGTCCCACTGGATCTATAACCTCTTTGTGGAGGTAGGAAGTGGGGACCACCAGTCCATAACCTCCCATGAGAGGTTATGGTGGTGGGGACCACCACACCTCAACCTCCCTTGTGAGAATTAATGGGGTGGGGACCACCTGAGACCACATAACCTCCCATTTTGAAAGATTGGGCTGGGGACCACCTGAACCCTATTAAATGAGAGGAGAGGAAAACCTCTCAACCCCCTATTTAATGTAGAGGAGCCTCTTGAGCTTCCTCTACATTAATGTTTCCAACACACCCAATTAATGGGGCCAAATCCTCCCATTAATTTAAATGTGCCAACAAATGTTTAGTTTTCTTTTTGAAATCTTTCCAACGAAATAATAGATTTTATAATCTATTTTTTGGAACATCTATTCTTTTTTGGGGAGAGAGGGCTTGGGAGAAAATGAGTTCTCTAATGAAGAACCTCATCTTCCAACAAAGAACGAAGAACACCGGCAATAATCCTCTTCGAACTTCTACCCCGGACACCTACTGATGTGGAGCGTCTTCCACAACTGACTTGTGAGCTCAGGATTGGAAGTGTGCGGAAGAAGTGACGAACGGAGACAACACCGTCTTCTTCCCTGTGACTCCATCGATGAATGATGAATAAAGGTAGGGGGATTAAATTCATTCAAGTGTCTTTTTCTTCCCTCCTTTTTGGATAATGAAGGTTGTTCAGCTTCGTTCTTATGAACCGTTTTCTATCACCATAAACGCGGAGGATATGGGCCAACATAACATGGACCGACATCCTCTATAGTGTTTCCTTCTTGTGTAATTCCTCGGTATGGTGACATAACAACAATGGGGTGATGAAGGTGGCCACGAAAAATGTCGCGCTACCTGCGGCCTCTATGAACCACGCCGCCCCCGCGGCGCACCGGTGCACCCGGCCGAACACTGTCGACCTGCGCCAACCCGAGCCACATCGATCTTGCCAGACTGGATGCCTCCCAACCAATGGCCTGACTGCCTGCGCCCCACTAGCCTGCTCGTGGCATCCCACGTGCCCTTCCCGGCCTTCCCGCGGCCTCCCGTGTGCCCTGCCCGGCCTGCCCGCGGCCTCCAGCACGCCCCGTCGGCCTGCCCCCGGCCTGCCCGCATGCCCCGCCGGCCTGCCAGATGCCTACCCACACCCTGCTGGCCTACCTGCGGCCTACCCAACACCCTCATGGCTGCCCGTTGGCCTACCCAGGTTGCCAACCGGCCTGCCCAGCCGCCCGTCCAGCCTACCTGGGTCACACCCCGGCTCCCGACCGAACCAGTAGAGTCGTACCGGCCTCTCGAGATGGCCTGAGGCATCCTTTGGGGCGTCACTGGAAGAACCAGGTCGGTCATCCGGGCCGAATCGCCTGAGCCGTGGCCCTTGCGGTGCTGGCTGAACCGGCCCCGGCCTCCGGGCCGAGCCGCATATGCGGCGACCTTCGGGCTGAACCGCACCCGCAGTCCACTGGGCCGGGCCTAGCGGACCGAGCCGAACCTAGCGGGATGTCCCTCCCAACGGGTTGGGTCAGACCCAGCGAGTATGACGGGGTCGGCCCAGACTGGGTTGGGCCGAGTCGGTCCGATCGGGTCAGACCAGACCCGGGCCCACTATCGACCCTTTACTTCCATTGGCCAGATCTTTGGCACCGGACGGCTGATTGACGATATGCTAGTGGAACAGGAAATCTTGGAGCATATCCCTCCCTTTGAGTATAGCCCATTGGAGTTCAGGGTTTAGTTGAGATACGGTCAGGTTGGATCGTACACGAATTCAACCGGGCCCCCAGGACTAAAAGGCTAATAACTCACAGACCGGGCGTTCGATTGATGCATCATCTTTTGTGTTGAGAAACCTATTACGAAGTAGACCTTTGAGATACTTCTTCATGGAACTATGTAGAAGTTGACGTATCGACTCTTGGCTTGATGAGAAGACCCTCCTGGGATAAATCATGCTTTGTGGAAACCCTATGGCTGGCTACGCTCTGACGACTATTCTTGGATCATGTGTGGGTCCGACAGCTAGGACTACTATTCTTGGATCCTGTGTGGGTCCGACAGTTCTGACGATTTTTCCTGGATCCTATATGGGTTCGACAGAATAGCTGGTCCTGGATCTTGTTTGGGTCCGACAACACTGACTACTGTTCCTGGATCCTGTGTGGGCCCGAAAGTTCTAATTGTTGGTCCGGGGTCCTATGTGGATCCGATATCACTGACTACTATTCCTGGATCCTTTGTGGGCCCAAAAGTTCTAACTTATGGTCCTGGATCATGTGTGGGTCCGATAGCTTAGATGATTCAATGACTATATCTGATCATCTCTATCTCTCTACAAAAGTTGTATACCTGTGTGAGCTGTGTCAGTAAAATTGTGTTTTTTCTCATGATTGAGGTGGATTACTAGATAACTTAGGTATATGTATGATCATATAACAAATTGGGGTAATCTACTGATTTATTACCTTGTGGTTTATCCTTGTTGGATTTGTGAGACCTTGAAGGTCTCGGGGTCCCTACTGATTATATTTATACTCACCACTACATGGACTATGCCCGCACCCCGATATTTTGGATAAAGACAATGGACAATGCTGACTGAGGCTGAGTGTACGAGGACTAGACATTACTCGGAGTTGGACCTCACGACGAGTTGGTACCCGGAGGTGGACCTCACGACGAGTCGCTACCCAGTGGAGACCAATGAACAAGGAGTGCTGAGGAGTCTATCTGTACCTACCCTTCAGGTAGGATCCGTGGTGGACGATCCAGGAGCTTCTTTTCACCTTACAGCTATTTCGCCCTTTTAAGTTGTAATTGTACTTTATAGTTGGTCTCGTATTTCCATCCCCTTTACTTTTAGCACTATTTTGTTATACATTTTAGCTTAGTGTTTTGTTTTCAGTTGTGTACTCTATTGTGTGTGTTTCCAGTTATAAAGGAAATTCCTTCCAAGTTTAGGGATTTATGCCTTTGTTGCTAGTCACCAGCCCCTATCCTATGAAAGGCAGGCTTGGGGTAGTCACGACATGAGCCCCGACGGACAGGTCAAAAAAAATTGGTATCAGAGCAGTCAGTTCTACCACATAACTTAAGACTCTGATCTTTTCTATAAAGAAATAGTGTTAAGGGTAGTGAGTGTGGTTTTCAGTTCAGAGAGTCCAGTGTTGGTGCGGTAGCCGAATTATCCATACCCCAATAGCTTGACTTCTGATTTCCAACTCTGTGCATGAAAACACTGATTGTGTATGTGTTTTTAAAAGTTTTCTTTAAGTTAGCTCAATTAGGTCAGCTCACCAGGTATAATATTTTGACCATGTCCCAACTATTTCTTTTAGGATTCCTCCACGCGGACGACCAGATAAAGTCCCAAGAGTTATATGCATGAATATCCCACTGAGCGACGAGGCCTCAGTGTATGGCCCTTTTCCAGTAGAGGCACCAGCGGTATATTTACCCATTCGGCTGCCGATGCTACTAGCCCCAGTAGCAGATGGTGCATGCTGTCTGAGCACATTTCACGAGTTCCAACGCCAGAGGCCACCAAGGTTTAGGGGATAGATGGAACCTCAGGTGGCTGAGGATTGGATAGAGGCTGTGGTGAGAGTTTTCTCCCTGGTAGGGAAACCATCCGACCTCATGGTGATACTTGCTGCCAGCCTTCTACAGGCAGTAGCGGGCAGATGGTGGAGCTTGATGTTCCAGTTTCATGACGAGATGACTCTTCTTTTGGCATAATTCGAGAGCCTATTTTGAGAAGAGTTTATCCCAGTGACTCTTCATGTTGTGCGCATATAAAAGCTACTTCATCTATAATAGGGCAGCATGACTATAGCTCAGTACTCAACGAGGTTCACAGACCTCTCACACTACTCCATCAATATGGTGTAGGACCCATTCTTCAATGCCCGGACCTTTGAGCAGAGGCTCAGATGAGAGATCAGTGCTTCAGAGATCTCACTCATCATCCCGACATAGGAAGGTGTGTTAGAGAGAGCCCTCCTAGTGGAGAGTTTCCTTACTGAGTAGTCTCCAGCAGCGAGATCCACCACTAGTCGACACGTAGCAGAGTCTTCTATAGTAGGTACCAAACAGATGTCGCAGAGGTCTAGGAGGACCAGACCAACAGGTGGATGACCGCACGACTCAGGATCGGTTGTGGGGGGAACCTGGAGTGGAGAGAGACCTGCCAAGAGCGGGCAGTGTTACTCATGCAGAGAGTTGGGATACATGGCTCGTGATTGTCCAACCCACCATTCGGATGATCAGCAGATGGTCGAAGGACCCCCTAGGCAGAGATAGAGAATCAATCGAGGTAGTCCGCAGGGAGCATGCAGACGTGGAAGAGGAGCGGGCCATGCAGCTGGCGGTGGATGACAATTTGAGGTGCTTCCGCCACCACCACCAGGAGGTCCACCCCGACTGCAGGGAGCAGGTGGACAGGGGAGAGCTCAGCTGCAGGCAGCTGAGGTCTACGATCACGACACTCTAGAGATGATATGAGGTACCATCTGTTTCTATTACAACTTAGCTGCAGTTCTTATAGACACAACTTCCAGTCACTCTGTCATTTCCACTGCCCTCGTTCAGAGATCAGAGATTCCGACAGAGCCGTTGGCCTGATTCTTACGGCTAGAGACTCCTACGGGAGCAGACTTGATGATTATGCACTGGTTCCGGAAGTGTGATCTTACTCTAGGAGGTGAGAGCTTTGGATGGAATCTCCTGGTAGCGACATCATGGCCTTACGACATCATCTTGGGTATGGAATTGTTATCTACAGTCCATGCTCAGATATACGACATTAGGCGCAAAGTGCGGTGTGTCTGCACGGATGGGACCAGGTTTACCTTCAGTGATGAGAAGAAAGCCTATGCAGCACAACATGGACTTAATTTGAGGAGAGTGTATCCAATAACTCATCATTTGTCTAGCCTTACCCTTGGATCCATTAATGTGGAGATTCCGAGCTATCCTATAGTGTTGGACCAGTACACGGACGTCTTCCCTGATAATGTTCCAGTTTTACCCCCTCGCCAAGAGGTAGACTTTTACATTGACTTGTACCCCAGGAAGACACCAAAATCTACACCAGCGTATTGAATGGAACCCACGGAGCTTCGCGAGTTGCAGGTACAACTAGGGGACTTTCAGGGGAAGGGATTCATCTGGCCCAGTGTTTCTCCTTGGGCAGCCCCGATTCTATTCGCCAGGAAGGCGGATGGGAGCTTGAGGGTTTGTGCCAACTACCATCACCTAAACCAAGAGAACATGAAGAACAAGTACCCACTCCTGAGTATTGAAGACCTCTTTGATCATTTTAAGGAAGCACAGTGGTTCTCGAAGATAAACCTTAGATCAAGCAATCACCAACTTAGAGTTCGAGACAAGGATATGAAGAAGACAACTTTCAGATGTCGGTATGTCCATTACGAGTTCTTGGTTATTCCATTCAGCGTAACCAACACTCTGACAGTGTTCATGGGACTCGTGAATATGATTTTCCATCCATACCTCTATTGCTTTGTCATAATATTCATCGATGACATTCTGATCTACTCGACTACTGAGGTGGAGCATGCCTACCATTTGCAGGTAGTACTGGAAACAATCTGAGAGCACCATATTTATGGTAAGCTCTTGATGTTCCAGTTTTGGATCTGACAGGTTCACTACTTGGGACACATTATCTCTGAGGCTGGAGTTGTAGTGGATCCAGCGAATATTGAGGCAGTACTTGCTTGGGATCCACCTAGGAGTGTAACGGTGGTACGAAGTTTCATGGGTTTGGCTGGTTACTATCGGAGGTTCGTTCCAGACTTCTCCAGAGTTGCAACACCACTATCATACTTGAAGAAGAAGGGGAAAACCTTCGTGTGGTTGGAGAGATTCCAACAGAGTTTTCAGGAGAAGAGGTAGAGGCTGACTAGTGCCCCCATCTTGAGGCTTCCAGAGGAAGGCATAGGGTATGTAGTCAACTGTGACGCATCAGGTAACGGACTCGGGTGTGTCTTGATGTCGAAGTAAGAAGTGATCATGTATAGTTCTTTCCAGCTAAGACAGCACGAGCCGAACTACACTACCCATTACATGGAGCTAGTATCAGTGGTCTTCACCTTGAAGATGTGGAGACACTATCTGATGGGAGAACATTTTACCGTGTACTCTGATCACAAGAGTATCAGGTTTATCTTCTCTCAGAAGGACCAAAACCTGAGACAGTGGCGATGGCCTGAGTTCCTCCAGGACTATGACTTTGAGATAGTCTATACTCCTGGGAAGGGGAATGTTGCTACGGATGCGCTCATTAGGAGATCTGGTATACAACTGGTAGGAGAGGAAATAGAGCAGCTGGCTTCATTACAAATTTATTATGTGGACTGAGATGGAGCAGTTTTCCTTCAGTCTCTTACAGTTACTCCTCCACTTCTTCAGTGAGTCAGGGAGGCATAGAATGCGGATGCTGACTGCGAGACATGATGTGCTCCAATATCCATAGGGTAGGCACCTAATGGATTATC
This sequence comes from Viscum album, assembly GCA_963277665.1. NCBI lineage: Eukaryota > Viridiplantae > Streptophyta > Magnoliopsida > Santalales > Viscaceae > Viscum > Viscum album. The sequence goes on from OY728159.1 coordinate 627,830,611, forward strand.
TGAAGGTGGGGAGCACATCATCCTCTTCAGAGGATGTACCTTGGTACTAGTGGATCTTCAGGAGGAAGTTTTGAGGGAGTTCCACACTTCCCCTCTATCGGTACATCCAGGAGTGGAGAAGATGCACTAGGACATTCGGCGACAGCACTGGTGGCCAGGTATGAAGAAGGCAGTAGCAGTGTTTTTCTCTCCATCCCTCACTTGTTATCAAGTGAAGGCGGAGCACCAGGTACCAACATGCTTAGTCCGGCCTTTAGAGGTCCCAGAGTGGAAGTGGGACATGATATCCATGGACTTCATGATGGGTCTTCCACGTAAATCCAGGGTTCATGACTCGATTTGGTTGATTATCAACCGAATCACGAAGTCAGCTCACTTCCTATCGATTAGATAGTAGGGTTCAGTAGATAGCTTGGGACGCCTCTATATGCAGGAGAATGTGCGTTTACCTGGTATAACTTTGACGATTGTCTCCAATCTTGTTTCATGATTTACTTCCCGGCTATGGAATGGGTTGCAAGAGGCTTTCGGGACACAGCTTTGCTTGAGCACTTCCTTCCATCCTCAGACAGATGGTCAGACTGAGCAAACCATTCAGACACTCAAAGACATACTATGTGCTTGTGTCCTCTACTTCGATCGCAGCTGGGAGGATCACTTACCGTTGGTGGAATTTTCCTACAAAAATAGCTATCACTCCACCATTGGGATGGTGCCTTTCGAGTCATTGTACAGAAGACCTTTCAGATCACCCTTGTGCTGGACAGACCCAAGAGAGTGAGCACTGGTGAGACCAGAGATGCTATGAGCTACCAAGTAAAAGGTGTAGATCATCCAAGAGTGGATGAAGACTGCACCGAGCAGGTAGAAGTCATATGCCGATAGGATATAGAGACCTCTAGAGTTTGAGGATGGCAACCATGTCTTTCTATGGATCTCACCAGGATGAGGACTACAGAGATTTGGATGAGGCAGTAAGTTATCTCTGAGATTTGTTGGACCTTTCCAAGTCCTCAGCAGAGTTGGAGAGGTGGCTTACCACTTAGCTCTTCCACCACAGTTGCACAGGGTGCACGACGTCTTCCATGTTTCTCAGCTAAGGAGATACATGCACAACCCTTCTCACATCATCGACCCTGGAGAGATGGACATCAAAAATGGGTCGACTTTTATAGAGGTTCGAGTGGAGATTGAGGATCGATAGTAGTGGGTCCTACGTTGATGGTCGATACCTCTGGTTCAAGTTCGCTGGAAGCATGGGAACTTCCACAAGAGCACATGGGAGCGGGAGACTTAGATGTGTGCTTAGTACCCCTTCTTTTTCCATTAGTTCGAGTTGTAGCTTATGGGGATGTAAATCTTTGAGGTGGGGAGAATAAAAAGACTTGTAAATTCCGTGTAAATTTTTTCTAAATACATGTAAATTTTACGAGTCCACAAAAATTAACGATGAATGATTCTGAGGCCCGGTGTGGCCGAAATCAATTTCTGAATTTTTGGTCGTGTACGTTTAGTAAACATACGAGTGGGTTTTTATAAATTTTGAAGCAGTGATTAGAATTGAAATCCGAGGACACCATTGAACTCACAGTGCTGGTATTCACTTACTGAGACTTTCACTTCGACAGTAGTGGGTCTAGAATAAAAGTTAGTTTATGGGTTTTTTTGGAAAATAATAAAATAAAGTGAGCTTCACTTTATTTTTATTTGAGCCACCTTGTGGGTTTTTGGAGGTGGGTCCCACTGGATCTATAACCTCTTTGTGGAGGAAGGAAATGGGGACCACCAGGACATAAACTCCCATGAGAGGTTATGGTGGTGGGGACCACCACGCCTCAACCTCCCTTGTGAGGATTAATGGGGTGGGGACCACCCAAGACCACATAACCTCCAATTTTGAAAAATAGGGGTTAGGGCCACTTAACCCCTATTAAATGAGAGGAGAGGAAAACCTCTCCACCCACTCTTTAATGTGGAGGAGCCTCTTGAGCTTCCCCTACATCAAAGTTTCCAACACACCCAATTAATGGGGCCAAATCCTTCTATTAATTTGAATGTGCCAAGAAATGTTTAGTTTTCTTTTTGAAATCTTTCCAACGAAATAATAGATTTTATAATCTATTATTTGGAACATCTATTATTTTGCAGGGAGAGGAGTGCTTGGGAGAAGAGAACTTCTCAAACGAAGAACCTCATCTTCCAACGAAGAACGAAGAATGCCGGCAACGATCTTCTTCAAACTTCTACCCTGAACACCTACCGACGTGGAGATTCTTCCACAACTGACTTGCGAGCTCGGGATTGGAAGTGTGCGGCAGAGGTGATGAAAGGCAAAAACACCATCTTCTTCCCTGCGACTCCGTAGACGAACGATGAACAAAGGTAGGGGGATTAAATTCATTTGAGTGCCTTGTTCTTCCCTCATTTTTGGAAAATGAAGGTAGTTGAGCTTTGTTCTTATGAACCATTTTCTATCACCATAAACATGGAGGATACATGACAACCTAACATGTCCTGACATCCTTCGTCGATTTTCATTCTTGTGGCGTTCTTCCGCATGGCGACGTAACAACGATGAGACGGTGACGACAAAGGTCGTGCTACCTGGGGTCTCTACGAACCGTGCCGCCCCCGCGGTGCACCGGTGCTCTCAGCCGAACACCGTCGGCCCGTGCCGGCTTGAGCCACGCCGAACAGGCCGGCCCGGCAGCCTCCCGGCCACCCCGCCTGCCTACCCAGGCCTCACCCCGGCTCTCGGCTGAACCGTCCATGCCGTGCTGGCCTCTCAAGCTGGCCCGCGGTGTCCCTTGTGGAGTCACTGGCCGAACCAGCTCAGCCTTCCGAACTGAGTCGCCCGATCCGCGCCCCTCGCGGCGCTGGCCAAACCGGCCCTGGCCTCCGGGCCGAGCCGCCTATGCGGCGACCTCCGGGCCGAACGGCCTTCGCAGTCCACTGGGTCGGGCCCAGCGGACCGGGCCGAACCTTGTCAGCTGACCGGGTCAACCCAGACCGGGTTGGCCCAGACTAGGTTGGGCCGAGTCGGTCCGACCGGGTCGGACCGAACCTAGGCACACTTCCGAATCATTATTTCCTTTGGCCATATCATTGGCACCGAACGTCTGATTGATGATATTCCAGTGACATTGGAAATCTTGGATCATACCCGTCCCTTTGAGTATACCCCATGGGAGTTCGGGGTTTAGATGAGATATGGTCAGGTTGGATCATACACGAATCCAACCGGGCGCCAGGACTAAAAGGCTAATAACTCACAGACCGTGCGTCTGATTGATGCATCATCTGCTGCGTTGATACCCCTATGATGAGGTAGACCTTTGAGATACTTATTTGTGGGAATTTGTGGTAGTTGATGTATCGACTCTTGGCTTGAGGAGAAGACCCTCCCAGAATCAATCATGGTTTGTGGAAACCCTGTGGCTGGCTGCGTTCTGACGAATCTTCCTGGATCTTGTGTGGGTCCAATAGCTCTGCCTAATTTTCATGGATCCTGTGTGGGTCTGACAGTATTGACTTCTATTCCTGGATCCTATGTGGGTTCGATATAATAGCTGGTCCTGGATATTGTGTGGGTCCGATAGCACTGACTACTATTCCTTGATCCTATGTGGGTCTGATAGTTCTAACTGCTAGTCCTGGATCCTGTGTGGGTCCAACAGCATTAACTACTGTTCCTGGATCCTGTGTGGGTCTGACAGTTCTAACTATTGGTCCTGGATCATGTGTGGGTCTGACATCTTAGATGATTTTGTGACTACATCTGATCATCTCTATCTCTCTAAAAAAGTTGTATACCTGTGTGAGCTGAGTCAGTAACATAATGTTTTCCCTCATGATTGAGGTGGATTACTAGATAACTTAGGTTTATGTATGGTCATATACCTAAGTTGGGTTATCTGTTGATTTCATACCATTGTGGTTTATTCGTATTGGATTAGTGAGACCTTGAGGGTATCGATTCCCTACTGAGTATCGTTATACTCACCCCTGCACGGGCTATGCTCGCACCTCATTGTGTTGGATGCAGACGATGGATAATGTTAACCGAGGCTGAGTGTATGAGGACTGGACGATACCCAGAGTTGTACCTCACGATGATTCGGTACCCGAAGGTGGACCTCAGGACGAGTTGGTACCCGGTAGAGACTGACAGATGATGAGTGCTGAAGAGGCTATCCATACCTTCCCATCAGGTAGGATTCATGGTGGATGATCCAGGAGATTCTTTTCACCTTAAAGTGGTTTCTCCATTTTCAGTTGTGCTTGTACTTTATAGTTGGTCTTGTATTTCTGGCTCCTTTACTTTTAGCACTCTCCTGTTATACAGTTTAGCTTAGTTTTTTTTTCAGTTGTGTACTCTATTGTGTATGTTTCTAGTTATAAAGTTAATGCCTTCCTATTTTAGGGATTTACGCCTTTGGTGCTAGTCACCAGCCCCTGGCCTATGGAAGTCGGGCATGGGGTAGTCACAGCAAGGGCCTCGGGGGACGGGTCGTGACATAAGGTAAAAGAAAAAGGTACAAAAATATTCAATATAATATCTCTTGGATACAAAGTTTAGGTCAGAGTAAGATAAATAGAAAGAGGGGTGAATTTTATTTGAAAAATAAAATGAAAATTAATACTTAACGATTTTTTTTTAAAGATTTAATATATTGAAAAAAAGAGTAAGCGCATTTGATTAAATATAAAAATTTAGAATTGGAAGCATATAAGTAAACATATTGAAAAATAAAATGGCTGAGAGTAACAAAAAATAAATTTTTGGGAATATCATGATTTAAATATATAATTGTATTAATGATATAAAAATTAAGAATATTTTTAATTAGTGTATCGAAGAAAAAATGATTAAGCATTGAAAAAATTAAATAAGAGGGTAATGAAAAAAAATAACTGTGGGAAAAAATTCAGTAAATGAGTTTGTATAATGTAACATGATGATTCCCTATGAATCATACCCCAACTACTTAAGTGTTTTATGTATTATTCATTGGATTTAACGGTGGATAAGACATCAAAAATGTATTTATATATAATTATTTATATAAAGAAACTATAATTACAACAGACCGTGTATTTTTAATGTTTGTTTTTAAAAACCACAAATAGAAATAAATCTCTAGCCTTTTAGTGTTTTTTTAAAGAAACTTTAATCCCACACTTTAATGATTTTGAGAATCCAAATACAAGGATGAAAGAAGAGAAAGAAATTTTTAGGAACAATTAATTTGAAGCTCAGTCTCTATATCTCAAGGAATAAAAAAGAACACAAGGGGATATATAAAATATTATATAATATGTGGTAATGATTTATAAGGGAGTGAACACTTTTTATTAAAATTGAAATCACATGCATAACCCATAAAAATGGTGATTATGGATATTTTTCTTTGACAATTGTATCTAAAGTATGTTTCTATACTTATGAGGGGTATATTTATGGGCTCCAAGGACATTGTAAATATTTTTGAGTCGATCTGGGGTCATGAATCTAATGGAAGAGGAATTCAATGCATTTTTTACCATAATAAATGCTTCTTTGGACTAGTTGCCTCGATTCCACTAGGTATCTCGTGTGCTACCTGGGCTTTAATGATTCTAGAAAAATTTCACTGGATAGAAAATATTATCCTTGTGTTGGATGGTGAACTTATAGCATAACTATAGGTTTTTTCTACAACCATCAGGTGGCCAGTGAGCTCAATCGGCTAGTCAATGGGCGTTTTCTAGCTTAAGTGGTTCTATTCATCACCACTGATTAGTCAGTGATATTCCCATGCCCCTAGGTAGACGATGCTTCTTTATAGTGTGGGATGATGTTAATGAAACTCTCACTCTTTTTGAAGAAATTTTATTTCTTGAACAACTCCATTACTTAATGTTCAACTTTTATAACTGAAATACACTTAATAAAATTATTAGAAAACTAAAAAAGGGTTTGTTTTCATTGAATTATAAATTATGTGAGAGAAAAAACCATTAGTGATTCAAGGTATTTTCCCTTTTCTGTTAATCATTTCTCACATCTTCCTTTACTCTTTATTGAAGTTGGTCTTCTTCATCTTATGGTTTTTTAGAATTTCCATCAGTGCATGGTTGAAATCATCTTTCCTCTTGAGGGTTATATGTGTGGCTAGTAGAGGTGGTCCCGAGAGAACATAAACATGTCATCATTCATCATTATATATAAGGAATGTGTTTTTTGGATTAATTTAGGCTTTTGGATTTAGTTAAAATTAAATTTCATATTTTTTTGATGTTGTCTATTTGATATTTTTTTGGAAAGGTATCAGGGGTGTGTTGTGGGCCTTTTATATGTGGTTAGTCACTATTTAAATGTGATGGGGCTGTCAGTGAGTGTTTCATTTTTAACTAATTGTGTTGATTTGTTTTATTAATTATAATGATTATATTTAATTTAATTGAAGGTGTGTCCTAGTTTTGGTTGCATGTCAGGAGTCGACTACACCACATTTCTTGGGGTATTGGTGAGTAGATGTCCCTAGTGTGATTTTGGGATTTATGCCTATTTCAATTAAATTTCAAATTTAATTATAATTGGGATAATTAATTAAATTAAATTGTATAATTATTTATAAAATGATACTTTTTTAATGATGTTGGGGCTTGGGATAGGAGCCTAGGTTGGCATTGGATCTTGGACTATCTTGGGTGATGATGGTCAAGATTCATCTCAAAGGATGGTAAATCTGCGTTGATCTGGGTTTCCTTCTGTTTTATAAGTCTCTTTTTACATTTTGAAATTTATGTTTGTGTGCATAATTATTATATTCATCTATATAATTCATGACTAGTTTCATCTCATCTATAAGGTTTGGACGAGCTCATGTCGGCTTAATAGTCATGTTATACCATATATCATATTAAACGGTTTGATAGTGGAGAAATGGTTTAATGAGTGTTGGTATATATCCTTATAGACTATTTGGATTCATGCATTGGGTTTTTAAAGTGAAATATTATACCATTTTAAAATATTATTTTAATAAAAGGATTTGGTTAAAATATAATTTAAAAAAAAATAGGCGGTTTGAGAAACAGGTTTTGCAAATGAGATTTTAAAAGAGAAATAAGGTTCTAAGGAATTATTGAATGGGATTTTAGACAAGGGTATTTTATGGGAATAATATAAAGTGATTCATTTTCTGAATGGTATGAAAGGTGGGTTTTGGTTTTATTTTTAAAGGAAATTCGGAAGGTCTTGGGCTTGACATGTTTTGGTTTGTATGACTTGTGTGGATGATTCCTAGTTTTATAATGATTGCATTATTCTTGATTATAGTTGATTGGTGTGTATGTTGGTACATGATGATGTGTGTTGTGTGTGTAGGCCTATGATAATTTTTACTGTGTAATAAAAATAGTTGGTTGATCTGGATATAAGTTCCATACCCCTTTGAGGGTATATATGTGTCTGAAAGACCCAAGCGAGTAATGAGGGATGTTAGGACTTGAATGAGGGGTATAGAGTAAGAGATGGAATTATGATAGAGGAGCTCGAGTAGGGTGTTCAGACTATGGTTTGTCCTAGTATACTCATGGTTGGTTATCAGTAGTGATTTAATCCTAGATAGGGTGTGTGGAGGATATAGGTATAAGTTATTATGGGTGCCACCTTCAAACCCTAATGTGATGTAATAGTCTATCATGGATAATATTGTAATGGGTTAGGCACATGAGAGGATGAACTCTATGATGATATTATTTTAGGGGGACACACTACCCACTAATATGAATTTATATACATGGGATTCCTTGGACTAGTGTTATGGATATGGCCATTATAACTGACTACAAGTTTGGAATGCCTTCGGGTCATACCCCCTTAGATTCATTATGATCTCTAGTTTTGAATTCCATAAGGCCATCCCTGGTAAAGTTCCAGATTTTTAAAACCTATCTTTTATGTTTTTATGAGTCATAAAAGCATTTACAGGGTTCCAATACCTTCTTTGATAATTTATATGTCTATTTATTAAAAATTTAATTATTTTCTAAAATTTTATGACCCTTACAAAGAACCACCATCCTATCTAAAGGTAAACCTATTTACCTTTATAGAGATTATTCTTTTAGTGTTTTTGTAATGTTAAGTTGAATTTTTCATAAACATGTAAAGGTAATAGGGAAATTCTATTAGCTACATAAAGGTAGCTCACCATTTTCATTACCCATGTAATGGTCATCTTTCTTTTTAAAACTCTACATCAGGGTGAGTTATTCCTCTCGTAAGGGTATATTAACTTTTTTGTAAGTGTGTTTGTGAGTGTTTTAATATCATGTAAGGGTTTAGTTGAGTTTTACATGATTTTTTCAAGGTAATTGACTATATAAGGACAATTTATTATTACCCTTATGTAGCTCATGCATGTTTTTTGTGGGTAAAATGTTTTGTTATGAATTTATTTTCTCTCCCTGTTTCAATTATACAATATAATTTAATGATAAAATATTGAAATATATATCTAAAGTCATGGTTTTAAAATATTAAATTATGATAATGTATTTCATTTGACTTTAATAAAATTTGGGAATATTAAAACTAGTCTTGATAAGAAATAAAATGGAAATTAAATTAAATTTGAAATAAATGGGATGTTATAATCGAGTTTTTTTGGGAGATTTCTATGGAATATATTTTTTCTTAAAAACATGTGAATCTCTATTCCTTTATTTGAGTATCATGTTCCTTTAAATTCTAAATAATCCAACCTTTCCCTTTAATATTAGAGAGTATTATAAAATTCCCTTGAGGCTTATTCTATAAATTTCCAACATGAGTGTGCCACCTTATCTCTTCTATTATTTAGCAGCAAGTCACATGAATACTTCTTATAGGTAGATGATTTGATAATTCTCTATTTTTTTAAGTAAATATTTTTATAAATCATGCATAATTTTCTCTTTTTAAATGGGTGTGATTAATCTTAAAAGATAATAATATGGTTATATCACATAAAGAATGTTATTTTGAAAAGACTGGGAAACTCTTTTACATGCTATGTATTTTTGAAAAATGATGAAGTAAAAATATATAAATAATTACGAATGAAGAAGGAAAATATATAATCACATGTAATGAATACATTAATGTAATATTATTCATTAAATAATTGAAGTAGAAAAAATAGTGTGTGTTGTTGTTTAAATTTTCTGTTGGAATTAATTGCATTCTTAGAATAATATTATTATTCCTGAAATAGTAATATTTTCATGCATAGTCCATGTAATTTTTGATAATATGGAAATTTATTTTTATTAGTTATTATTTTTTAGAATCATTGAATGTTGTGGAATAATAATTTTATTTCTTTAAATTATCCAAGTGAAATAAAAGGATAATCACATTCAACAATGTTAAACAGCTTAATAATTTATGATGAGAATTACATGAATAATTCTATAAATTTAAGAATCAAAATAGGGATTATCACGTGTTAAAGATAATTAATATTTCATATTGGGTAATCAAATAAATGGTTGTTTAGTGATCAATGTTTTTTATGATTTTGTTGATTTTTCATATTATTATTTATTAAATAGTGTGTTATATATTTGGAAGTGTTTTGTTGTTTCTTTTTTAGAATGGTTAATTGATTTAAACTAATAAATAATGTAAATATAGTATGATGTAATAATTTAATGAAATATATATGAGTAGAATAATTACCAATATTATTGGAATTTATTAAATATGAAAATAATGCATGAATCATGTTTTTTTTATTTTATAATTATTTTTTGATTGTTCCCATTGGTTACCTTGTTGTGAAAACATATGCATGATGAACCGGTTAATTAAACATAGAATTGTAAATGATGTTTTTCTAAATATAAATATTGGGGTTAAAAGATCTCATTCCTTATTGTAGAATTATTAAATGATTGGATGTCATGGCCTTAGTGACTCTGTTTATGTGTGGAAAACATACAATTAATATGTGTGTTCTATCAAGGGTGTTTATATCCCTTTTGTGAGTTGATGTGTTGTTGATAATTTTATGTGGTTTGGAGCATGTGACAAGTAATTTCTTTGGAGTATGGGATATATTTATGGCTAATATTAGTGATGATTTAATCGATTATATTATATGAAATGGTGTGGGAATGACATAGGGAAGATCATAATGAGTTCATACTGGGGATTTCTCATCAATATATTTGATATTTTTTATGATTTATTAATGGTTAGATGGATATTTCTTATTTATATGATCATTTTAAACCTATTTTGGGTAGTTTGATGTTATTCACTACAAGTTCACTTTTTATGGGGTAGCATAGGCTAATTCTTAGAGTTACCACATAATTTATTAAACTATAATTAAACTAATAAATAAATGAGGTTGGTTCATGGTGTTCATAGATAATTATGAAATATTTTAGAATATACAAAAATAAATAAATAGTTTCTTTGATACATGGAATGGAATATTAATGTGTTAATATTAGAAATAAATCAACATTTATATTAATTAATGGAAAATGAATTAATTAATATCAAACTTGATGCTTTTATTCTTATTTGACATCTAGTCTATAACAGTGGCATCTAGGTGTCCTATGGGACAATAATGGTAGATGATTATAATGTTAGGTATTTCTCCTTATTCTGGTTGTGAATGATATTTATTTTATATTTTTTTATTTCACACGCTTCACCACCCACATCTGTAGGGAAATAAACACCCAAATGTTTGGGGGGGGGGTTCTCTAACATTTAGGATGATGAGGGTATGTATGGTTTACTACTACCTCTACCATGCCCGCCCTCTAAATGTAGATTAGTATCATATCACAGAACATAATGAATTATGGTACATGGTATATTTCTACGAGAACTACGATGGATCACATCACTACTATACATTTTATGTATGGGTTATAAGAGCTTATCTTATATCACATACGTGTTTCTGATCATGGTGGATCTAGATTCTCACTTGGGTACATAGATGGGATGTGATATCTTGAGGTAAAATGAATGTTCATAGATTATAGTTTCTTTTGGTCATACAATTGGTTTCTATTTATGTTATAATGATGAGATGTTAGGTTTAACATGATGTAGTAATAGTAATGATACTATTTCTTGAGGTGAAGGATTATTTATAGGAGTGATGAGTATAGAATGTAGGATTTGGGGTGTGAGAGAGACAAACTAATGTATATGAGGAAGTAGGTTTCCTTTATATATATATATATATATTTGTCTCCGTGTGTGATTTTGATAAGGAATGTTTTACTTCAACACATTACTTGGTTAATGATCTATAGTGAGGATGAGAAAGTAGTTTTAAATGTTTAGGTGATGAGTTAGTTTTATTTGTTTATTCATTAGGATTTAATATGATTCCTTAATATTTTTATGAGTTTTTTCAAGGAGTATCATATTTATTATACATGTTCTAATAACCCTATGTATATAGAAACTATTTTTAAATCCCAAAGGGGATAGTTAATGTTCGGTCTAGGTAGTACTAGCATGAGGATTTATTCAGAATTTGTTACAGCTACAAGGTCAGTGCTCATGATTTACTTTTGGTACTAGTAGTTTTTTTTTCCAGTTGTATCAGTTTATATAATAAATTATATGTATTATGAATTATTATTTTATTTATGCGTGGAGTTGGTTGGTAGATTTTAAGATTATATATTACTTCTTAAATCTATATTAAGGGTAATGCCTTATATGTGTGTGATTTATATACCATCAATTCTAATTTTCATTCCATGGCCTATTAGAGGGTGATAGGGGTATAATTATTTCACTTCCTTCATTTCTAGACCTAGGGGGTGCCTTTTTAAGGATAGAGTCAGGAAAGGGTGGTATAGTTAGAGAAACGAAAACATTAGGCGTAGTTCTAGTGAAATACTTTTGTTCCCTTAGGGATGTGTGATGTGGTTCTCCATGAGTTCAATAGTTATTCTTTATTGGCACATCCTACTGTGAGAAAATTTATTATTTTATGAGATACCATTTTTGATATAATAGTATAATGAATTTAGTAGTATATTTTTTTATTAATGTTTAGTCTTCTAAAATTTGAAGGTTGATCATTATCTTCTTGGTTTTTTGTTTCAAAAATGTAATGTTCCCCTATGGAAGATAGAATACATTTCAATGGAATTCATCACGGGAATAACCAAATATTTGGGTGGTTATAATTCTCTATGGGTGTTCATGATCTATCATACAAATTTATCTCACTTTTAAGTGATTAAGGAGTCAATCACAGAAGATGTGTTGTTGAGGTAGTATATGGAGGAGATAGTGAGGCATCATGTGGTTCTGAATATAATCATCTATTATTAGAATTCCCATTTTACCTCCATGTTATGGGAGGTATTTAGTATACTTTTGACTCCTATTTATTCGTTAAATCAAATTTTCATCTATAGGGGGGTGGTTAGAAAAAGTGGACTACAAAAATTTAGATGATATGTTGTTATTGGGCATTCTGGATTTTAGAAGTTCATGGGTGAGGAAAATTCCCTTGATGGGGTTTTATTATAGTATTAGTTATCACTACACTGTTGGTATAGATCCTTTATATGTTTTTTATGGCTGACCTAACTAATCTTCAATTATCATAACTAAGGTTGTAGATTTATATATTTATGGATCATAATTGGTGGTGAGTATGATAGATAAGGTGAAATTGATCCTCAAGTGAATTAAGGTGATGTTGTATCAAAAAAACAATTAACTTTATCATAGGAGAAGGATTATGAAGTTTGATGTTGGAGATCAGGTTTTCTTGAGGGGTATCCTCATCATGTTCATTAAAGATTCAGTTATGGGATTAATATTTCCCCCCATGTTTTGTTAACCTCTTAATGTGTTTTATTGTATTGTAGTCATGTTTTATCATTTAACACTACCCTCATTTATTATCTTGATTCATGATGTCTTCTATATTTCACTACTTTTAAAATATCTTTATGATGACTCTCATGTAACTTATTGGAATGATTTGGATGTTGACGATTGCGAAAACTTTAAGGAATAGCCTTTAAAGATTCAATACCATTCAGAGAAGGTGTTACATAGGCATGTTATTACTTTGGTTAATGTCTTATAGTGACACACTAGCCAAAAGGAGATAACTTGTGAGTGGGAGTCACAATTGTGTGCTCAGTACCATGAGTTGTTTTAATGATTTTTTTGTTTCTCTTATATTGAGATAGTTCATTGACCTTAAGTTGTTATATGAGATTATTTGTCTTCTATGATGATGTTGTGTTATTATTCACTTTATTCCTTCTATATGGGGGTGTCCACTTATTCTAGAAATATTCTTTAGTGGAATCTTTTAGTGTGGTTATTTAAACCCCTTTCTTTTAATTTAGGTTTTTTAAAATTACTGAGAAAGATAATTGTTTTAAAACTATATTTTTTAAGGTATCAATGTTTTAAAACCATTTATTTGTTTTTTCTCAAGGATTATAAGTGTTGAGAGGGTTTGAGGACCCTTTTACTTAAAAATATAATTTTTTTAAGGAAAATTTAATTATTTTTTACATTTTCTTAACATTACCCAAAACCACCTTCCTGCAAAAATGTAAACTTGCATACCTTTAAACAAGGGTTATTTTTTCCTTTATGTAAAGGTAAGTTGAATTTTTCATAGACACATAATGTTAATATGGAAATTATATTTACCAAATAATTGTATTTAACCTTTATCATTACTTGTATAAAGGTTAAATATATTTTATAAACCTCACATAAAGTTCTTTTATTCCTTGCATAAGGGTAGTTGTACCCCTGTGTACAGGTGTTTTTTGTCAGACTGAGTATCTAAAGAGGGGGTGAATTGTGTACCCAATATTTTTTTTTGTCTAAAATGAGTTAAAATAAAAAACCTAAATAATTAAAACATCCCTATTAATCAAAAATATAATATCAATATAAGTTCTCATATTTTAAAATATTTCTCAAAGATTGATAAAGTCTCAGTTAAATAAATTATAAAAACTACTTTATCTTTTGAAATAAATTTAATTAATAAAAACCTTTTATAAAAACTAATTAAAACTAAATATCAAAGTAGTTGTTTTTTATAGTTTAAAATAGATACAGTTTAAATATTAAAAATAAAACCAAAAATACACACAATAGAGAAAAATACAAGAGGTTTAGTCTAAAGGTGATACTCAATCCTGTCCCCTTGGAAATCAGCCACTTCCAAGAAGATTATAAAAAATAATATATGATCCACAAACTCGGAGATTTATACAACATGAAATCTATCAATGCCACACATATAACTCTTCCACAACAACATTGGGAATAAAATAAATAAATTCCATGCAGGGACCTCTTCCACTACACCCTAGGAAAATCTGAGTAAAGATAGTTTGAGAATATATCAAGTATCTTCTAAATAAATCACAGGAGATAGTGTGTGTGTGTGATAAATATAGAGTAAAATCTACATTGTTCATAATGTAAATAAAATAAGAATACATATAAATTAAGATGTAAATAAAATATTATTGCTCGGTCTGATAAGATTTATAGCATTTGACTCCTTTAGTGTATCTTGAAATGAGGATTGAGTCGTGTTTTTGAAATTTATAGAGGAATATAGTTTCATAACTCTTTATTAAGATTCTATAGGAAGTAATCTGCGTGTTCAATGGGATTTACTTCTTCAATAGTTGACCACTCATAAATATTTTTCGTGTATGGAACGCTTCACAAAAATATTCTTTTCATCTTGTAATGTTCATCTATAGATATCTATGTGTTTGCTTGTATTTTGGTTCTTATTCCTTTTCCATTATATGCACGAGGGAGTCTGCTAATTATTTTAACAGCATAATGTAGGAAGAATGATCCATATCTTCTGCACCTCATACTGGATGCCTAAAATGAACTTTAATACATATCTATAAAACATTTAAGAATAGTCAATAAATTAAGTATCAAAAATAAATTTGATAATATATCCGTTAGAAATTGTTAATTAAAAATAAATAGAATAGTTTCATTAGATATTTTTAATGGTGAGATAATATCTAATGGTGACTTAGGCTAGCAGTGATTCATGCCAATGGTGACTCATCTTAGTGGTAGGTCATTCTAACACATTGTAAAATTTCTATTTTGGAAGTAGGTCAACATAAATGGTGAATTGGGTCTCGATTTTGGACTTTCTGATACTTTTACAAATTTCCATAGGTCATCTCTAATGGTTGGAGTTTTCTATACTTTTTCAAATTTCTCATCCAACGGTGTGTCATCCTCTTACTTTTGGATTTTTCCATACATATCCAAATTACCTGTCCAATTATGATTCATCCTCTAATGATGATTCTTACCCATATGTTTCCAAAAATACATTCTAGTGGTTAGACATATATGATAGTGGGTGATTCCAATACATAACCAAATTTTTATTCAAGAATAATCCTCAATGGTTAGTCACATCTAATGGTGATTCATACTTATCCAAATTTATCCAATATGCCCTATATTGTAAAATACAACCATAAAACAAAAAACTCATTAATATCATAATAAACATGATTGTTTGATCATTAAAACAATGGTGCTAAAAATATCCCCATTTTTCATGATTAAAAATCATGAAATTTTATAAACCATAGTATCAAAGGTAAAGAATATACACAGGGTATCAAAAGGCTGGATAACAAAGGAAATTATATGGTAAACTGTATCAAAGAAAATATGGTATCAAAGAAGAAATTAAACAGATATGGTATCAAAACAAATATTAGTATTAAAGGACTGATATAAAACGAATATGATAATAAAAAATCTATAAGAAATTACATATATCCTTCTCCCCCTTTTGATATTATCTAAAAATGTATAAATAAAATATGAAATAAAAAATAACCAAATAGGAATAAGAGAATTCCCATTAAGAATTTTAAAGGAAGTGAAACCAAAATGTTGAAAAAAAATGTTATATAAAAACATTCCTATAAAAGACACGGCCTAATGTTAGTTCTTATCAGGCTGTGTGGAAGGCATCAAAGTAGCTTTTCTCTTTCCTTTGTCTAAATAAGAATGCTCAATAGTAGGACATGAGGGTGATTGAGGGATAGATTTAGGAAATTCAGTTAGATAAGGAGTCTCTCTAATAATGATTGTACTAAGATAATGAGCTGCTTCTCTATGAAATAAACTGAATGGATGGAAGTGAGATAGAAAGGGTGCATGCATATATCAGGTTACACCAGGCCTGAATTATTATAGAGCAGAAATTAGAGGGGTTAGGTGAGCTATAAATGGTATGGAATTATGAGCCTCCACAGTAGTTGTAGACACATGAAGAAAGGGCTTTGTGAGATTAACTAAGTCTAATATTATGTTACCTCCCCTTTCAATAACACTGAAGTAATACTTTTTCTCTTCCATAAAAATAATTAACACTTGAGTCATCATCTTTAACCGATTAAATTTTTCTTTAAATGCTTGTGACACCTAAGGAATCCTAAAATTCATAGATAAAAACATTAAATGACCATTCAACTCATTATTTGTGTAAATATGGGATAGGTAATACTTTATAGCTTTTACGATGGTCTCTCGGCCATAATTCATATCGTTCGTATACTCCATGACCATTATATGCACATGGTCACTATTATTTTAGATTTTTCTCACAATCTCCCAAGGTAGGTCAAGAATATTTGTTGAAGAATCTTAAATCTCTTCTCTCACAACATACTTGATCAAATCAATATC
Organism: Viscum album; assembly: GCA_963277665.1. NCBI lineage: Eukaryota > Viridiplantae > Streptophyta > Magnoliopsida > Santalales > Viscaceae > Viscum > Viscum album. The sequence continues at coordinate 627,847,379 of OY728159.1, forward strand.
AACAAGAAGAGGAGGAGGATTTTAACTTGACGAAGAATACATGGAAGTAAGATTCTCTATCCTCTAGAGCAAAACAACCATGGAATTTGTGAAAGAATACCTCATTTAATCCATTGTCACTCTCATAGAATCCATTTAATTTTCCAAACATCTATTTTCCACATCCACTTCGAGAATGTGAAGAATCATCCTGGAATGGATATGCTAAATCAAAATCCCTAGAAAATTCATTGCATCATTATAACTGATCTTGGTAACCAAAAGAGGTTTATCTTTTAACAATGTACCAAATTCAGAAATAATATTTTATCTAAAGGATTCAAGACCATCCTTGGTGAAAAAATCCACTTGTAGTGAAAGAACAACATGGGCTAGTAAGGGTATAGAAGGCTCAGACCCGGTATACACAACAAAATTAAATCTCTAGAACTGTCCTATAACATCAATTTGGTCTACTAAGGATCCCTTAGGATCTCTTTAATCTCAAATATCGAGTCCTCTATTCTTTTGTGGGCACCCATTATCACTTAAATCTGAGTATTCTAGACCAAGTTTGATATACCTAGGGAAAAAATCTCATCCCTCGAGAACCGGGTCCATCAAACTGATAGAATACTTACCATAAGTCACAACAACTGTAGGATCTATAGTTATAGAGACAACCACTATTGGTACAACATCCATATGTACATAAGATCTCTATTAAACAACTATATACTCAACAATAGTAGGATTTACCTCTATCTTCTCAACTAAGGACTATTCAACACAAAACTACTCATCAACCATCTAGACAACATCGGTAGGTTCACTAAGGTCTCCACCAACAACAGGATCAACTAGATGACTTTCAAGGCTTGGGGATTCCTCCCCCTCAATAGATGCTTTCTTTCCTTCTATAGAATCCAGATCCACATATTCAACAAGGGTGGGTCTCTCTTCTAATATAGAGAGTGATACTCTTATAGAAGGGAAAAGTGCCTATTTTATTTCCACATCCTCATCGCCAATTATTTCATTAGTATCATCATAATATCTATTATTTTCATCTCCATATACATCACCATTTCCTTATCTATTTTCATAACCATTTTCATTATCATCATCTTATTAATCTCTATCATCACTATTTCTATTTTTCTTAGAGGATTTGGAAGAACTCTTCAACTATTATTCATCAATAATTTCAGTTTCTTTGACCACACTTCCATATTTTAAGAGTTTCTCTCTGACATAGAGATACCATTGGTGGACTAGAACAAACAAATATATATATCAGTGGATATCTGAGGTATATCTAGGTCACTACTTTCATCCACAGAAAACTCCTCTTTTTCATGAGAATCAGTAGCCACCTCATCAGAATAATCAAAAACTTCAGTTGGCTCCAAATTAGGGTCCACAAGATCTTTTGGTCTAGAAGAATGGTCAAAAAAATTGAAATCATCATATATAAATTAACCATCATCCACCCATTTCTACTTCCAAGGATTACAACTAATTTTCATTCTTTTAAAAATTATCCTTATCGTATAAAACCCTCCACAGCCCACTATTTATTCTTCCCATCCATCAACAAGACCTTTGTATTATAGAATAGCTATAATAATCATTGGGAAGATAAAATTATTGGATAGAGTAGAAGTATTTTAAATCTCCATCATATTAATCATTACATATATACCTAAGTTAATATTCTCTCCTATTTTCATAATATATAGAACATAAACCTCATAATACCTCATTTTAGAAAATCCAAATTTACATGAACAAAGCATGGGCTGAATAAACTTGAATGGAATCCTCTATTCACCATAAAATTTAGAGTCAATTGGTCTTTTAACTATTCTATAACCAGTTAACTCAGACAAGGCTTATTCATATAAAACAATTTCTCTATTATCCGAAAATATTCTTTGATAATCATTTCCACTCCTTCACGAGGAAATTTCAAACAACTATCCCACTACCTAGATGAAAAAACAAATTTATGACCATTAATTTTAATTCTTACTCAATCTTTATTTTCCTGGAAATTTTAATTACCTTACTAATAAAACGGACACACCAACCTATGATAGAAGGTCCTCTAGTTAGATTAAAACCATTCTACTCATCCTAGTTCACGTATAACTCTAAACTCTAAATACCATATTGAATGAAACCACTCAACTTACCCTACCCTCAAAATATTAAACCCTAAATCTTAAAACCTAAACCCCAACACTCAAATCATAAACCTAAACCCGAAAACCATACCAAAAAATCCTAAAACCTATACCCAAAACCCTATATCCTAAACCATAATCTCTAACCCCCAAAACCAAAAAGTTGAACTCTGAACCCAAAAACATCTTCCACATTCCCTAATATAAAAATTAAATTTAATCACGCCTAGTTCTTGTTTGATGTAATTAATTCTCTCAAAATTCATAGTCTTGTTGAATATATCAACATGTTTATTTTTAGTACCAATGTATTAAAGAGTGATATCACCCTTTTTCAAATGATCTCTCAAAAATTCATATCTTATATTAATATGTTTTTTCTAGAGTGAGACACATTATTTTTGGAGATGTGTATAGAACTTTTGTTATCATAATTTATAGGTACATGTCAAAATTGGTATCCATAGTCTAGAAATGTGTTTCTCATTGAAAAATTTCTTACACAATAGCAACATCCAGCTATATATTTATCTTCAAAAGTAGACAGTGAAAAACAAAATTTTTTTCTTACTGCACCAAGAAACTAGAGACTTTTATAAAATGTGACAAGTTCTAGAGGTACTTTTTTTATCTGACTTACAAACACCAAAATCATCATTTGAATAACTAACTTGATCAAATTGATTTCTTCTTGGATAAAAAAATCCTAATTTTATTTTATACTCGCAGTATTTAAATATCATTTGACAACAACTAAGTGTGAATCATTTGGGTTTTCTAGAAAATGGGTACCCATACACACACTAAACATAATAACTGGTTAGCAAGTAGTTAAGTAGAAAATATAGCTAATCATAACTATATAACTAGTTTGATCTAAGGAGGTACCAACTTTATCAAGATACAACTTGTAGTTGGTACTCATAGGATTATTACTACTCTAAGTGTTATCGAAATTAAAATTATTTAAAAGGTATTTAGGATATTTACTTTAATTTGAAATGATTTATTCTTTATTTTGTAAAATATAAAAACCAAGAAATATTTTCATTTCACCCATTCAACTCATTTAAAATTAATTTTACATCATTTTTTAAAATTTAGTACTTAAATAATTTTCGGAATATCAAAAAATAATATAATATACATAAATTTTAACAACTAAAAAATATTTTTATTTTTTTATAAATAGGTTAGGATCATCTATACCTTTTGAAAATCCTTTTGAAATCAGAAAAGAGATGATAATATCATACCAAGATCTAGAAGTTTATTTTAAACCATATAAGGGTTTTGTAAACATGAAAAAGGGATTTGGAAAATGAGGATTTTCAAATCCAGGGGTTTTTTCAACAAAAAAAATCCTCAATTATATACCCATTTAAGAATGAACTTTTAATACCTATTGGATATAGATTGAAATCTATATGTTGTTCATAGGTAAGAAATTTTATAATGGATTCAATTGTAGCTATGGGTGTAAATGTATCTTTGTAGTTTGAACCATATTCATGACTATACAATTGTATAACTAGTCTATTCTTATTCCTTACAATTATTCCAGATTCGTTAGCCTTGTTGCTAAACACCAATTTAGTTCCTATAGTTAAGGTGTATTTGAGAATATCAATAGGCCACAATACTTTATTTCTTTCAAAATGATTTTTGTTATTCTTTCAAATCCATCACCTAGAATTCATCATTAATTGCATCATTGATATTCTTAGGTTCAAGTTGTGAGAAAAAATATTGATGTTCAACCTGGTTTCTTAGAGAAACTCTAGTTTTTGTACCTCTATAAAATTCTACAAAAAGATAACATAAACGATAGTACTTAAGAGTCCAAACAGCTCTAGAAAAAATAAAGTTTGGTCACTTTAGGGTCCTCTATAGGTTCAGGTTCTTAACGTTACTTGGAACTGGATGATTTTTCTACTTTATTTATAGTAGAATAAGAAGGCTTGATATTTATTTTAAAGGTGTATAAATCAACCTCAAGGTTTTCTAAATGATTCTCAGGTTCATGTAGATATTTATCATTAAATTTTACATGAATGGAATCTTCTAAGGTCTTAGGTCTTTTATTAAAAACTCAATCAGATTTACTGGAAGTTGAATAACTCAGGAAAATTACTTCGTAACTTTGGAGGAAAAATTATCAATATTATCCTATGTATTAAGAATAAAAGTTTTTTAACAAAATATTATTAAGTAATTAACTTTAGGATTTATATTATTCTAATGTTAATAAGAGGATTTCATCAACATAGGTCTAATTAAAACTCTATTGATTATATAAAAGGTTGTGCTCAAAACCTCTTCCCAAAAGTAGGTGGGTATGTCATATTCATTAAGAATAGTTTATTATATCCCTTGAAGTGTTCTATTTATTCTTTCTATAAATCCATTCTAATGAGGGGTCTTAGGATCAGAAAATTTATTACTATAGCCATTTTCTGAAAAAAAGGATTCAAAGTCTTGTTTTTCAAACCCAAGGCAATGGTTACTTCATACAGTCTTAATTTTAATTCCAATTAGGTTTTCTACCAATTTAGAATACTTATAAAATTAATAACTAGATTCAATTTAGTGAGATAAAAATAATACAAAAGTATACCTAAAAAAGTCCTATATAAATACCTAAATATAGTTCTTCCCATTTAACCTATAAACTCTAGATGTTACAAACAATTCCAAGTAGACCTACTCAAGAGGATGATAAGTTGAGACTTCTTTCTTTATTTTTAAAATAAATCTTGTGATGTTTCCATTTTGGATAGGTGTTACAGACTTTGTCATTGGGGAATTGAAGATTGGGTGGATCCCTAAATAACGCTTTATTAATAAGATTTACAATTGATTGAATGTTGCAGTGGCCTAATCCCTTATGCCAAAACCATGATTCTCTATGAAATTAATTTAAGAAAGAAACATTTTGAGTAATCAAAGTGTCATGATTTAAAGAACATACATTCACATTTCATAAAGAAGTAAATACTAAATCATTTTTTGGAATAAAAAAATAATTGTTTTAAAATTCCATATGAAAACCATCATCACATAATTGTGAGATTCTAAGAAAGTTATATTTTAAACCATCAACAAAACGCACTTTATAAATTTAAACTAAGTCAGTGCTACTAATTTGGCCAAGGAAAGTGATATTTCCTTTAGCATTATCACTAAAGGTGACATGACCACCATCAAACTTTATGAGGTTCTTAAAGCTCCTACAATATTCTATCATATTCCTATAATAGCCTATCTCCAAGTACCAAAGATTTCTATAAGAGTTATTCAAGTAGATTTCCTACAACACAAATTTTATTCAAGAAATGATTTTGGTATCAAGATTTTCTTCTGTCTATATATATTAATAATTAATTCCTTATGAATTCATATTTTATTGATGGGATTCCTATAATAATATTATAAACTTTTTGAAATAAAAACTCTATCGGGTATACTAAAATAAAAAATAGAAGCAAGGTTACTCGAATTAAACACATGAACAAAAGTACTTTCAATAGCTCTTTTCTTCCCAGGTTGGTAACCAAGAGCAGTAATGTATTTAAGAGAAATTGTTTCCTAGAATTTGAGTAATATTTTCTATTCAATTTGTGAATATTTTTTGGTCTTTATTAATTTTATCATTTTGTATATTTAGTTCAGTATTTTCCTTTAATAATTTATCATTCTTCTCTTTTCCAACAGTAAGACTAGTTTTATTACTAATAGATAAAGCATGTTATTCTTTAGTAAATTATATTTTTATTTTATTTTATTAAAATTATCCTTAATAATATTTAAATACTAAAAATATATTCTTTTGACATGTAATTATCATTTTTAGTTTTAGAGTTATCAAAATTTAGTAATAGAGATTCATTAGGAACCCCAGAAACATTTTTCATGAAGCACATGTTAGCTCTATCAAACTTCTCTTCACGAGTTAATTCAAATTCATTAGAGCTATACTTAGAGTCGCTCCATGTATCTTTCATGGATTTATTATATTTTCTATATTTTTAATAAAAATTATTCATGTATTTTAACTTAGGACAGTCGGCCTTAACATGTCCTTTACGCTTACATTCATAATCAGTAATCTAATTTCTGTTGTCATCTATTGTCCATTCCTTTTTTCAAGTTCCTCTACTATCATACTTTCCATTGTAGTTTGATTTTCAAAATAATTTGTTTTCCTTGTATAATTTTTTAAACCATCTGGCTAGATTGGCCATTTCCCCATCACTTTCTCGTGGTGACTCATTATCACTAGAGATTTCAACTTATACCTTTTTCTATTTTTCTTGGATGTAGCATACTTGAAATCTACTGACATTCTCTTAAGGTCATCATCCTCTTCATGATTTATTTTAATTTTTTACTCATATATCGTTAACTTCCCAATCAATTCCTCAATAGGTTATTTACTTATGTCGAAGGATTACCTTATAGAAATATATGTCCCTCTCCATAATTCTACAATACATCTTATTGGCCTTATAATTTGTGTTCTTTTTCTAACACTGGAATTCCCAAGGAGATCACTGTGTTTAATATCTCACTGAACAACAGATAAATATAAAAAATAAACTCATCATGTTTCATCTTAAAAGTATTCTATTTAATTGTATTAGTGTTAAATCTCATTTATTTAGCATTTTTTGTTCCTTTGTGTGAAATAGATATATTATCTAAAATATAAAAAGTATTTTTACTAGAAGATATAATATTTAATTCTTTATATCCTAAATAATATCAAATAGAATTCATATTTTTTCAATTTTTATCTAAGAAATATTAGTTTCATCAACCCAATTATTCTTATCAGTCTTGGGTAACTCCTACTTATCCACTATGGCATACCAAAATTCAAAACCCAGTCTTTCAACATGAATTTTATATTTATTTTCCAATGATCAAAATTATTTCTATTAAATAATGGAGCTTTATTGGTAGTAGAACCTTTTTGTCTATTATCCATTTAATTTATTAAATATAGAATTGAAATAAATCTAAGATCTTTAAAACATAACTAAATTCACAGTTGAAAATATTTTAAAAACCTTTTATTCCAAATGTTATTTAGAGTGAGTATCTCAAGAGGGGGCTGAATTATGAACCCAATAAAAAATTATGTCCAAACAAGTTAAAATAAAATCCCCCAAATAATTAAAATAGCCCAATTAATAAAAATAGAATATCTATATAAGTTTTTATCTTTTAAAATATTTCTAAAATATGATTAAGTCTCAGTTAAAATAATTATGAAAACTACTTTATCATTTGAAACCAATTTACATAATCAAAACATTATAGAAACACTAATTAAGACTAATTATCAAATTAGTGGTTTTTTTATAGTTTAAAATATATTCAATTTGAATCATAGAAATAAAACAAAACAAAACACATGGTGGAATAAAATACAAGAGGTTAAGTCTTAATATGAGAATTAATCTTCTCGAGTTTGAAATCACCCCCTTCCAAGAAGATTATACAAAACAATCAATAAACCAAAAACTAGATTGAGTATACAAAAAAAAATATTCCGGCCACATAGGGACATCTTACAAAACAACGATGTGAATAAAATAAAGACATTCCATATACCGACCTCCTGCACAACACTGTGGTAAAAAAGTAATAAAGGGAGTTTCATAGGATATCTAGTATCTTCCAAATAAAGATCAATATATAGTGTGTGTTTTATAAATATAGAGTAAAAAACACACTAATCATAATTTAAATAAAATGCGAAAATAGAAAAAATAAGAATGTAAAGAAAATATTGTTTTGTGTTTTGATAAAATATGTATAACGTGACTCCTTGAGTGTAGCTAGAAATGGTGCTCCAGTCATGTTTCTAAAATTTTCATAAGAACAGAGTTTCATAAACTCTTTTTTGGTGATTCTCTAGGAAGTAGTCTGAGTGTTCAATTAGATTCACTTATTTTATAGTTCACCACTAGTAAATATGATTTGTGTAAGGAACAATTCACAACAATCTTTTTTGATCTTCCAAAGATCATCTATAGATCTTTTTATAAATACCTGTATTTTGTATCTCATTTCTTTTCTCATATCTACACAAGTAATTCTATTACTTATTTTAACAATGACATACAGGCAGAGACATATGGATCTTCTACACCTTATATTAGATGACTGACACACACATTAATTCATATCTATAAAACATTTAAGAGCAATTATTAAAATAATTCACAAAAATAAATTCGATAATATATCCATTAGAAATAGTTTATTCAAAATAAAATTAATAGTGAGGTGACTCTTTTTAATGTTGAGAACAATCTCTAGCGGTGACTTTGGATTATGATAAGTCATTCCAATGGTGACTCATCTTGGTGGTAGGTCATTACAACACCTTTTCAAATTTCTATTATAGAAGTAGGTCATCTTCAACAATGACTGGGGTATGGTGGTAGGACTTTCTAAAACTTATCCAAATTTCCCTGGGCATCTCTGATGGTAGGATTTTTCAAAATTTTCAAAATTTCTTGTCCAAGAGTGAGTCATCCTTTGATGATAGAAGTTTTCCATACTTTTCCAAATTTTTGGTCCAACGGCGATTTATCCTTTAATGGTGAGTCTTTACCATACTTTTCCAAAAAAAACATTTTGACAGTGATACATATATAATGGTGGGTGATTATAATACTTATCTAAGTTTTTTTTCTGGTGGTATCCTCAACGGTGATTCATGTCTTGTGGTGATACATACTTAGCCAAATCTCCCCTATCTACCTTATATTGTAAAATTATACCATAAAACAAAAAAAAACATTAGTATCATAATAGACATGATTTTTTTATCATTTAAATTAGGGTTCCAATATGTTCTTTTGAGTTTCATGACCTTATGTAAAGGTTTAGCAAAGTCTTCCATGCTCACGTCTATATAAACATTCGTATAAGGGTAAAACCATATTACCCTTACTCACGTAAACCTTTTTTTTTATAATTTTCTTTTCTATCCTAGTTTTATTTCTATGATATAATTTCAATATAAAATAAGTTAATATATAACGAAAATCAAGGTTTTATTATCTGAAATAATAATAATGAATTTCCTTTGACTTGAATTAATCTTAGGAAGACTAAAATTAATCAAGGAAAAAATAAAATAGAAACTAAAATAAATGTGAATTAAATAAGAAGTTATAATTGAGTTTCATGGGATGTTTCCGAGGATGCTTTTTATTTCCAAAAAACCAAAGAATTTCCCCTCACTCATATGAGTATCATGATCCTTTCAAGTATGGAAGATCCATCCTTTCCCCTTCAGATAATATATACTTAGAAAAATCATCTTAGGATCCTTTTGTAAATTTCCATCCTACACACATCACATTTTCTCTCCTCTTCTTGATCACTATGTCACGTGACGCCTTCTTCAAGGTAATGGATTTTTTAATTCAATTTATTTTAAGTGAAAATGTGATTGAATTATTTATATGTTCCTTTTTATAAATGAGTATGGTTAACATTCAAATATAATAATCTCATTATATCCCATGAAGAATTATATTTTGATAAAAATGGTAAATTATTTCAAATTTTATGTATTTGTGAAAAATGATTATGTAATCATCAAGAAATAATTATTTTGAAAAAAAAAGATAGAAATGAAGTGAATATATTAATGAAATATTCTTCATTCAATAATTAAATTAGAAATAATATTTCTTATTGTTATTTAAATTATAAATTATAATTAATTCCATGCTTAAAATAATATTGTCATTCCAGAAATAAGAAGATTTTCATGTGTATTCTATGTAATGTTTGATATTTTTAGAATTTATTTTGGTTGGTTTTATTTTTTAAGATCATTTAATGTTGTTTAATAATAAAATTATTCTAGAAATTATCCATGAGATGGAAAAGGATAACTATATAATATCGAGTTAAACTACTTAATAATTTATAATGAGGATTACTTTTATAATAATTTAAATTAATGTATTGAAATGGGTTATTTTCACATGGTAATGATAATTAATATTTAATGTTAGTAAATAGAATAAATTTTTGGGTTGTTATCCCATGTGTTTTATAGTTTTGTTTATGTTTCCTCTTTTTCTTTGTTAAATAGTGTGTCATATGTTTGGTTGTTTTTTGTTGTTGAATGTTCAGCATGGTCAATCTATAGAAACTATTAAATGATGTAAAGATTGTATGTTGTAATAATTTATAGAAATATGCACAAGAAGTATAATTAATACTCTTCTTGAAATTTATTAAACATGTGAATAATGAATAAATCTTTTTTCTATATAAATTATTAACTATATCCTATAGGTTTCTTTATTTCAAATATCATATGTTTGATTAAGTTGTTAATTCAATATGGAATTATAAATGATTTTTGTTTAAGTATAAATGTCAAGGTTGAATGATTTTATTCCTTGGTGTGGGAGGAATAAATGTCTCCATGTCACGGCCTTAGTTACATTATCTATATAAATAAAATATACAGTTTATATGTATTGGTACAATAGGATGTTAAGAGTATTTCTGTAAATTAATGTTTTGGTGATAACTTGATATGTTTGGGATCATTTGATGATAAATGGGATAAAATCAGGGGTTATAGTGATGGTTAATGTTGTTGTTGTCGAGATAGATTATAATATGCATAATGGTGTGGTAATGACATTGTGGAAGTTATAAAAAGTTCAGAGTGGGGAATTTTCTTCTATATCTTTGAGCTTGATTGACGCTTACTTAATGTCTAGATGGTCGAATTTTATTTATATAATCAATTTCAAACTACTTGACATTGTTTGATTCTATGCATAGAAAGTTCATTCTTAATGAGTTAGTGTAGGTCATGTCTTATAGTAACCATATTATTTTTTAAATTATTATTTAACCAAAAAATGAATGTGGTTGGTTGATGGTTTTCATAGATGATGATGACATATTTGAGAATATAAGAAAAATAATAATAGTATCATCATAAGTAGGAATGGAAGATTATATTTTTAAATTTGGAAATGAATCTAGAAAAATTTTCATTATTGTATTATGAAATAATTAATATGGAACTTTATTCATGTATTCTTATTTGATATCTAGTCTTTAGTGGTAGATATCGGGTGTATTATGTGACGATACCAATAGATGAGTATAATGATAGGTAGTTTACCTTAGTGTGGTTTTGTGTGATATTGCTTTATATTTTCTAATTTCATTCACTTCACCACTCATTTTAGTAGGGAAACTGACACCAAAATGTTTTGGGGTGTTTTCTCCAACATCCAAAATGGTGAGGGAACATATGGATGACTTCTCCCTCTACCCTTATCTCCCTCTATATATATATTAATAGGATTATCTTGAGCAATAATGAATTATGGTTTTGATGGCTCATTGTTTTACTATATACTTATGTTTAGGATATAATAGCTTGAGGTATAGTGTATACTAGTATCTGGTCGTGGTGGGACATGATTCCCATGGTTTTACACACATGAGTTGTGATGATTTAAGGTATAATTCATGTGCATATGATTTGGGGACTTTTTCCATATAATTAAATACTATTTTGGTAATTATGATGAGATTTTGGGTGGTATAGGATATATTAATGGTTATGATATGATTTCCTAAGGTACATTGTTGTTTATAGGAGTTGCGAAAAAAGAATGTAGTCGTCGGGGCATGAGAGTGAAAAACCAGTGGAGAAGAAAAGGTGGGGTACCTTCATATATAAATATATATATATTTTTTTTGTAAAGTAATGATTTAATTTTATACAATACATGGAAAGTGAGTCATGGTGAGGATAGAAATATAGAATTTCTTGTATAAGTGACGTCATTTATGTATTCACTGGGATTTAGTGTGATTCCTTTACCTTTTTTATGAGAGGTTTCAAGTAGGATCACAGGGATTATACATGTTGTTCTTACCCTATGTACATTTAAACTATTTTTCAAGTACATAGGAGATAGTAATTTATTGATCTAGTTGGTACTAGTTGGAGGAGTTGTTTATGAGCTCATAGACCATCTAGGTACCTTATGAGGATTTAATTTTGGAACTTGAAATTTTATTTTCTAATTGTATCAATTTATGTATGAAATTAAATTTATTGGGATTTATTCTTTTATTTATTCATGGTTTTGGTTTATCATTTACTCATTTTATCTCTTACAACTTAATTCTATATAGAGGGTAATGTATCCTCTGTGTGTGATTTATATACCCTTGGTGATACTCGCCAAAAAGTGGCCCTATAGAGGAAGAATTCAGGTTTTATTATCTAAATTTCATCAATGCCAACCCTAGTGGGGTACCTTTTGAAGGAGGGGGTAATGAAACACCTAGATTAATTTTGATTACTGGTTTGGATTGTCTTAGAAGAGTCTATTGGTATTGGAATAAGGGATGTGACACTTCCATATGTCATATAGGTGTGTTTTGGATTTTCTTAGGAATTTTAAATAGACTTGGGTCTGGGCATGAAACCTTCCCAGGTTTCCTCTAGTCATGGTTTTGATTTCTTAAAAGTTACTACTAATAATCTGCTATTAAGACTACTGGATTGGCCTTGGGCTAGTATTGGATGGAATAGTTCCATAACATTATTAGAGAGGCTTCATCGCTATCTGAAGTAGGTATGATATGAGGTATTAGTTTTGTGGTTGAAATTGGTCCCCCTCAGTTAGTATGACTTGTTCGGAGACATTCCACACTGAAAAGAGAAGGTATGTTCAAGGTTCAAGGTGGGTTTTTTAATAATTGACGACCCAAAATGTACATATATATGTCTGTGTATTATGTTTCTAGGTGGGTGAATTTCATGGGAATGACTGCACTTCTTATTTTTGTATTTCATGAACATCCACTTGATCAAAACATCACTCAATATTGTTATGGAATTTGGGATTTTCTATTGGGTCATTGAACTTGATGCCTATCTATGTACACAGCATGAGTTTTGATGTACATAGCTTGACCTTTCCTGTTTTCTCTTAGGTAATAGGAATTTTGTGGAACTGGACTCATGGTATTGGCCTAGTGAGTTGTTTAGGCCTAGTATTTAGCTGGTCGGATTATGTTAATTGGGCCAAAGGCTAGCATATATATTTTTATATTTGTTCAACATGAACTTGTCAATGTGTCGGTTTCATTTATATATTATTCCATGTTATCTAATATAAAACTATTTTATTTTAATTATTCATATATATATTTATTATTTAATGATTAGTAATGTGGTGGATAGTGGGGCTCCCTATTTTCTTCTACAGGTTTTTGGGATGTCAATTATATGGATGAGTCATGCCAAATTTTTGACATATTCAGGCATGAACCAAAGAAATTATATTAGATTATATATTCTCTCTATAACTCTTTTAGTCCCTCACCAATGGTTGATGGTCTCTGGCATATATGGAGGAATGTCTATGGTTTATTCAGGTCCCCACATGAGAGTCATTTGGGAGTTTCTGGCCAGAGAATGACAATTCCACTCAACAATGTCCGCAAAAATTTGTATCTGAACTACTGGATAATGCAATGACATATAAAAAGTATAAAATAAAAAATTTACCTAGAGATAATGATTTAAATGATTGTATAATCAAGATGATGTCTTTTATTATCTAGTATGAGGTCATTTATGCTCTTCAAATAACTAAGAAACCCATTATTGGTCAGTCAACTGATGGATAGACCTCTACCCCTAACCTAGATGTTTCTTAAAATGATCTTGTAAATGTAAAAATCTCTCTATTATTATCTTTAAGTGACAATGTTTTACGAAAAATTTTATATGAATTTTCTAATACTAGTATTTGGTTAAAACTAGATATATTTCACATGATTTCATCCTTAGATGGTCATTTATATAAAAAATAATAAATATTATTCTTTCAAAATTTATCATAGCACTTCTATAAGATTAGATATTCATGAATTATACAAAATTATACATTACTTATACAATATTAATATCACTTATATTGATGAAGATCAAGCCATCATTCTTATTATTTCTCTTTATAATTCATGTATCACAATTATTGATCCTATGATGTAGGGTTATGAATACTTGACTCTTAAAGAGGTTAAGCCATCCCTAATTTCTAAATGAATTCATAATAAACCCATGGTTTAGTCTGAGGTAAAAATATTTTAAACTAGATTTATAAATGATTATAAGAATAAAAAGAAAGATAATTTTAAGGGAATTATAAAAAATCAAAACCACTATCAATCTAGAAATAGTTAGTCTAAGAACATATCAAAACAAGTCACATATTATAACTATTGTAAGTATAATAACCTATGTCCAAAATGTGGTAAGCCTAAACAAAAACAAAATCATAATAAACCTTCTGATCATTCCATATTTATAAAGATATGGTATGATAGTGTGGAGGTAATTTTTTTTCTAAACATGATTTTTCATATGAGTGGGTCTTAGACTCATGTTGGTCCTTCCATATGTTCCCTAATAGAGAATATATATTTAAATTAACTGAGATAGTTGAGAGACAAGTATATTTTGGAAATAATAGGATATGTCAATTCTATTATAGAGGCTCTATTTTTTTATAGCTTAATGACCATTCCATTTTCACCTTATTTGATGTTAGGTGGCTCCCCAACCTATAAAAAAAATTATCTTCATTAGGGATTTTTGGTCAAATGTTTTTTATTTTAAATATAAATATAGTTGTATTAAAATTTATAAAGGATCGTGTAATATCATTATAGGATCTATAATTAATGAGTTTTATGTGTTATAAAAGAAAACTTATTCTCTATATTTGAGAAATATATATGTCACTGACAGTGTCAATACTATGTTATGGAATAGATGGTTAGGGAATTTTATCTATAAGTTTCTAGAGAAATTAATTAATCAAAGGTTTTATAATGATATAAAACTTAATAATCTCCCTTTTGTGAAGTTTTTATTTTGGGTAAATATAATAGTGATTGTTTTTATAGGTCCTATTTTATGTCTAGTCACCCATTAGAGTATATTCACTCAGAATTATTAGGTCATTCTAGGAATTATTCCCATTACGGAGGCTCATATTTTTCAACATTAATAGAATATTTTTCTCAAAATGTCAGGATATATATTCTCAAGAATAAATCAGATGTCTTTGATACATTCAAAACCTATAAATTCTATTTTCAAAACTAAAATGGAAGAAATATTAAAACTACGACAACAAATAATGGTCTATAATACTTTTTATTTAATTTCATTAAATTATGTGAGTTTAATGGAATCATTAGACATAATATTTTTAGTGATATGCCCCAACAGAATGATCTAGATGAGTGAATGAACTACATCATTTTTGAGTGGGTCTTCACCATGCTTACATTCAGGCTTGCCCAAATCCTTTTGGGTCAAAGCTACATCCAATGTAGCTTATCTCATTAATAGATGTCCTTATAATGATAATATGTTTAAAACTCTAGAAGAATAATGGTGTAATCTGACTCCTTATAACCATTTGTGGGTATTTGGGTTCACAACCAATGCCCACATTTAAATGGATAAGTTGTGTCCCAGATCGCTTAAGGGAATATTAGTAGGCAATATTGAATAAGTAAATGTCTATAATATCTAGGTTGATAAACCACGATATAAAAAATTTATAACTATCTATGATGTTATATTTCATGATTCAATTTCTTGTAAGTCCATATATCCCACTGAAAATAGCAGTAATACACCTCAAATTGAGGATGTTCAGACTAGGCAAGAAACCCAACTTGAGGCTTCTATTTTGAACTCTTGACCTCATCCTTAGCCTAAGTCTCTATCTCAATCTAACTCTTATTATGAGTCAAAAAGTTATTCCTATAACACTACCAATGACTACCAACTCACTAGAGATAGAGTTAGGGGTTATTTTGATTCCTTTTAATTATGGCCATTATATTATAGTATCTTTTTCTTTTAATTTTTCCCATAATCTTATAACAAAGATCACAAAACCTATAAAACTTTAATTAATGATAGTGATTTCAAATATTGTATCACCGCTATGAATGATGAAATGAAATCTTTAAGAAAAGACCACACCTAGTCCATTTTTAAAAAACCAGAAAATATAAAAGTGATTAGTTGTAAGTGGATTTTTAAAATGAAATAAGATGACACTAGAGATAATTAAACTACATATAATTATAAACTAGTAGCTAAGGGATAACTTTAATCTGAGTGAATTGATTATTTTGAAATTTTATCTCCTATTTTGAAGTATACATTTATTCATTTACTAAATGATTTTTACACTTATCATGACCTTTATATAGAGTATCTTGACATTAAAACTACTTTTCATAATGGTTATGTTAATGATAAATTATATAGACATCCTCATGATGGTTTTGTGAATGAATTCAATATTATATAGTAATTCCTATTAAATAAACCATTTTATTGTTTTAATCAAGATTCATTATGATGGAAAAATAAGTTTGATTTATTCATATTAGATAATCATCTTAATAGGAGAAAATATGATTCTTGTGTTTATGAAAAGTCTATTAAAAACACTACGGTTTATTTTCTATTATATGTAAAAGACATGTTGATTATTTTTTAATACATAAAACGCATCCATGCTATTAAATAAAAATTAAATATTATTTTTGAAATGAATAATCTATATAATGATAAATATATTTTGGGAATAGAGATATTTAGATATAAAAATAATAAAATCCTTTACCTATATCATCATGCTTATATATTGAAGATCCAAAAGAGATAATAGTTTGGTTCTCTTAAAAATTTTAGTGTAACCTTCTTAAAGAACATTAAACTCTATTTATCCATGCCAATTACCACTAATATAGATATTTATTACAAGGTACAAATTTGTGTGCCAGTATTTTGGGTAGCAATATGTATGTTATAATTTTTACAGGACTAGATATTACATTTTCTATTTCTATTTTAAGTAGTTTTATAGAGAATCTAGATAATCCACAATGGAATTCTCTTACATGAATTCTTAAGTATATCACTTTTCTCATTAGAATTGTCCGTTTTATATTGTATAAATGTTAATTCAAATAAATTGGTGATTGATTTTGTAGATTATGACTCTATATAAAATAATTACTCTTGAAATTCCCTTACAGGATATGTTTTTACATCTTATAGGGGACCCATTTCCTAGAAATGCAATATACAGTCTACAATGGCCCTCAAAACTACTGAGGCTAAGTAAATTACATCAACTGAGGAAATTAAAGAATTAATTTTTATAAAAGTGTCACTTTATTAACTATCTTTATACAATTATGTCATTATATTTTATAGTGATAACCAGTCTGCATTACATTTGTCTAAAAATCTAGTTTTCCATGGTAAATACAAAAATATAGATTTTATAGTACAAGTAATTAAATAACTTATTAATTTGGAACAATTTGTGTCAATATGGTACACATATATTAAAATTTACCTAATATTTTAACTAATAATATTATGTTTTCCAAGTTCAATCACTATTTAAATATTTTGAACATGGTTCTAATTCAATAATAATAAGTGTAAGAAAATTACCAAATTAAATTTTTTTTATAATTGGTGGATATTTTTGAATCATTATTTACTCATAAAATTGATTATTTTATTGATATTCCATTAATATTTTTATTTTTTAATATTTTTTATTATTTTTTATCAGTTTATTTAATTGGGATTGTGTTGTCATGTTAGGTTGGGGTTCTCCCTACTGGGCCACTTACCTAGACCTTGACTACCTATTAAATTTAGTACTCCACCTCCTTAAGTTTTTAATAGGTTTTTCCATTTCCTAAAGAGTATTCTATGATTGTTTCCCTAGGCTCATTTGAGCCATTGATGAACTTTATTTGTTAACCTCGTCCAGGTTATCTATGTGGTTGTTTCTCATTCCTCAGGTTGTTACACCACTCCTTGGTTATTGTGATTTTTTTCACATAATTAACAATTATAACATATTATATCATCATTCAGTGTCAATAAAACTCTTGTATTTATCTCTCACTAATTATCCTTTGAGATCCTATGAAAAACCTACATAAATCTTGGGAGAAAGATCAAATTTTCTTTTGAGATGATTCTTGCACATTGTCTATGAAAGACATTTTTACCCATGTCTAGACTTTAGGTATAATTCAATCCTAGTTTGAAGTTACAGTTTATATCCAAATATTATTTATCATGAGTAATATCATCTATGTGCATATTTAGATTTAGATCTCAAAACATACTCATTTGAAGAATTTGTGAATGCCAAGTAGTTTATGGTATGATGGTAGGTTAGTATGTTTCCTTTTTCATTTCTTGATGCATCAATTTTATTCATTTTCATCATTTATATTTTATCAATTTTTTATCTTTATTTTCAATTTTATTTCATTTTCTTTCTATTAATAAAATCAGGTGAGTGGGTAGTGTTCTTTTCATGCATGTTGGACTAAACCAATCTGAAGAACATTAAATATTCATGTACTTTACTTCTTATTTTTTATTTATTTGTTCTTGGATTATTTCTTAATGACTCACCAAATGTTGATTTTCTTACAATATTCATCTATTATATTTAATTAATTTTTAATTTACATGAACTAAATAGAAACCAAACATGTATCTAGAGATCCTAGGATGTTTCGTGGGGGAAACGTTTTCCCCAATAGTTTTCCAAAAAGATAAAATGTTTTTTTTTTGGAAAAATAAATAAAGTATGATAAATGCTTTTTATGATTTATATTTAGAAATCCTACTATTAAATTAGCGTTCAAAATATAATTTGTAAAAAAATTATGAAAGGAATTTCATAGAATCTTTAATAAAATATTATAGGGTCTATTTATCTCACACGTTGCATATACATCCATAAGTGTGTATGTAGTCTTCATATTGATTTTATATACAGGTGTCCAGGTTGTGGCCTAAGATTATTTTATTCAAGAAGTCTATCGATGGATTTTATGGATTTGGCGAGTGACTATAGGGAATAGAGAGATGTTTGTGTGGTGGCTCAAGTTATTTCATTTATTTTTAGGATTTTCTTGTATCACCAATCTCAACCACGTGTATTTAAATATATTCTTATTCTAGTATATATTATTAGTATTATGATTTTTTATTATTTTGTATTTTACTAGATTAGAATAATCTATATTATTTATTATGGGTCATATGTATTTTTTTTCTTGTTCATACCACGTTGGGATTATTTATTTATTTGAAACTATTTATTTCACTCTCATAGATGTCCAATTTATAGACACACCATATCAAATTCCCAATTAGTTTCCACAAATTTATTATTATATATGATTGGGAGAAAATGTTCCCAAGAATGTGTCCTTAATTCTCATGAATTAGTTTCCATCTCATGGGGATCAAGAACGCCATTTAAGTCTAGTGGTGGGACAACTCGGGAGATGATTTGGGTTAACCTAGGTTTGTTCATTACACTACTAATCCATATCAATTGAGTCTATCTCTGGGCTATGTATAAGGCCCCAACCTTAAAAACTACATAATATTGAGTTATGTCAAGAATTCAATATTGAGGATCTTTTTAGGTTAAGAGTTTTAGAGAATTAGGTCATAACTATTACATTATATCTCAAAAATTACAATGTAGACACTTATACTCTATCTAATTTTTTCATAAATATAAAACTCATTAAATAAAACAAAAATTATTTTCTTGATAGAAATCTTCCTAAATTATTCATTTAAATTACACTTCCTTATAACCAATGAAAAACATTTCAAAAACAAGGGATGAGCATAAAAAGGACAGTAAGAGATTCAAAATAAGGGAAAAAACATTAGTCCATGAATACATACAAATAAAGAAATCATAATTTTCAATAATAAAGAATAATGTATTTAACATACCACCTGAAATCATAAGATTTATGAATAACACATAGAAATCATAAATCTTAAAGGTAACTTGTGGCATCAATAACATTCTTACATTGTAGCTTTCACAGGTACATAGGGAGTTACGTTTGGAGTACCCATCACAATATATTCCATAAATCACTTAGGAGAAACATTAATGTTTTCCTCTGTCACGTTACGCAATGAATTAGAGAGCTATATCAGACTCACCCACACGAGGATTATCATAGAACCGCCTGTATACATATACAATTACCAAGAACCATAACATATTCATAACATATAAAAAAAGCATAAATGATAGATAATATTTACACATTGCAGTCATAATATATCATTTCAAGATATTGACATAATCAATTCTTTATCAAAACCATTTTCAATACCAAAATATGTAAAAAGGGTATATGGTATTTAATTTCCTTTTAAAAACATAACAGCTTGTTAAGGAATCCAAATATCAAATAATTTTCATGGCAGTATAAAGGTTGTTGTCGTCGCGTACATTAAAAAGAAACATTCCATTTGTCATTTAGTAAAAAATTTCGTTAAACAAAAGATTACTTTTAAAAATCAATAAAAAAAATTAAAATTAAAATGGTATAACTATACACTGTATAAAATAAGGTTTTTTATAAACTAAAAACATGCCCCAATGAAATAATATTGAGATGAAGTCACTTACCTTGATTCTGACTCATCACGTAAGTTCCTTGTTCTTACAGAATAATAAAATCAAGTTAATTTCTACTTGATTCATAAATTTTTTCAAGTTTATTATTCCTTTTATATAACTTATTGCCACATTATAAACATTAAATAACTATTTATGTTAATATTGGTCATTTTATTGATATTTAGTACTTGAGTCAAAAATGAACTTGTTATAGTTACAAATTGTCCATGTGGAAAAAGTTCCGTTATATCTAGAATTAAATTAAAGATTTAAATATAATATATATATATATATTATATATATTTATTTGTAATAGTACATAAAATTTGGAGATAAAACATGAAATGCATTATTTAAGGAGACGGTAAGTCGTACGTACACATGAAGGTTACTTTCATTTCTTTTTCATATTTAAAAAATGAAAACTAAATGATTAATAGGTATATTATAATTATAGTATAATATGATATTGTATATATGTTACAAAAGTTCATTAATTGCATCCTTTATATATTCCATGTATGTACAGAATGAGTCATATCACTTTGAGGGGTACGTAGTCCGCACTTCCTCAAATGAAATTATTGTATTTAGGCATTTTGGAAATCATAAAGGTATGATTTAAATAATAAAACAAAATCATAGAGAAAATATTGATTATATATATATATATATCATATATAAATATAATTCCATAATAATGGCCACCATGATAGGTGGTAGGGGAAAATTGAACAATCATCGTTTCGTGAGGTAGGAGTTCGCTGTCCACAGAAACAGTACGTTCATATCCATTAGATAAAGGTGTGTGTAAGTGTAGTTTGAATAATTATCATAAAAAAATTATAGTTTATTGAGGATATTGGTGTTTTTTTTATAATAAAAGAATAAGAATATAATAGAGAGTGGAGAAGTGAAATAATGTAAAGGAACATTAGAGAAGACACTACCTCTTAAAATGTGTAAGCCCCTTTGATTTGAGCCAAAATGATTTCTTGAATTCCCTTATTCCTAAGTTAAGTCTTATAGAAGGAATACATAGATTTTGGGAGCTTATTTGGGAAGATTTTGGATTATCCAAGGGGCTTGAGAGTTGTTATTAAATGGGTAGGGGTGATGCCCTTTTATAAGAGGGGGGAGGGGCACTTTAGGAATGTTTGAAAGTATTATTTTATTATAAAATGATTTTCGGTTTCAAAAGGTCCCAAAGTCATTTAATTAAAATATAATATGATTTTTGGTATAAAAAATCTCAATCAATAAGTTTTATACAAGTATAGTTTTCTAATATAACCTTATCTTTTGGCTTTAAACCTTAGTTAACTAATTTAACTCGTATTGTGTCTTCTTGTATATTCATACAATATGGTTAATATAGTTACTATAAAATGAAAATAGAACCTCAAGTGGTTCCTTAATAAATTTTTCATCATTATATATGTCATTTTTCCTAATATTATATTTTTTGTACTATAATATCATTTAATAAAATAGTATTTTTTTATAAACTCTTTTATGTCAATTTTTATACTATTAATATCATGACTTTATTTTAAAACACTATAAAAACATTATTCATTCAAGAAGCATTTATTAATTCAAAGATAATAATTCATACTCATCAATAAAATTTTTTTATGGAATAAATAGTTTTAAAATAAATTTATTTTAATATTTATAATCCCATTTTTTTAAATCATTCATGAATATGGTAATTACTACATCATCATTGTGTTGTAAATATATTTATTTATTTCATGTCGACAAATTATAAAGAAAATACCATGATGTAGTAAATATTTTTATATTTATAATGAATATTTAAAGTCTAAGTGAACTCTCATATAACCCCATATAAAATTGTTTTAGTAAAGAAGACATGTTTATGTTTTATTTTTCATTACATTAAATTAATTCTTATAAATTTTCATTTTAACATCAATGTGGATCCATGGGGTCCCAAAATCGACAAAAGGATGACCATGGTCAAAACTAACTCATCCAATAGTATTAGGACACATGTTAGGATAATTTAATATTATTATAATATTATTTTTACCCTTATTTACCATATTTAACCTTTTACCTTGATAAATAAAATATTTACTAAAGTTACAATTCATAATGTCTAAAAATAAAAGGTACCTATTTACACAATTTGGAACTCCTAATTCCAAATATGGAATCCATTTTTCGAAATTCAAAACACATAATATTTTGAAATTAATTTAATATTAATTCCCATTGTTAAAACCAAAAAGCGTGTTTTTAAGAAGTAAAAACTATCAAAAGATTGACATGTATTTATAACCAATTTCAAAGTGAAATTACATAAAATGACCAAATTTTGATTAAATGATAAAAATATAATCCAATTACACTTTAAAACCAATTAAAAGGAAAGTATAACTATATAAATAAATTAGATAAAAGTGCAGTTTTGACTTAAAATGTGGTATTTTTCACTATTCATTAAAATAGAACTTAATTTGAAAATTACCAAAAACTTATCCAAAGTATATTTTCATGTCCTGGTTCTATAGAAGAAGTTTATTTAATAAAAAAACATATAAATGTGACAAAAACATGATTTAAAAAGGGTTCTCCAAGGAAGGCGGTAAAACAACATTTTAAAAATATAAGAGTATTTTGTGCTTAAAATCAGATTCATTCTTATTTTAAGTCTCTAAAATTTAACGTATAAATGTAAATACATTTTAAAACATGTATAATCATATTTTAGTTATTGTTTTCATTCCCACTAATAAAATTTCTAGGCGTTAACTACCATTTAAATTAATAATATTATATTATTATTATTATTATTATTTCAGTATGACTTAGCCTTGTGTGAAAGATAAGATTTTGGAGAAACCCATTGTTGTGTGTTGGGTACTCCATCAAAAATATAATCTCTTTTAAAGTAAAATTAATATTTAATTCACAAATATTAATAACTATTAAAATTTTATATTCTTTATTTACCTGGGATGTTACATCCTTACCCCTTTTTGAAATTGTGTCCTCGCAATTTTATTCACTTCTCAAATAAGTGGGGGTATTTATCCCTCATAGAATATTCAGATTCCCATGTTTCCTCTTCAAACATATGGTTTTCCACAAAACCTTTACCTGATAAATTAACTTATTCTACCACAATTTCTATATTTAGTCAAGAATCTGGACTAGTTGTTCCTCATTAGAAATATTCTCTTTCAAATGATCTACCTCTAGAATCCAAACATGAGATGGATCCAACATATACTTTCTCAACATTAAAACACAAAAAACATTGTGTACCTGGGATAAAATTGGAGGTAAATACACTATTCAGGAAACTGATCCAACTTTTTCTAGGATTTCATAGGTTCCAATGAACCTCAGACTCAACTTTCCCTTCTTACCAAAATGAATCACACTATTATATGGAGAAACTTTGAGAACGACATGATAATCTATCTCAAAAGAAAGATCCTTCCTCCAGTTATCCGCATAACTTTTCTTCCTATACTGATCTGTTATCATGTGTTTCTAAATCAACTAATCTTTTTCTTCCATCTCTTCTACCAATTATTTTCTCATCAACTTCCTTTCACCTACTTCATCCAAAAAATCTAGTGTTCCAACTAACTTTCCATATAATAATTCAAATGGTTCCATATTTATCCTATAATGATAAATTTTATTATAAGAAAACTTATCCAAATAAATATGTTGGTCCCAAATTCCATAGTAATCCATTGAACAAGCACGTAGCATATCTTCCAAGGTCTGAATTGTTCGTTCTGACTACCCATTTGATTGCAGATGAAAAGTTGTACTAAAATTTAATTCAGTACCCAACTACTTCTAAAGGCCCTTCCAAAGTTAGAAGTGAACCTAGGATCACGATAAGATATAATGGAGAGGGTAACTCCATGTAACATGACTATCTATTTAATATAAAATCAAGAAAGTTATTCTAGATACAGAGTGTATCAAATTGGAAGAAAATGAGTAGATTTAGTCAATCGATCAACAATAACCCAGAATGCATTGTTACCTCAAGAAATCTTTGGTAATTACACAAAGAAATCCATGGACACATTTTCCCATGTCCACTCTAGAATTTGAAAAGGTTGAAACATCCCTTTCAGTAATAGTCATTATGATTTAACCTATTAACAAGTTAAACATTTCACAGTAAAGTCAGTAATATCTCTTTTTATTCCATCCCACTAGTGATACTCCTAAATATCTTTGAACATTTTAGTACTGTCAGGATGAATGGAAAACAGAGAACTTTGAGTTTCTCATAACAAATCATTCTTCATTTGTAAATCACAAGGCACACATACACTCCTTATGAACCTAAAAACACAATCTTTATCAATGTAAAATTCAGGTAACATACCATTTTAAACTAAGTCTATCTTTTTCTACAACTCGATGTCTTATTTCTACAATTTCTTAATTCTATCTGATAGAGATGATTTCAATACCACCTGAAACAAAATAAAGGAATTACATTCACCAAAAAATTCCAATCCAAAATTCATAAAATAAAAAACCAGAGGATCTCATTCAAAATGTAACATGCTTAATTTAGCATTAACCTTTAAAATCAAAGTGTTAGCTTCTTTATTTTCTTTTCTCAGATGGTAATAAATCATGCAATCATAATCCTTGATTAATTCTATCCATATCCTATGTCTCATGTTTAATTCTTTCTGAGTTAATATATACATCAAACTTTTGTGATCAGTATATATTTCACACTTTACCGCATATAAATGATGCCTTCATATTTTTAATGCAAAAACAACATCAGCTAATTCCAAATCATGTGTAGGGTAATTTAACTCATGATGTTTCAACCGACATGAAGCATAAGCAATTACCTGATCATTCTGCATTAGCACACAACCAAGTCCTTTCAATGAAGAATCACTATAGATAAAAAAATTCACTATTTCTGGAAGGCAATGCAAAAACTTGATCATTCACCAATATTATTTTTAATTTCCAAAAATATTAATCACATTCTTTTGTCAAGATTAACATATCACCATTTCGAGTTAACTTAGTCAGTGGGCTAGATAACCATGAAATTTTTTCAACAAACCTCCAGTAATAACCTGATAAACCATAAAAACGATAAATCTTATTTATATTTTTAGGTTTTTCCATTATTTAACAACTTTTGTTTTAGCAGGATTGATAGTTATGTAATATTTACAAACAATGTGACCAAAAAATGAAATTTGGTGTAACCAAAACCCACACATGCTGAATTTACCATACAATTTATTTTCATTTAAGGTTTTAAATACTACCATTAAATGAATTTCATGATCCTCTTTACTTTTAGAATATACCAAAATATCATTAATAAACACAACCACAAACATATCCAAGAACTCACAGAAAATTCTATTCATTAGATCCATGAATACTGTAAGTGTATTTGTTAACCCAAAAGTCATAACTAAAAATTCATAATGGTCATGTCTAGTACAAAATGTGGTCTTCTGAATGTCTGCTTCCTTTAATTTAAACTAATGGTACCCCGACCTCAGGTCAATATTCGAAAAATAATGAGCTCCCTGGAGCTGATCAAACAAATCATCGATATGAGACAAAGGATACTCTTTCTTAACAGTTGTGTTATTAAAGGCTATATAATCAATGAAAAGTCTCATTGAACTATCTACCTTTTTAAAAAACTAGATAACCCCATGGTGATTTTCTAGGTCGAATGAAACCTTTATCTAATAACTCTTGCAATAGCTTCTTAAACTCAAAAAGTTAAATTTAGGTCATCCAATAATGGGGTTTTAAATTGTCTTAGCATCAGGAACTAATTCAACTATAAATTCAACATCCCGATCATGTATTATACCAGGAAACTAATCAGAAAAAACATCAAGAAACTCATTGACCACTGGTATATTATTAATTTGAACAGTTCCTTTTTTCCACAATATGTGCAAGGTAACATTAATTTCCATCTTTTACTAGTTTCTCAGCTTCCTAATATGTTATCAAATGTAAGGGTTCATTCATGTACACAAATTGAAATTATTTCTAAAAAGACACATATTTACTTCTACAGTCATCTTTATCATGATAAATGAATGGGAAATCCATACCAAAAATAAAATCAAACTCTACTAGATGCAAAACAATACTTTTTGCAAGTAGATTCATTCCACACACAAGTACATGAAGGTTCTTATAATATCTTTTTATCTCAACATTTCCTCCAAGTGTTTTTACCACAAGTTTAGGATACATATATTGATATGTAATTCCCAATTTACTAGAAAATTAAAAAGAAATAAAAGAATGTTTAGACCCTGAATCAAAAAACACTTTGGTATAATCTAAATAAACAAATAGTGTATCTAATACTACTTCATTTGATGGCCCAACATCTACTGAAGTAGTTTCAAAGGATTTCACCTCCCCTTTGTTCTTGAATTCTAGATACATTCCATTATTTGAGTTCTTCTTCAGACACTCATTTTCATAAGGACACATTTCATTATACTAAAAACATTTTACTGACTGTAAAATAGATTTTGTCTTCCCATTACCATAATCTTTTTCAGTGCAATTACAAGCCTTATGTCTTATTTTACCACATCGATAGCACTTACCAGAATACAAAAGGCATTCCCCAGTGTTCTTTTTAACACAATTTTCACAAATTGTAAACTTATGTTTCTCACTATTATACCTTTTTAAGAGTTTTTTACTTTTGTATACCACCTCAATATCTTATTCTGTTGTTTATTAAGAACACTTGATCATCAGAAAACTCCATTTCCACCTTCTATGCACATCGAACATGTTTTTAATAACTTCGGAAGTAACGAGAAACCAAATCCCTTAAATACTTTGGCTTTAATACTGAGTAAAAATGATTTATTTTACTATCAAGATCCTGTATGAAATTTGGAGCATACCTTGCCAGTTGAGAGAATTTTTCTTCATAAGAAGTCACTGATTCATACTCCTTCCTAAATTCAATGAACTTTTTTCCTTCCTAAGTCAAACCACCTTAGGAAAATATTTCTCATGAAACATACCTTTGAACTCATCCCAATCAAGAGCATAAATCACATCACTATCCATGATATTTTTATCTATCGACCACCACTGATCAGCTTCACCTTTAATATAGTAAACAAAAATACTATCCTTTTGATGTCCTGAACCCCCATGACATCAAAAATCTTTTCTAGTGCATTAATCCACCATTCATATAGAACAGGCTCAAATGATCCTCTGAATGATGGGTTATGTTGCCTCCTGAAATGTTCCACTACTGACATGTTCATTTGTGGTTTATCTGGCTAATCTCTTGCATGGATACCACCACCATTTATAAACTAAGTCAATTATTCCATAACTGTAACAAACTATTTAGTTCTAATTTCGACCATCTCAGGTTTCTGATTTTGATGGTTTTATTCCTCTTTATGTCATCCTATCAATGCTACCTGTTTCCTATGTAGAAAAAACATTATGAAAACCAAAATATATTAGGTGAATCAATATGGAAATCTTCGAATTCTATATCATTTCAATCTTATCATATATTAATTTTTGGATATTAATTTAACAATATCCTAACTCCTAATGTTGTCTAAACCAACCTCAAATACCAACTATAAGGCCATATCCTTAAACATTAGATAATCATGAGTTAAGTCAAGAATTCGACATTGAGGATCTTTTCAGGTTTAGAATTTTAGAGAATTAGTCCAAAACTATTACATTGCATCTCAAAAATTACAAATTAGACACTTATACTCTATCCAATTTTTTTCATAAAAATACAACTCATTAAATAAATCAACAATTATTTTCTTGATAAAAATATTCCTAAATTATTCTTTTCTCTAACCCTTCCTTATACACTTTGAGAAACATTTCAAAAACATGGGATGATCATAAAAATCTCAGTAAGTGATATAAAATAAGGGATGAAAATTTTATTCCGTGAATACATATAAATCAAGAAATCATAATTTTCAATCATAAATCATAATCTCTTTAACCTACCTCATGAAATCATAAGATTTATGGATAACACATAGAAATCATAAATCATAAAGGTAACTTTTTTCATCTATAACATACTTATATTATATCTTTCACAGCTACATAGGAAGTTACATTTGGAATACCCATCACAGTATAATCCCTAAATATCTAGGAGAAACATTAATGTTTACCTCCGTCATGTTACCCAATGCATTGGAGAGCTATCTCGGGCTCACCCACCCTAGGTTTATCAAAGAACCAACTGTATACATAAACAATTCCCAAGAACCATTACATATTAATAACACATAAAATAATCATAAAAGAAATATAAAATTTCCACATTGTAATCACAATATATTATTTCAAGATATTGACATAATCAATGATTTTTCAAAACCAATTTCAATACCCAAATATGTAAAAAGGGTATATGGTATTTATTTTCCTTTAAACAAATTATAACAAATTAAGGAAGTCAAATATCAAATAATGTTCACAATGGTGGAAAGGTCGTTGTCGTCGCAGATGTTAAAATGAATCATTCCCTTTGTCGTTTAGTAAAATTATTTAGAAAACAAATGATTACTTTTGAAAACTGTTGAATGAAATTAAAATAAAACGAGAATAATTATACACCGCATAAAATAAGGTCATTTATAAACCAAAAATATTCTGTAATGAAAGGATATTGATATGAAGTCTCCTACCTTGAGTCTGAATCGTCACGTAAGTTCCTTATTCTTCTTTAATAATAAACTTAACATAATTTCTAATTGCTTCAGAAAATTTTTAAAGTTTATTATTCCTTTTATATCACTTATTACCACATTATAAACATTTCATAATTATTAAATTTAATATCGTTCATTTTGTTGATATTTGGTACTTGAGTCAAAAATAAACTTGTTATAATTACAAATTGCCCATGTGGTCAAAATTCCATTATCTACAGAATGATATTAAATATTTAAATATCATATATATAATGTAAATATATTTATTTATAATATTATGTAACATTTGTGATAATATATTAAATGCACCGTTCATGGAGACGGTAAGCCGTACGTACGCATGAAGGCAACTATCATTTCATTTTCATATTTAAAAGAATGAACACTAAATGATACATAGGAATATTATATTTACATTATAATATCATATTTTATATATGTTACATAATTAAATTAATTCTATCCTTTTTATGTTCCATGTATGGCATGAATGATTCATATCACTTTGAGGGGCGGTAGTCCGCACATCCTCAAATGAAATTATTGTATTTACACATTATGGAAATCATAAAGGTGTGGTTTAAACAATAAAATAGAATCATAGAGACAATATAAATATAGTATATATATATCATATATAAATATATAACCATCATAATGGCCACCATGAGAGGTGTTAGGGGAAAATTGAACAATCATTGTTTTGTGAGGCAGTAATTTTCCTTCCATCGAAACAGTATGTTAATATCCATTAGATGGAGGTCTGTGTAAGTGTAGTTTTAATCCTACTCATAAAAACATCATAATATATATAGGATGATGGTGTTTTTATGTAATAAAAGAATAAAAATATAATAGAGAGTGAAGAAGTGAAATAATGGAATGGAACTTTAGAGAAGGTGTTACCTCTAAAAACGCGAAACTCCCTTCGATTTGAGCCAAAATACGTTCTTGAATTGTCTTATGCCTAAGGTAAGGATTCTAGAATGAATAGAGGGATATTGGAAGATTATTTTGGTAGAGGTTGGATTATACAAGAGTCTTGAGAGGTGTGATTAAATGGGTAGGGGTGATTCCCTTTTATAAAAGGGAGGAGGGGCACTTTAGGAATGTTTGAAAGTATTATTTTATTATAAAATGATTTTTGGTTTCAAAAGGTCCCAAAGTCATTTATTTAAAATATAATATTATTTTGGTCCAAGAAACTCTAAACCAATTGGTTTTTGACAAGTCTAGGTCACAAATATAACCTTATCTTTTAGCTTTAACCCTTATATAACTAATTTAAATCTTACCATGTCTGCTTGTATATTCATACTATAATGTTCATATAGTTACTATAAAATGCCAATAGAACCTAAATTGGTTACATAATGAGATTTTTAATATTAACTAAGTAATTTTGTAAAATATTGGATTTTTAGGACTATTATATCATTTAATAAAATAGCATTTATTTTAAAAACTCATTTATGTCAATTTTTATACTATTTATATCATGAATTTTTAAAAACAAATCCATAACAACTTGATTCTTCAAAAAAACGTACTTAATTTAAAGATAACAAACAATACTCATCAATAAAATTAGTGGATGGCATAAAAATCTTTAAAATACATTTTTTTAATATTTATAAACCCATTTATTTAAATCATTCATTAATAAGGCAATCACTACATCATCATTGTGTCAGAAATATATTTATTTATTTCATGTCTAAAAATTATAAATAAAATACGATGATATAGGAAATATTTTTTGATTTATAATAAATATTAATAGTCAAATATATCACTTATATAACCCCATATAAAAAAATTAGAAAAAAGACATGTTTATGTTTTATTTTTCTTTACTTTAAATTAATTCTTATAAAATGTCATTTTCACATCAATGTGGCTCCATGGGGTCCCAAAATAGACCCTAGGATTCCCATAGTTGGAAATAAATCATCCAAAAGTATTATATAATATGTTAGGGTAGTTTTATATAATTATAATATTATTTGTTTACTATTATTTTCAAGATTTACCCTTTAACAAAGGTAAATAAAATAATTACTGAAGTTACTATTCATAATGTCTAAAAATAAAACAAAACTATTTAAAAAATATGGACCTCCTAATTCCAAATACAGAATCATTTTTTTCAAATTAAAAACATAGAAGTAGCAGAAATTAATTTAAAATTAATTCCCATTGTCAAAACCAAAAATGTGTTTTTAAGAAGTAAAAACAACCAATAGATTGACTTGTATTTTTGTCCAATTTCAAATTGAAATTACTTCCAATGACCAATATTGGATTAAATGATAAAAATTTAATATAATAAAATTTTAAAACCAATTAAAATTACAATCTAACTATATAAATAAATTATATGAAAAGGTATTTTTGACTTAAAATACGGTATATTTCAATATTCATTAAAAATGAACTTTATGGAAAAATTACCAAATATTTATCTAGAAAAAATTTTGATGTCTCAATGGTATAGAAAAAGTATAATTTTTAAAATAGAACATATTAATGTGACAAAAAATAGATTTAAAAAGGGTTCTCCATCAAAAGGCGGTAAAATGACCTTTTAAAAATATTAAAGTATTTTAGGCTTAAAATCATATTTGTTCTTATTTTAAGCCTCTAAATTTTATTGAATAAATGTAAAGACATTTAAAAAACGTTTATAATTACATTGTAGTTAGTTCGGTTCATTCCTACCAATATAATGGCTAGTCGTTAACTACCATTTAAATTAATAATATTATATTATTATTATTATTTCAGTATGACTCTACCTTGTGTAAAACATATGATTTTGGAAAAACCCATTGTTGCATGTCGAGTATGCCATATAAAAAATCGTCCCATTTAAATTAAAATTAATATTTAATTCACAAATAAAAATAAATGTGAAAATTTTATATTCTTTGTTTACCTGGGATGTTACACTATGTTTCAGCTACACGTACACAACACATCATGGAAAGAATCCCATATAGGGGTGAGTATAAACATAACTAGAAGCATTAATTGAAAATAAAATGTAAAATATAGAATGATGAAGGGTTCAAATTACTTTCTAGTATGATTCTAGCCTTGTTCCTCTAAGACCTTTGAGTCAGGTAATGTGTCTCAAAAACTACGGACCTTGTCAGGGTTCCCCCTTAACCCTTAAAAGGGTATTGTCCAAAAATATAAAAAAAAAATCCTTAGGTCCATTCAAGAGAAAATATATAAGGATGATTCATATCAATCCCGTTATCAAGGCGGGCATAAGGAAACCCATAGGCACCAGATATTCTTTATGAGTAAGACTTCAATGAATGTGGGACAATCCCCAAACCTCAGAGCTTAACTCCATGATGGATCTTACCTAATAATATACCAGAGATACCCCAAGTGTTATAAGATTAAAAAATTACAATATATAAAACCCATATTTATAATGTATCATCAAGGAAACCTAATATTTATTCCATTATATGAATCATGAAATGAAAAACAAATATCACTACAACTATCTATATCTTGCAGTTCACATGAAACTTCACAATAACTATAATTAGGGAAATACAACTCTCAATCAATTTAGGTGGTACCAAACCATAACATAATAATTACTTTAAAACTATCCCATAGAAAGAAATCATCCTCTATAGTTAGAGAACCTATACCCTATCACATGAGGGAGTACCAACCCCAACTATAGTATGGGGTGGCCTCACCTGGTCGAAATTGAGGGTGTAAAAACCCCATGATAAAATAAAGGAATCTCAACCTAAGTATGTGAGATATGTGCCACAAATACTACAGGAGGGTTACCTACTCCACAATAAAATGAGGGATCTATTCCCTTTCCTAAGAACTTCTCTAAGAGGATTTCCAACCCAATTCAATCATTGTATGACTTACCCATGAACCAGCATCATCTCCATAAAGATAATGAATATTTTCTCTGCAAAGTGCATCAGAAACAATCCCAACTATCAAAAAAACATACACCATCACACTTTAAATGAAAACCCACAAAGAATAGATTATTCATTTGTCAAATTCTAAAATTCAGGGGATAAGATATGAGAAAGAACAATGGAGAAAATTGTATATGGAATGTACAGTAATTACCATGGTGAATATGACTTCGTAGAAGTTGTGAATATACATCTAAATTTTAGCTCATGATATGTCTAATTGTTTAGAATCTTTAATGTCTATACCTGACGTGTGGGACTCACTACTTGGTTGTGTATCTAATGTAC
The DNA here is from genome assembly GCA_963277665.1 of Viscum album. Lineage (NCBI taxonomy): Eukaryota > Viridiplantae > Streptophyta > Magnoliopsida > Santalales > Viscaceae > Viscum > Viscum album. The sequence goes on from OY728159.1 coordinate 627,881,194, forward strand.
ATAGATTCTTGTCTCTTCGTCATAAATGGGGTGTACTTTTGGATACACAGTGTGTGTAACCACACAACTACTGTGAATTTATTTTTAGTAATTTCATGTTTCCTTCTCTTCTATACACAACATACGCTATCCTTCATGGTGTGTGGGGCCAGCTGGCTAGATGATGTTTCCAGTTGGTGCAAGCTTAAGCAACATAGCCGATATGCCTAGGGTGTGACCTGATGCAACACATAGTGTGATATTTATTGCTTTCTAAAACCCTATCCATTTTTTATTGAGGACTATATAAAAATGTGGTATAGTTATATCATCATCCATATATAATTTCTTTTTCATTATTTTTGTTTCAGTCACTTTTTTCCCAAACCATATCCCAACATGTTATCCAATGTGTCACCCACATCTAGTGTCACCACCCACATGGGAATTGTACTATTGTATATATGAGATTTATTAGTATGAAAAAAATATTATCATTGCTAAAATATTCTTAAATTTTAATATCCGCTAATATCCAAAAACTTTTAGTAGTGGTGGAAATAACACTCATAAAATCACCCTTCATAAGCCCAAAAAAATAAAAGATAAAGGACCACCTTTATCTGTTCTTTTTTAGCACTGATGAAGGGTTATTTTTTTAGTCATATTTATAGGGACAATATAAGGTCATTCTATAATTTTTTTGTGTGGATAAAATCTCATTTTATCACCACTTGTAAAATCATTGATAAAGGCCATGGGTTGCAGCAATGCGATTCTATATTTACAGAACATTGTAGAAACCCATTGAAAAGAAATTGAAATTTAATTTCAAATAAATTTACAAAAAAATAATCAAAATTATTAAAAAATATATATTAAAAACATTTCAACACATGAAAATAATATTGAGATTTATAATTTATTACAAACATTACATTTACAAAAAATTAAAAAACACCATGGGTGTACCTTTATTCCATTATCTTTGGGACCCCTTTAAAAATATCTCTATCGCACTTATAGTTTCCAAACATACCACCCCAAATAGTGAACAAAATCAAAGTGTACGTATAATAATAAAAAAAATCTTTTGATAATTATACTAAAAAGAAATAAAGGAATCATATATATGATATAATGCATTGATAAAATGTAAAATTAAAACTGAAAACACACAATCTGAGTCATATCTCAAACATCATGTGTCAGATTAATGAGAAATTGATTCCTATAAATCACAAGTGTTTTATAGATAATTTTCCTAAAGTATCAATAAAATACTAGAATGGTTGAAATTTTTTAAATATCTGATGTGTGTTGTGATCTAAAATGTTAATTTTAAATAAAATAAACAATTTCAGTCATAATAGCCACACTGTGTGTTAGATTAATATCCATATAATTCCTACATCTCAAAATTTACTTATGTATAATTTTTCTAAATTATCAATACAATATGATCATGATTTCTTAGTTTTTAATGAGTGGCATGCATTTTGAACTAAAATGTCACTTTTAAACTGGAATCTTGCACTTTGAGTCACATATATCACACTATGTGTCATATTGAATTTTTTTTAGATCCAACATGTAAGTAATTACTTATGGAACATTTTCATGAAGTATTAATAAAGTAAAATCTTTTTTTTTGTATGTGGCATGTGTTTTAAACTAAAATGTCTATTTTAAACATAAAACATGAAATTTCAATTATATAGGGAACACCAAGTGTCATATTTTTTGTGGTTGATTATTACACATAAAAAATGAAATATAAATCATTTTAATAAAGTATTAAGACAATAAAAGAATTTTTTCTTTGTTTCGGGTATGTGATGGGTGTTTTGAACTAAAATATCATTTCTAAACTAAAAACATGAACTTTCAGTCAGACCTGCCACATTATGTGTCTGATTGACATGTGATTGGTTCCTTCACATCACAAATTACTTATATGTAACTTTCATAAATTATAAATACAATATTAGTTATTTTTCCTATTTTTTAGTTAGTGGTACATGTTTTGAACTAAAATATTTCTTTTTAACGAAAAACATTCACTTTTAACCATACCAGGTAAACCGTGTATTAGTTTGATGTGTGGTGGTTTTTTACACATCACCAATTTTTAATGAGTCATTTTCCTAAAGCATCAAGACAATTTTGGCACGTTTTCATAGTTTTTAGTGAGTAACACATGTTTTAAAAAAATGTCACTTTTAATCTGAAAAGACTCACTTAAATCCATACATAGAACACTATGTGTCATATTAATATACTAACTTCATCATTATGTAAATTTTTATTCAAAAGAGAAAAATCAGTACATGAAAGGACAAAAAAATAGCCAGGGGACCCAAGATTATGTGACTTAAAATTATGGAGACTGAGGGAGTCTCCTCTAATGAGTTTAATCACCATCAGTTTCAGGCTATGGAGGTTATGAGAAAATAAGCTCTCTGAGCCTAGAGTTTCAAGCAAGGTCAGATAGTTCTATTACTTATTCCTCTCTTTCCAGGTGTGAGAAACATTATTATTGTTGTCAAGTATACCAAAACACTTATTGGTGGTATAATAAAAAGACCATGGGATAAATTTGAGGCCTTGGAGTGCATTGTGTACTAGCATTGATTCTGTTTTATCTTCCACAAGATTCAACCCGCTCTGCCTACACACTGTGTGACCTGTCATCATGGTCTTTTCCATAGCTAGCAGCGATACACCTTGTCCCAAATGGATTGAAAACACCAGGATGACCAAGTCATAACTATAGCGAATGATCACCCCACCACCCATAACTTCGGACACACAAGATCCATCAGTGTTTAATATAAGGATTATAAGGACCTGATCTTAAAAATTACATATTATAGTGAATTTAAACTATAATTAACTTTCTTACCTTCCCAAATATTTTTTAGGCTTATATTCTTTAATCTCTAAGTAATAAATCTTACATAAGAATCCAAAATATATACCAATTGGACTCTTCTGATCCATATCCATTTTTTACACAATATAAAACATTCAAAATAAAACATGATTTATTTTCATGATAAATATTTATGACATTATTCTTGACTTATTCCTTGTTCTTAAAAATTCATAAACCATATAAGAACATTTTAAATGTGGTATGGGCACAAAAATCTCAGTAAGGGACATAAAAAAAGAAATATTTTCATTTGGTGGAAAACATGAAAACTCATGTGATGTTTAACTTTATCTTCAATGTTCTTTGATCATATGAAATAAAACATTTCAAAATAAAAAAATCACCAAAATTTTCTCAAATAAAACCTTTAAAACTAATATAAATTAAATAAAAACCCTTTTAGGAAACTTAGATAATCATATTCATAACCCACATTAAACCCATTTCAGAAATAACTATAGTATAGTTAAATCCATAGGAGAACCCCTTTGGTAACTCCCTTCTTCTTTCCTAGTAAGAAAAATAATTTTACCCAATGCTTTGGATCCCTATCTAAGAACACCAATATTATATGTTATATAAGGCTCACTCAGTGCTATTTGGGTGCACCCATCCTATAAACTATGTCACACTCACCTATGATCTATAATTGGGCTCAAAGCTTCATATAATCATTATTGGGCTCACTCGTGAGCGGTAATGGGGATCAAACCATCATATAATTAGTATCATGCTAACACATTTCTCCTGTATAATTATCAAGTACCATTTAAAGAATAAAACATTTTATTATGTAACTTTTTCATTATAAAACAATTGAAAATATCTTGTAAACTCATATGTAAATCACTTTTAGATATCAGAATACCCTCTTCTTCTAAAAAACCATTTTTATTACCAAAATTCCAAAAAAATGGGGTTTTCATTAAATAAATCTTGAAAACTTATATAATAACCCAAACTTCCAATAAATATAATGATGGTGAGAAAATTCATAGTCATTATATAGGTAAAAATAGAACATTCTTTTTATCTTTTTATCAAAACATTCTATATAAAACATGTAAAAATATTACTTTTGAAAACCTTTGAAAGAAAGTTGTTGTTGAGATAAAATTTCATTTATAAATATTTTATTTCCATATAAAAATATCCATAAAACAATTTATATAAAATATGTTCAAGAAAAAATAAGTTGAAAAATAAACCTTCAAAATAAATTTTTTTAAATGAAAGACCCTTACCACATTAGAATTTTTTGGAATTATAATCCCCATAAAAGAATAACATTAAAAAATATTTAAATATAATTAGTATATAGAAATTCATGATATAAAATTTCAAAGGGGGCTTTATATACACCTTATAAAATATTATAGGTGCATAACATCAAAATGTGGCTCAATGAATGGAAATCAAGATGAAATCCCTTACCTTGAGACTAACCCGCCACATTCGTTCTTTATATTCAGGAATAATAAAATTATGTTAATTATTTTCTTTCTTGAGAACATTTTTCATGTTTATTATTCCTTTTACTTTATCTCTTACAATGTTATGCATAATTAGTTAATCATTTTAGTTCACTTCAGATGTTTTGATGGTATTATGCTTATGTATCAAAATGAATTCGGTAGGTTGATTATAGTCAAAGAGGTTACTATTCCATAATCCCCATAATAGTAATTATAATAAATTAATAATAAATTTATACATATTTTATACTTATAAATACAATAATTAAATATTTTTATTAAAAATGAATTACATTACAATTATGGAGACGGAAGGTCCTATGTACGCATGAGTAACATTTCCATTTTTCAATGACCATTATGGAAAGAATGTAAGTATTTTTTTATCATTAAATAATATTTATCATATCATAAATACAATATTACTTCATTACATATACTAATATATATCATCCCTATTACTTGGTGATGAAAAAAGAATCACATCGCTTCATAGAGGGAGTAGTCCACATGTACACACGAACAACATTATCATTTTTAATTATAAGGAATAAAATGATATAATATCTATAAAAAATGATAAATATGTAATTAATGTCATAATTATTTCATATATATCAAATAAATTATTTAAATTTATCCATAATACCTTTAATGTTAATCATTAGTGAAAAATTATTAACATCATTTCGCGAGGTGATAGTTTCTCATACACACAAGAGACATTATTATATCCCCCATAGATTGGAAATTATGAAGTTATATGTCATAAAATAATTATATAAGTATAATTATGTTAAAAATATCATAAATATACTGTTAACACATCATTATAACATGTCGGTATGAATGCTTATGAAAAAAATGCATCGGTTTGTGAGGTGGTAGTTCGTCATACACATGAATGGTGGTTTGGTTTCCCATTTGATTGAAGAAGAGACATATTTATGTTAAACCATTATAATTATTACATATAATTATTTTTTTTATTTTTTATTATATCATCATAATTTAAGGATTTTTTAAGGATGTCGAATAAGAAATAATATAAAAACACACAGTTAATCATGATACCTCTTATTTGGACAACCTCCTTATATTAGAACCAAAATCCATACTTGAACAGATTTTTGATCAAAATATGAGATCTAGGTTATGGTTTGAGGATTAATTAAGGTTTTTGGGTAGGTATTTTATGAACAAAAGTGGTTTTAAGGTTTGAATAGGTGAGAATAGGTGGTGGCCTTTTATAAGTGAGATGAGTGGCACGCTTGTAATATTTGAAAAGAAAAAAGTGATACCCACATTTTTTATATGCCAAAAGGACCGAAAATATACCATTATTAGAAATTAGACAATATAATTTATAAATGTGTCCATTAAATATAATTTGGCATGTTTTTAGGTAATTTTATCATTTATCTTTTTAGTTTAACCCCCCAATAAATCTATTTTTACCTTAACCATGGAATGATATTTTTACTATTTTCATTATTCATTATGACCAAAAATAAATTTTAAATTATTATATAATATAAATTATTATTATTCTAAATATTTAATCCATTTTAAAAAAATAAATTCATAGAAGTGGTGGAATTTAATTTAAATTAAACCCACAAATGCGATGAAAAAGTGGTTTTTTAAGAAATGAATTTTTCAAGCATAAGATGCTTTTATATTAACTCTATGATTGTTAATAATCATTATATAAATCAATATTAATATATAAAGATGATTAATTAAAATGAAGAAACATTACGCACTTTAAAACAGTTTTCAGAAAAAAAAACCCTTTTTTAACCCAAAAATAAACTAATACTAAAATAATATATAAAGATGATTAAAATAAAATTATTTCCATAAAATATAAATAATTAATACAGAAATTAATTTAAATCATATAAAAATATAATGTAACTATTAAATTACATAACTTATATAAATTAAAGTTCATTTTTACAAAAAAAAATTATTTTATGAATATTCACTGAAAATTCAATATTTTCCAAAATATACCTATATTTCACCCAAAGAAAATTTTTATATTCTAATTTAAAAATGAATTTAAATTTTTTAAATACATTTTTATGATTTCTAGAAATTATTTATAATATTTTCTCACAAAAAGATGTAAAAATCATTTTTGAAGAAAACATATATTTTGATGAATAAAATCACTTTACTAAAAATTGATTGACTATTTAATAACAATTTATCAATAAATTTATATTGAAATGGACATATATATATATATATATATTTCATAAATTATTTAATATTATTCATACCCACCAATTTAATGGCTAGGCCATAAAGGATATATTTAACATAATATTATTTTATAGTTTGTTTAAGAATTAAGTTACGTGTATTATATGAAAATTAATGTAACTTAATTTCTTAAAATCTTGGGTTATTCCATTCTCCAACACTTTAATAAATTTCCTCCTAATAATTTTAACTTTTTTCCAAAGAAAGTGTTGGACAGCTTAAAATACCATTGATGGAACCCACATTGTAAAAATGGTTAATAAAACATATTATTGATAAGAGATAAAAGGATGTGTGAAGGTCATTTGGAATAATAGATAGTATGTTTCTAAATATGAGAAAATTTGTAGTAGGTAAAGATTTTTACATGGAAGAAAATATTAATTCCCAAATAATGATGGTGAGTGATAGAGATGATTAATCACAAGAAAGTGAATGATCATGAAAATGTCAACATCCACAAAACCATAAACTAATGAAGTGTGAAAAAGACTATTTTTTAATCAGAAATTAATATAATAAGATAACATTCACAGGCATCTATTTCCGGAGTTCCCCCTGGGTTTCTTTCCTCCTGGGGCTCGTCTGTACGGGCATGTTCGGCCGAAATCTCATCTCTGGGTCCCGAGGTTCTGGGTGATTCTGTAAATGCTCCTGGTCCACCTCCTATGTCCAAGGGTGTTGGCAGGTCCTTCAAGGATATCATGTGTGGCTCGGCTCCAAATCTTTCCTGCTTCCCAACGGTCAATGTACGAGAAGCGAAGGCATCTTGGGAGGGTCACCGTGTTCAGCTGGATGTCCCAGAGTCAGCATTCGAGGAGGAAAAGGCATGTTTACAATGGACGTTGGTAGCCTGTTTTGGGTCTGCTAAGCCACCTCTCACCGCTTCCCAGCATTGGGTCTCATCTTGGGGGCTTCAAGAGCCGTCACAGACTTCGGTGCTATATAGGCACTCCTTCTATATCATGCTAGACTCGGAGTCTGATTTTATCTGTGCTTGGTACTCGGACCCACGTTCAGTGGGGTATTGGTGCTTAATCCTTTCAAGGTGGTCTCTGGAAGTGCACAAAGGTAAAGAGAGTCTAACGGCAGTGGTCTGGATTTGTCTTCTTAGCTTTCCACTGCCCTTCTAAAATGAAGTTTTTCTTAAATCAATAGGGGACTCTCTTAGTGGCTTCCTCTACTCAGATATCAGCACTTGTAGTGTCTTGTATACATCGGTTGCTCATATTTGCGTGGAATTGGCCCTTTCTAGGCCTGTGCCAGAGCAGATTGAGCTTCGGGTTGCGGAATCCTTCTGTTGGTTGCAGGAAATCTCATACCCTATTCACCCCAGTTATTTCTCGCATTTCCTCATATAGGGACACTCATTATAGGTTTTTCGGTGCAGTAGACAGAACGACCATCATCGCTCCCCTGGGTGAAAGCGGGGTGGTCCGCTAGGGATGTCTCGGTGTTTCCATCTCCTTCAGAGGTGGTGCAGGTGGGGGATAAGAATCATACCTTCGACCAGATGTCCACCCAGTTGAGGCTAGGACTGGCACTTCTTCTTCCCCCTATGATTGGAGATGCTCCTGATCGATTCCAGGCTATAGTTCCTATTATTTCAAGGCTATCTCATTCTCCTCAGCCTTTCCTCTCTTCTTCAGTCTGGTCAAGGTTTATGCTCTCGGACGGGGACCGAGTTTGGAGGCTGGCTCTCGTACAGGCTTCCCAATCCGCAAGGCCTATGGCTTGGCCACCCCCGGTAGCAGCACTATCGGGGATTTCCCCTTTTGTTAATGCGAGGGATCTTGTCATTTCCCCCAAGCCACGAGGCTGATTATCGAGGAGCTACCCTCACCATAAGAGAATGTTTTATCGTTGGTTCCCTCAGATAGCTCTTCCCCCAAGATTCACCTCTGGAGGAGAGGTTCTACAACATCGCCTATAGACCGGGGTAAAGCTCTTCTTGGAGATGATGACGGCTCAGCAATCATTGCAGGCTCAGGGATTTGCACTAGGTCTAAAACCAGGATGAAGAAGGTATAAAACAACCACCTTTTCGAGCATGCTATGAGTTCTAGAGCCAGTCCCAGGACTCTCTTTCGTCCATGATTATGTTACTCATCTGGAACTCTCAGGGCATTGGCGCCCAGGTGATGTCGGATTTTCTAACTTCTGAGATTTCCGAGCACAATGCTGTAGTTGTTGCAGTCCTTGAACACAAACAATAACCCAACCGAATCAGGGAGTGTTCCAAAACCCTCAAAATGCATGGCTTCTTACATGTTGATCCCATCAATAGTCATATACGGATTTTCTAGCACCGTCATTACATTGTGGATATGGCTCAGGCGGGCAACCAATGCATTACAGTCAAGGTAAGCCAAGGTCACCTAGTTTTTTCATGTCATAAGTGTACGGGAGCTGCGATCATATTAAAAGAGAAACTCTATGGGATGAACTGAGTAGGATTGACCAGGGTCCTTTACCGTGGATAGTGTGAGGGGACTTCAATATTGTGGGGGACTTGGAGGAGAGGAAAGGAAGGGGACCGTTTTGCAAAACAGCCAGACTGTCTCTTAACCAGTTCATGGCTGCGAAGGGGCTCTTGGATCTCAAATATGTGGGTGACAGGTTTACTTTGTGCAACTACCATAGGGTAAATAACTGCTCATGGAGCCGCCTAGACCGCTTCCTAGCTAACACGCAAGAAATTTCTACTTTCTCCAACACAAAAGTGACGCACCTGGTAGGAGGTATCTCTGATCATTTGCCCCTTTTGGTATCTATGTCTTCTACGCAGGATCTTCAAGAGAGGTTTCAGTATATCACGGTATGGGCCATCAGTACGGGATACCAGGAGCTTGTTAGAGCCTCATGGGAGGATCCCTCTGAGGGCGATAAGTGGACTTCTCTTTATAATAATATGAGGAGGTTGAAATCGAGGCTCCAAACATGGTCAAAAGATATTAGTTCACCTAATAGGGAGTTAGAGGAAACCATGAAAGAAGTCAAATGCCTTGAGAACAGGCTGGAGGAAACTTGGGATGACCATGCCTTTGAGGAACTCTGGGAAAAAAAGGACAAGATGGAACACTTTCTGCTTAGACAGGAATGACTGGCCAGGGAAAGGGAAAGGATTAAGCGGCTTAAAGAAGGTGACAGAAACACCGCTTTCTTTCACGCTTGAATTAATGAGAGGAAAATGATGTTTAAGCATAACATCATGTTAGAGGATGGATCTTTTATAAATGACAGGGACATCATGGGAAGCTTGGACAATTCCTTCTTCTATGAACTCCTCATTAGCCCCAATGATTGCATGGACAACAGATACCCCTAGGAGGTCACAGAGTTTTTTAAGTGGTTCTCAATCACGTTTCTGCTCGGGACAATGATATCTTGGGAGCCATACCTGATGAGAATGAGATCTTGGCAGAATTAATGCACCTGAATCATGATAGCTTGGCGGGACCAGACAGTTTCCCTGGATCCTTTTATAGGTCATCCTAAGATATTGTGAAGGAGGGATTAATTTAACCTATTCAAGACTAATTTAGGGGGGTGGAATTCCACGTGTGGCATGCGCCACTACACTTGTGATGCTTCATAAAACCAATAATCCCACTGATATTTCACATTACCATCCAGTGATCATGTGTAATACCCCATACAAAATCATGGCCAACATAATGAACTCCAGAATAACCCCTCTCATTTTGTGGTGGGTGTATTTAGAGTAGCATGATTTTATCAAGGGGCGGTTGATTCAAGAAGCATCAGCTCTAGCACAAGAAATGCTCAGGTACATCAACTTCAAAACCCATCGATCTAATATTTCCATCAAGCTGGATATGAACAAGGCTTGTGACCGCATGGAATAGAGATTTATCAATAAGGTTATGGTAGGTATGGGTTTTAATACATGGAACATTGATATTATTTTTTGGTGCTTTAGTTCTTCCTGGATTTCGGTCAATTTCATGGGGAAATCATATTGGTTTTTTAAACCAACTCGGGGCCTGAGGCAAGGGGACCCAATATCTCTGAGTCTTTTCATCCTGGTTCAGGACGTTTTGAGCAGACACATACATAGAAGCATTGGAAAGGGTGACATTATACCTTATAGAAGGAAGTTGAAGGCTCCAGTGGTGTCCCATATCATGTTCGCTGACGATACCTTACTTTTCTTGAACGCATCGAGTCGTTCCATCCGGGGATTGAATAGAGTGTTGGAGGGCTACTGCCATTGGAGTGGGCAACTCATTAACAATAACAAGAGCAGTTTCTTCATCTCTAATGGATGTTCCTTCAGGCATATTTCTACTGTGAGCAACAAGATGGGCATGGAACGAGGGTTTTTCCCTATGGAGTATTTGGGTGTTCCTATCTCGCCCGTAACACATTCATGACTTTGATCCACTCCTCAACAAGATCAATGATCGGGTTATTAATTGGAAGAACATTTATCTATCCTTTGGGGGTCAGATCATGCTGGCTAATTGCGTGTTTCTTTCTACTCCAGTTCATGCATTGTATGCGATTAGAGCCCCAATAACAGTTGTCAAGAATATTGAAAGGCTTCTGGAAAAGTTTATTTGGGATCCGTTTTATGAGGGAAAAAAGAATTGGGTCTCCTGGCATAAGATGGCACAACCGATTATAGAGGGTGGTATCGATGTGATAAATCTTGCAGATTCCCTACACTGCATGCATGTAAAGCTTTCATGGAGTATTCTGGAGCAGCGCTCGTTATGGGGCTAACCATGCACACCATTGGCTCATGACATCATGATACAAGAGAGGAACAATACTCATTGCTTGGTATGGTCCTGGCCCCCCTGGATGATGACCTCTGGCCGATGTCCTGTTGGATCGTGTGGAGAGGTAACCTTTTGTTTTTCCATTAGAACTGGTGTAGTGAAAGTTTAGGCTTCCTGGGGTACCATGTTCCCACCATTTCATTCTGGGAAGCCAGTATGTTTCCATCATTCATCAAAGCGTTGTTGAATAAGGATCAACAGGATTTTTTTATCTCATTGAACTCACACCGTACATCGACAGATGTGTGTTCACACCTTCTCCATCAAAATTTTTCTCGTCTAAATATTATCAGTGCGCCTCATTTGTTCAGGCCCATGCGAACGATTGGGATGATATCACCTAGGTTAAGAGCATACCTACCATATTAAACTTTATCACTTAGAGTATAAAAATGGAGTAGTCCCAACTGATGATAATATCAAGAGATGTGGAGTTAATCTAGCTTCTAAATGTGTGTGTTGTATGTCTCAGAGTGAAGAGACTTTGAACCATCCATTTTTCGAAAGAGAATGGGCACACGAGGTATGGTTTTATTTTTGGGGAATTCACTGCCTTTTCATGGAGTATTATGGAGGATCGCCACTTCCTGAAAAAATGATACCATGGATCAGGAGGAGAAGGACCAGAGAGGTTGGCCCGAACAACCACACAACAGGCCAATTGCTGGTGTCTGTAGAGGGTGAGGAACAGAATGAGGCACGAAGGGGGAAACTTGTCGGGTGCGGTAATCATCATGTGGATAAGGAATCTTTTAGTTGATCTAGTCAAGGTGATGTGTAACTGGAATCAATCCCCTTCAATGAGATGGTTCTGCTCGGGGTATAGGTTTGTCACCGACAGTAAGAGAGGGAACAATTGGGTTTGTTGGCGACCCCCACAAAACGGCCTGAAGCTCAACACAAATTGGTCTTGTGTTCTGAGAAATATATGTGGTGGTGGGGTGGTGTGTGACACTTGCAGGTCTATTTTCATGGCATTTAATGTCAGTCTTGGACAGGGCTCTTCGTTGATAGAAGAAGCCATGGCAATGCTTACAGGGCTGAGGTTATGCTGACATAGGGGCTTGGTTATTACAGAGGTGTAAAAAGACTCATTTATTGTTCACAACTCTTTAAAAGCCAGTGGAAATCCACCTTGGGATATTTACTATATCATCAGGAAGTGTAAAAGAATCCTCATTGGCAATACTAAAGTTTCACACATGTGGAAGGAAGGGAACAAAGTAGCGGATCATCTGGCAGCACTGGATTTCACTAGCTTAGAGAATGTGTGGGTTCTTACTGGGACCAGCCTGAATCCCCAAGGAGTGAATTTGATTAGAGTGGATGCCCTTGGCTTCCATTATTTCAGCCCCCCTAGGAGTGGGTTATCTTTCCTTATTTCTCCTTTTTCTATTATTTTTCTTCTGTCTCCCCATCTTTGAATAAAATAATTACTTTATGATGAATAAATACAACATTAATCTCATTGGTCTCAACAGTAACACCCAAAGTTTTTCTTAGATCATTCAATAAATAAATATCTGTAAAATTCTCTAAATTTTTCTTGACTAAGATTGAAACCAAAAAAATAGAACGGTTTTTTCACACATTATTATGATATTGATTTAATATTTGTCTCTAAATAACACCAATCACTTTTAAAGTCTCATACTAAAAATATATATTCATTAATAATATAATCTCCAATATATACTAAATATTTCCATAAAAAAATTTAATTACTATAAATCCATATTAAAAAGATAATTCAACCTTAATTCCTTATATAAAATCTAAAAAAAATTTGTTTACCTTAATCATTTATATTACCCAAAATCATGAACTACATCGGAAATAACATAAATAAAGTAATCATAAAATCAATTTTCAATCATATGGTTATCTATACAATAAAACATATTCTCCCAAAATCAACTTATTCATTATCTTTCAAACCAATTGAGTGAAAAGTAAATTATTTCATACTTACCAGGACATCACATAGGTCAGTGATTTGTGATACCCCCTTATCACCCTTGGATTATGGGATCAAGCATCACAATATTTCTAAAATTGATAGGTGTTCCTTTTTCTAAAACTCTAATAATGTAAGTATTATAATATTCCTAGAAATATGGTGAACATCCTGAAAAAAATCTTAATCATCAAAAATCCTATAAACCCAAAAGGTATTAATACCTTTAAACTTTTTTCCATAAGAAAAAAATATAATTATCCCTCAAATAACATTTTCAAATGTTAAACATAGGGTTACATATACCTTAACATTTATCAAAGATCGATAAATGAATCCAAAAGTACTTTCATTACATAAAAAATCAAAATATTATTAATGCATTTAAACATAGTATCGTCATTAAATATACCACTACATCATAACTATTAAATCCCTTTATGTGGAAAGCTTAATCACGCAAAGTTATTTATAATTCATTAACAATGATTTTCCCTATTATTCTTTAATACTTTCTTCCTACAAATAAAAATATGAATCATACCTACAATTCAACAATTTAAAACCATAATCCAATATATAGTCGGTACCTTTCATATTTCATCTACATTTTCCTCATCCTTAACTATAGTGGAATTAGGTATTACAATGAATTTATTTATACAATCTTTTTTATCCCATTATTGATCTTTCCCATTGTACTTTTTTTTATAATTCCCAAAATCCCCATGTATAAAACATCCAATTTCTACCCTGGGAATAATTTTATTCCCCTTGATAGCTTTAACTAAATGATTCTTTTTTCTTTAGAAGATTATTTCATTATTCCCCCTTTACCACATACAAACATATTCCATTTCTCTTAATTCATTTTCATGGGTTCTTATTTCTAAACTTATGACACATATGCCATTTAATTTGTTTACCTTTGTAATCATTATCACCTGAAATTATATAGAAGTTCATTTTTCTCTCACTTGGTGTGTTAGGAAACTCACCCATGTCCATGTTTTAAACCATAACTCATGATACCTGGTTAAAAATAACCATAATAATTTAAAATACAACTCCCATTCCATTCAATTTCTCATTTATACAAAATCCACATTTTCCATTACATCTATTATTAATTTGGTTCCTATTGGATCTTCCCATTTCCTAAAGTAAAATAATGTTGTGAATATATCAAATAAACCATATTATGTGGAGGATAAATACTAAGTTATCATTAACCATTAGACCCTCTATTCAACTATTTTTATTTATCCAAAATAACTGCAATTCTCTTTATCATGCGAACCTTTGTGGTTATAGAGGGTTTCAACATAATTTTAAATAACATCCTAACCGCTAAAGTTATCTAAACCTTTTATATGATAGCTACTTTAAAGACCTTACCTTAAACATTACAAATTATAGTGTATTTAAATTATAATTAACCTTCTTTCATTCATAAAGATCTTTTATATTTAGTGTTTTAGAGAGTTAGGTTATAAATCTTACATAATAAACTCATATATATACCGAGGGGACACTTCTAATTAGTATCCATTTTTAACACTATATAAAATTTTTAAACTAAAACATGATTTGTTTTCATCAAAAATATTCATGACTTTCAAATTTATTTCTAATTTTTTATTACAAATTTTTAAACCCTATAAAAAACATTTTAAAAAGTTTGATGATCACTAAAATCTCAACAAGGGATGTAAAAAAGTAAAAATATGCTAGTCTAGTGAGAAACATGAAAACCAATGTAATGTTTACCTTTATCTTCAAAGTTATTTTAGTGTATGAAATAAAGCCATTCCATATGACAAAAATATGCACTTTTTTCTCAAATAAAACCATTAAAATAAATAGCAAGCAAATAAAACCCTTTTATGAAGCTTAGAGTATCACATTTATAACTAATTTTAAACTTTTGAACGAAATAACTGGATCCTAATTAAATACCTAAGAGAAACACTCTTGTAACTCCATCCTTATTTCCTATTATGATAAGGAACATTAACTATCATAAATGGTATATTGGGTAACTTGTGAGATATAATGGGATCATCCGTTTGTATAAGCTATATCGGGCTCACCCGTAAGACATAATGGGGATCAAACCTTGGTATAAGTTATATCAACCTCATCCATTTCTCATGTTTAATTATTGAGTACAATTTTAAGAATAAAAAACTTTATTCATTCACTTTTTCAATATTAAATTATTAAAAATAACTTTTAAACTTGTATACAAATCACTTTCAGATTTCAAAATTCAATTTTCTTTTAAAAAAATCTATTTCAAAACCAAAATTCACAGAAAGAAGTTTTTTATTTGAATAAAACATGAATTATTGTAAATTAATCCAAACATAAAATATTTATTATGGTGTTGGGAGAAGTTATTGTCATTGTAAACATTAAAATAGAACATTCCTTTTATTTTTTGTAAAGAAAGTCAAAAATATCGTACAATGATTCTTTTTTTTGAAAAAAAAAATTGAAAGTGAGACAAATATTTCCTTTATAAAACTCTCGTGGACATATAATTACATTTATAAAATAATTTTAAAAACATGTACATGTAATGAAAATAGTTACAAGTAAAACGTTAAGAGATGTTTTTTAACAAAAGTCCCTCACTACTTTGGAAACATTTAAATAGTAAGCCCCATGAAATAATAACATTAAAAAACCTTAAATATCATGATAATAGATAAATTCATGATATAACATGTCAAATGGGGATATATATACACCTTTTGAAATATTATAGGTGTATAAAATCAAAATATGCCTCAATGAAAAAAAATTGAGACGAATTCCCTTACCATGAGTCTGACTTGTCACGTATGTTCTTTATATTCTGGAATAATAATGTTATGTTAATTATTTAATTTCATAAGAAACCTTTTCTAGTTTATTATTCATTTTATTTTATATCATTCTATTTCATACCCAATTAATTAATCGTTTAAGTTCACTTCGAATGTTTTGATGGTATTCGGTTTATGTGTCAAAATGACTTCGGTAGGTTTACTATGGTCAAAGAGGCCATTATTCCATCATCTAAAAAATAATAATAATTTTTTATATCATTTATACTTTAAAACCAACCATGAAATGTGGTTATAAAAAATATCTATGTTATAATCTGGGAGATGGTAGGTCGTACTTACACTTGAGTAACGTTTCCATTTTTCAACAATCATTATAGAAAGAAGATGAGTATCATTTTATCCATTTAGAATTATAATCATATAATAAATACCATATTATTTATTTAATTATACTTATATATAATATGCATGTTATTTTCTGATGAAAAAAGAACAACATTGCTTCATGGAGGTGGTAGTCGACACATACACATGAACGACGTTATCATTTATTAGTATAAGAGTAAAAATGATATATTTTTATTTAATAATGATAAATATTTCATTAATATCATAACTATTTCATATATATATCCCATATATCACTACTATATTATAGGCCTTTAACAGTGATATAAAATGGTTTTTATCAGCGTTAGAGAAGCACTAACTATGAGAGCGCGATTAAAAGCCCTAGTCTACTATCAGTAGTAAAAAACACTAATAAAGGAAAACATTTATAAATTCTTTTAGAAGTGATGATAAATGGTAATGTTGCAGTGTGTAGTAATATAACACTGAAGCACCAAAAACACCATGAAATCAAGAAAAATTAAGTACAAATATAGAATTTAAATGAAATAAAATTGAAAATCCAAATACAAGAAAAAAAATATATTATAGACATATAAAACATTGGTTTGTACAGTTACATAAGTACAAATTATTACATAAATTAAAAAACATCAATGTTCCTTTTTTATTTGATCCTAACCCATACTAAAGAAAAAAATGTACATGTATGAGAAAAAAAAATTTATGATATAAATAATATTAAAAATAAATTAAAAGAGATGTTAATTTTAAACTAAAATTTGTGTTATACATGGAAAATTGTGTATCGGATTGAGTTACAGCTGATTTATGCACACAACACCATTTATTTTTCTCCTTCAAGAATTATCTCTAAGAAAATTAACTAAAAAATTTTAAGATAAAAATAATTAGTAAAATAATTAAGTAATAGCAGATAGAATGATGAGAAAACAATCCAGGCTTGTTTTCTCAATTTTGGATACATGATGTGTGTTTTAAAATAAAATGACACTTATATATTGAAATGATTCACTTGGAGACATACCGTTCACACCATGAATCGGATTGAGGTTTGAATGATTCTTACACATATAAAATTACTTATGGATCATTTTCCTGAGGTATCATAATAATCTAAATGTGTTTTCTCAGTTTTGAGTACGTCACATGTCTTTTTTACTAAAATGTTATTTCAAACTAGAAACAAAACATTTGTCTCATATCAATTACATGATGTGTCTGTTTTTTGTGAGACTAATTCCTACAAGTCACAAACGAAATATGAATAGATTTCCTAAATTACAAGACTATGTGAGCATGTTTGATTAATTTTTAGTGAGTGACACTTTTTTAACTAAAATGTCAATTTTAAACAGATAATAGAAATATTCAGTCATACATGTCACACGATGCATCATATTGAGGTGTAGATGATTCCTAAACATCCCAAATGACTTATGGATCATTTTTATAAAGTATAAAAACAATCCAAATGCTTTTTCATGGTTTTGAGTAGTTCAGTTGTCTTTTTTACTAAAATTGACGCCAATTTTAAATAAAAAGATACAATTAAGGCTATACTAGTCACACTGTGTGTCGTATTGATGTTCATATGATTCTTACACATCCCAAATGACTTATGGATTATTTTAATAAACTATCAAATCAATAGGAATAAATTTTCTTGGTTTTGAGTACGTCACTTTTCTTTTTTTACTAAAATGTCATTTTAAACTTAAAACCCGCACATTAACTCATACGGATCACATCATGTATCGTTTTGATGTGAGACTTCTCCCAACACGTAAAAAAATATTTATGAATCATTTTAAGAAATTATCAAGAAAATATGATCATGTTTTTTATTTTCTAGTAAGTGACACTTTTTGAACTAAAATTCCATTTTTAAACTAATAACAGACACTTTGAGTCATATCGGTCACTCCATTTGTTGAATTTAGGATCAGTTAATTCTTATAAATCATGAATTAATTATGGATAATTTAATTGATGTTTCAAAACAATAAAAATAATTTTTGTCAATTTTTACTAGGTCAGTTGACATATTTACTAAAATTGTTGTCAATTTTAAATAAAAAGACGCACTTGAAGTCATACACGTCACACCATCTATCGGATTGTGGTGAGAATGATTACTACATGTATAAAATGATATATTTATTAGTTTATTAAATAAAACAAAAATAAAAATTCATTTTCTTATTTTTGAGTATTTCACTTGTCTTTTTTACAAAAAATATAATTTTAAACTAGAAACACACACTTTGACCCTTATCGATCACATCATGTGTCATTTTGAAGTGAGAATAACTCATACACATCGAAAAAAGATTTAAGAATCTATGTCCTAAATTATTAAGAAAACCAGAATGTGATTGCTTAGTTTTTATTGATTGGGTCTTTTGAACTAAAATGTCATTTTTAAACTAATAACCTACATTATGAGTCCTACCAGACAAACTGTGCATTGGATTGATTTTTGGATTCTTTATAAATATCCCCAAGGAATTATGGGTCATTTTACTAAATTATCAAAATAATATGAATTCCTTTTCTTCGTTTTCCATTGGTCAATTTTCCTTTTCACTAAAATTGATGTCAATTGTAAATAAAAAGACACACTTAGAGTCATACCGATCAGACTATGCATCAGATTGAGGTGCGGATGATTATTAAATCTCTCTAATTATGTATGGATCATTTTCCTAAATTACAAAAACAATATGAATGTGTTTTCTTGGTGTTAAGTGGGTCACATGTCTTTTTTAGTTAAATTTTATTTTAAACAAGAAACACGCACTTTGACTCACATCAATCATATTGTGTGTATGTATGACATGAGATTGATTCCTACAAATCAAAAACAACTTATGAATTAATTTTCTAAATTATTAGGACAATATGAGTATGTTTTCTTGGTTTTCATTGAGTGACACTATTTGAAGTAAAATTCTAATTTTAAACTGATAACGGACACATTGAGTCATAAATGGTAGAACATGTATCAGATTAAGGTTTGGATGAGTCATATATGTCAAAAATGACATATTGATCTTTTACCTAAAGTATAAAAACAATGTAAATGTTTTTTCATGGTTTTAAGTAGGTCAGTTGTCATTTTTATTAAAAGTTATGTCAATTTTAAGTAAAAAG
Source organism: Viscum album (assembly GCA_963277665.1). Lineage (NCBI taxonomy): Eukaryota > Viridiplantae > Streptophyta > Magnoliopsida > Santalales > Viscaceae > Viscum > Viscum album. The sequence continues at coordinate 627,900,990 of OY728159.1, forward strand.
ATTCACTTAGAGTCATATCGGTCACACCGGGTGTCAGATTGAGGTGTAGTTGATTCCGACACATCCAAAATGACTTATGGACCAGTTTCCTATAATATCAAAACAATACGAATACATTTTCTTGGTTTTGAGTACGTCACTTTTCATTTTTTACTAATATGTCATTTTAAATTGGAAATGTGTACTTTGAATCATACAAATCACATCATGTATCTATGACACCCGAAAATGATAAAGGGTTGAATGAATAAATGATATGACTCGTATCAACAAGGTGCACCTTACTTTTCAGAAGCCTCCCTGATTAAAACTCCAGAGTTAAGCATTCATGGCTTGGAGTAGTTATCAGGATGCGTGACCTTCATGGATGTTTCCCATGGTGTGTGGACCCTAGGGTGGGGACCAAGTGTCTATGAGGCAACTGGCCCGATGACCATGTTAAGGTGGGGTGGTTTTTCTATCACCAGGACCGAGTTGTGACATTTGGTATCAGAGGTGGTACCCAGCATTAAGTGCAGTGCACTACTTGGGTTGAGATGTACGGACCACAATGAGGATGTTGTTCTCAAGGGGGTGTGATTTTAACACCCCCAAATGATAAAGGGTTAAATGAATAAATCATATGACTCGTGTCAACAAGGTGAACCTTTCTTTTTGGGAGCCTACCTGATTAGAACTCCCCAGTTAAGCGTGCTTGGCTTGGGAGTAGTGATCAGGATGGGTGACCTTCTGGAAAGTTTCCCAGGGTGTGTGTGAGTGAGGGAAAAGCACACTGGAAATGACGAATATTGGCAGATCTTCTGGTAAGTATTTCAGGGTTTGTGTGATTGTGTACAAATCACACTAGAAATGACAAGTGTTGGAATGTGGGGAAATTCATTAGTCAGATGACTTGTTCGGGCATGTGGGTGGGCCCTAGGGTGAGGACCACATGTCTGCGGGGAAACTGGCCCGACGACCATGTTAAGATGGGGTGGTTGTGCTATCATCGGGACCCAGTTGTCACATTTGGTATCATAGGTGGTACCCACCCATATGTTTGGTGCTCTTCCTGGGTTGAGATGACCCGTTCGGGCATGTGGGCGGGCCCCAGGGTGGGGACCACGTGTCTGCGGGGCAACTGGCCCGACGGCCATGTTAAGGTGGGGAGTTTGTGCTGTCACCAGGACCACGTTGTCACATTTGGTATCAGAGGTGGTACCCAGCCTTAAGTGCAGTGCACTTCCTGGGTTGAGATGTAGGGCCCACAACGAGGGCGTTGTTCTCTAAAGGGGGGTGATTGTAACACCTCCAAATGATAAATGGTTAAATAACTAAATCATATGACTCATGTCAACAAAGTGCACCTTCCTTTTCTGGAGCCTACTTGATTAAAACTCCATAGTTAAGCGTGCTTGGATTTGATTAGTGATCAGGATAGGTGACCTTCTGGGAAGTTTCCAAGGGTGTGTGTGAGTTGGGGAAAATCACATTAGAAATGAAAAATATTGGCAGATCTTCTTGGATGTTTTTTAGGGTTTGTGTGAGTGAGGAAAAAGCACACTGGAAAAAATAAGTGTTGGTAGATATTCTGGGACGTTTCCCGGGTTTTGTGTGAGTGATGACAAAGCACACTAGAAAGGACAAGTGTTGGCCTGTGGGGACATTCATTATTCAGATGACGTATTCAGGCATGTGGGTGGGCCCCAGGGTGAGGACCACGTGTCTACGGGGAAACTGGCTTGACGACCCTGTTAAGGTGGGGTGGTTGTGCTATCACCGGGACATAGTTGTCACATTTGGAATCAGAGGTGGTACCTAGCCTTAAGTGTGGTGCACTAACTTAGTTAAGATGTAGGGCCCACAACGAGGTCGTTTTTCTCTAAGGGGGGGAGGAGTGATTGTAACACCCCCAAATTATAAAAGTTTAACAGACTAAGTGATATGACTCACGTCAATAAGGTGCACCTTCCTTTTTGGGAGCCTACCTTTCCTAGGTTGAGACCACATGTCTACGGGGCAACTAGCCCGATGACCATATTAAGGTGGGTTGGTTGTGATGTCACCAGGACCCAGTTGTCACATTTGAAATCAGAGGTGGTACCCAGCCTTAAGTGCGGTGCACCACCTGGGTTGAGATGTAGGGCCCACAATGTGGACATTTGTGTGAGTGAGGACAAAGCACTCTGGAAAGGACAAGTTTTGGCAGATCTTCTGGGAAGTTTCCTAGGGTTTGTGTGAATGAGGACAAATCACACTAGAAAAGAAAAGTGTTGGCCTGTGGGGATATTCATTAGTCAGATAACTTGTTCGAGCACGTGTGTGGGCCCCAGGGTGAGGACCACATTTCTGCGGGGAATCTGGCCCGACAACCATGTTAAGGTGGGTTGGTTGTGCTGTCACCGGGACCCAGTTGTCACATTTGGAATCATAGGTGGTACCTAGCCTTAAGTGTGGTGTATTGCCTTGGTTGAGATGTGGGGCCCATAATGAGTACGTTGTTATCTAAAGGGGGGGAAGGGTGATGGGTTAAATGACTAAATGATATGACTCAAGTCAAAAAGGTGAACCTTCCTTTTCGGGATCCTACCTTGCCTAGGTTGAGACCACTTGTCTTCGGGGCAACTGGCTCGACGACCATATTATGGTGGGTTGGTTGTGCTGTCACCGGGACCGAGTTGTCACATTTGGTATCAGTGGTGGTACCCAGCCTTAAGTGCAGTGCACTGCCTGGGTTGAGATGTAGGGCCCACAATGAGGACGTTTTGTGAGTGAGGACAAAGCACACTGGAAAGGATAAGTGTTAGCATATCTTCTGGGAAGTTTCCCAGGGTTTGTGTGAATGGGGAAAAAGTACACTGTAAAGGAAAAGTGTTGGCCTGTGGGGATATTCATTAGTCCGATGACCTGTTCGGGCACATGGGTGGGCCCCAAGGTGAGGACCACATTTCTATGGGGCATCTGGCCCAATGACCATGTTAAGGTTGGGTGGTTGTGCTGTCACTGTGACCCAGTTGTCACATGTGGAATCAGAGGTGGTACCCATCCTTAAGTGTGGTGCACTGCCTTAGTTGAGATGTAGGGCCCACAATGAGGATGTTGTGCTCAAAAGGGGGGGGGGGTGATTATAACACCCCCAAATTATAAAGGGTTAAATTACTAAATTATATGACTCATGTCAACAAGGCGCACCTTCCTTTTCGGGAGCCTATCTTGCCTAGGTTGATATCATGTGTCTACGGGGCAACTAGCCCGATGTCCATATTAAGGGGGGGTGGTTGTGCTGTCACCAGGACCCAGTTGTCACATTTGGTATTAGAGGTGGTACCCAGCCTTATGTGTGGTGCACTTCCTGGGTTGAGATGTAGGGCCCACAACAAGGACATTGTGCTCTAAAAGGGGGGTGATTATAACACCCCCAAATAATAAAGGGTTAAATAACAAAATGATATGAATCAAGTCAACAAGGTGAACCTTCTTTTTCAGGAGCCTACCTTTCCTAGGTTGAGATATAGGTCCCACAACGAGGAAGTTGTGCTATAAAGGGGGGTGATTGTAACAGCCCCAAATGATAAAGGGTTAAAATACTATGGAGTTCTAATCAGGTAGGCTCCCGAAATGGAAGGTAAGCCTTGTTGACACGTTTTTATCTAAAGGGGAGTGATTGTAACACCCCCCCCCCCCAATTATAAAGGGTTAAATTACTAAATGATATGACTCAAGTCAACAAGGTGCACCGTCCTTTTCGGGATCCTACCATGCCTGGGTTGAGATGTAGGGCCCAAAACTAGGATGTTGTGCTCTAAAGGGGGATGATTATAACACCCTCAAATGATAAAGGATTAAATGAATAAATGATATTAATCATGTCAACAAGGCGCACCATCCATTTTGGGAGCCTACCTGATTAGAACTCCACAGGTAAGAGTGCTTGGGTTGGAGTAGTGATTAGGATGGGTGACCTTCTGGGAGGCTTCCCAGGGTGTGTGTGATTGAGGACAAAGCACACTGGAAAAGAAAAGTGTTGTCCTGTGGGGAAATTCATTAGTTAGATGACTTGTTCGGGCACATGGGTGGGCCGCTGGGTGGGGAACACATGTCTGTGGGGCAACTGGTGGTACCTTTGGGCCCGAACCTGATGACCATGTTAAGGCAGGTTGGTTGTGCTATCACATGGACCCAGTTTTCACAGTATCAGTTTGACATTAGACCAATTCTTACACAATTAAAATTATTTATGAATCTATGTTATAAATTATCAATAAAATCTTAGCATTTTTTCTCATTTTTCAGTGAGTTTCACTTTTTGAAATAAATTGTCTATTTTATACTAATAATGGAATCTTTGAGTCATTCCTGGAACATCATGTATCAGATTGAGGTGTAGGTAATTTCTACATGTCAAAAATGAATTATGGATCATTTTATTAAATTAAAAAAATAATCAGAATTTTTTTCTTGTTTTTGAATATGCCACTTGTCTTTTTTACTAAAATTAATGTCAATTTTAAATAAAAAAATCACTTTGAGTCATACCAATCACACTGTCTGTCGTATTTAAGCGCAACTGATTCCTACATATCCCAAAGTTTCAAAAAAATCCTAACTACCAATGTTACCAAAACTTCCATTTATATTATTTTTCACACTTATAACACTTCATATTTACTTGATTTTCTTTTCCATAAAAACATTCTCATTGTTGAAATACAGAAGAGAATTGGAAGCTCATATGCCCATTATATCATGATAATTCACCACAATGGGAACATGACCTTCCTCTAATATTTTGGATTTTAACAACAAGAAAGGTTTTTCAACTAGGAACATCGATTCAATATGTAGTGTTGGAATTTTGACAAAGAAAGACAATAAAAATGATGGTAACATTGGTAGTTATGAACATTTTATCTCTTTTGTGGATTGTGGTAGTTAGTTGAATGAAAAATATGAATTCCCAAAATATTTGTGAAAAAATAAGTATTAAATAAAAATTATAATGAAATTAACTTAAAAATAGTAGATGAAATGATATAAATTTTAATTAAATTAGTAGTAATAATTCACCTTTTCCTTGTCGTTGTATGCATTCTTGTCTTATTCCATCTTTTTCATTATCTTGGTTTTAGGATTAAACAAAAGAATCCACTGGTATAAGAAAACAATTTTATTGTGATTAATACTAAAAATAAATAAATAAAACACAAATATGAAACAATAAATTAATTCTATGGATAATGATTTTACTAAAAGAACATCAATATTACCTTTTTGATAGAGTAGTGGAGGGAACTTGAAGGAAAGTGAAAATTCTGACACTTGAGGGGTGAAAGGTTTTGAAGGAGAAGAATTCTATGGATTTTTTTGTATAAAAATGGTATGAAAGATGGAAAGACCACCCCTACTCAAACAAAATAATCCACCTATATAAGAAAAAAATTCATATGTGAGTAATATTAAAAATAAATAAATTTTACCTAGATATGAGACAATACATTAATTATATAGGAAATGGTTTCATATTAAAAAAAGAAAAAATTACCTCTATGATTAAGCAGTGTATGAAATTTAAGGTAAAGTGATAAAATCCAACACTTCAGGGTGAAAATGTTTTGAGTGAGAATAATTCTGTGGATGTTTTGGTGTAGAAAGGCATGAAATATGGATAGACCACCCCAACACGAACAAATGAATGCACCTATATAAGAAAAAAATATTAATTTGAGTAATAATAAAAAGAAATAAATTAAACATAAATATGAAACAAAACATTAATTATATGGATAATGATTTTACAAAGGCGGTGGAGGGAACTTGAAGGAAAGTGATAAATGCCACACTATATGGGTGAAACGATTTTAAGGGAGAAGAGTCTTCTGGATGTTTTAGTGTAAAAACATGAAAGATAGATAGAAATATTCCAAAATAAATTATCTCAACATGGAATAATGAAAATTAAATCCATGTTTCATTATATAATTTTTTGTTAAAATAGAGAATGTATATCGTAACATTATCTTTACATCTTCCCAAATGGTTTCCTTCGTTATAGTTTTTTATTCCAAGGGATTGGAAACAAAATCATGTTTAGAAGACATTGTCTGCATGAGTAGTCAAACTTTTAATTTAGATTATGATAATGTAGTAGAGAATATGTAATATTATAAGGAACGCCATAATATATTAAAAAACACTTTTAACTTTTCATTGAATTCTCCCTATTTTTTTAAATTTTTGAAGGATTTATTTCCTCTATTAAGAATCCAAATCCAATATTTGTGGTCACCTACAATGTACAAGACATTTTCTATATTGGGATTGATATGAACTAATTGTGATCTCCCAATGAAAGCAAGTTCTTTAATTAAATTGGTGGGAAAAAACTTAGCTTTTAAGAAGATAAAACTTCTATTCATTATATTTTTGATAGTATGTTTTTATGGAATGAAGTGTGTTTGGGTGAAAACCTATTTTGAGCTATGTGTTAGTTTTTATAAAATTTGCGAGGGGTTATTTTGGTTGTGGATACGGTTTGAGTAATGTTTTGAAAGGTTAAAATGTAGATTTTGAAATGTTTGGAAATGCATCGGATGTTTAAATAGAATTTTTGTGTGAATTTTATAGAATCTTGATGTAAGCCTTTGTTGTCTTCTTTTGAAAAGGGTTTTCTTAAATTAGTAAATGATATAGTGAATTATGGGTGACCTTCTAGGTAGTTTCCAAGGGTGTGTGTGAGTGAGGGAAAATCACACTGGAAATAACAAATATTGGTAGATCTTTTTTGAAGTTTCCTAGGGTTTGTGTGAGTGAGGACAAAGAACCCTGGAAAGGACAAGTGTTGGAAGATCTTCGGGGAAGTTTATCAGGGTTTGTGTGAGTGATGACAAAGCACAATAGAAAGGACAAGTGTTGGCCTCTGGGGACATTCATTATTTAGATGACATGTTCGGGCATGTGGGTGGGCCCCATGGTGAGGACCACGTGTCTGAGGGGAAACTGGACCGACGACCATGTTAAGGTGAGGTGGTTGTGCTGTCACCGGGACCCAGTTGTCACATTTAGAATCAGAGGTGGTACCCAGCCATAAGTGCGGTGCATTGCCTTGGTTGAGATGTAGGGCCCACAATGAGAACGTTTTGCTCTAAAGGGGGGGGGGGGTGATTGTAACACCCCCAAATTATAAAGGGTTAAATGACTAAATGATATGACTCAAGTCAATAAGGTGAACCTTCATTTTTGGGAGTCTAACTTTCCTAGGTTGAGACCACGTGACTACGGGGCAACTGGCCCGATGACCATATTATGGTGGGTTGGTTGTGCTATCACCGGGACCCAGTTGTCACATTTGGAATCAGATTTGGTACCCAGCCTTAAGTGCGGTGCACTTCCTGGGTTGAGATGTAGGGCCCACAACATGGACGTTTGTGTGAGTGAGGACAAATCACACTGGAAAGGACAAGTGTTGGCAGATCATCTGGGAAGTTTCCCAGGGTTTGTGTGAATGAGGACATAGCACAATAGAAAGGAAAAGTGTTGGCCTGTGGGGATATTAATTAGTCAGATGAAATGCTCGGTCATGTGGGTGTGCCCCAGGGTGAGGACCACATGTCTGCGGGGAATCCGACCCGACTACCATGTTAAGGTAGGGTGGTTGTGCTGTCATCGGGACCCAGTTGTCACATTTGGAAGCAGAGGTGGTACCCAGCCTTAAGTGTGGTGCATTGCCTTGGTTGAGATATGGGGCCCATAATGATGATGTTGTTCTCTAAAGGGGGTGATGGGTTAGATGACTAAATTATATGACTCAAGTCAACAAGGTGTACCTTCCTTTTCGGGATCCTACCTTGCCTAGGTTGAGACCATGTGTCTGCGGGGCAACTAACCCGACGACCATATTAGGGTGGGTTGGTTGTGCTGTCACAGGGACCCAGTTGACACATTTGGTATCAGTGGTGATACCCAGCCTTAAGTGTGGTGTACTTCATGGGTTGATATGTAGGGCCCACAACAAGGATGTTTGTGTGAGTGAGGACAAAGCACACTAGAAAGGACAAGTGTTGGCAGATCTTCTGGGAAGTTTCCCTGGGTTTGTGTGAATGAGGAAAAATCACACTGTAAAGGAAAAGTGTTGGCCTTTGGGGATATTCATTAGTCACATGACCTGTTCGGGCACATGGGTGGGCCCCAGGTTGAGGACCACATGTCTGTGGGGCATCCAGCTCAACGACCATGTTAAGGTTGGGTGGTTGTGCTGTCACTAGGACCCATTTGTCACATTTGGAATCAGAGGTGGTACCAAGCCTTAAGTGTGGTGCACTGCCTTGGTTGACTTGTAGGGCCCACAATGAGGACGTTGTGTTCTAAATGGGGGTGATTATAACACACCCAAATTATAAAGGGTTAAATGACTAAATCATATGACTCAAGTCAAAAAGGTGCACCTTCCTTTTCGGGAGCCTATCTTGCCTGGGTTGAGACCACGTGTCTGCGGGGCAACTAGCCTGATGGCCATATTAAGGTGGGTTGGTTGTGCTATCACCAGGACCCAGTTGTCACATTTGGTATTAGAGGTGGTACCCAGCCTTAAGTGTGGTGCACTTCCTGGGTTGAGTGTAGGGCCAACAACAAGGTTGTTGTGCTCTAAAGGGGGGGTGATTGTAACACCCAAAAATTATAAAGGGTTAAATGACTAAATGGTATGACTCAAGTCAACAAGGTGCACCTTACTTTTCAGGAGACTACCTTTCTTGTGTTGAGATGTAGGTCCCACAATGAGGATGTTGTGCTCTAAATGGGGGTGATTGTAACACCGCCAAATGATAAATGGTTAAAACACTGTGGAGTTCTAATCAAGTAGGCTCTCGAAAAGGAAGGTGCGCCTTGTTGACACTTTGTGCTCTAAAGGTGGGTGATTGTAACACCCCCAAATTATAAAGGGTTAAATTTCAAAATGATATTACTCAAGTCAACAAGGTGTACCTTCTTTTTCGGGAGCCTTCCCTGCCTGGGTTGAGATGTAGGGCCCACAACTAGGACGTTGTTCTCTAAATGGGGGTGATTGTAACACCCTCAAATGATAGAGGATTAAATGAATAAATGATATGACTCATGTCAACAAGGTGCAACTTCCTTCTCGGGAGCCTACCAGATTAGAACTCCACAGTTAATAGTGCTTTGCTTGGAGTAGTGATTAGGATGGGTGACCTTCTGGGAAGTTTCTCAGGTTGTGTGTGATTGAGGACAAAGCACACTGGAAAAGACAAGTGTTGGGCAATGGGTCATACATTAGTTGGATGACTCGTTCGGGCACGTGGGTGGGCCCCAGGGTGGGGACCACGTGTCTGTGGTGTAACTGGTGGTACCTGTGGGCCAAGACCCGACGACCATGTTAAGGCGGGGTGGTTGTGCTGTCACCAGGACCCAGTTGTCACAGTATTAGTTTGACATTAGACCAATTCTTACACAATTAAAATTATTTATGAATCTATGTCATAAATTACCAATAAAATCTGAGTGTTTTTTCTCATTTTTCAGTGACTTACACTTTTTGAAATAAATTGTCTATTTTATACTAATAATGGATTCCTTGAGTCATACCTGGCACATCGTGTATCAGATTCAGGTGCAGCTAATTTCTACATGTCAAAAATTAATTACGGATCATTTTATTAAATTATAAAAATATTCATAATTTTTTTTCTTGGTTTTGATTATTCCACTTGTATTTTTTACTAAAATTAATTTCAATTTTAAAAAAAATCACTTTGAGTCATACCAATAATTCCTTGTGTCGTATTGAAGCGCAGTTGATTCCTACACATCCCAAAGTTTCAAAAAAACCTAACTACCAATGTTACCAAAACTTCCATTTCTGTTAATTTTCAAACTTCCAACACTTCATCTTTACTTGATGTTATTGTCCAAAAAACCTTTCTCATTTTTGAAATACAGAAGATAATTGGAAGCTCGTATGCCCATTATATCCTGATAATTCACCACAATGGGAACATTACCTTCCTCTAATCTTTTGGAGTTTAACAACGAGAAAGGTTTTTCATCTAGGAACATTGCTTCAATATGTAGTGTTTTAATTTTGACAAAGAAAGGCAATAAAAATGATGGTTACATTGGTAGTTAGGAACATTTTATATCTTTTGTGGATTTTCGTAGTTAGTTGAATGAAAAATATGAATTCCCAAAATATTTATGAAAAAATAAATATTAAATAAAAATTATAAGGAAATTTACTTCCAAATTGTAGATGGAATGATTGAAATTGTAATTAAATTAGTAGTAATAATTCACCTTTTCATGGTAGTTTTATACATTATTGTCATATTCCATTTTTTTATTATCTTGTTTTTAGGATTAAATAAAAGAATCCACTACTATAAGAAAAAAAATTCTATTGTGAGTAATACTAAAAATAAATAAATAAAACATAATTATGAAATAATAAATTAATTCTATAGATAATTATTTTACTATAAAAACATCAATATTACCTCTGTGATTGATTAGTGGGGGGAACTTGAAGGAAAGTGATAAATTCCGACACTTGAGGGGGGAAAGGTTTTGAAGGAGAATAATTCTATGGATTTTTTTGTACAAAAATGGTATGAAATATGGAAAGACCACCCTAACTCAAAAAAAGAATCCACCTGTATAAGAAAAAAATTCTTATGTGAGTAATATTAAAAATAAATAAATTTTACATAGATATGAAACAATAAATTAATTATATGGAAAATGATTTTATATTAAAAAAAAGAAAAATTACCTCTATGATCAAGCAGTGTATGGAATTTAAAGGAAAGTGATAAATTCTAACACTTCAGGGGTGAAAATGTTTTTAGTGAGAATAATTCTATCGTTTTTTTGGTGTATAAAGGCATGAAATATGGATAAACCACCCCAACACGAACAAATGAATACACCTATATAAGAAAAAAAATATTGATTTGAGTAATAATAAAAATATATAAATTAATAATAAATATGAACAATACATTAATTATACGGACAATGATTTTACAAAGGCAGTGGAGGGAACATGAAGGAAAGTGATAAATGCATCACTACATGGGTGAAAAGGTTTTAAGGGGGATGAATTTTGTGGATGTTTTGGTGTAAAAATCATGAAATATGGATAGAAATATTCCAAAATAAATGAATTCTACACGGAATAATGAAAATTAAATCAGTGTTTCATTATATAATTTTTTGTTAAAATAGAGAAAGTATATCATAACATTATATTTACATCTTCCCAATTGGTTTCCTTTATTATTGTTTTTTATTCCAAGGGATTGGAAACATAATCATGTGTAGATGACATTGTCTACATGATTAGTCAAACATTTAATTTATATTATAATAATGTAGTAGATAATATGTAGTATTATAAGGAACAACATAATATATTAAAAAATACTTTTAACTTTTCATTGAATTATCCCTATTTTTTTAAATTTTTGAAGGATTTAGTTCCACTACTGAGAATCCAAATCCCATATTTGTGGTCCCCTCCAATGTACAAGAAATTTTCTATATTGGGACTGACATGAACTAATTGTGATCTCCCAATGAAAGGGTCTTCCTTGATTGAATTTTCATCTGAACTAAATTTTTTTTTAGTCACTAGTAAGACAATCGACCAATTCTTGTTTATTGGATCAGAGACATAAAATACCCACACTACTTGTAATTTCATTATTAATAGCTCATCTATTTCCCCTTCCACACTAAAATTTACCTTCATGAAGCCTATTTCATCGAAATTCACTGTACTCATATTGCCAACCCATTTACAATGAAAAATCAGCAGTTGAAATGTGTATAATCCAACTTTCATATCTGTTCTATAATTCTAAAATATGAAATATTTTCATAAATTTGATTTTAATTCTTGGAAACCTATATGATTATCACTTCTGTCACAAGCATAACACCACAGTTTGTCACCGTATTACAGTCAGTATGTTCTTTTTTATAGAATTTATAAGCATTGATTACAAAACTAGTGTAAGATATAACATTTTTACTTGGTCCCTTTGATATACATTTCATTCATTCATCAATTTAATTTATATTTTCATATAAATCCTTATAAATTTCATGTCAGAACCATTCTATAAGTAGTTGATTATGTGTGTTTGATATCCATCCTTCAGACCTTGATGGATTAAAATCTATAATAATTTCATTGTGGGCTTCAATGTATGGATCAACGTCTTCACTATTACGTAAAATGTAGTGGTGTTCTTATTTCTAATCTGTTAAGGTAATTATAACAACATCTCCGATAAAAATTACTTTCCCTGTAAGGCATATGATGTGACGAGACTTTGGGAGACCGATGTTGTTAGCATCTGATAGGTAATCGATACAGAATTCAATATCTTCTTCAATAATATATCATTTTCAAATACAATCTTCTAGACAACATTGATTCTTGACATACCATTTTAAAATTTTCATATACTGTTTGATGGGGTGCATTCATCTGTAATGAATATGACCACATAGTTGAACCTCTCTAACCAAGTGAATCATCTATTGAAGCATTATATCAAAGAATTATGGTGGTAAGAAGATATATAATTCACATAATATGACTACAACATCCTTATTCATGATTGGAAAATTCATTGGGTCTATAAGTTTACTACATATGGATTTGAAAAAGAAGTAGAGTCTAGTTACTGTATGTCGTATATTTTGATGTAGAATGTGATGAAAAATAACAAGAAATAAATCTTGCTTCAAAAAATGATAGTCGTGTGATTTTAGTCCCTGTAACTTCAAATTAATCATTGACATGACATTATTGATATTTTATTAATACCCATATGTAACTTTTATACTATTAAGAAAAAGATAAAATTGCAATTTTTCCAGTCTGGATAGAGTGTAAGATATTGGAGGAAAAAATTCCCCCTTTACCCTTCACCAGTGATAACACTTACCTTAACCCCATGTCAATCATGTCTGACCTATCCTTGATTCCATATTATTTTTTCTAGGAATATTTAGTTATGTGACAATAACATTATCAAATACATTTTTTTATATATGCATGAAATCAAGTAAATTTCTGAAATACAAAAAATTCCAATATGATAATTCCAAAAATAATACCTCCTCTTCCAACCTAATTTCATATGGTTTTTTAAAAATAATTTACTAAAAATAGTGTTTATATGGTTTACTTTATTGTTTTGGTGATCACCCGTTATTGGATATGGTGATGTATCTTATTTAATATTCTCATCGAATATTGTCTTCCAAGATCAATATTTATGTTGTTGAGGTAAAAATTTATGATTTCCTAAAATTTCATCCTTCATGTAATGTTTGAACCGTATTGACTATGTGTATTTTTCACAAATGGGACACCCAAAAATTTATTTAATGTTATAGTATGATAAATTTTCATAAGCGGGGAATTAATTTATCATCCCATACAATATGACCCTCAATGTGATTTCTTAACATCTATGAGCATCATATATTATAACACATGTATCCCATATAAATTTTATATCTTCAATTAATGTGTCCAAATATACATCAATATCATTATCAGGTTTCTTTGGTCCTGATATAAGTAGATACAACATAATTTATTTATGTTTCATGCATAACCATGGTGGAATGATATATTTTACTGACATGATGTGAAATGTACTTTTAGTACTACTCTATACACCAAAAGTATTTATTCAATCTGTAAAAAACTAAATATGAAAGTATCTCAAATAATTTCCAAATTCAAGATACTCTTAATTGATTTTCTTCCATGAAGTAGAATCTATTAGATGATATAGGTTCCCATCTTTATTTCTGGTATCTGCATGCCATGTCAATTATCTCACGGTTTCCTAACATTCGTGTAGTCTTCTAAAATGTGGAATTATAGGAAAGTAGCATACATATTTTGAAAGAATTGATTCGATTTTCTTGTATCAATCCACACCAAACTTAGGGAATTTTATGAGTGATCCATGGTCCTTGTGAAACAATATCCAGTCATTTGGATAAGAATTTATTTTTTTAGTGACCATTCCCATTGAACGTAGAATTATTTTAGCATCATATGTTCGACATGGTAGTTCATTTTCTTTTGGTAACATGTCATTCTAGAGGCCAGGTAGTTCTATAAAGATGGTGTCACTCCATCCAATTTGATCATTCAAATTATATAACTTCAATACAAGTGACAATATTGTGTATTTAGTACAACTTCTATACAATAGTCTCTTAAAACAACTATTTAACTTCTCAAATAAATTCAAACAATCATGAATGTCATCTTACATTTTCATTTTCATTTATTCCATGTGATATCTATCATAATTTAAAATGGTATTCATATCAAATAATTCATAAACTGTAGTATCACCCCAATCAGTGTGCACATTCAGTTATTCCCTATATTTAGTCCAAAATTTATAGATCTTATCTATTCTGTGAAAAATCAAATATTCTTCCAACTCTTCTTGAATAATTTTATGGAATAAAATAAATATAAACATAGACAAAGGATTTTAGAAGGGTCATACACATTCTCTATTGAAAACATGATGAACTATTTAACTCCATCATCATATTATTTTGTCAAATTATTAGCATGCATCCATTTTAAATTCATATACATCCTATTGGGTTTATAAAATATTAATGTTTTGAAATAAATAATTAGATACACATAATATATTCATTATCAAAGGTGAAAATCATAGATAATTTTAATAAGTGAAACCCAACATTTGACTATTTCAAATAATTTCAGTATGCTTTAAAGAAAATGGGTAATTTAATTTAAGTAAAGAAGTACTCCACTATGGTAGTTGTTAAACTTTTAATTCATCCAAAGGTTGAAGTTATATAAAACTTTCATCCTCATCAACTCATCTTCTGAATAGTTATCATGGCATTTGTTGTTTGGAACTCATCCTCTACCTCCTATGAACATACACCTATGTTTCTTGAAATAGTAAAAGAAGTAGTAATTCATAGGATGACTACTCCTTAGAGTAGTACAAGAAACATAAAAGAAATGGGAGATGAGATCTTGGAAGAAAATTTGAATGATAACTGTTTGGGAAATAAAACTGATGAGGATGACATTTTTACTCTATTGTTTAATCTAAAAGGGTAATGCCTCCCATTTGTGAGAATTGTACAGATTGTAATTAGAGATTCCTAAGAGTGGGACCAAAAGGAAATTTTAAAGAGTGATCAATTTTTAGATGGAATAAATTAAACCATATAAAGTGTTTATTAGATGTTTTATGAAGTAAATGAAGTGATTTTTAAGAAGTATTAATGAGTGGGTTGACATTTCAAAGATGGTTATATTTTTATAAAGTTATAGAAAACTAGCCAAACTATTCATTGATTTGGGGTTGGTAAAAATTTATGGTAATTTTGTTTGAAAGAGGAAATTGGTTTTTGGTATTGAAAAATTGATCATATTAGATAATGTGACAATAAAATACTAACTTAAAAAGGGTGGGTTGAGTTGTTTTAATGAATATAAGATTAATTTGATAGATATTTTTTACTAATTCGAATGGGGATATTTTTAATAATTAAAATAATGATGAAACATTAATGGAAATTAATTTACTCCCATATCCTATGAATTCTTAGATCAAATGAATTTATATTTATGATAAATTTACTCCTACATCCAAGCCAGAAACTATTTGTATTTTCTTGTGTATTTCAGTGAAAATATAGTTAAAATTATACCAAATGGAAGTAAAATCTAGGTTCCTCAGTGGATTTATTAGGGGGGAGTATACATTGAAAAACTATATGGGTTTATTGTGGATGTAATTGAGAGAAATGTGTTCCAATTAAATAATTATTTGTATAAGATTAAATAAATCACTGAGGACTTGTTATTTAAGGTTGGATCAATACCTAAAAAAGCTTTGTTTTTAGCGAGGTAGATTTGATCACAACCTCTACATCAAGAAAGATGATGATCAAAAATGTTGGTACTCATATATGTCGAAGAAATAATATTTAGGGATTGGACAAAGAATAATGAAAATTTTAAGATCATATGAGTTGTGATATTGAGGTGTCTATGATTGGTGAGTTAAGCATTTCCCTTGGCTTGTAGGTGAATCAATAAAATCATAGAACATTAATTTCGTAATCAAAATATGAAGAAGAGGTTCCCAAATGACTTGTAGTGGAATATTCTAAACCAATGACAACACTAACCACTATATGGATGAACTTTTCAAAATTTGACGATTGAAAATAGGTAGATGTCATGAAATATTGGTATTGAGAGCCTATTATAGCTCACAACAACCTGAACCAAATTTAGGTTTGATATATTTCAAGTTTCATAGTACTAATGTTGTCTTATGGAGAGCAACAGTCTATTCGGGAAGATGATTCTTCAATATATCTAAAAAATAATGAATTTTGGGCTATTTTATTATAGGATAGTGTAACTGGAGTTGTTGGGATACACAGTTGTGGGATGAAAAGGTTCAATGGATAAACAACGGAAAGTAATGATATCATGAAACCTGGATTTCATTCTAGCCTTGGTTTCATTCGACCATTGAATCATTCGACCCTTGTATTCGATCCTTGGAATAGTTGGAGCCTTGATTCTAGCCTAGATTTGATCTTGGATTAGTCAACGAGGAGTCTCAACAATAGGTGGCTTCTGCCGAGATCTTCATATATCTCAAACTAGTTCATGATGGTGAGGGTTCTTAAAATATAATAGGACACTTTAATCAGAACTTCTAAAAAATAATTGATAAAGATTCCTTTTATCAGTGCTTATTAATTAAGTGTTCATAAAGGATTTATAATTATAATTATAAAAAAATTAAAAATATTTATATAATTATATATATATATATATATATATTAAATTTTTCATGTTATAATGAACCTCTAAAATGAATAATAAAATTTGAATAAATTACATTAATATTTTATGTTTTTTCTTTATAAGATTTCATTAATTGCATAAATATCTGTGTGTGTGCATTGTATATAAAAGTTCATTAAGTGTGTATATGTATGTGAAATCAATATAACACATGGTTGATCTAGGTTAAATTGGAAAATCAAACAATAAGTTATGTTCACTACTCGATGCAATTAGTCGGTAATTTTAATTCATATTAATTCTTAATTATAAACCATTATTCACTAAATATATTACCATTTAATGTAAAATCATAAATATTTTCTATTATATATATATCATATTTATATACATTAATATATATCTATATGTATAATATATACTATTTATTAACATTAACAATAATGATTTAATTAATAAAATGTTTATTATTTTTCTCAATTTACATATTTTTTAAAAAATAGTGCTAATAAAGGGTATCTTTTATATGTACTTATTTTAGTGCTAATAAATGGTACATTTATCAATGATTTTTTCTAGAGATGATAATGTTAAACGTTGTTAAAGTCCTATTTTTTAGTATTATATTCATTAAATTTACCCCTAATACATTTCATGTAAATCCTTAGTGAAAAATGAATCACATCATTTTGTGAGGGGGTAGTTCACCGTACACACGACCAACGTTATTTTATCCCCTATAGAATGGAAAGTAAATAGGTATATATAATATCATAGATCAAAAAGAATAATTATTTTACCAATATAATATATATAATTTAAATCCATACTTATAACAAGTCTTGAGAGGCAATAATGAAAATTTAATTACATCAGTTTGTGAGGCGATAGTCTACTCTACACGCAAATAATGGTTTTATTTCCCATTTTGTGGAAGAGGAGCTTGATTTAAGTAATAAAATTAACATAAAAATCTCAACATATGAGTAATTTTATTTTTATTATATCATTATAATTTAATAATGTTTTAATTATTTGTAAGAATAAATAATAATAAAAATGTTTGCTTTAGCATGATACCTCTTCTTGATACAACCCCCTTAGTTTGGCACCCAAAGCCTTCTTAGAATAGATTTATGATAAAACCAGGGGATATAAGACATGGGGAAGGAATCATGGAATTTATTTGGCTATTTATTGGCTGAACCGAAAAGGTTTTTAATGTGTGAATAGGATATGAGAGTGGGTGGCCTTTTATAAGTGAGGTGAGTGGCACACTTGTAATTTTTGAAAAAAAACGTGATACCTACATTTTTTACATGAAAAAAGGATAAACAAAAAAAATTATAAATAATTAAACTTATTATCCATAAATATTTCAATATAATATATTTTATTAATGTTTTTAGTTCATTTTAACCCTTATCTTTTTAGATTAACCACTAGTAAATATATTTTTACCTTAACAATGATAAATGATTTTTACTTTTTCACTATAATTTATAACTAGAAATTATGTTGAAATGATCATACAATATAAATTATACATATTAAAAATATTCAATCAATTTTACCAAATTTAATTCATTGTATTGGAAGAATTTAATTTACAATTAAACCCACATATGCGAAGAATAGAGGATTTTCAAGAAACCTATTTTTGATGCATTTTAATATTTTATATTAACTTTATAACAAGTAATCATCATTATATGAATTAAAATTAATATATATAGATATATATTATATAAATTAAATTTAAAACAATCCTCATTAGGTTTTCTTTTAATTAATTAAAATTGATAAACATTATACACTTTAAAAAAGATTTTAGGGGAAAACTGTTCTTGAAACCCAAAAATAAACTTATACTGAAACGCAATATAAATATGATTAAAATAAAATTAATTAGATTAAATAAAACTTAATATTACTTATATTACTTGAAATAATATTCAAAACATAATTTTAATTTTAAATTATTTAACTTATTAAAAATAAATGATATTTTTACAAAAATAATTATTTTTCACTTTTCATCGAAAAATCAATATTTTTCAAAAAATCTCAAAATTTCACCAAAGATAATTTTGATATGATTATTTTAAAAATGAATTTAATTTTTCTACATAATTTTTCTAAAATTTATACAAATTAATTATAATATTTTATTAGAAAAATCAATAAAAATCATTTTTGAAGAAAACATATATTTTGAAGAACAACATTAATTTACTAAAAACTGGTTGATTATTTACTAATAATTTATTAATAAATTTCTATTTATTAGATTATATATATATATATATCATAATATATTCAAAAACGTTCACACCCACCAATTTAATGTCTAACTTACAAGTGAAATTTAAAATAATATTATTTCACAGTTTGTTTAAGCTCAGTGATATGTTTCTTGTATGCTATCAATAATTATTTTCTTTAAAAACAAAGGGTTTTATATTATCCCTGACATTAATAAATTAAATACTTTAAATTTTTTAATCTTGATAATAAAAGGTTAAAAATTTGAATATACTTTTCTAATAATCCCTCATTTTAAGGGTTAATAAAACATCCTCTTGACAAGAGAGAAAAGAAAGTATGAAGGTCATCTGGAATAAAAAATACTAGATTTCCAAATAGGATAACATTGGTGGAAAATAAATATTTGGACATGGAAGAAAAAGTTTAATTCATAAATAATTATTAAGAGTGATAAAGATCATTGATCACAAGAAAGTGAATGATCATGATAAAGTCAACATCCACAAAACCATAAACCAAAGAAGGGTGAAAAAGACCATTATTTCATCATAAATGAACATAATACAATAAAATTTTTATTTTCAATATCATTTTCTAGGATTGGGTAATTCATTACCATCTTAACTAATAACATAAGTAAATATACATACATGGTAATTTGAATTTCATTGTTTAATCAATTTTCACTTTAATCTCATATAATGCTCCAAACGATGAGTATTCCAGATGAATCACTCATACCTAAAGCACTAAAATAAAATTTTCAAGGATCACATAACCAGATAAGTATATAAAGATATTCCTCATATTTTTATACATTAACCAAAACCAAAATGTTTAGAATAAGATAATATAATTCTATAAATTAATAAACCTTCATATAAATAAATTCAACCATAATCTCCAAGGCCTCAAAAATAAGATTGAATGATTGGATTAGATCATTTGATAGATAACTATATTTAAAATCCTATAAATTATTTCTGACTAAGATTGAAACAAAAAAAATAGAAGCTTTTGATAACATATTCTTCTGATGTTGATTTTATATTTACCTCCAAATAACACCAATCACTTAAAAACATTTCATAAAAAAAATGCATATGTATTAATCATATAATCTAAAAAGATATACTAATAATTTCCATAAAAACATGAATTAATAAAAATATATAATAAAAATATAATTAAAAATTTATTACTTATATAAAATACCATAATTTTATGTTTACTGTAATCATATAAGGTTCCAAAAATCATAAACTTCTTCCGAAATAATATTCATTAACTAATCCTCAAATCAATTTTCAATATCATATTTTTCTATATGATAAAAAATATTCCCCCAAAATAAAATTAATCATTATATCCCAAACTATTTGAGTAAAAAAATGATGTCATACTAACCAGGAAATAATATAGGCTAATGTTACGCATTACACACTTGTTTCCCTTCACTTAAGGGTTCAATCCCCACAACCTTTACAAATGTGACAGGTTTTCCATTTTCAAAAAATGTACTAATATAATTATTATAATATTCCCATGAATATATTTAACTTCCTAAAAATTAATATTAATCATCAAAGATCATATAATCTCAAAAGGTTTCATTACATTTAAACTTTTTTACACAAAATAAAATAAGGATTATCCCTAAAATATCATTTTCACTTGTTAAAAATAGTGTTAAATATACATTAAATGGCTATCAAAACTCAATAAAAGTCTCCAAAATTAATCCCATCACATAAAATATCCAAACAGTACTATGAAATTTAATCCTATGATCATCCATAAATCAACCGGTACATCATAACTCTTAAATTCCTTGATGTTGCAACCTTAATCAATCAACATTTTTTTATAATCCATTAACCATGGTTTTCCATATTATTACATAATAATTACTTCCTATAAACAAAAAATATGAATCATGTCCTATTATTAAATTATTTCAAAAAAAAATCCATGATATAATCAATACATTTCATATGTCATATACAGTTTCTGCATATTCAACCATAATAGAATTAGGCATTGTTAAGTATTTATCTATACAGTTTGTTTTATCCAATTCTTGATATTTACCCCATGGATATTGATTTTCATAATTCCCAAACTCCCCACATTTAAAATTTTCAATTTCTACCTTGGAAATAATTTAATTCCCCTTTACAACATTAAAAAAATGCTTCTTTTATCTTTTGAAGATTATCACTTTATTCCACCCTTTACAACATACAAAACATCTTCCAGTTCTCTTTATGCATTTTATTAAATGATTTTTCCCACATTATTGGTAAATAGGTTGTTGCTTTTTTTACCTTCATGATATTTATCAAATAAACATATATAAAAGTCCATTTTCTCTTATTTGGCGCCTTAGAAAACTCACCTACGTATAAGTTGTCAATAATAGATCATGATAGCCAGTTAAGAATAACTATACAAGATTTTTTTGCTACCACTCACATTATATTTGGTTTAACATTCATAAAACCACCACATTTTCCTTCACATACATTATTAATTTAGTTCCCCATAGATCCATTCATTTATTAAAACAAAAAAAATTACTATCAGTATATCAAATAAACCATCTTTTGTGGAGGATAAATACTAATATATCCTTAAACATTCTATCCTCTATTAAACTATTTATATTTATACAAAATAAATTTAATTATCCTTATAATAATAACCATTTTAGTTATATAGTATTTTTAACTTATACTTAAACAACATCCTAACCTCTAAAGTTATTTATACCTTTAATATACTACCAACTATAAGGAACTAACCTTAAACATTTCATATACCAGTGACTTTAAATTATAATTCACTTTATAACATTCCCAAATATCTTTTAGGTTTAGAGTTTTAGAGATATAGGTTATAACTATTACATAACAAACCAATATATATACCAAGTTGAAAATTTTAATTAGAATTCATTTTTTCTATAATATAAAACTTTTAAAATAGAACATGATTTATTTTAATGATATATCTTCATGACATTTGACTTGATTTATTCCTTGTTCTTACCCATCCTTAATCCTTATCAAAAACATTTTATAGTGTTGGATGGGCATAAAAATCTCAATAATGGATGTAAAAAAAATAAATTATTTAGTATACTGGAAAACATGAAAACCTATATATTTTTTTCCTTTATATTAAATTTTATTTGAGCGTATGAAATAAAAAATTCCACATGAAAAACACACACTTTTTTTCAAATAATCCCATTAGAACATAAATAAATAAAATAAAAATCTTTTTTAGAAAATTTTAGCATCACATTCATAACTGTTTCTAAAGTCAAGTAAAAAATATCAAGATTCTAATTAAATCCGTATGAGAAATCCTCTTGTAAATATGCCTTATTTTTTATTTAGAAAATGAACATTACCCAATGAATTTGAGTGTCAACTGGGTTCACCCACCATATTAGCTATATTAGGCTCAATTGTGAGCTACAATGGGCCTCAACCCTTTATATAAACCATATTAGGTTCACCAATGAGCTATAATGGGGGTTAACCCTTCGTATAATATATATCAGGCTCACCCATTTCTCATTTTTAATTATCAATTTACATTTAATGAATAAAACATTTTATTCTTTCACTTTTTCATCATTAAAGTCTTCAAAAACACTTT
This sequence comes from Viscum album, assembly GCA_963277665.1. Lineage (NCBI taxonomy): Eukaryota > Viridiplantae > Streptophyta > Magnoliopsida > Santalales > Viscaceae > Viscum > Viscum album. The sequence continues at coordinate 627,923,782 of OY728159.1, forward strand.
TAAACTCATATGAAAATCACTTTTATATAAAAATAACCTTTGATTTTAAAACAAAATTCTCAATACCTAAATACACAAAAAGAGGGTTTTTAATTTAATAAAACATGAAATATTTTAAAGGAATCCAAACATCAAATAAGGGTTATGTTGGTGAGAAAAGTTTTTGTGTCCATATATGTTAAAATGAAACATTATTTGTGTCATTTGTAAAGAACGTCAAACATTCTATACACGAATTATCATTTTTGAAAAACATTTGAAGGAATAAAAAATAATAATTTTTTAAATTATCATTACTATATAATTAATTTCATAAAATTATTTTAAATACATGGACATAGTAGAAAAAGATAGTTAGAAGTTAAACATTTAAAGGAGTTTTTTTAAAAGAAAAGTCCATTAATACTTTGGAAACATTTGAATCATAAGCCCTATGAATTGATATCATTAAAAAACTTTAAATATCATGATAATAGAGAAATTAAGGATATAAAATTTCAAGGGTGTTGTATATACACCTCATAAAAAATATAGGTTCATAACATCAAAATATGCCATATAGGATGAAAATTGAGATTAAGTCCCTTACATTGAGTACAACCCTTAACGTTCATTTTTTATATTTCCTGATAATAAAATTAGGTTAATTATTTTCATGAATTAAAAAAATTTAAATGTTTATTATTAAATTTATTTTATCTCTTACCATGTTATACACAATTAGTTATTCATTTATGTTCACTACAGAAATTTTAACGTTATTCAGCTTATGTGCCAATATGATTTTGATAGGTTGACTATGGTCTAAGAGGTAATTATTCCATAATATAAAAAATAATAATAATAAAATAATTTTCATTTTTATACAAAATTTATACTTTTAAAATAAATCATGAATGGTGGTCATGAAAAATTAACAAGGTTACAATCATAGAGATGGTAGGTCGTATGTACGCAGGAGTAACGTTTCCATTTTTCAAACATCATTGTGGAGAGAAGTTAAGTATTATTTTTATCTTTGTATAATTATAATAAGATCATAAATACCATATTACTTCTCAAAATAAATTTATATATATCATCCATTTGATTTGGTGATGAAAATATAATCACATCGCTTTGTGGAGGCGGTAGTCCACACATACACACGAACAACGTTAAAAATTTTCAAATTAAGAAAGAAAATGATATATTATCTTATCAGTATGATAAATATGTCATTAATATAGAAATTATTTTATATATATTATATATATTCATTAACATTATCCTTATTACCTTCTATGTAAATCATTAGTTAAAAACGAATCACATCACTTCGCGAGGTGGTAGTCTGTCGTACACATGAGAAACATTATTGTATCTTCTACGGAATGGAATGTAATAATTTATAGAAGATATAATAATTATTAATGTATAATTATAACAAAAATATAATATATATACTTTAAATCCATCATTATAACAACCCGTTAGAGTTGATGATGAAAAAAAAATTACATACTTTCATGAGGCGGGAGTCTATCGTACACATGAATGATACTTCTGTTTCCCATTTAATGGAATAAGAGACAGATATAGGTTATAAAATTAATATAATAACAAATCATTACATTTTAGATACTATTTTTATTATATAATAATAATTTGGCTTCAATGGTGTGGAATAAGAAATAATATAAAAACACTATGTTAAGAATGATACATATTCATCAGACAACCATCTTAGATTAACACCAAAAACCTTATTAGGATAGATTTATAATAAAAAATGGGATCTATTTCATGGAAGGTGGCCTTTTTTAAGTGATTGGGTGACACACTTGTAATTTTTTAAAATAAAAAAGTGATAGCAATTTTTTCAAATACCAAAAGGCGAAAAAATAAAACATTATTGAACCTTAAAAATAATATATAAATATTTCCATAAGTAATATTTTAGACATGTATTAATTCATTTTAACCCTTATCTTTTTATATTAACCCCTTAGTAAATCTGTTTTTACCTTAACTAGAGTAAAATATTTTTACTATTTTCACTATTCATTATAAACAAAAATTAAGTTCAAATTATTATATAATATAAGTTATGATAATTAAAAAAATTTAATCAATTTTAGAAAATTAAATTCTTATAAGTGGAATAATTTAATTTAAACTTAATCTCGCATACGTGATGAAAAGCAGATCTTCAAGAAATGATTTTTTCAAGCCTAAGATGATTTTATATTAACTTTATGACTGGTAATAATAATTATATGAATTAAAATTAATATTTATAGATATATATTGTATAAATTTAATTTAAAAAATTACTCATTAGTTTTTTTTAATTAATTAATATGGACAAACATTATGCACTTTAAAATAGTTTTCAAGAAAACCCCCATTTTTTAAACCCAAAAATAAAATCAAAATAAAATCCTATATATAGATGATTAAAATGTAATAATGTGGATTAAATACAACTAAATAATAATTATGTTACTTTAAATAAAATTAAAAACATAATGGGACTTTTATATTACTTAACTTATTTAAAAGAAATGGCATTTTACAAAGATCAGTATTTTTCACTATTCACTGAAATATCAATATTTTCCAAAAAAATCAAAAATTTCACCCTAAGATAATTTTTTTATGTTAATTTTAAAAATGAAGTAAATTTTTTAAAATAAATTTTATATATTTTCAAGAAATTAATTATAATATTTTCTCAAAAAAATCAATAAAAATATTTTTTGAAGAAAACATATTTTTTAATGAATATAATTACATTATTAAAAAATTGATTGCTTATTTACTAAAAATTTATATATAAATTTAAACTAAGTAGGTCATATATATATCATAAATTATATCCACCAATTTAATTCATAGGTTTTGAAAATTATTTATATACTAATATTATTTCATTGTTCAGTTAAGCTCGATGTTGCACATCTTATACGCTGTCGAGCATAGCTTTATTTTTTTTTAAATATAAAGTTGTTACAAGGTTTATTATTATAGAATAAAACATAATTATGGATAATTTTTCTAATGTACCAAGACCATCTGAGAGTTTTTCCTTATTTTTCAGTGAGTGATGCACGTTTTTAACTAAAACGTAACTTTAAAACTAAAAATATGCACTCGAAGTCATACCAAGCACAATATGTATTAGGTTTATGTTTTGTTGATACATACATGTAGAAAATTATTTTTGGATAAGTTTAATAAATTATAAATAAAATTTGAGCACATTTTATCAGTTTTGGGCACATCATTCATGTTTTAAACTAAAATGTCAATTTTAATGAAAAACGTGAACTTTCAGCCATATCAGGAACACCGTGTATTTGATTGGTGTGTGGTCGATTCATAAATTTAAAATATTAATTATGAATATTTTTAATAAATTATAAAAGATAATATTAGTGTGTTTTATTTTTTTTAGTGAGTGTTAAGTGTTTTGAACTAAAATGTTACTTTTAAACTAAAATCGCACTCTTTGAGTCATATTGGGAATATCATGTTTCGAATTTATGTGGGGATGATTCCTACAGATAAAAATGACTTATGGGTTATTTTACTAAATCATTAAGACAATATGAGTGTGTTTTTATGGTTTCTAGTGAGTGATGTGTGTTTTGAACTAAAATGTCACTTTAAAATAAAAACAATCACTTTATATCATAACAGAAACACCGCGTGTCAAATTGATGTGTGGAAAATTACTATACATTAAAAATGATTCATAGATCATTATAATAAACTATTAAGATAATAAAAACATGTTTTATCTATTTCAATCATGTGACTTTTTATTGGAACTAAAATGTGTCTTTGAAATTGAAAACATGAACTTTGATTCATATTAGGTACACCATGTGTTGGATTTATGCGTGACTGATTATTACACCTACAGAATTATGTATAAATAATTTTTTATGAAGTATTGATATAATTTTAGAATTTTTTCTCAGTTTTGAGTATGCCACATGTGTTTTGAACTAAAATGTAATTTTTAAAAAAAACATTCACTTTTAGCCACACCATACACACTGTGTGTTGGATTGATGTGTGATTAATTCCAACACATAAAAAATGAAAAATGGATTATTATAAAAACGTTTCAAGAAAATAAAAGTGTTTTTCTTAGTTTTTGGTGAGTGATTCATGTTATTAACTAAGATATAACTTTTAAACTGAAAATACACTCTTTGAGTTATAATGGGAACACCGTGTGTAATATTTATGTGTGGTTGATTCCTGTAACACCCCAAACTTCCACGGTACCTTTCCCTTTGAATAATGCAATAGGTGGCGTTGTACCCAACTTCAAGATTCTAACACACCACGACCAATCAAACTAGCTGTTATGAATTTTAATACCCAATTTTTAAAATTTTATAAAATTTATTTTTAAAAATAGACTTCATTTTTGGATTAGGAATATCAAAATTATCTTAGGGTAATTTTTTTTTACTTTTATGAAAATATTCAATTTTTGATGAATAGTGCAAAATACTAAATTTTAATTAAAAATAACATTTTTAATCGAAATAATTTATAGTGTAAAATTATAAATTTTAGTGATTTTTTCGTATCATTAGATTATATTTTTATCATTTAATATAATTTTTGTCATTGTATGTAGTTTCACATTTAAATTAGACATAAACAAGTGTCGATCTTTTGATAGTTATTATTTCTTAAAAACACACTTTTTGTATTGACAACAAGAATTAATTTTAAATTAATTTATTCCACTTCTGTGTTTTGAATTTAGAAAAATAGATTCCATATTTGGAATCATTATCTCTAAATTATGTAAATATGTAACTTTTATTTTTAGACATTATGAATAATTACTTCCGTAAATATTTTATGCACCATAGTTAAAGGGTAAATCCGGTAAATAAGTGTAAAAAATAAAATTATAATAATATTAAATTACCTTAACATGTATCTTATTCCAATTTTTTGATACAAACATCCTTGGGTCGATTGTGGGAACACATGGTTCCACTTGAGAGTGGTAATGACACTTTATATTAATTAATTTAAAGTAAAGATAAAAATGACATAAACATATATCTTTTTGTAAAAAAAAATTTACGTGGGGTAATATAAGTTATCTCTTTGACTATAAATATTAATTTGAAAGATAAAAATATTTCCTATATCATGGTATCATTTTTATAATTTTTAAACATCAAATAAATAAAATTATTTATGACACAATAATGATGGAGGGTTTACATCATTAATGAATGATTTAAATATATGAGATTATTAAAATTAAAAAAATATCCAAAACCTATCCAATTTTTATTGAATGATTTTATTTCACACATGAGTCATCTTATCTTTTACATTAATTATTTTTAGACCTTTAGAAACCAAAAATCATTATATAATAAAATAATATTTTCAAACATTCTTAAAGAGCCCCTCCCCCTATAAAAAGCCCTGAACTCTAACCCATTTATGACACCTCTCCAGCCCCTTGTCTCATCCAAACTTTTCCCAATTAATATCCCTAAATCCCTATATTTCATTTATAAGACTTAACGTCGGCAAAAGGATCTTCTAGGAGGCCTTTTTGTTCAAGCCAAAGGGAGTTACTCGATTTAAAGGTAACATCTCCTCTTCTGTTCTTTTCTTTAATTTTACTTCTCCAACCCCATAAACTCTAATTATTCCTTTATTTTATAACAACACCAGTATAATCAATATAATTTTTTGTTTTTATAAGATGTATTTGAACTAGACTTACACACACCTCCATCTAATGGGTATAGATCATAATGTTTCTGTTGACGACGAACTACCGCCTCACGAAACGATGATTGTTCAATCCTCTACTACCACCTATTATGGTGGCCATTATGATGTAACTATAATTATATATGATATTTATGATATTTATATTATCTATAATCATCTATAATTCTCTTTTATATCATTCCTTTATTCTTTTCATGTTGTATATATACGATGATTTCATTTGAGGAAGTGCAGACTACCGCCCCCTCAAAGTGATATGACTTGTTCAAACCATAATTGGAATGTAAAAAGGATGGTGTTAATGAACATACATAACATATATAGAATATTATATTATAATTTAATAATAATATAACATTGTATAATTTGGTTTTATTTTCTTTTAAAATAAAAAAAATGAAATGGAAGTAGCGTTCGTGCATATGTACGGATTACCATCTCCACGAACGCGATGAGATTCATTCCCCATCATAATAATTCAAGAATAATTTTCATTTAATTATTAAAATTAATATTTAATAAAATAATATCATTCTAGATATGAATCAAATACATCCTATCCATAAAAAACATGACTTACATATCAAAACATATAAAGGAAAACAAATTAGTTAACACACAAAATAATGATACTACTAAAATATTATTAACAAAGCAATATTATAAGATCATATATGATATCAGATTTATGTATTTAGTTCCTGTATAACTTAATAAAAATTATTTAACTATTATATATGAGTTTAATGTACCCTCGACCTAGGAAAAGTACAAGTTAAGGGTTAATTTTACAATCTCTTTATTATTCGAGGTTGTTTTTATGTAAGTATCTACTAAGACATCTTTATCATCCACATATGTGTTTCTTAAAAATGTATTTCAAAACATTTTTACTATTTACTAGAATATGGGTTAAAGTTATTTATATCTTTTTTGACTTTTTATAAAATGTTTTGAAAGGAATCTATCCGTCATATTCAAAATAAGGTACTTTATGACCTTTTTGACAAATTAAGGTAAGAATGTTTTTTTAACTTATATAGAGGGTCAGGATATTCTCCACCATTATAACACCTTTGAATATTAACTTAAAACTTATAATAATATTTTTGAAATAAATGTTTTCTTTTATAATTACATGAATTTTAAATTATTTCAAAATATGAAAGAGATATTCCTCTCAAATAATTTTGATTTCATCTATGTCAACATCATTTAATAGATTTTATACTTTTTTGAAGTTTATTTATTATAATACAAATCTTCCATATTTTATTGATGGGTTTGTGATATATTTGACTATGGATGTGTTATTTTCATACCATTCTTGGTTTATGGTTACCGTATTAACATTTCGTATGCTAGCTTTAATATGAATGTTTATGTTATCTTTCATCCTTTTTATATAAGGATTGCATTGGACTTTGTAAGTGATGGGTGAAGCCTGCTATAAGTCCTCAATGCATTGGTAGGTCTCATGAGACAAACTAGTGTCTTGTCACAAGGCCTTGACAAAATCTTATTTGTATTATTGTCACGAGGCCTTGACTATGTGGTTATGATGTCTCATATTATGCATTCCATCATTATGATATTAGCTATTGATATTACATGTTATTATTCGACTAATTGATATCCATGTGAATAAGTAAATGGCATAATTTGATTTATATTTTACATAATATTCTGAAGTTTATGTTTAAAATTCTTTTGTTTTATTTTTATACATTTCCTTAAATGTTTATGCTTATTTATGAAGCTTCCACTATATTGTTGTCTATACTGGGCATATAAGCTCAACCCTTTCAATGTTTTATTTTTCCCAGGATGTGAAGAAGTATTTTATGGTTGACCTTTAGAGATAGGCTAAGAGATATAAGTGTGTTCAAATGGGAAAAATGTTGTTGTTGTTTTTATCTCATGATATAATGTAAAACTTATGTATGTATATAGTACTTCAAAGGATACTAAACTAATTGGTCTTTCAGGACATGATTCCTTGTGATCATTCCAATTTTATGTAATAATGCATCGACTATGGGTAACTGGGGTTGGAGTATTACAATTCTTAAACATAAAAAATTAATTATAGATAATTTTATTAATTTATCAAGAAAATATAATAATTTTTTTATTAATTTTTAGTGAGTGACTCGTATTTTGAACTTAAATGTCACTTTTAAATAAAGAATGCACTTTCATTCATACAAACCACATTATGTATAAAATTGATGTGTGGATTATTATTTTACATCATAGATGATTTATGTATTTTGTTCCTATAGTTCCAAGACAATATGAGTGTATTTTCTTTTTTTATTATGTGACATATGTTTTAAACTAAAAAGTTACTTTTTAACTGAAATCATGACCTTTGATTCATATCAGGTACATTGTGTTTCAAATTAACCTAATGTTCATTCCTACATATAAAAAATAACATATGGATTTTTTTTCCTAAAGTATAAAGATGATCTATGTGTGTTTTCTTGGTTTTCAATGAGTGATGCATGTTTTTATAAAAAATTATGCCTTTAAATAAAAGCACCCACATTCAACCATAGCTAAAACACATGGTGTTAGATTTATTTTTGGATGATTTATACTCATAAAATTTTATTTGTATTCCAAAATTATCAATAAAATGCATGTGTGTTTTCTGAGTTTTTAGTGAGTGATGTGTGTTTTGATGTAAAATTTCACTTTTAAGTAAAAACATTTACTTTAAACTATATCTTCCACAATGTGTGTTAGATTTATGTTTGGATGATTACTACACATAAAAAATTATTTATAGATCATTATAATAATGTATCAAGACAATTCAGTCATGTTTCCTCTATTTTGAGTATTTGATATTTGTTTTGAACTAAAATTTAACTTTTAAACTAAAAACATCGACTTTGAGATATATCAAGTATACTTTGTTTCCAATTAATGTGTGGTTGGTTTATAAATTTGAAAAATGTATTATGTATTTTTCATAGAGTATAAATAAAATCTTAGCATGTTTTTTTCAATTTTTAGTTAGTGATGTAAGTTTTAAAACATTCACTTTTGATCATATTGGGTACATTATGTTTCATATTGATTTGTGATTGATTCATACACATCACAAATGAACTATGGATAATTTTCTTAAATTATCAATATAATATAATCATGTTTTCTTTGTTTTGAGTATATTATTTGTGTTTTAACTAAAATGTCAATTTTTAATTGAAAAAATTATCTTTCAGGTCATACCAAACACATTGAATAATGGGTTAACATTTGGTTTATCCCTACATGTTAAAAATAACATATAGATAATTTTCTTAAGGTATCAATATAATACCACTATTTTTTAATGGTTTTAAGTGAGTGATGCATTTTTTGAACTAAAATTTTATTTCTAAACTGAAAACATGAAATTTGAGTCATATTGGGTACACCATGTGTCGTATGAACATACAAATGATTCCTACATGTCAAAAATGACCTATGAGCCATTTTTCTAAAGTATCGAGTCAATTAAAGTGTGTTTTCTCAGTTTTCAGTGATTCTTCCATGTTTTTAACTAAAATGTATTTTTAAAACTGTAAACACTCAATTTGAATTATACTAGTCACATCATGTATTGGATTTATGAATTGATGATTCTTACATGTTATAAATAATATTTTTTTCTACCGAAAAAACACTAAGTTGTCTCAAAAGAATGTTATTAAAATATCTTAGACCTAAAAGAGAATGAAATTGAATACAACTAAACATGAACAAATAAAATAAATAACAAAAAACTCTAAGGAGAGAACTAAAAGTATTTGAGTTCATTATCATTGTCCTAGACTTCATCAAGATTTTATTTCTCTCAAAGAATTTTTTATGAATAGCGCAAAATTCTTGGGGAAAAAATTCTAAATGAAGTCACCTGTTTATAATATCTATGAAAATCAACTAAATACATAGTTTATAAAAATTATAAGAAAATTAAATAAAAATATAGTTTAAAAATGATAAGGAAACTGACAAAATAATTAATAGGAAATCATCTCTTCATGATAACTACAGATATTAAGAAAATATATATTTTTCCAAATCATTTCGAAAAAAATATATATTTCATCTTTTTAATATGTGAACTGTATATAGTCCAGGTATAACTATAAAAATATAAAAAAACAAATGATTAATTTATATTTTAAATGAAATTTTAATTATCATAGGAAATACCTCTTTGGGGATGCTATTTTATTAATGTAATATGATATCTTTTATAAATTTTAAAACATAACCACGACCATTATCAATATTTTGTTTCATAAACTTCTAAATCACTGAGAAAATTATGTATTTTGTTTTGAAATATGTTTTGCTAATGAAATATCATTATATATACCCTAATATATACCCTATTGTAAAAATATATAGGCTTATTATGCTCATGGTCCATCCTCATACTATGATATTGATGATATTTAAACATCAGCCTATCATAAAAAAATTGTTAATAAAAGATAATATTAAATTTATAATATGAAATTTATTTTAAAAAATATTGAATTTAGTGTATTATAAATTAATAAAGTTTTTCATGTGTTGTGAATGTTTTTCTAATATGTAATATTAATCAAAAAAATAAACCTTTGGGGTACTCAAATTAATTTCAATGATAAACCAATGCTTCCTAAAAAACAAAATAATAATAATAAGTAATGAAATAAATGAAAAAATATTTTATATAATTCAATTGTATATTTTTACCCCTACATTATGGTTATTAATAATATTTTTTCTTCTCTAAGTTTCATTTTAAACACTTCATCCAGTCGGTCCACTATTGTTAAATATTCATTTTCATCCAATGACCCTTTTGTGTAGAAGTAATGTGAGACTAATGAGTCTAAATTTTTATTTACAAGGTTTTCCCTTCACATAATATTTATATATAATCTTGTAAAAAAATATGAATAATATTTAACTATAATTAACATAGTAGATCAACTAATTGAAACCCAAATTATTAAAACACACCACATGTTTACATTTACAACACAGACACCTGACCAACCATGATTGAGAATTTCATCTACATTACTAAGACTAATATTGTCTTTAATATACTCTTAAAACATTTTTTATTCAAAATCAATAAAGGATATATTATTATATTTTAATTTTTTATCATCGTGAACATTTTATATGAGTAAATGTGGTTGTTAAACTAGTAGGTTAAAGGAACTCTTGGAAGGTCTTTTCGATTTATTGGTTGATGCCATATATTTTTTTATTCGGCCTTCTATTTCCCCCTTAATTCTTTCCTTATATAATATAATTCCCTATTTCATGCCTTTTTTAATTAACGGTTATATTCTTTTCATAAAAAATAAATTATAAAGGACATACCTTGTTATCAACATGTATTTTTTCATTCTCAAATGACCATTCTATGAAATTTACAATAACGTATTTGACCATGAGAACATCTAGATCATCAAGTAGGATAGTTATCTCAATTCTTATCTCATAAGAAACATGAATCCCTAATATCACAAGATCTTTAGGAATATTTCTATGTGTAAAAAATCTCTTTAGATATTGTACAGTGTACCCCATGCAATACGGTAATGGGTGGGTGTTTATATATATAAATCACAACAAGTTTCACACTATATAATTTTACTATGGGAAATGTATCAATATCTTTCAGATTCACATTTCACATAAATATTTATGAAAAAAAATTACCTCTGGTGATGTAGGAATTTTATGGGAATCACTAGCCCCAAAGCTGGGAATGGATCTTCATGTAGGGATTGTTGATTTTTTTGTTTCTTCACTTTGATTCATTCTCATATCATTATTAAATAACTTAGACTACCAATTAAGTTTTTCTTCTATAAAATTTATCCATCCCTATATCTCATCTATTTTCTTATATTTATCATATAGTGCCTTTACTTTCTAAAAAAAATTTAAGGTGACACTGTAAAAACATCACCTCTAATGTGTCCATATTGTTCAAGCTACTTCATGGGAACTAAAATTAGTCATTCTGTATGTATATTTTATGATTAGTAGAATGTCTAAACTAGATAAAAACCTAGGAAAATAATTATTCATTATTATGTAATATTGATTTAAAGTAGAATTTTTTTTATTATGTCATACTTAAACTTGACACTCATACTCTTTATGTGTTTTCATCTACTAGTTTTATATCTGTATTTACATGAGAATATTTCCAAAAAATATTACATGGGATAAAAGATTATTTGAATTTTGATTCATCAATATATATATTAAAAATGAAAATATGTATGTTGTTATTTCATATCAAATAAAATTATTACTGTAGATTTAAAATACATGCCATTTTTTCATGGGAAGCATACCTAAACCTTAATTTATAGTATGGGTATGATGGTTTTTATGCACACTATTTTTTTAGCACTTGGTTGTTGTTTGATAAATTAAAAATTCTAAATTAAAGCACTTAATACACATAATATCAAGAAAAAATTACCAATTACAATATACCTGAAATGATTCACCCTCACGATGACCAATGAATGCATTCCACATTTCTTGGTTTATCATGTGTGCATATATATGTGGTGAGTGAGGGTTTATTTTCCATTTAGTATCCTTGATATTATTCTTTATAATAATTATCTTAAAGATTACATGAGCCTTTCTAGTGACCACTATTAAAGTTTTCATTCAACAGTCATATAATATAAATGCACTCTATAAGGGATAATGAAGACTAAATAAATGTTTCATAATTTTATTTTTTTGTAAAATAAAGTAATTATGTGATAATGTTTCAATAATTTCTTCCCAAATTTGTTCCTTAATCACATGAGAAATATTGTGAAATGAATATATATAAATCGGAACAAACATTCAAGTGGTGAACCTAATGTGACTTATAAAAATGGACTTGATGGTGTCAATAAGTTGGTTGTGTGCATTCTAAACAACCTATAATTTTATTCCTTTTCTTCTAACCCTTATAATTTTGGTTAAGACTATCATACTATTTCATTCTTGTTTTTCTCAAACATAGTTTGGTCACCTTGTACCATTTCCTTAGTTTCAACATAATCAATATGTTGTTCCTTAGTATTGGTATCATCAACAAGTGAATAAACATATTATTATTTGGGAATGGGAACATTAGATTGTGGAGAATCCATTATCTAGAGAAGAAATTGGAAATTTAATTTATATTACATAGATACAATAGTGAACACATAATATTATAAGGGAATTCACTATATGTTAAAAAAATACTTGATCATTGAAATTTTTATTTCTATTTAAAGGTTGAAGGGTTTTTTACACTCTATCAAGTATCCAAAGCCCATCATTATGTCCACCTTGTCATATACAAGATTTCATCTATATTTGAGTCACTATGAAATTATAGTAACATCTTAATAAAAGGGTCATCCTAATTGTAATTTTCATTTAACCCTAAATTTTTTTTAGTCGACAATAGAATAATTGATCAATTTATATTTTTAGGATCTAGGATAAAAAATATGTGTACTTCTTGTGATTCAATTATGAATTGTTCTTCCTCTCACCCTTCCTTACAAAAATTAAATTTCATGAATCCCAATTCATCGATTTTGAATTCACTCATTTATAAAGCATTTACATAAAAACAAAATTCAACTTGGAATGTTTAGTAATACAAATCCCATGTTTTTTCAATAATCCCAAATTATGAAATATTTATGTAAATTGTATTTCTAACCTTGGTACTAGATACATGCATTTATTCTATCGTAAGAGTAACTCCGCTATTTTTTATCGTACAACATTAATCATGTTCTGTTGTATAGAACATATAATCATTAACTACATAACCATTATAAGATAATACATTCACACTTGTTCCCTTGGTTGACCATTAATGTTGCTTTGAAATTAAATTTATATTTTTAGATATGTCCTTAAAAATATGGAATCTAAATCATCCTATATACTATCGATTATGTGTATTTTATATCTAGATTTCATTCCTTAATGGATTCAACTGCCTAAGAATTACTTTGTGGGTCTCAATAGATGGTGAAACCTCTAAAATGTTGTGTAAAACATAAAGGTGAGCCTGAACCTACTCTGTAATGGTAATGGAATCAATATCTCTTTTGGAAATTCATTTAACCACAAGGAACCTACTGTGATGAGATTTTTGAAGACCAGTGTTTTTGACATTTGACAAGTAGTTTGTATAGAATTCAACAGCTTCATCAATAATATATATTTCTATAATAAAACCTTTTATCCAACTTTGATTTTTTATATACCCTTTCAAAATCTTCACATATCCTTCAATGGGGTACATTAATATTTAATGTACAAGACCACATAGATGGATATCTCTAACCAATTGAACCATTAAGTGAACTATAATATTAAAGAATTAAAATTGGAAGAACATATCCAATTCAATTAATATAATAGAAATTTTCTTTTCCATTACTCGAAATATTCTTGGGTATATAACTTGACTATATATATCTTTGAAAAAAGAAACAATGTTTCGTTAATCTATGTCAAATATTTTTAGGAAACATTAAATGTAAAGCTACATACATTAAATCTTACATCAAAACAAGGTAATCATGTGATTTTACTCACTTCAACTTTAAATTGTTCAATGACATGATATTTTTTATATTTGATGAATACTCATATATAACCTTTATATCATTCAAGATGTTTCAAAACTACTATCTCTCTTTCCTAAAAAGAGTGTAATCTACTAGAGGAAAAAAATTCACCTTTTACCCTTCACTAGAACCAACTCTTCACTTGTCCCTATGTCAATCTTGTACAACCTAACCTTAATGTCATCCTTATTCTCAATTTAATTTAGTAACTTTCTATTTAAATTATCATATAAATTTGTTTCAATGTGTATGACATTAAGAAAATATCTGATGTATAAACAATTTCAGTACATAATTTTAAAAAAATGATCTCATTTTAAAACTAATTTTCATAAGGTTTTTCAAAAAAAAATACCAAAAACAATGACCATATCCTTTAGTTTCTCAAATTATTGATCACTTATTAGTGGAGATGGTGTATAAAATTATTTTTAATTACTATAAAATCATGCCATTGAAGATCAATATTTTTTTCATTGGGGTAAAAAATTTTGATATCATAGAATCACATTCATTAAGGAATGTTTCAACCTAACTAAGTTTTTATTATCTACATAAGTGGGAAACCCTATGATTTCTTTAATTTTATAACCTAGAAAGTTTCCATAAGTAGTAAATTCATTTATCATCCAATACAACATGTCTCTTAACATGAAATCTTCATTAATATAAACATTATACAATATAACACCTGAATCCCAGATAAATTTCAGATCATTGATAAATTGATAAAAAAATTAATATCATTGGTTGTTTGTTTTGGTCCTAGTAAAAGTAGAGACTGAAAAATGTGTATTTTCTTCACGCATAACCACAATGAAAATTTATAATTTACCAATATAAAGTACAATGTATTTTGAGTGATAATTTGTACACAAAAAGTATTCACTCCATCTTTGGATAGTGAAATATAGAGATTTATCAGATTGTTTTCAAATTTTGGATACTCATGATCGATTTCCTTCCACTAAAGAGAGTCTAATATGTGATAAAGTTTCCAACCTTGGATTATTGTATTCATATGCCATGTTAATTTACTTTTAGTCTCCTCACTTCAATATAGTCACCTAAGCCTGAGATTGATTTGAAAGTACCATAAAAAATTTGTAGGACTTGATTCTTCTTTCTTGTATCAATACACATCACACATAGGGTATTTTTTAAATGATTCATGGTCCTTGTGAAACAATATACATTCATTTGGACTAGAATGTATACTTTTATAGACCATACCTATTGAATATATAATTCATTAATAAAATTATGTTTAGTAAGGAAGCTCATTATATTTTGGTAGAATCTCATTCAAGAAATAAATTAGTTCAGTAAATCTGGTTTGACTCATTGTGTTTCCATATTTCAAATTATATAGATTCAGTATAGGTGATAAAGTTCTATAATTAGTACCACCATCATATAATGTAATTCTGCATATCTATTTAACTTCTCAAACAAATTAGTACAATAGGGAAGTTCTTCTTCAACTGCCATTATCATTTACTCAATATGATATCTATCATAATTTACAGTTTTAATGGTATCATTGATAAAATATTCATCATAGTTCACACTTTTAATCATATCATATGATACATAAACTAAAGTGTTGTCCCAATCACTAGCTACATTCAATTATTTTCCATGTTTATTCCAAAATTTATAACTTCTATATGTTCTATGATATTTAAAGTGTTATTATGGATCCTATAGATGAATTTTTATAGAATAATAATGACATAAACAGGTAAAATGGATTTGAAAAGGTTCATATATATGTTTTTTTGAAAATTTAATAAACTATTTAACCCCATCCTCATGCACTTTTTTCATATGATTGGTATCCATCAATTTTTTATTCATATCCATCATATTTTATTCAATAATATTTATATTTAATAAAAAAAATACACAAAATTTATGGTCTTAGAATCCTAAAAGTTTAATATTTATATAAACATACAAATAGTCATTATATTTGATATAAATTATAATTACATTAAAAACTTTTTAGAACATATAAATATTAATAATCGTATAAATTTAAAGTATAATAACACTTATTCTTTATTATCAAAATTCGAATATCATAAATAATTTTATGTTTTGAAATAGATTTATAAATTGAGATAATCCACTCCCTTTAACAGTTAATATGCACAATAAGCCTATGGATTTCTACAACCGGATAAGTATTAAGATGTATATAATAATATTTCACTATCAATATATATATCAAAGAAAATTACTTATATTTTTCAGTGTTTTTAAAGTGTTTAAAACAAATTAATCACATCAATTATGGTTATTATGTTTTCAAATTTATGAAATGTATTATATTCCATCCACAAACTAAAATCCTTAAGGAGGTATTTCTTAAATTTATCTTTTTAACTCATCCTTGAGATGTGTGAACCTTTTTTCATCTAATGTGTTGAATATTTTATAATTATGAATTTTTTATAAACTCTATATGACACAAATTTATCCATTTTAATCCAATTTAGCTAATCAATTATATGAACATTATTATGAAATCTTTTCACACTTTATATATTACTTTTCTTCACTTTTAAGGTAATTTCCAGCATAATGATATACCTTTTTCACATATTTTTTAAAAAAAGTGTAACCCAAAACACATAATCCAATATTCCATCTCTCTTGGAGTGTTTGTCTCCCTTTTAAAAAAAATTATCATCTATATAAACTTTATTTATAGTATAAAATCTCTATATTAAACACATATAATGTTATGCTACACACAAAATAAATTAATAAAACTCATATAAGTATAATATAAGTTAAAGTAGCAATGAGTGACTAAAATCGCACCAAATTCAATCTAAAATCTTTAATTTAAACCTTATTTCTTTAAAATTAATCTCAATATTATTATTTATAATAAATTTTCCATTCAATAGTTCTCAATCCTTTTTTGGATTCTTATTTACTTAAGAAATTATTCAGATTAATCATTTAATCGTCATAATTAAATATTTACAATGTATAACCTTTCCTGAAAATTAATATAAATTTTTAAATTAATTTTCCCTGACAATAACCATTCATAATTCATTAAATAACTTAAACAACATAAAAAACTTAATCATAAGTTAAACACCATAATAATAGAAAAGTCACCTTCCTCAGGCTGGACAAAAAAATCATAAAAGAACAACCCAAAAATTGTCTGAGTGAGGGGTCAAACATTGAGAAGATGAGATGAATAGCCAAAAATTGAGTATACCAGAAGAATAATCAAGATAAAACCTTCCCCGTATTAGAAAAATCATTTATACAACAACAACCAAAAAACATCCAAGAAAGGGTCCAAACATCGAACAAACAAGAATAAAAACCAAAAATAAGGAAAAAATTCTCCAGAAATGATAAGAGAAAAAAGATACTGTGAAAAATTTATGAAAAAAAATGATTAAAACTGAATAAAAAATAACATATCATCGGTTTTTAGGGTCAATTCATATGAAATATTCAACAAATGTGGCATCAGACATCTGATTCCCAGAGATCTTGAGCGGAACAAGAAAGATCAATCTCTATTAGGGTTATTTTAAAAGAGAGGAATGGGTTTTATTAGTGCTAGTAAAAAGCACTAATAAAAGATACTTTTATTAGTGCTAAAAATCACTAATAAATATAGGATTTATCAGTTCTTTTTTAGAGATAATATAGACTAGGATTTATCGACATTAAAAAATTCTAATAAATCCTACCATTATCAATGATAACTAATAAGAGTTGATAAATATAATTTTATTATCACCTCATATAGCATTGATAAATACTAGTGAAATTTAAAAAAAATATTTTAAAATGAATGTAAATTAATAATTATATAAAATTAAATATTAAAAATTAAATTACAATAAAAAATAATACAAATTAAAAATAAATATACAATATTATTTATTTTAAATTTATTATTTAATGTTGTGATATTATGATAAATGTATCATATTATAATAAATGTATTAATATTATTGATAAATTTCATAATATTATAATAGTCTTCTAAAAACTAAGGAATGATAAGGAATCAAAAAAAACTAATCCACTAAACCAAAAAATACAAAAAAATAATAATATATGAATGATAATAATTCATATCAATATTTAATCATGATTTATGGATCACCAAATTATTTCTATAAAAAGTTGTGAATTATATTTTAGCTAAAGAAAATTCTATAACATAAATAACACATATATCCTAAATTTAAGAAAAATAATACTATTTTAATTACAAGATCAATTATGATTAAAAATTCATAAGAATAAATAATTTAGGTTATAAAATCATATTGAAATATTATGGGATAATCATGAAGAATAATAACAGATAAGAAGGTTACTCTTCCTTATATTGCCACTATGGTTTATTGATTATTGTTGGGTAAAGATAGAATGCTCCAAGAGAAAGGAATATGGTTAATTCAGTGACTAAAAGGATTGTCCTTGGGCTAAAACTAAAAAATTATTTATATGAGAGACCATATATGTATCTTGGTTCTACTCAACTAGCATGAAAAATAAATTTCCTCATTTTGAAATGAGGCTCACACCCCTCTGAAATCACCTCATTCTTTGATCTTCAACTCAAGTGTGCAAGGTATTAAAGAATTTGAGAAAATATATAACTATGCATTCATTAAATAAAATATAAATACTACTACATGTATTAATTTTAAAAGTGAATAACCCTATCAAAAATCATGTTTTATCTAGAGTCGACTTCTAACTGCACTATACAAAAAGCATTGATAAAGGGGGACATTTATCCTTGCTCAAAAAGTGTTGATAAAGTTACCTTTTATCAGCACTTAAAAAATTGGTGATAAAAGGATACACTTTATGAGTGCTTTTTTCTAGTACTGATAAGTTTCCGCCATTTATCATCACTTTTTTAGTTCTGAAAAAAGTTACACTTTTATCACCACTTTTTATAGTTCTAATAAAGGTCATAGTGAGTTATTTAATTTATATATAAATATTTATATATTTCTAAATAATATTTATATTAAAATACATGTATAGGAAAAAAAATAAAAAATTATTATTTATATAACTTTTAATAAAAAATGAATCTTATTTTTATAATTTCTATATATAGAATTATCAAATTTATATTATCTAAAATATTTAATAATTTATTTATATTCATTAATTACAAAATGTGTTTATAATTAAAATAAATTTCATATTTTAATATTTTATTTAAACACTTATAATATATATAAATAAATGTATTTATTTAAATATATATTTATATTGATATTAAATAATTTAAAATATATGTACATGTATAACTGTATGTATGTATGTCTATGTGTGAATATGTGGGTGTGTGTCTGTGTGTGCACGCACAAGATGGTGTGTGTGTGTGTGTACGCAAGAATGTAGATGTTGGGGTGTTTTTATATGTGTGTGCACATGTAGATGTGTGTGTGCACATGCATGTATATGTGTAGTGAAATATTATTATATATACCTTAATAATAATCCAATTTTAGAAATAGATAGGCTTTTTGTGCTCATGGTTCGTCCTCATACCATGCTTTTGATGAAATTTAAACACCACCCTATCATTAAAAAACTGTCATTAAAACATAATATTAAATTTTTATATTGAAATTTATTTGAAAAATATTGAATTTAGTGTATTAAAAGTTAATAAAGGTTTTCATGTGTGGTTAATTTTTTGGTAATCTATTATTTGAATCCAAAAACTAAATCTTTGGGGTATTAAAATTAATTACAATGAGAAACCAATGCTTCTTGAAAAACAAAAAAATAATAATTAATGAGATAAATGAATAATATATTGTATATAATAAGATTGCAGATTTCTACCCCGAAATTATGGGTATTAAAAATATTTTGTCTTCTCTATGTTTCTTTTCAAACACTTCAACCATTCGGTCCATTATTATTAAATATCCATTGATTGGTTGATTATATTAAAGTTACAAAATAAGTTCAACTATGTGAACATAAAGATCATCAAGAGGAACAAGTAGCTCAGAACTCAGCTCATAATCCACATTAATCCCTAATATCAAATGATCTTTAGGTATTTTTGTGTATAAAATATCTCCTTTTATATTGTATATTGTACCCCTCAAAACAAGGTGATGGGTGGGTGTTGATATTTATAAATCATAATCAATTTTACTATGTGTAATTTTAGTATAGGAAAGGTGTCCATTTCTATCATATTCACATTTCACTGAAATAATTATGAAAAAATTGGTAAAGTAGGACTTTAATGGGAATGGGTAGCCTCAAAGCTGGGAATGGATCTTCAGGTAGTGGTTGTTTTATTTTTTTCTTCACTTTGATTCATTCTCATAACATTCATTAATAACTAAAAATAAAAATTATGTCTTTATTTTATAAAATTTATTCATGCTCACATATCATATGTTTTCTTATATTTATTCCCCAATGCCTTTGCTTTCAAAAAATATATTTAATGTGAAACTCCAAAACCTACACCTATAATGTGAAGAGGGACCAGCGGTGCTCTGTCATTAAGGTTATTATCTCATTTTAGAGGGGGATACTGTTGGAACCATGGTTGTTCTATGCATGAATTGGAGTATGGTCTGTGTTTGTTTCCAATCCTTAGTGGAAGTTCAGAATGTGTGCCAATAAAGTGATTATACAGTTCAAGTAGACAACTGTACTAAAGGTGCCACTGTTTCCCAGTGTTTTCCATACTTTTGGGCCAGAAAATCGGAAAATGAAGACATGGATTGTTGGTAAAAGAATGTGTGCACAAGGAATAAGTGGTGCGCGAAAAAGGTGGGTTGTGTACAAAATAATTGAGTTTTACGTGAAAAATAGCATGGTGCACAAAAAGAGTAGAGTGAGGTCTTTTGAACAAATAGTGTTTTAGAATCAGAGCGTCGAAAAATGGAAAAAGAATGGGTTGCACGAAAAACCTGGATATGTGTGCGAAAATTGGTACCTGCTTGAAATATTACGTGCCGAATGAGTGGTTTTTCATGCCACAGGGGGTTTTGCGCGCGGGGGTTAGAGACGCCTATAAATAATAGGCGACCCCCCTTATTCCAGATGGTTGAATACTTAGATAATATTCAAGTGTTGATTCTCGTAAAAGGTTCACATAAAGGTGGTTGCGTGAAAAATTACGAGTTGCACAAAAAAGTTGGAGCTGCGTGAAAGAGTCCGAGCTACGCGAAAAAGTCTGATCTGCCCAAAAAAATCTGTGCTGCATGAAAAATACTAGGTTGTGAATAAAAAGATGAAGTTGCATGAAATATTTTCCATGAAAAAATCATAAATTGCGTGCAAAAGTGAGAACTTGCACGCAAAGGGTAGATGCTGAACAAAATCGTCTGTGTAACCTGTTTGAACTTTCAGATTATTCGGATCAGTGGTTTAGTGTGTTCCAGAGAATCATTTTAGGACTTTGATACAAGAAGAGTCTCGTGCTAATTAGAGGCAAAGTCTTCAATTCAAATCTATTTAAGAGACCTTCATGTGTATAAACTGACTGGGACTTCACCAAAGGCAGTGAGCTAGGGGGAGTCAACGAGAGTGACCTGAGGGACACAGTGGGCTATCTCTAAATAGTTGTAAAGGTAGTGAGACTAGGATAGAGTGATTTTTCACGAACCTTTTTAATCCACAACTAGTGAAGAATAGTGGAATTTGGTACGACCGACAATCTATCGGCATATGCTCCTTGGATATAGCCCTTACTGGTGAACCAAGTAAAAAGTTTTGTGTAGTCTCTTTGAATGTGAATGTTTGATTGCTTCTCATATCCATTGTACAATATAAATTAGTTCCTACCAACGTGGTAACAAGATCCATCAATTTAAAAGAAAAATTTGACACCATGATTCACCCCTCCCTTCTCAGGGTGTCCTGGTGTCCTACAGAGACTATCTACAATCCGAAGCACTTGAAATGCTCATTGGGCTACAGTTATGCGATCAAAAATAATTTACCCCTTTAGGCAGAAAATACTGAGTCAGTTATCATTCACAATGTGCTTCTTTGTATCGGCACCACCCCATGGTCTATAAAATACTCCATCATAAGATGCAAGATACTAGTGAACAATCATACTATCATTCTGCACACTTAGTGTGAAGGTAATATTGTTGTTGATTTCTTAGCTTCTAAGGAGACCATTAGTGAGTGGATATACATCTTCTCCAACCTCATGTCTTTTCCTTCCAATGGGGTTCACTTAGTATAAGTTAATGCCCTCAGTCTTCAATACTATAAACCTATGTGAGTCCCCCCTCCTCTGTATGTTGTGTCTTGTGCTTTGTTTCTATTATTTTAATTAAAATATTGACTGATGATTTAAAGAAGAACAAATTTTTATTATTTAATACTTACACATGAGTTTCATACTCTTTATTTGTTTTCATCTACTAGTTTTATATCTTTAATTACATGATCTCATTCTCATAGAAGATAGCATGGGATGAAAGAGTGTTTGTATTTTGATTCATCAATATATATATAAAAAGGAACATAATTATGTTATTGTTTCAAATCAAATAAAATTATTACTCTAGATTTAAAATACATACCATTTTTTCATGTGAATAATATCTTAACCTTTATTTATAATATGTGCATGATGGGTTTGATACACACTATTTATTTTTATAACTTGGTAATTGTTTCATAAATTATAAATTCTTAATAAAAGTGATTAATACACTTAATATTAAGAACAGTATTACCAATTACAATGTACCTAAAATGATGCACCCTTACGATTACCAATGAATGCATTCCATGTTTCTTGGATTGTCATGTGTGCATATACATGTGGTTAGTGGGGATTTAGTTTCCTTTTAGAATCATAGATACTATTCTTTGCAAGAATTTTCCTAAAGTCACTATAAGACTTTCTAGTGACCTTCATTATAAATTTCATTTGATGATCATATAATAAAAATACACTCTTTAAGGTATAATGAAGAGTAAATCAATGTTTCATTATTTTATGTTTTAGTAAAATAAAGTAAGTATGTTATAATTTTACACTAATTTCTTCCAAAACTAGTGCCTTAATCACAAGTGATATGTTTTTCCATGAATATATATCAATCAGAACAAGAATTCAAGTGGTGAACCTAATATAACACATGAAAATGGTCTTATTGGGTTCAATATATTGTTGTTGTGCATTCCAACCAACCAATAATTTTATACCTTTTCTTTTCACCTTTATAATTTTTATTAATAAAATCAATCTATGGAATTATTATTTTATATCAAACATAGGTTGTTCTCCTTATACCATATCCTCAGTTTCAACATTATCAATATGTTGTTCCTTAGTATTTTTAGCATAAACATGTGAAGAAACATGTTATTCCCTAGGAGTGGGAGAATCATTATACGGAGAAGGCATTATCCAGAGAAGTAATTGAACATTTAATTTAGATTACATAAATACAATAGTGGACATATAATATTATAAGGTAATTCACTATATGTTAAAAAATACCTTATTATTGAAATACCTTTTTTATTTAAAGGTTGAATGGATTTTTACCCTCTATCAAGTATCTAAATACCCTCATTATAGACCCCATGTGATATTCAGGATGTCATTTAAATTTGTATCACCATGAAATGAGGGACACATCCCAATGAAATTTTCATCCTCATTTTAATTTTCATTTGACCCTAAATTGGTTTTAGTCTACAATAGATTAATTGATTAATTTATATTTGTATGGTCTAGGATAAAAAATATTTAAACTTCCTAGGATTCAATTTTGAGTGGTTTTTCCTTATACCCTTCCTTACTAAAATTCACTTTCATGAATATCAATTCATCTATTTTGACTTCACTCCTATTATCAACCATTTACATCAAAAAATAGTCACATAAAATGTCATATAATCCAAGTCCCATGTTTTTTCAATACTTTAAAATTTTGAGATATTCATGTAAATTATATTTTTATCCTCAGTAATAGATAATTGCATTACTTCCACTGTAAGAGTAACTCAACTATTTTCAATCATGCTACGTTTATCATGTTACATTTTATGGAAAATATAATAGTTAATAAAATAACCATTCTAACATAATACATTGACACGTGTTCCCTTGGTTATCGATCAATGTTGTTATAAAATTTAATTCATATTTTTAGATAACTCCTTAAATATATGGAATCAAAACCATCCTATAAACTATTGATTATGTGAATTTTATATCTATATTTCATCCCTAATATATTCGAATGCCTAAGAATTACTTTGTGGGTTTCAACATATGGATAAACCTCTAAACTATTGTGTAAAACAAAAAGGTGAACCTAAACCTACTATATTATGGTAATTTCAATAATATCTCTTCTGAAAATTCATTTTCCCACAAGGTACCTATTGTGATGAGATTTTGGAAGACCAATGTTATCCACATCTGAGATGTAGTTGGTATAGAATTCAATAGATTCATCAACAATATATCTCTCAACATTAAAACCTTTTATCCAACTTTTATTTTTTATGTACCCTCTAAAAATATTCATATATCATTCAATGGTGTACATTAATCTTTAATGTACAAGACCACAAAGATAGATCTCTCTAACCAGGGAACTATCAAGTGAACTGTCATATCAAAGAATGAAAATGGGAAGAACATATCCAATTCACATAATATAATAGAAATTTTTTTTCCATTATGTAACACCCCAAGCTTCCACGGTACGATTCTCTTTGAATAATACAGTTGCGAGTGTTATAAGCAACTTCGAGATTCTAACACACCGCGACTAATCAAACTAGCCGTTAAGAATAGTAATACCCACTTTTTTAAATTTTATAAAAATTTTCTCTCAAAATGGAATTCATTTTTGGATTCGGAATATCAAATTTATCCTAGGGTGAAATTTTGGTACTTTTCAGATAACTTTTATATTTTGATGAATAGTGAAAATTACTAAATGTTAATTAAAAACATCTTTTTTAATCAAAATAATTAATAGTGATAAATTATGAATTTGAGTGGTTTTAAATTATATTTATAATATATTTTTACAATAAAATACAATGTTGGTCATTGGAAATAATTTCACACTTAAACCGTACATAAACAAGTGTGAGTCTTTTGATAGTTATTATCTCTTAAAAACACGCTTTTTGTTTTAACAACAAAAATTAATTTTAAATTAATTTCTTCCCCTTCTGTGATTTGAATTTAGAAAAATAGATTCCATATTTATAATCATGAGGTCCAAATTTTTTAAATAGATAGCTTTTATTTTTAGACATTTTGAATAATTACTTCGGTAAATATTTTATTTACCATGGTTAAAAGGGTAAATACAGTAAATAAGGGTAAACAAATAATATTATAGTAATAATAAATTACCCTAAAACGTGTCCTAAACTTAGTTTTGGATACTTGTCCGACCATTTTCATCTTGGGGTTGATTTTGGGACCCCATGGAGCCACTTGTTGGTGATTGGGACACTTTATATTAATTAAGTTAAAATAAATACAAAAATGACATAAGCATATATCTTATAGAAAAACAATTTTTATATAGGGTTATACAGAAGATAATTTCTATTTTAAATATTAATTAGAAATCTGAAAATATTTCCTACATAATAGTATTTTATTTATAATTTTTAGACATTAAATAATTTAGTTTATTTATGACACAATAGTGATGAAGTAATTACCTAATTAATGAAATATTAAAATAATTGATATTATAAATATCCAAATAAATGTAATTTGGGACTTTTTATGAATTAAAATATTTTTATAGGTTAAAATGACATGTTAGTATTCATTTAATTATGTTTTTTAGAATTAATTGTGCTGTTATGATTTTCACAAAAATCAAATACCGAATACTGTCAAAATTGACATAAAAGAATTTTTAGAACAAATATTATATTAATTGATATTCAATTACTAAAAATCTAATGTTTGGAAAAGAGACTTATTTCATGATAGTTGTATCATTAATGGACCACTTGGGGGTCTCTTGGAGGTATATAGTAAGTTTATTAACTATATAATATAAAAATACAAGGTGACATGGTAAATGTCAAACTAATTAACTAAGAGTTAAAACTATAAGATAAGGTTAATATAATGACCCAAACCTGTATAAAATATATTTTTTGAAATTATTTAGACCCATACCCACCTTATAATTTTAATAATCTTCTTTGGAGCCATTAGATACCAAATATGAATTTATTATAAAATAATACTTTAAGTTTTTCTTAAAGAGCCCCTCCTCCTGCTTATAAAAGGACACCACTTCTAACCAATTCTCCACACCTTAAAAGCCTTTTTGTTCAGACAAACCCTTCCCAAATATTCTATAAAATTCCCTCAATTAAACCTAGAGGCCTTATTTTGATCATAAATCCCACCTAAGGATCCCTTTTGATCAAATCAAAAGGAAGAATTCGACGAAGAGGTAATGTTTTCACCACCCTTTTTCATGTTCTTTTCTTCTTCAACTTATTCTTCCTTTGTTATTTCCTTTATAAAATAATAACTCTAGTATATTATATATACTATGATGTTATTATAAATATTGTACAACCATATTTAGTATTCTATCCATCCTTTGAATGACATGTCACCATACGTGCGTACGTACGGCCTACCGTCTCCACGTCGTGGTGTAATTGTTATTCAATACACTATTATTTGGATGGGTATAATAATGATGTGTAATTCATGTAAATAATAAATATAACATGATAATGATTCTGTATATATAATATACCATCCAATTATATATTATTTTAATATCAAAAGTGTGATATTGTCGCTCGTGAGTACGTACGGACTACCCTCTCCACGAACGCGATGAGATTCATTCCCCATCATATCTATTCAAGTATAATTATCATTTGATTATTAAAAATAATTTTTAAGGACTTGATATCATTCTAGATATGAATAATATAAAACCTATCCAAAAAAAACACGGTTTATGTAACAAAACATATAAAAGAAAACGAGTAAGTTAACACCCGAAACAACGATAATACTAAGATATTATTAACAAAGAAATCTTAAAAGATCATATATGAAATCATATTAATGTATATGATTATTGTATAATTTAATAACAACTATTTCACCATTATATATGATTTTAACCTACCCTCAACCAAGGAAAAGTACAAAGTAAGGGGTTTTCATCTCACTCCTTAATCCCGTGAGATTCGTACCATATTGCCACTATCAAATTTTGTGTGGTGTATGTACTGCCCATAATTGTATTCTTTGTGTCATACACTTTAATTTATGTATATTTACATATTCATTGTATGATACCTATTTAATGGGGTGTATGTTTCGTAAGTTTCCAAACTGGTAAGGTTTTATTTCACAATCTCTTCATTATTCTTTGTTGTTTATACATAATTATCTTTTGGGACCTCTTTACATCTACATCCTTGTTTCTTAAAAATGTATTTCAAATAATTCTTAATATTTTACAGACTATGGGTTAAAGTCATTTATACCCTTTTCTAATTTTTATAAGATGTTTATAAAGGAATCTTTTCTTCATTTTCCAAACAAGGTCCTTTTTAACCTTTTCGACAGAATTAAGGTAAGAATGTATTTTTTTAACTTATACGGAGGGTGCGGCTATTTTCCACCATTATAAAATCGTCAAAACTTCCCTTACAAGATTATAAGAATATTTTCAAATTAAATGTTTTATTTTATAATTATGATAATTTTAAATGATTTCAAAAAAATAGATATTTCTCTCAAATAGTTTTGACTTCATCTATGTCAACATCCTTTGATGGATTTTAAGCTTATTTGAAGTTTATTATTATGATACAAAACTTTCATATTGTATTGAAGGTTTTGTGATATGTTTGACTATGGATGTGTTATTTTTATACCATTCATGGTTTATGAAGAAAGTATTGACATTTCATATGCTAGTTTTAATACGAATGTTTATGTTATGTTTAAACCTATTCACATGAGGAATGCATTGGACTTAATATGTGATGGGTGGAGCCCTATATATCTCCTAGATGCATCGGTAGGTCTCATGATACAAACTAGTGTCTTGGAATAAGGCCTTGACAAAATCTTATTTGTAGTCTTGGCACGAGGCCTTGACTATGTGGTTACGATAGTCTGACATTATGCATTACATCATTATGAAAGTGGTTATTGGTATTGCATGTGATTATTCTACTAGTAGAATATCCATGTGAATAATTAAATGGAATTATTTTATTTTATCTTTGCCATATTATACTGAAGTTCAAGTTTAAAAGGCTTCTGTTTAAGGTATACATTGCCTTAAATGTTTATGCTTATTTATGAAAGTTTCTGCTATATTGTTATCCTTACTGAGCATCTGAGCTCACCCTTTTCAATGTTTTATTTTTTCCAGGATGTGAAGAAGTAATTTTTGAATGACCTGTAGGGATAGTATGAGGTGATATGAAGACAAGATGTTTTTGTATTAGTTTTTACTTTATGATGTAATGAAAACTTTGTGAATGTATCTAGTTATTCCAAGGCTACTAAACTAATCGGTCTTTCGAGACTTGATATTTTTTTATCATGCCAATATTATGTAACAATGCAACGACTTTGGGTAAATAGGGTTGGGACATTACAGTTGGTATTGGAGGAAATTTAGTACAAACCTTGGAAGCTAGATTTAGATAAACTCTGATTAGAGCACATAGACCTAAGATATACTTTGAGGATGAGTATAGAAGAACATCCTAGAATTTTGGTATTGTAGAGATTTTGTGAGTTTTCCGAGAAATACATCCCTATCTGGATACGAGTAGGTAGAGGTGGATCTAGCACATATGTACCTAGGTGTAAAACCCAAAATCACCGCTTTGAGCTAGAATCAAATGGGAACTGGTTCACGACAACTGGCCTTACTGCACCCTTGGTTACGACACTCCTGGGTGATATGATTAGGATAATTCTCATTTTCTTTACAAACCATTATGAAGGGTTTATGAGTATAAACTTCTTCAAAGAAAATATTTTTATGATTATGGATTATATCCATAAATAGTTCAATTTATGTTATGTGTTTTACAAGTATGGAATTAAGTATTTTTATTCATAAACAGATCTAGTTTATGCCATTTTTTAGAAATGGATCCTAGTGGAAGAAATGGAAACTGTATCAATGCACGCACTCAATGTAGGGATTTCCCACCTGCTCAAGATAATTATAGTGGAGCTGGTGATGCAACAGGTGTTGATGAGCTTATCACTATACTGGGAAAAATCACTCTGGATATGAATAATAACCTTACCCGTATGGAGCACCCTGATCCATAGCGTGGAGGGTCAATGTTAGATCGCTTCCTGAGGAAACAACCACCAAAATTCAATGGGATTACAAATACATTGGTAGCTGAGAAATGGATAAGTTCCCTAGAGAAAATATTTCAGCCTTTGGGGATTAGTGAAAGGGTAAAAGTTATCATGGAAGTTTATCGCCTCACTGGAGATGCTGATCAATGGTGGTCATTGATTCAAAACATGAAGGAAGATGATGAAGTATCAAATATGGAATAGAGGGTGTTCAAAGATCTGTTTTTAGAAAAATACTTTCCTCATGACCATCGAGCAGATATGGAAAGGAAATTTCAGAGTCTGAGACAAAAGGAGGATGAGAATGTCGCAAATTATGAGGCTAACTTTACAAGGTTAGAAAGGTATGTTGGAGATTATATATCTAACCCAAGAAGTAAGATTGAATATTTCTTTGATGGGTTAAAACCATTTCTCCATCAAGCATTAGTCTCACAATCCTTCTCGTCGTACGAAGACATTGTCTCATGTGCTATCAAGACAGAAAATGAATTCTCTAAGTCTTATTAATTTAACGCAAAGAAAGAGAAGAATAGATCTGTAGATCAATATGGGAATGTAAATAAGGAGAAGAGGGAAAAGTTGAATATCCATCCTGTAGTAAATGTGGGAAGAAACACCCAGGTTCTTGCTTGAAGGGAATGGGAGTATGTTACAAGTGTGCTGAAAAGGCCACCAAGCTCGTGATTGCAAGGGAAAGAAAGAAGCTAATGATGTTCAATGATACAACTGTAGGGAGATGGGACATTATGAAAATTAATTTCCTAAGCATTAGGGGAACTTACCTCAGAAAAGGCCAAGGGATAAAGGCCAAGCTTATGTTATCACTACTGCTAAGGTAGAACCTCCGAAAGACGTGGTGGCAGGTAATTTAATGGTTTCCTCAAGTTTAGAAAATGCATTATTTGATTCTGGATCATCGCATTGTTTCATGTCTTCCGATTTTTCTAAGAAAATTAAATATTTCCAATTTGATTTAACAAGGGAGTTGTCAGTTAAAACTCCTAAGGAAAGTATCATTGCAACAAAGTTTTGTGAATAAGTCCCCATTAGATCACATAAATGTTCTTTATACATTGATCTCATCGTCATACCTATGATTGAGTTTGATATAATCCATGGTATGGATTGGATTTCGGACCATGATGAAAAGATTTATTGTAAGTAGAAGGAGGTTACGATTTTTTATAATGATGATAATGAACACCTTATCTTTAGACCAGAATCGTCGCCACCTAATTCTTATCTAGATCCACCCCCAGTAGCTCAACTAAATTCGATTATTGGGGAGGAAGAGAATGAAATGACTATGGGTGAGGAATGGAATGTTCAAAAAGAGGATTTACATATTGTGAACGAATATGTAGATGTGTTTCCAAAAGATTTACCTGGACATCCTCCAGAACGAGAAGTTGAGTTTTCCATTGATTTAATTCCTGGTTCAAGGCCTATATCAAAGACCCCTTATAGAATGGCCACTATGGAATTAGTTGAACTAAAGAAACAACTAGAGGAATTGAGTAATAAAGGATTTATTCTCCCTAGTGCTTCTCCATGGGGAGCCCCTGTCCTTTTTGTTAAAAAGAAAGATGGATCTATGAGGTTAAGTATCGACTACAGGGAAATCAATGCTATAAAAAAAGAACAAGTATCCCCTACCTCGCATTGATGATTTATTCGATCAACTGCATGGAGCTCAATACTTTTCAAAGATTTACCTTCGATCTGTATACCATCAGTTGTGTGTGAAGAAGAAAGAAGTTCTGAAGACAACATTTCGATCCAGGTATGGGAATTATGAGTTTACTATAATTCCTTTTGGGCTGACTAATTCACCCTTTGTATTCATGGATCTAATGAATATATTTTTCAAGGAATATCTCGATGATTTTGTGGTGGTATTTATTGATGATATCTTGGTGTACTGCAAAATCTACGAAGATCATGAAAATCACTTACACATTATCCTAAAGACTCTAAGAAGACACGAATTATATGGGAAGTTTAGAAAGTGTGAATTCTGGCTTCAGGAGATTTCTTTTCTTTGTCATATTGTCTCTAAAGATGGAATCTCTATTGATACTTCTAAGACCAAGGAAATCCATGAATGGCCTGCACCGACGAGTATAACTGAGGTACGCAATTTTATTGGTTTAGCAGGTTATTATCAGTGTTTCGTCCAGAATTTTTCACGATTGGCAAACCCATTAAGGAAGATCACGCGTAAAGGGGTTAAATTTGTTTGGAAAAAAGAGTGTGAATTTTTTTTTGAAGAACTGAAGAGAAGATTAGTCAATGCCCCTATATTGACTCTACCATCTGGGAATGATGGGTTTGTTATTTATAGTGATGCTTCGAAGAAAGGACTTGGTTGTGTCCTTATGTAGAATGATAGGTTTATTGCATATGCATCACGACAGCTAAAAATTCATGAGTAGAACTATCCTACTCATGATCTTGAGTTAGCAACTATAATCTTTTCTTTGAATATTTGGGGACACTATCTCTGTGGTGAAAAATGTGATATTTATACTGATCACAAGAGTTTGAAGTATATTTTATCATAGAAAGAACTAAACATGAGGAAAAGGAGATGGCTTTAACTACTCAAGGATTATGATTGAATGATACACTACCACCCGGGGAAGGAAAATAAGGTGACAAATGCTTTGAGCAGAAAAGATAATGGAGTTTTGAACATAATGAGAATTGAAAGGGATCCTATTTTCATAGATCTAGTAAATTTGGATATAGGAATCACTATAGAAGGAGAAACATCAATTCTTTTTCAAATGGTTTCCAAACCATATTTACTAGAAAGGATTAAGAGTTCTTAGACCAATGATGAAAAATTCCAAAAGAAGATTAAAGCTGTGAATGATGGGAGATTGAGTGAATTTTTGTATGAAGATGGAATTTTGAAATTTGGGAAGAGGCTTTGTGTTCCTGATATACCTGATCTAAAAAGGGAATTGTTGGACGATTCTCATAGTTCCAATTTCTCTATACACCCTAGGAGCACCAAAATGTATAGAGATTTGAAGGAACATTTTTGGTGGGACAACATGAAGAGGGAGATTACTGATTTTGTGTCAAGATGTATAGTTTTTCAACAAGTGAAAGCTGGAAGGCAACAGGCTGGAGGAGTCAAGCAACCTCTTCCCATACCGGAATGGAAATGGGATAATATTACGATGGACTTTGTCATGGGGCTACTAAAGACCCCTAGAGGGAACAATGGAATATGGGTTATTGTTGATCGTCTTACCAAGTCAGCACATTTTCTTACTATAAGGGAGGATTTACCACTTGAACGCCTAGCAAGAATATATATTAATGAAGTTGTGAGACTTCATGGAGTAACCCTATCTATTGTTTCTGATCGTGATCCCCGTTTTACTTCAAGGTTCTGGAAGAGTCTTCAGAAGGCCTTGGATACTGAACATCATTTGAGCACTACCTACCACCCACAAACAGATGGACAATCCGAATGGACTATTCAAACCTTAGAAGACATGTTGAGATCTTTCTCACTTGACTTTTAGGGTATGTGGGATCAATATTTACCTCTGGTAGAATTTTCCTATAACAATAGCTTCCATTCAAGTATTCGGATGGCACCATATGAAGCGTTTTACGGAAAGATATGTCTCACACCAATCTATTTGGATGACGTTGGTGAAAGAAAACTTGTAGGCCCAGAACTGGTGGAGGAAATAATAGAAAAGGTGAAGGTAATCCAAAACCACATCAAGGCAGCTCAAAGTAGGCAGAAGAGCTATGCCGATAACCGAAGGAAGGATTTGGAATTTCAGGTAGGAGATCATGTTTTCTTGAAGGTATCTCCATGGAAAGGAGTTATAAGTTATGGTAAGAAGGGTAAATTGAGTCCCAGGTACATCAGACCTTTCGAAATAGTAGAACGAAATGGGGTTGTAGCTTACCGTTTTTTAATGCCGCCAAATCTCTCCAAAGTTCACGATGTGTTCCACGTATCACTATTGAGAAAATACATGCCTGACCTAACGCATGTACTCACTTATGAGGAATTGGAACTGGAACTCAATATATCTTATTGCGAAGATCCCGTCAGGATTCTTGAAACGAGAGAACAAGTGCTGAGAAACTAGACGACTCATCTGGTAAAAGTTCTATGGAGGAACCATAAGATGGAAGAGGCAACATGGGAACCCAAGGAACTTATGATGAAGAACCACCTGAGTCTTTTCATGTGGTAGTATTCTAGAAATTTTGAGGATGAAATTTTTTGAAGGAGGTGATAATGTAATACCCAAAGCTTCCACGGTATGATTCTCTTTGAATAATACAGTAGCGAGTGTTGTACGCAACTTCGAGATTCTAACACAGCGCAACCAATCAAACTAGCTGTTATGAATAGTAATACCCACTTTTTGAAATTTTATAAATTTTATCTCTTTAAATGGAATTCATTTTTGTATTAGGAATGTCAAATTTATCCTAGGGTGAAATTTTGGTACTTTTCGGATAATTTTTATATTTTGATGAATAGTAAAAATTACTAAATTTTAATTAAAAACAACTTTTTTAATCAAAATGATTAATAGTGATAAATTATGAATTTGAGTGGTTTTAAAGTATATTTATAATATATTTTTACCATATAATACAATTTTGGTCATTGGACATAATTTCACATTTAAACCGGACATAAACAAGTGTCACTCTTTTGATAGTTATTATCTTTTAAAAACACGTCTTTTGTTTTAACAATGGGAATTAATTTAAAATAAATTTCTTCCACTTCTGTGTTTTGAATTTAGAAAAATGGATTCCATATTTAGAATCAGGAGGTCCAAATTGTGTAAATAGGTAACTTTTATTTTTAGTCATTTTGAATAATTACTTCGGTAAATATTTTATTTACCATGGTTAAAGGGTAATTACGGTAAATAAGGGTAAAAAAATAATATAATAATAATAAATTACCCTAAAACGTGTCCTAAACTTATATTTTTATCATTAATGGACCACATGGGGGTCTCTTGGATGTATATAGTAAGTTTATTAACTATATAATATAAAAATACAAGGTGACAGGTAAATGTCAAACTAATTAACTAAGAGTTAAAACTAAAAGATAAGGTTAATATAATAACCCAAACCTGTCTAAAAGCTATTGGTTGAAAGGATTTTGACCCATACACACCTTATACTTTTAATAATCTACTTTTTAGCCATTATAAACTGAATATGAATTTATTATAAAATAATACTTTAAGTTTTTCCTAAAGAGCCCATCCTCCCCCTTATGAAAGGACACCACTTCTAACCAATTATTCACACCTTAAAAGCATTTTGGTTAAGACAAAACCTGCCCAAATATTCTCTCAACTTCCCTCACTTCAACCTAGAGGCCTTAGTTTGATTATAAATCCCACCTAATGAGCCCTTTTGATCAAATCAAAAGGAAGAACCCGAAGAAGAGGTAATGCTTTCACCACCCTTTTTCAAGTTCCATTCTTCTTCAACTTTTTCTTCCTTAGTTATTTCCTTTATAAAATAATAAATCCAGTGTCTTATATATACTATGATGTTATTATAAATATGGTACAACCATATTCAGCATTCTATCCATCTTTTGAATGACATGTCACCATACGTGCGTGCGTACGGCCTACCGTCTCCACGTCGTTGTGTAATTGTTATTCAATACACTATTAATTGGATGGGTATAATAATGATGTTTAATTCAAGTAAATAATAAATATAACATGATAATTATTCTTTATATATGATATACCATCCAATTATATATTATTTTAATATCAAAAGAGTGATATTGTCGATCGTGCGTATGTACGGACTACTGTCTCCACGAACGTGATGAGATTCATTCCCCATCGTATCCATTCAAGTATAATTATCATTTTGTGATTAAAAATAATGTTTAAGGACTTGATATAATTCTATATATTAATAATATACAAACTATCCAAAACAAACATGGCTTATGTAACAAAACATATAAAAGAAAACGGGTAAGTTAACACCCGAAACGACGATAATACTAAGATATTATTAATAAAGCAATGTTAAAAGATCATATATGATATCATATTAATGTATATGATTCTTTTATAATTTAATAAAAACTATTTCACCATTATAAAGTAGGTTAACTTACCCACAACCAAAGAAAATTACAAGGTAAGGGGTTTTCATCTCACTCCTTATTCCCGTGAGATTCGTACCATATTGCCACTATCACATTTTGTGTGGTGTATGTACTGACCATAATTTTATTCTTTGGGAAATACACATTAATTTATGTATATTTACATATTCATTGTATGATACATCATTCATGGGGTGTATGTTTCGTATGTTACCAAACTGGTAAGGGTTTATTTCACAATCTTTTCATTATCTATGGTTGTTTATACCTAATTATCTTCTGGGACCTCTTTATCACCCACATCCTTGTTTCTTAAAAATGTATTTCAAATCATTCTTAATATTTTACAGACTATGGGTTAATTTAATTTATACCCTTGGTTGAATATTTATAAAATGTTTATAAAGGAAGCTTTTCTTCGTTTTCCAACCAAGGTCCTTTTTAACATTTTCGACAAAATTAAGGTAAGAATGTCTTTTTTAACTTATATGGTGGGTGCGGCTATTTTCTGCCATTATAAAATTTTCGAATCTTCCATTAGAATCTTATAAGAATATTTTCAAAGTAAATGTTTTATTTTATAATTATGATACTTTTAAATGATTTGAAAAAAAGGGATGTTTCTCTCAAATAGTTTTAATTTCATCTATGTCAACATCCTTTGATGGATTTTAAGCTTATTTAAAGTTTATTATTATGATACAAAACTTACATATTGTATTGAAGGTTTTGTGATATGTTTGACTGTGGATGTGTTATTTTTACACCATTCATGGTTTATGGGGAAAGTATTGACATTTCTTATGCTAGTTTTAATACTAATGTTTATGTTATGTTTAAACCTGTTCATATGAGGAATGCATTGGACTTAATATGTGACGGGTGGAGCCCGCTATAGCTCCTCGATGCATCGGTAGGTCTCATGAGACAAAATAGTGTCTTGGAACAAGGCCTTGAAAAAATCTTATTTGTAGTCTTGGCACGAGGCCTTGACTATGTGGTTACGATAGTCTGGCATTATGCATTCCATCATTATGAAAGTGGTTGATATTGCATGTGATTATTTGACTAGTAGAATATCCATGTGAATAAGTAAATGGAATTATTTCATTTTATCTTTTCCATATTATGCTGAACTTCAAGTTTAAAAGTCTTTTGTTTTCGTTATACATTCCCTTAATTGTTTATTCTTATTTATGAAAGTTTCCGCTATATTGTTATCCTTACTGAGCATCTGAGCTCACCCCTTTCAATGTTTTATTTTTCCCATGATGTGAATAATTAATTTATGAATGACCTACAGGAATAGTATGAGGGGATTTGAAGACAAGATGTTGTTGTAGTAGTTTTCACTTTATGATGTAACGCAAACTTTATGAATTTATCTAGTTATTTCAAGGCTACTAAACTAATCGGTGTTTCGAGAATTGATCTTTTGTGATCATGCCAATATTATGTAATAATGCAATGACTCTGGTTAACTGGGGTCGGGGCATTACACCTTAATAGAAACATTTTTGTATCTATAACTTTGTTGTATATATCTTTTCAAAAGGAAACAAAGTTTGGTTGATGTGTGTCAAAAAAAATTTGGAAAAATTAAATGTAAAGCTACATGAATTAAATATTGCATCAAAACTTGGAAACCCTGTAATTTTAGGCCTTTTAACTTCAAATAAGTTTTCAAAATGATATTATTTATATTTTATGAATGCTAATATACAAAAATTATATTATTTAGGAAGTTTAAAAACTATTATCTCTCTTTCCTGGAAAGATTCTAAGTTACTAGAGGAATAAAAAGTCACCTTTCACCCTTCACTGGAACCAACTCTTCTCTTATCCCTCTGTCAATAAAGTACAACCTATCCTTAAGGTCATCCTTTGTTTTTCTTAATTAAATTTAGTAACATGATAATAACATTATCATATACATTTTTTAAAATATGTATGACATAAATAATAGTTTTAATGTACAAACAATTTCATTACTTTATTTCAAAAAAAGTGATCTCTTTTTTCAAAATAGTTTTCATGTGGTTTTACAAAAAAATACCAAAAGTAGTGACCATATCTTTTATTTTCACAAATTATTGATCACCTTTTAGTGGAGATATTGTTTTACCTTCTTCTTAATTCCTATAAAATCATGTCATCCATCATCATTATTTTTTTCTTTGGGGGTAAAAATTTGTGATATCCTAGAATCACAGTCTTCAAGGAATGCTTCAACCTAACTAATTATGTACCATATACATAAGTGGGAAACCCTAAAATTTATTTAATTTTATATCCTATAAAGTTTCCATAAGTATTAAATTAAATTATCATCCCATACAACATGTCTCTCGACATGAAATATTCATTTTTATAAGCATCATACAACATAACACTTGAATTCCACATAAATTTTAGATCTTTGATAAATTCATAAAAATAAACATCAATGTCATTGGCTGGTTTTTTTGGTCTTAATATAAGTAGAGACAACATAATTTCTTTATAATTCATGCATAACCATAATGGAAATTTATAATTTACCAATATAATGTGTGATACACTGTGAGTGCTACTTTGTACACCAGAAAGATTCACTCCATCTGTGGATAGAAAAAGACAGAGGGTTATTAGATTATTTTAAAATCTATAATACTCATAATAAATTTTATTTCACTAAGGAGAGTCTAATAGTTGATAAATTTTCCAATTTTTAATTATTGTATTCATATTCCATGTCGATTTTCTTTTAGTCTCCTCACTTCTATATATGAACCTAAGCCTTGGATTGATTTGAAATTACCATATAAATTTTGTAGGAATTAATTAATACTTATTGTATCAATACACACCACACTTAGGGTATTTTTTAAGTGATTCATGTTTCTTCTAAAATAATATACAGTCATTTGGAATGGAATTTATTCTTTTAAATATTATTCCCATTTAATATAGAATTCGTTAAACATTATATTTTCATCAAGGAAGCTCAATATATTTTTGTATAATCTCATTAAATAGAGAAATTAGTTCAATAAAGACATGTTTCCCATTATTATTTCATATTTAAAATTATATATATTTATTATAGAAGATAATGTTGTATATTTAGTAAAACCAACATATAATAGCCTTTTCATAGCTCTTTAACTTCTCAAAAAAAAATTGGATAATAGGGAAGTTCATATTAAATTTTCCTAATCATTTACTCAATGTGATATCTATCATAATTTATACTTACAGTCATATCCTTGATACAATATTAATCATCTTTAACACTTGAAATCATATCAGATGATCCATAAACTAAAGTGTTGTCCCAGTTACTAGCTACATTCAATTGTTTTCCATGTATATTCCAAAATTTATAACGTATATATATTATATGATAAATAAAGTGTTATTCTAGATCATATGAACTAATTGTTCTTAAATAACAATGAAATAAACAATAAAAATAGATTTGAGAAGGTTTATAGGTTTGTTCTTTTACAAACTTAATAAACTCTTTAACCCCATCCTCATACACTTTGGTTATATAATTTGAATCCATCCATTTTTTATTCATATTTATCTTATTTGATTCAATAATATTAATATATTATAAAAAATAAACATAATTTATGGTCTTATATTCCTAACAAGCTATTCCTTATATATACACACATATAGTCACTATATTTTATATAAATTATCATTGCATCAATAACATGTTAGAACATATAAGGATGAATAATCGTATGAATATAAAGAATAATAATGATTATTAATTATTACCAGAAGTCACATATAATAAATAAATATATGTTTTGAAATAGATTTATGAAGGGAGATAATTCACTCCATGTCTCAATCAATATGAATAAGAAACCTATGGATTTCTATAACTGGATACGTATTAGGTTATATATAATAATATTTCACTATCAAAATATATCTCAAAAAAAATTAATTACATTTTTCAATATTTATATAGTGTTTAAAACAAATTAATCACATATATTATGGTTATTAAATTTGTAAATTTATGAAATATATCAAATTCCATCCTCAAACTATCATCCTCACAGAGGTATTTCCTAAATTCGTCTTTTTAACTCATCCTTGAGTTGTGTGAACCTTTGTTCATCTAATGTTTTAATGGTTTTATAATTATGAATTTTTTATGAACACTATCAGACACCCATTTTCCATTTTTAATCCACTTAACTGGTCAATTATACAAACATTATTATAAAATATTCCCCCCACTTTACATATAACTTTTATACACTTTAAAAGTAATTTTTAGCATTATCATGTACCTATTTTCAACATATATTTTATAAACATGTAACCCAAAACACATAATTAAATCTTCCCACTCTCTTGTAATGTTTATCCCCATTTAATAAATTTTTATCATCAATATAAACATTATTTATAATATAATATCACTATATTAAACAAATATAATGTCAAGTTACACACATAAAAATTTACTAAAACTCATATAATCATAACATGAGTTAAAGTAGTAATGAATCACCAAAATCACTCCAAATTCAATTTAGAATCATTAATTTCAACCTTATTTATTTAATATTAATCTCACCATTATTATTTACAATAACTCGATCATTTATTTGTCTTCAATACCCTTTTGGTTGCCTATTTAAACAATAAATTATTCAAATTCAACATTGAATCATTGTAATAGAATCTGTACAATGTATAACCATTATTGAAAATTAATCTATATTTTTAAATTAAATTTCCATGACAATAACCATTAATAATTCACTAAATCACTTAAACAACACAAAAATCATACATAATCATAATCTAAACACCACGAGAAGAAAACAGTCACCTTTCTCAGGCTAAAAAAACAATCCATACAAGAACAACCAAAAAATTGTTTGACTAAGGGGTAAAACATCTAGAAGATGATAAGAAAAGAAAGAACTTGAGTAAATAATAAGAATAATCACGTAGAAACCTTCCCTATATTAGACATACAATTTATACTATAACAACCCAGTAAATATCCATTCAAGGGTCCAAACATCAAACAAATAAGAAGAACAACCAAAAATCAGGAAAACGTTCTCCCAAAATTAAAAGAACAATAAAAAATAATGATTTTCTTAAAACAAATTATTAAAAATGCATAAAAAATAAAATATCTTTGGTTTTGAGGGTCCATTCATTTATAAGATTCAAATTAGGTGGCATCAGACATCAGCTTTCGTGAGACCATGAGTGGAACGGGAAAGCTCAATCTCTATTCGGGTTCTTTTAAAAGAGAGTAATAGGTTTTATCAGTGCTATAAAAAAGCACTAATAACATATACTTTTATCATTTATAAAATAAAAAATCACAAATAAGATAGTATTTATCAGTTCTTTTTTAGCGCTCATATTGACTAGGATTTATCTATGCTAAAAAGTACTATTAAATCCTATCATTATCAGGGCTAACTAATAAGTGTTGATAAATAAAATTTAATTAGAGCCTCATGTAGTGTTGATAAATAGGAGTGAAATTTTTTAAAAATATAAATTTAAAAATTACAATAAATTTTCAATAATATAAAAAGTAATATTAAAAATTACATTATAATAAATAAATATATATATTAAAAGTAAATAAAATAAAAAAAATATTAAAAATAAATATACAATATTATTTATTATAAATTTATTAATAAATGTGATAATATTATGATAAATGTATCATATTACAGTAAATGTATTAATATTATTGAAAAATTTCTTAATATTAATATAGTCTTCTAAAAAGTAAGGAATGATAAGTAATCAAAAAGAAATTAATACACTTAACCCAAAAATACAAAAAACATAACCGATAAATTTTAATAATTCATATGCATATTTAATCATGATTTATTGTTCACTAAATGATTTCTATAAAAAATATGAATTATTTTTAGATAAAGAGAATTATATAACATAAAGAACAGATGAATCTTGAATTTATGATAAATAATCTTAATTTAATTACAAGATCAATTACCATTAAAAATTCATAAGAATCAAAAATTTAGGTAATAAAAAAACAACATGAAATATTATGAGATAATCATGAAGAATAAGAAAAGATTTGAAGGGTTCTCTACCTTATATTGTCACTATGGTTTATCGATTATTGTTGGGTGATGACAGAATGCTCCAATTGAAGGGAAGATAGTTTCTTTAGTGATTAAAAAGAGTGTCCCTCGGGTAAAACTAAAATATTATTTATACAAGAAATGATATATGTATCTTGGTTCTACTCAACTAGCCAGAAAAATAAATTGCCTCATTATGAAATGAGGCTCACACCCCTCAGGAATCACTTCATTCTATGATCTGCTACTCAAGTGAGTAGGGTCTTAAAGCATCTGTTAAAAGAGATCACAATACATTCATTCAATAAAACAAAAATACAACTACATGTATTAATTTTAAAAGTGAATAACACTACCACAAATTGTGTTTTATCCAGCACTGACCTTTAACAGTGCTAGACAAAAAGTGCTGATAAAGGAGGACATTTATCAATGCTAAAAAAACACTAATAAAGCTACCTTTTATCATCACTAAAAAAAATTTGATAAAAGGGTACACTTTTTCAGTTATTTTTTCTAGTTAGGATAAAAGTCACCAATTTATAAGCACTTTTTAGCATTGATAAAAGTGACCCCTTTATCAGTGTTTTTTCTAGCACTAATAAAGGTTGTAGTGAATAATTGAATTTATATATAAATATTTATATATTTTAAAATAATTATTATATTAATATAAGTATATATATGTAAATATAATATATAAATACGATTTATATACCTTTTAATAAAAAACGAATCTTATTTTCATAATTATGTATATATATAATTATCGAATTTATATTATTTAAAATATTTAATAGTTTATTTATATACAT
This sequence comes from Viscum album, assembly GCA_963277665.1. Taxonomy (NCBI): domain Eukaryota; kingdom Viridiplantae; phylum Streptophyta; class Magnoliopsida; order Santalales; family Viscaceae; genus Viscum; species Viscum album. The sequence continues at coordinate 627,966,711 of OY728159.1, forward strand.
TAATTACAAAATGTGTATATAATTAAAGTAAATATAATATATTAATATTTTATTTAAACAATTATATAATATATAAATAAATTTATTTATTTAAATAAATATTTATATTGATATTAAATAATTTTAATATATATGTACATGTATAACTTTATGTATGTATGTTTATATGTGTATATGTGTGTGTGGGGTTGTGCGCATGCATGAATATAGATGTGTATCTGTACATACTTATGTCTGTCATAAGTACATGTATGTGTGTGCACAAGTGTTTTTATAGATTTAATATTTTTTCATTTTTTAATATCCCTTAATTTTCAGTATTTTATATGTTTATTCATTTTTAATATAAAATGATTTTAATTTATTCATCATGAATATATGTGTTTGTTCAATTTAATTTGTTTTATTTTAATTCGATTTAATTTAATTATAAATATATTTGTATAATTAATATATTTCATTTTTAATAATTTTTTTATTTATATAATTAATATAATATATTTATTCATCTTTTTCACTGAGTGTATATAATTCATGTAAATGTTGTGAATTCACTTTTTCATATTTTTTAAATTTATTTAAATTTATTTATTCATTTACTAATATATATTCATTAATAATGTTTAAAATATATTTAATCATCTTATCGTATTTATTTATAAATATATTTGTTTACTATACATGTAACATTTTCTATATGTTTGTAATTTATATGAATAATATTTAGACATTTTTGTTTATTAAGTTTTAACATTTAAAATATGTTTGAAATTTACATAATTAATCTATTTAAATGAATTTTTTGATAATTTTTTAAATTAAATAGTTAATTATAAAATTATAAAAATACATAATTTTTAAGAAAAGGTATTTATAAAATTATAAATAAATAAATAAATATTTCAATAATTATAAAATTATAATAAATATGTTTATTATATTTAAAATTATATATATTTATAAATTCATTAATATATATATAATTATAAAATTATATATATTTATATAAATATATATAAAGAGTTTTATAATTATATGAAAATATTTATTTATAATTATACATATAAAAATATATTTAATTATTTATTCATTTAAATAATTATAAAAGTATAAAAAATATATTTATTATACTTATAATAACATATATTTATATATTAATATATATACATATAATTATATTTAATTATATATATATATAATTATATATAAATACATTTTATATATATATATTTGTAATTATAATTAAAATTATATATTTATTTAAATAATTTTAAAACTATAATAAATATATTTAATATATTTATAAAAATATATATTTTTATATTAATATATATATATAACTATATATATACCAAGAATAATGCAAACCATGGATTAAGATCCACGGTCCCAGAAAATATATTATTAGAAAAGTAAAGTGCAAAGCATATATAGCAAAGGGGTTATAATGAAATCAAAGTGGCACCCAAAACACCACAAAAAACAATGGATCTGACAAATGTCGCCTTCTTTTATGTTTGTCACCCCTTGCTTGAGATTCATCCTGACATGTCGGGTGTTTGCCTCTCTTCCACTATTTATGACCTTGCCAAGTGGAATCTTGATCATTCTTACTTGATGCTTCATCATCCTCATCATGAGGCTCAATGCCTCCAATAAGATCATTTTTCAAGACAGCATCATCTTGCTCTGTTGCATTGTCCATCAGATGAGAATTCCCAACTAAGGCTTGAGCTTCACCTCTAAGGTTACCAAATTCTTAACTAATGGATTCCTTGATAAAATACCTATTTAAAATGTAAAGAAAAGTAATTTTGTTGGGTCCAGATACTGGTTGGGAAGCATCACCTTCCTCGGTTGTTGTCTTTCCTCCTAATGTACCATTGGTGACAGGATCACCCAAAGAATCTTCAATGACAGCCTGTAAAGGAGCTGCCCCAGTCATCTCTGCTTGGATAAATTCTTTTGATTCACTTTGAAACACCACAAGTGGGGAAACCTACATATATTTATCACCAAGAAGTCTTGTCTCATCCAACTCATCCCCACAATCATATTTAGAGAAATTGATAGGTGATAAATCCTTCTCATGCCCACTTGAGAGAGCCATCTAAATCAGACCAGGTGCATCTTGCACAGACTCAATTTATTTGGATTTCCGAGGGGCAACCAGCTGGAAGCCCTCTTTATCCATTTTTTTACCTTTGGTTACAAACTTATCCATTTTTTTGGATGATGGTATTTCAAATGAGCATGCTTTTTGGGTAGATTCAAAGCCTTCACCTAGTCCAGTGCTCCCTAAAGTGGGTGTTCTTATCTGCTGTAGAGAGTGCTCAAGCGCTACCACTCCCATGGTGCCCGTCCCCATCTGTTTTTAAGTGAGGTCTCTAAACAAATCTATACTTCCCCTCATAGCATTTCTCTCAGTTTCTCCCACACCTGAATCACATATGTTAGACATGGTCAGCCTATCACCTCGAAAAACATTCATCAAAGAGGAATTATTTCCATGATCCCTGCTTCCAAAATAAGAAGGTACAATAACCACATCCACAAATGAATGGGTATAAGATCAAAAAACAGATTCACCATTGTAACACGCCGGTTGTATCCCTAATCCATCCTTCTTTCCCACTGGTCTAGTCACTAAAACATTTTTTCCATAAGAGGTTGGAATCTTGAATTATAATCTTTCACCCAGTATCCATATTTCATATAATTAGAGTTCCACAATCCCCTATAGAAATTTCCTCTAACATGCCCAATTGACATGATGTTGAAGCCAATGTCTGGCACATATTCATACTCAATGCACAACTCAAACATAAAATCTCCAGCAACCAAATATACAGTTTCAAACAGAGTTGAACTAAGATCAAATTCAAAAAAAAACTCGAGCATAATGTCTATATCTGGCTATATGAGTTTTGTTATTAATACTACTGGGAGTTCCAATTATCAGGGTGATATCCCATAGGATATCTAGATTCCATAAAAACAAAATTAAACCATTAATTTGAACCTAGGGTTGAACCACCTTGTTCCTTTCATGATACAAATAAAACCAGAGGTCCCAATCATGGAATCTAAGGACCCCTTGATTGAGATTCACAAAATAGCAACACCAAGCCCTTAATTTAAGGGCATTTGAAGGGAAGTAGATGTGGAAAATACCCAAAATGGTAGACACAAAGTTTCATCTGTCAAAACCCCAAAGCAGTAAAAACAATTCATTAAATATTTAGTCTTCCATGAATTGTCTCTTAGGAAAGGAATTATCTACACAATGATGGAATGATTCCATTCCTCAATCTTGTCTTCAAAGTGATTCGGGTTTGATTCAATGAAGGATTGGGCACCATTTTTCGAAATTTGATTGCACGCTAGCATTGACTCATTACAAGGACTACATAAGAATCTGTCATTCACAGAAAGACATGGTGCTTGAATGTGTTTTAGATCCTCATCCATCCTCCAATCGAGAGGCTTCATAGATAGAGAAGCAGGTAAACCCTTTTTGTACCCCGTTCAGCATCATAAGGAAGTAGCGCACCACCCAAGCAAGGACCAATATTCTTTTCTTTTAAGGTCTAACTAAAACCTATGCAAGGTCAAAATAATCATCCAAATGTGAAGAAATCCAAATGAATTTTCCCTAATCACCATAGAAGTAGAGAGATAGGCTCTTGATTTCCTTATCCACTATATATCAATTATATAAATATATATAATTATATAAATATATATAATTATATAAATATTTATAATTACATAAATATATTTATAATTAGGTACAAATTTTTTTTAATATATAAATTTATAATTATATTTATTTATTTATTTAAATAATTATAAAATCATAATAAATATATTTATGATTATATTTATAAATACATATTTTTTAGTCTTGAAATATTTAAATATAATTATATAAATTTAATAATTTTATTCATATTAGTTATATTACTAAAATTAGGTCTTTATCAGTGCTATCAAAATGCTGATAAAGATTTGTTTTGTCAGCTCTTACTATTTTAGCACTGATAAAAGCACTCTTTATCTGTGCTTTTTTGAAATCACTAATAAAATGATTCCCAGTATTTTAAATATAATGCTAACAAAGTCCTCCTCGCTCATGTTGTTCAAGCTCTCACAAAACCAAATCGCTTCTGCCACTCTTCCTTGGTCTTCTTGGAAAAGTGATCCTCTCAAAATTTTAGGTATGAGGTTATTTCTAATCCTCTTTAATAATAATCATTGAACATTCCCTCACTAATTTATTTTTTTATCACTAGAAGATCCATTGTTCACTGTATGAAACCACCCTACTCCCATCATACCATGAACCTAGTCGAGCTCCTCCTTTACAAGAGAGTGTAGCACTTGGTCTACCACTTATTCAATGAGCCCCAAACACTTCCATCCTCAGTGTCGCACTCTCCTACCTGCACTACAACCACCCTTCCATTTAGGAGTGTTTTCAATCAAATACAATTATCTATGATTCAAAAATAATATTTTTAATGGCGTTTGTCTATTTTTTGGTTTATGGTCCATTTCCTGATTATGATCAATAGTCATTTGGGTGAACGAATAGAATTAATGACATTTTTATGTAAATTATGATTTAATTCATAGTTTTTAGGTGTTCAAACATGTCAACAACGTGCATAGTATTTCTCATTAGTAGCATGGTGATCAATGGGGTGATGCATCTGATTTGGTTACTGTTAGTGTAATTTATAAATAATTTTAATTACATGTATATAAATAATTTTTTTGTAAATATTTTAAAATTTTTATATAAATTATTTTGAAATTTGTTTAAATTTAATGGTATAAAAAATAGTTTATACTAATGATTATTTATATATTCAAACAATATATTTTAAAATAAATAAATATATAGATTATGTAAATGATTTAATGAATATATGAAATCTCTTTTGTTTAAACAATTTTTAAAATTTTTAAATTTGTATTAATATATTTGTCTTTGATTAAATTTTATCTAATTTTTTATCTGGAAATTATAATGATATATTAAAATAATGTTATGTGGTCACCTGTGATCTGTTCCTCCCCCTTGAACATATTTTTTTTTGTTTTTAATTTCTCCAAATGGTTTGAATAAAACATGGAAGAAATAGTATTTGTCCTCGATAAACCTTTTTGAATATCCACCCAATCTTTATTGCCTCGGGTCATTATCAGTTCACCCTCTCCGTTACCTTCATGTCCATTTTCAGCCATTTATTATTATTTCTCACTCTAATTACATGGAGCTCTTAGTTTTGAGCCTCAAAAACCCTTCCCACTTATCATGTAAGGTGGTGATTGTAAATGATAATTAGGTATAGTTTTTATGGTGCATAGATGGTAATCAGTTCCAAGTTACAAGTACCCCTTATGATCTCATGGATTAGAAACCAAAAATTCTTTCAATTTTCTTCCAAGTATCCCACCTAATTTTATGGATTAAAACCAAAATATATTTTTAAAACATTTAATTACCTTGTGTATTTTATTTTTTAGTGACCATTAGAGTATCATATTTCCATATTGTTTTATTTTCAAGAATCCAAAATATGGAAATTATATTATACCAATCTTTGAGAGAGAAAATTTTAAATCTGACCAATTGTAATTTATGTATAAAAATAGGTTTTAGGCATTGATGTAGATAGATAATTTTTAAGCTTTGTTTTAAATTCCATATATTGATCACCTCTATGTTAGGTTCTAATAGGGTAGTGGTCTCCCATAGAACCTAAATTACTAAAATAGATGGTATATTATGTTCATATAATATAGATGAGATTAATGATAACTCATGTTAGTGAAATAATAACCATCAATAAACCAATTTATGTCTTTAAAGTCATAACCATTAATAATCTTACCTTACCCTAATATTTTAATCATAAGATAAACATTTTCAATGAAATGGTTTTTAAATTTAATTTATTTTGTTAAAAAATAATATTACTAAATCAAGTAGGATGGATAAGAATCAAAAATGAATGGATGTTAATCATATGACAAAAGTGTATGAGGATGGGGAGAGAGTGTTCATCATGTTTTCAAAATATCATGCACATGACACTTCTCAAATCCTATTTACATGGTTAAGCTGATTTTATTCAAGGTTAATTAGTCCAAAGGAGTTGAAATAACACCTGATTTATCATGGAATAGATTGATGTTATAAATGTTGGACTAAACATGGGGAAAACTGAATGTAGCTAGTGACTGGGATAAGACAGCATTTTATGGATCATCTAATATGATTACAAGTGTGTAAAATGATGAATATTTCATCAAGGATGTGATTACCAGTGTGAATGATGATGAAGATCATATTGAGTAAATGAAAATGATAGATGAAGATGAACTTTGTGATTGTCCAAAATTGTTTGAGAAGTTAAAGAGTTGGGAAAAGACACCGTTTTATGATAGTTGTACTAAATATATAGAATATTCATCCATACTAATGTTGTATAATTTAAAATATGGGAATAGATAAAGTGATTCTGGTTTTACTAAACTAATTTCCCTCTTGAATGATATTATACCATAATCTAATTATATTCCTTACCGAACATATGATGCTAAACTAATGCTACATTCAATGGTTGTGTTCTTTGAAAGAATACATGCATGTACAAATGATTATATATATTTTTTCATGGAACACAAATCACTTAAAAATATCCCATGGTGTGATACTTCTTGATACAATAAAGATGAATTAGTTTATACAATATTTTTATAGTACATTCTAATCATTAAAAATTTTAGGCACCTCTGTAGAAGTGACGACACTATAAGATAATTGATGTTTCATGTAGATACAAGTAATAAATATGGGAAAAATTTTCACCCAGTAGACTCTCCTTAGTGGAAGATATTTTATCATTATTATCCTTAATTTGTAAATGAGTTGAGAAATATTTGTCTTGCACTATCAAAATATGGAGTGAATTATTTTGGCATTCAAAGCAGCAGTCAGAGTACATGGCCTATTATTTTGGTAAATTATAACTTTATACCATTCTAATGAATGAAATGAAAATAAATTATGTTATCTCTAATTATATCAAGATCAAAACATCCTGGTAATGATGAATATTTTTACTTATCACCATTGATTAATGAATTGAAATTATTGTGGGATTCTTGTGTTATATTGTATGATACTTACATAAATGAAGATTTCATATTGAGAGATATGATATACGGGATGATAAAGGAATTTCATGCTTATAGAAATTTGTTAAGATATATAATTAAATGAACTTGAGGGTTTCCCATTTTTGAAGATAGTACATAGTCAACTAGGCTAAAACATTCATCAAAGTCTGTGTTTCTAAGACATCATAGATTTCTACCCAAGTGAGATAAGTACCGATCTTGGATGAAATCATTCAATAAGAGTTCAAAAGAACATAAAGCACCTATACACTAATAGGTGGTCAACTATTTGAAAAATTAAAATATATAGACATAGATTTTGGTAATCATTTTTCAAAAAAAACATATAAAAAGAGGTTGAAAAAAGAGCTAAGTTTTTTAAATTATCATACTAGAATTCTTTGTACATTAAGAATTTTATTGAGGTTATGCATGTTAAAATATTTATGTGATAGAGTCATTGGAACTTTAATGCACCTGAAAAAACAAAGGATTGAATTAAGGCTAAGATGGACATGATTGACATGGGAATACGGGAAGAGTTGGTTCCCGTGAACAGTGAAAAGCATACTTTTCTTCTTCCAACTACTTATACTTTTTCCAGGAAAGAGAGATATTTGTTTTTAAACTTCTTGAATGATTTAATGGTTCTAAAGGGATATTCATCAAATATCAATAGTATAATTTCAATGTCTGATTTAAATTCAAAGGGTCTTAAATCATATAACTATCATGTTTCGATGCAAGATCTAATGTTTATAGCTTTACATTGCATTTTTTTTCAATAATTTTTGTCATAAATTAACTAGGGTCTGTTTCCTTTTCTTAGATATATATAGCAATTCTATAGATAGAAAAAATTTACAAACTATTTAAAAGGAAATTGTTATCATATTATTTGAATTGGAGATGTTCTTACTACTAATATTATTAGATATGATGGTTAACTTGATGATTAACTTGGTAAGATAGATTCAACTATGTAGTCTTATACATTATAGATTTAAATACCCCATTTAATGGTATTTGAATACTTTTAAAGGGTATGTTAAAAATCAAAGATGGAAAAAAATTATTGTAGAGTGATATGTTGTGGTGGAATCCCTTGAATTCTATACTGACTGCATGTTCGATGTGGAAGGCATTGGTCTACCAAAATCTCATCACACCAGGAAAATTATGGGTGAAGGTATTTCTATAATAGATATTATTGTAATTACTATTAAATATTGGGAGAATACCCAATTTTATGTTTTTTATAATAGTTTACAATTTTCCCCATATTTTGAAACCCACAAATTAATTCTTAGGTATTTCAATCCATCGAGAGATGAAAGCTAGATATAAAATACACATAATCAATAGTTTATGGGATGGTTTTGAAACTATACTTTTAAAGAGTCAACTGAAAATCTGGATTGAATTTTAAAATGACTTTTATAGATATCCAAAGGACCAACTTTTCATTTATTATCTTATTATAGTTATGAAATTAATAGTTATACATTCTATACAAATAAACATTATGAATACAGTACCATGAAAAATAGTGGAGTTAAACATGTGGCTGAAGTGATGCTTGTATCTGGTACCAATGATAGAAATACAATTTATGTGAATATTTCATACTTTTTCATCATCAAATTAATATGGGAGATGGATTATACAACACTATAAGTTCTTATTTTTCAATGAAATTGGGTTTATAATAGGAGTGCTGCTAAAATAGATGAATTGAGTCTAATGAAAGTAGATTTTAGTAAGGAAGGGTACAATGATGAACCATTTATAATGGAATCATAGGCATCAAAATTTTTGTATATTTCAGATCTCACAAACCAAAAGTGGTCAATTTCTATGTTATCAACCAAAACCAATGAAGGGTCAAATGTCAATTTAACTGAGTATGACCACTTCATTGGGACATCAAAATCATTTATTAGTGGTCCCAATGTATACAAGGTCTTGTATTTCATAGGAGACCACAGTGAAGAGATTTGGATACTTGATAGGGAGTTTAAATAACTTAAACCTTAAAAAAGGATAGTTCAATAATTTGGTTATATTTTTATTAAAAAACACTGTGTTACCTCACATTATTATCTATTCACTACTGAATTTAGGTAATCTAAATTAAATTTTCAACCCCTTCTAAAGATAATGACTTTTGTATATACTGATGCTCCAAATCCTGAGTAACAACATGTTTCTCAATATGTTGGTTCTCCTAATGTAGTTGAAAACAAACTTTTGTATGTGTCAATATAACCAATCTAGAGGAACAACATATTGATGAAATTGAAGACAAGGAAATGGTAGATGATGAACAACCATTTTCCAAAAAAATAAAAGCACCATGGTGTGATGGTGTTATAAAAAATTATAAATCAAGAAACAAAGACATCAAATTTTAGTATGGATAGAATGCACACAACCAGCATGTTAACCCTCATAAGGCCATGATCAGTAGTTAAATTGGGCTCACCACACACATGCACCTAACAATTGATTTAAATTCATGGTACAATGTTGTTCCCATTCTTAATACACTAATTTGGGAAGATATTAGGGTATCATTATGATATAATTTCTTTAGTTTACTAGAAAAAATAATAATGAAATATTTATTTACTCTTCATCATCCCTTGAAGTGTTCATTTATAGTATATGTCTCTCAAATGAAATTGGTATTAATTTTTATTGGAGAGTCTCATAGATTATTTCACACAATTCTTAATAAGTATCATCTCAATTATACTGAATGTAAAATAAACCTACACCTGCCAAATATATATGCGCACCTGATGAACCAATAAGCATGGGATGTGTTTATTGGTCATCGTGAGGAGACATATTTACAGGTACATTGTGATTGGTAATAAATTTCATGACAATACGTGTGTTATCACTTTGAATAAAAAAATTAATTCATAAAATAGTAACTAAGTTCTAAAAATAAGTAATGACAAGAAAAACCAATGTACCCCTACCATAAAGAAATGATTGGGTATCCTTCTATTGAGAAAAAATTGGTAAGTATTTTAAACCTATTGTAATACATTTATGTGACATGAAACTAGAACATAATTAGGTTCCTATATTTATATGAAGATTAATAAATCTAAATCTAAATCCACTTCCTTCCCACTTAATGTGCTATGGAAGGAGGTAGGTGCAAATAAATAAGGGATAATAATAGATTAAATCATAGAAAAAGTGTGGGAAGAATGTGTAAGAATGACATAATAAAATAAAATCTTTAAATTGGTATTAAATAATAATGATTACTTATTTTCCTATATTTTTTATTTAAATTAGACACAAGAATCCTCATCAATTATACCCAATGAATAGTTATTATTAGCATCCTTGAAGCTGTCAAAACTATATGGTCATGTCATAGGTGTGGGTTTTAGGGTGTCACCCACAACATATTTTGGGAAAAGAAATGAACAAAGGTGTAAAGATAATAAAATGGAAGAGTTTAAAGAATGATTAGCTAATCTAAAAGAAAACCTTAATTGTAATTCAAAGTTTTTAGAAAATGGTATGAGAAGGAAACAATTATAAGAAACCACACAAGAACAACCACTACATGAAAATCCCCCCACCGCACCCCCACCATCTTTTATGTGATTCATTCCCCTCAAAGATCTATATTATAAGAGTTTATCAATATTGTTATAATATTTTTTGAAATATTAATCAGGAAGAAACTGATACCTTTCTCACACTAATATTTAGTAGAGTGAAAATGATTATGATTTATATCTATCAAGACCCACCCATCACCTTGTTGAAATGGGTACCATGTACAATATATATGGAAATATTCTACATAACAAAAAAAAATTACAATTGTTCATGTGATATTAAGGATTCACATAGCTCATGATCTTAGTGCCAAGATAGTTATTCCACATGATGATGTGGATATTAAAATGGTTGATAATTCTATTGTAACTTTAATAACATGTATGTTAGATCCTATATAAATATATGATGAAAAAGATTGGTTCATTTACAATTTATTTTTCATGAAAAACATTTAGCAATTAATGAAAAATTAATGAACTGATGAATGTTATTACATATAGAAAAAGGTAAGGGGTGAATGGAAGGTTGAATCAAAATGATCTAAATGATTAACCAACAAATCAAAAATATCTTCACAAAGTACCTTTACCCCACTCGTTAAACTTTTACATTTACTAAAATTATAGGTTCATGTGGATAGAACATTAAAAAGTGATGATATGACCATAATTGATTTTTAAGAATAGATGTTTGGAGAATCCAGTATAGTCTATATTATTCTTGAGAATGTAAATTAAATCATCGTGCATGAATGGCTAAGAGTCTCAGTTGTAAATGTATACATGAGGTGTGTTTTCATGATTTGTTTGTCTAATAGTTTATCTACTATATTAATTATGAATGAATACTATTCATATTTTTGTAGGTGTATATATCAATACTATTTGAAATGAAAACCCTAAGAATAGAAATTTTGATTCATTAGTCCTCACATCACTTCTATATAATAATTCTCAATTGAACCAAAGTAATATGAAGGAATACTGGAAAAACTAGCCACAATATTTGAAAGATAACATACAGATGAGAGAATCTTCTTAATACCCATGATGTAGGGGTAAAACTATAAAATTTAATCATATCAAATATATTTTCATTCATTTCATTACTTATTCTTTTTTGTTTTTGTAGGAATTATTGGTTAGTTGTTGAAGTTAATTTGGATACTCTAGAAATTTATTTTCCATATTCAATATATGGATACCCAAAAAATCAACCGCACGTGAATACATTAATCAATTTGTAATACACTACATGAAATTTTTTATAACTAAAATTCATGTAATATATTTTATACTGTGTTTTAATTGAAATTCTATTATGATAGGGAGGTGTCTAAATATCATTGAAATTATGGAATAAAGACAATACATGAGCACAAAGAGCCTATATAATTTGATTGGTGGATAAGTATTAGGGTATATATAATAATAGTTTACTATAAAAAAATATCAAAGAAAATTAATTATTTTTTTAAATGTTTTTGATGTGTCTGAAACAAAATAATTGCAAATAATGTTGTTATTATGTTTAAAAATTTAAGAAATATGTTGTATATCATCAAAAAAAACTAGCATCCCAAAAAGGTATTTTCAAAGACATTTACAATTTCATTTAAAATATTTATTAATACAATGTTTATTTATATTTTTAAATTACTACTAGTATTTTTTATGATCCTCATATTTGAAATATAAAATATATATTTTTTGAAATGAATGTGAGACATACCTGATGTCTGAATGTAAAAAGACATCCTAAAGAGGTGACTTCCTACTACATATTTAGTTGATTTTCTCATCATTTTGTCTACGTTTTTAGTTAATTTTTGGATCATTTTTTTCTGATACTTTATGAAAATGATCCACAATTCATTTTTTACCCATAGGAATCAACCACACCTCAATCTAATACATGATATTTCTGGTATGACTGAAAGTTTATTTTTTCGATTTAAAATTTTCATTTTAGTTAAAAACACATATCACATACTCAAAAATAAGAAAAAAACATTAAAATTATTTTGATACTATAGTAAAATGATCCATTAATCATTTTTTACATGTATTAATCATTGACACCTCAATCTGATGCACATTGTTCCCAGTATGACTCAAAGTTTCTATTATCAGTTTAAAATTTACAATTTAGTTTATAATGTGTGTCACTCACTAAAAACCAATAAAACACACTCATATTTTCTTAATTATTTAGTAAAATGATTTATAAGAAATTAATGATGTGTAGAAATCATTATCATGTCAAACCAACACACGATTTGATCAGTGTGACTTAGAGTGCTAATTTTCTCTTTAAATTGACATTATAGCAAAAAAGACACATGGAATACTCAAAATGAGAAAACAAATTAGTATTATGTTTATAATTTAGTAAAATTATCTATAAATAATTTGTGACATATGAATCAACCACTCTTCAATTTGATACATTGTCCGTCCAGAATGACTCAAAGTGTATTCTTTCAGTTTAAAATTGAAATTTTATTTCAAAACAGACATCTCATACTAAAAACTAAGAAAATTAATTAGGATTACTTTTATACTTAATTAAAATGATCCATAAGTAATTTTTTACATATAAGAATCAGTCATATCTCAATATGATACGCAGTGTGCCCGGTATGACTCAATGTGTCCATTATCAGTTTAAATTGGTAATTTAGTTTCAAACGTTTGTTACTCACTAAAAACCATGAAAATTAACTTGGATTTTATTGATACTTTAGAAAAATTAATCATAATTCATTTATGACATGTAGGAATCAGTATTACATCAAAATGACGCACGATGTGACTGGTATGACCCAAAGTGAGTGTTTTCAGTATTAATTGATATTTTAGTAAAAAATACACATGACCTACTTAAAACTGATAAAATTAGTTCATATTGTGTTGAGACATTAATGAAATTATTATTAATTAATTTGTGACATTTATGAGTCAACCTCACATAAATCCATCACATAGTGTGACCTATATGACATTAAGTGTGTCATTTTATTTAAAATTGACATTTTAGTTTAAAACACATGTCACATACTTAAAAGAAATAAAAACATAATGATTATTTTTATACTTTATTAAAATAATAAATATGTAACTTTTTTATGTTTAGGAATCATCTAAAACTTAATCTGGTACATGTTGTTCCCGGTATGACTCAAAGTGTCAATTATCATTTTAAAGTTGGTACTTTATTTTAAAACATGTGTCACTAACTAAAAATCAAGTAAACACACTCATATTATATTGATACTTTATAAAAACTATTCATAATTCATTTATAACATGTAGTAATTTGTCTCATGTAAAACTGAAACACGATGTGACCGGTATGACTCAAAGTATGTGTTTTCAGTTTAAATTGACATTTTAGAAAAAAAGACACATGACATAGTCAAAATTTGAGAAAAAGCATTGGGATTGAGTTGATACTTTAGTAAAATTATTATTAAGTCATCTATGATATTTATCAATTAATCGAACATTAATATGATGCACGGTGTGACCAGTATGACTCTATGTGTGTCCTTTAATTTAAAATTTAAATTTTAGTTCCAAATAGGCATTGCATACTCAAAACCAACAAAATGAATTCAAATTGTTTTGATTCTTTAGTAAAATGATCCATAAGTCATTTTTTATGTGTAGGAATCATCCACACCTTAATCAAGTATATAGTGTGTTTGGTATGACACAAAGTATATTTTCCTGGTCTAAAATTAAAAATTTAGTTTAAAACGTGTACCACTCACTAAAAACTGAGAAGACATGCTCAGATTGTATTTATACTTCAGTAAAATGATTCATATGTCATTTATGATATTTATGAATCATTATCACTTCAATCAGACACACGATGTGACCAGTGTGGATCAAATTTCATGATTTCAGTTTAAATTAAAATTTTAGTAAAAAATAAACATGACATACTCCGAACTATGTAAACACGTTCATATTCTATTGATACATTATTAAACTAATCATTAAATCATGTTTAAAATTATGGAATCAACTACATGTAAATATGATTCATGGTGTGGCCTATATGACTCCAAGTGGATCCGTTTATTTAAAATTGACATTTTAGTTCGAAACACACATCACATACTCAAAACTAAGAAATAATATTTTGATTATTTTTATGCATTAGTAAAAAATCCAAAAAAAAATTTTGATTTGTATGAATCAGCTGCACCTTGATCTAATGCATGATGTTCTCGGTATGACTCAAAGTGTCTGTTATCAGTTTAAAATTGACAATTTATTTTAAAATGTGTGTCACTCACTAAAAACCAAGAGAAATTCACTCATATTATCTTGATACTTTAATAAAATAATTCATAAGTCATTTATAAATTATAGGAATCATTATCACATCAAAAAGACATATTTTTTTATGGGTATGACTCAAACTATGTGTTTTTAGTTTAAATTGACGTTTTAGTAAAAAAGACACATGAAAAACTCAAAACCAAACAAATGCATTCAAATAATGTTGATACATTATTAAGATTACCCTTAAGTTATTTTTGACATTTATGAATCAACCACACATCTGTTTGATGAACAGTATGACCAGTATGAATCCAAGTGTGTCTTTTTTTTAAATTGACATTTTATTTCAAAACACACGTCACATACTCGAAATCAATAAGATGCATTATGACTATTTTTATACATTAGGAAAATTATCCATAAGTATTTTTTCACATGTAGGAATTATCCTCACCTCAATCTGATACATAGTGTTCCATTTGTGACTCAAAGTGTTTATTATTAGTTTAAAATTGAACATTTCACTTAAAATGTGGGTCACTCCTTGAAAATCAATCAAATTTACTTGGATTGTCTTTATTTTTAGTTAAAATGATTCATCAGTCATTTATAATTTTTAGGAATCAATCTCACATCAAACCAACACACAATGTGACCGGTATGACTCAAAGTGTGTATTTTCAATTTAAATTGAAATTTTAGTAAAAAATACATGTGACCTAATAAAAAACTGATAAAATGAATTTAGATGGTTTTTATACTTTATTAAAATGATCCTTATGTAATTTTTTGACTAGCGGGAATCAATTGTACATCAATCTGATGCGTTTTGTGACCGATATGACTCCAAGTGTATCCTTTTATTTAAAATTGACATTTTATTTAAAAACACATCTCACGTACTGAAAACTAAAAAATAACTTTTTATTGTTTTTATACTTTATTTAAATGATCCATAAGTCATTTTTGGTGTGTAGGAATCAGTCTCACCTCAATCTGATACATAGTGTTCCTGATATGACTCAAAGTGTTCGTTATCAGTTTAAAATTGACAATTTAGTTTAAAACATGTGTCGCCCATTGAAAACCAAGTAAATACACTTGTATTGTCATGATAATTTATAAAAACAATTAATAAGTCATTTATGACATGTAGGAATTATCTTCACATTAAACCAACACGATGTGATAGGTATGACTCAAAGTGCATGTTTTTAATTTAAATTTACATTTTAGTACAAAAGACCCATGACATACTCAAAAACAAGAAAATTGATTCCTATTGTTTTGATAATTTATTAAAAAAATCCTTAAGTAATTTCTAACATGTAAGAGTCAACTTCACATCAATCTTATTCATTGTGTGACTGGTATGACTCCAAGTGTGTCCATTTCATTAAAATTAACATTTTATTAATGTATTATTTCATATTTATGTTTTATTTATTTATTTATAGTATTAATAACATATGAATTATTTTATTATATAGTTGTATTATTTTTCTTGATTTGGGTTGGTTTATTAGGAAATTTATACAATGATCATGATTTTTTGAGAGGGGGTTAGGTTCCAAAGATAATAAAACCGTTGATGTTTTTTGGATATTTGTGATAGTATTTGCTAATATAATTATACAAAACAATGTTTGAAATGTGTATAATATATTTTTTTTATCATGAATAGGTGATGTATTTTTTATTTTAATTAAATTTTTAATATTTATAAAATAGTGTCTGACATATGTATAATGTTTGACCTACTACAGTGTGCTATAATTTTAACAGAACACTACAGCAGGTCGCCCTTTATCAGCTATACTTTTAGAGCTGATAAAGGCAACCCTTTATCATCACTAAGCTATAACTCATAGAGGACCACATTTATCAATTCTTTCTTTAGTCCGAATAAAGGAAACCCTTTTTCAACGGTTTTCTAATGCTCATAAAAGCATCTAACTTTTAATGGTGCTTAGATAAGAAGTGATGATAATGGTTTTATCTTGTGATTTTAAAATCTATTTCTATAGTAGTGTAATTAGGTGTTGGGGTCATGAGTTAGGTCGCTCGCATTAGTCCCCATGAATCATTCCCACCCTCAATCGATATTGGCTATTATATACAACCATTATATAATATTGTTAAGCATGAATCCATCATGTCATTATCTTATGGGCACATTCCAAGCACCTGAACCAACTAATTCCACCACCACTGATGCCATAAAATAAATAACCATTTACCACTTAAAAATTAATATTTATTGGATGTATCATAAGAATAAATTTTTTAATGGATTTTTTGTTATATTATTTGATACTTTAAATTAAATAAATATGCTGTAATTGAATCCAAAAAAATAATATAATTTTTTATAAAAAATATCAATATAAAAAATAAAATGGAATAGATATTATAAAAAAATCAAACATGTTAATACATTTAATTTAATTATATAAAATTTTTAAAAAATTAAATAAAATATTAATAAAATTCGCCATTATTATTTTTAACAAAATATAGAGATGTAATATTTTATTTCAAAATTACCACATAAGTTATCATTATTATAAATCTATAAAAATTAAAAATTATTATTACTATTATTAAATTGATATTACTTATATTATTTTTAAATAATATTAATTATTATAATTATTATAATTATTTTAAAGGCTTAATCATTAGTAAAATATTTAGCGAATGCATACAATATAGTTTTGACCTGAGATCAACTTCAAATAGACTAGTGTAATTTTCACTCAACCATCTAGAATACATGCTACATCTGATGGGGAAATCTCATGCTACAATTTGTTAGACAACCTATCACTGGATTTTCTTAACAGGGGAATAATTATTATTATAGTTCATTGTTTTATTATTTACAATTTTATCAAATAATAAACATTTTTATCATGATCATCTTATTATTTTTATGTGGTTCAGTTTGTACTTGAGTGGTATACGTTGATACTCTGCATCATGGTGATTAGGGGTTTAACCCCTAATGGCCTCGATTTGGAGGGTTTTATCAAAGTCACTATAGTAAGGGGTGTTTTAGTATCATGGTGTTGCATAATGTACATTAGTAGCACTAATACTATATCAGAAGAAGTGATATAGTAGAACTATTCATTGAAGGGGCCTTTAGGATAAAAAAATTAAACATTTGGGCTAATAAAAAAGTCTTTTAAGCCATAGGGCCATTGGCCCATTAAATTGTAATGTTTCTAGTGGGTTATTTACAATCCTTTTAGGGAGGGATAGTGTTTTATCCACTTGGTTCACTTGGGTGTGTGGGTGTTTTTTGTCTTTAATCCCCTCTACCTAAATTATTATTATTATTATTATTATTACTATTAGTATTTAATAAAACATTATGATTAAATGTTAACTTATAATTATTAGAAACATTAATAATGGGTTACAATCATTATGAAAGGGTTTAATTATATCATATCACACCCCTTTAAAGATTAGTTCCACACTAAATTAAACTCATAAACAAACAAACTGATGGTCAACACCACCTGACTCAAAGGCCTACTATATTTAGATTATCCAAAAGGTTGTGTTCAAATTAAAAACATTATTATGATTCAATCAGTCATATATGTCATGACATTAATATAAAATCACCAATCACATGACTCAATAATCCCTATATAGCGGATATCGTCCTCTAGGGGTTCCAATTCTTGTTGTGTCATGTTGACCTATTTAATATTCAAGTCGATATGCCCAAACCCAAAATAGGCTATCATGTCATGTAATCATGTCACATTTTATTTATATAATTTATTTATTTATTTACATATAGATATTTATTATATTTTATAGATCTCAATTAATTAAAATTAATCTTAGAATGAAAATATTACAGATGAAATAATATATTCACATATATATATGTGCTAATTTAATTAAAATAAAATGTTTTATTTACTAGTATATGTAAAAAATATATATTTAAATAGTATTATCATTTATCATGTTATCAATTCATGCACCCTCAACCCAAAATCAGCCCATTTATTTAATTATGCATCTATTTCATGTCATGTTAATGTGTCATTTGATCAATTTTCAACCATGTCGCCCATGCTTCAAAGTGCCAACCATCCTGAAAATCCTTCATCACATCGCAACCATCAAACGTTCCATCAATCATGCTCCACAAAATAAAATGCTACAACACCCACCCCATCAAACCAAACACCATCTATAATCCCTATATAAAATGAAATGTGGTTGGGTT